>JBAJFG010000052.1:0-629022 GCA_037903475.1 Ancylostoma caninum
TAGACTACGAATGAAGGAGAAGTGGAGCACAGCACGCGGTTCGTTTAACATAGAAGGTTTTTGGAATACATCCAGCTTTTGTGTGTACCTCAAGAGAAGACGAATACGTACAGTTCTTCTCAAAAAGAAAGACGGAGCCCGTGAATGCAGAATCGTGGCGGGACCTGGACGAGGGATGCGGAGAGAGCATGCTCCAGGTGAGAGGGTCGACTAGGTCCCGCCACGATATCGCGACCACTACGCTGAGAAACCGCACGCGCAATCCGTCTATCTTTTCGACAAGGACTGTATAGTCCGTAACGAGTGCACCTGTGACTTTGTCCGCAATTACGGCTGCAGCACGGTGTCGATCAGTATGCGCCGACTAGGAAATTTTACTAAGTGACAACAGAGAGAATCAGATGGAAGTAATCACACTATGGATGTACCAGTGGCAGACGCAGAGGGGCACACTTCCCCCCCACCGAGAATGGATTTTTGAAATTATTTGATGAAATAGATAAAAATATTGTACAATCTTGTTGATTAATATTTTTATGTTTTTATTATTTTGAAAATATTGATGACTAATTATTTAGTACCAAAATTTATACTCTTGGAAACTTTACAATTCCATCTCGGTCCCCGGAGTGGCGGAGGTGCCACTTTTTTCCCACATTACCCTGGCTAGCAACTCCTAAGTCCGGCACTGATATTTACATATTAGGACATGAGTAGAAAGGTATAAAAATTAGATCAGACCAGCTGAGCAGCCGACCGATACCACGCCGCAGCCGCAATTGCGGAGAAAGTCCTAGACGCACTCTCTAAGCGAGCAGGCTATGCCATGTATTCTTAATGGCCTCCACTTCACGAATAATCACCTATTTCTCCGCTCGTTATTTCAATTATTCAAGCTGTGAAACACCTATCATAAAGAAAAAAAAATCATCAGAACAAGATATAGAGTACTATCTCGAATAGTCAGGTGAATGAGAAGTCGTAAAAAGGTCCCAAAAAACTGCAACTATGTTCCATAAAAGCAAGTGTTTCCACACTGCGAGGAGCAATTCAGAAATTAAGCACTTTCAGTACAACCTCTCGAATGGAGCATTAATATTTTATTGTACCACTTGAATTGAAAGTGTTCAAATGACATGTGACTATAGGGCTGAAGTGGTAGACTGGGGAAATGGACTCAACTGTGTAAAAAAGCTAAAAGGTTTTTTTTCTATCGCACAGATACTTCTTTTTACTGAAGAAACGTATTTTATTGGGTAATTCTTGTGTTCCGATGTAAATCACTTATCACGTTTCTTCAGAACCAGAAATCGTTGAAAAACGCAGCGAAACCTTGAAAATAAGGGTGGATATACTTTAATTAGGGCTTATAATATTCAGCGTGTTGATCATTCGCCACCTTCCACCGGAGAATTTCCTTGTATTTGCATTCCTCTTCATACTTGAAGCGCTTCCTGGATTTGAGACCAAGGTCTTCCTCGGCTGATGGAAGCTCTATTTCTATGATAGTTTCATCATCCATTAAGAGGGGTTTAGAAAAAACCTTACTCGTGACTAACTTTATAATGTAATATGTAGCATCTAAGCTCATTTTCCTACTTTCGTCACGGCTTATCCCCGTGGTGACAACTGCTGACTAACTTAGCTCGAGAGAGGCTCCTCAAAATCGTAGTGAGGTACCGCCGAGGATGACAGGGACTCCTTTTTTTCCCAACTACTAGTACTTAAAGCTGGAAGTGTTTTGCATCTTACAAGTTTTATCTCTATTCATATGAAGCACTAATTCTCAGTTTTTACGTCGATGTGATGCGAAACAAGTGTTTTTAGCAGAAAATTCTCAAAGTGTTCGTGTAAGATTCAAGAGGTGGATGTGTTTTTGAAGCGGGAATAGAACGCCTCTGGGATTCACAGAATAAGTAAGTATCAAAGCGGTTTCTGGGGTGCGTAGCATCGTGAGGGAAAATGGGACGTTTCCACGCCACAGTGATAGGCGCATTTAATCAATGTGCGAATCACAACAGCCTGGTAACGCCCCAATTCCCTCACGATGATACATACCCCGGTTTCTGCTGTGAATACAGATAATCTTATGAAAATTCCTTAAAAATCTGCTTTCGGGAATGTACTAGCAGTACACATTCATGAGCACGCAGACGATGGCATTTCCATATGCACTAGAGGCAAATTTCTGAGAAATTTTGGATTTTTTCGCAGAAATTTTCAAAGGTACGCAGTGTTTGGGAACAGGTTGGTAGTGTTACTCCTAAACCGGGTAATTGAAAACACACGATTGACCGGTTACCTACTGTAGAAGTGCAGTCTACAATTAACATCGAATAGTCATGCGCTCTATACCAATTTAATTTTAAAGAGTATGAAATTCAACGAGCGGGTGATTAACACTCTACACCTTCCTGATACTTGAGGGTAAATTAAAGAGAGGCAGAGAACATGTTCAGGATGGAGCGGTATGTTATAAATACTTATATAGGAATGTCAAATAGCAGCTGATATCGTTGTTTGTCCAGCAGCGAGAATCAAACCACCGCAAATTTCGCAGAGGTATACAGTTTAACCCATAACCGATTGGCTTTCCAAGTACGGAAACGCATGTTAATATAGTGTAATATTTTCTCGGAGCGTTAAGTTAGAGGTTATAACCAGTTTCAGGATTCTTCTCCATAAACTCACTTCGCTGAGCTTCTCTGAAGGTTATCTCCCCTCAATTCTTCCCGTCAATCTAAAAAAAAAACTGCTGTAAAACAGTGTAGAATGCTGTGAGCAAATTCACTTTTAGCGGATATCTATTAACCCAAAGCAGCTCTGAGACTTATTCCACTCGGCCGGCACGCACCATTGAGGTTACCCAGGGTAAAAGTATGCACACTTCACTTCCGAATTTATCCATCATCAACAAGGTTGTGAAAATGTTATCCTGGGTAACCTGAACTATGCATCACTGCCCTGACCTTCTTCTTACATTAGTGACTGGATCCAGATGTATCATTGAGATTTCCAATCCTACCCACTCATTTGTCAAGGGGTGCGTACCATCGTGAAGGAAAATCGGGCGTTACCAGGCCACTGTGATAGGCGTATTAGGTCATTGTGCCAATCACAACTGCCTGGTAACGCCCCACTTTCCCTCACGATGATACATACCCCTTATCAAGTACCCAAACCCAAAAGTACCCAAGTACCCAAGAGGAGGGGATAATGCAAAGTACCTTTACCTGGCACTAACCAACATGAGGAGGGGCAATAGTAAACAAGAAGGCGTTCCTTTGCCCCTACTCGGACCGAACCATCAATTTTAAGTGGGTGGATTCCATTCGGAAAAGATCAGGCGTTTTCAAATCTTTGAGGTCTACTTACGTAGGTTCACTAAACGAAGGTATAGGAGACTCCTTTGAAGAGGTAGAGGTCCAAGCATTAAACCAAGAGGGAGGAGGGGATAACGCAAAGAAGATGCTCGGCGAAAGGTGTGCGAAGCAAAATAAGTGGAGTGAAGAGGAGCAATGGTGAGAAAATCCTTGTTTCTCTCTTTTCTAATGAATCATACCAGTAAACAACACCATCCCTTCGAGCTCTCCAGGAAAGCCCACTGCAACAGACAGATAATTCTCCATCTAGACATTGTTTCCACAATGACAGCCAGAATCTTATGGCATCTTTGTGGTCTTCCTGTTGTTGACGACCAGAAATTAGATGTGCGATCCATCCACGGGACCAGATGATATCTGCGAGCGTAGGAAAAACAATCGGACGTTGGATGAATTCCTCTATGAGACAATGTTGAACAACATGGTCCGGGCTACTCCATTCCTAAGGGGTTGGATGTAGTTGAGACTGATCGATTCCACAACTGTTATCGCCTGATTTCGTGAAGCTTCCATACCTAGCGAGAGGATCCTAAAGTACCAGTACAGGCACGGAGAATCAGAAGTAACTTCATTATTCCTATTTTAAATCAAGCTGCCAAGGATCGCACGCAGGAGCAATTTAGCAGTGGAATTCATGGGTAGAATCTTGGAAAGGATCCCTGTAATGGCTAAATTTTTTCTGCTATTATACTGAGGGAGAAACAGGGAGAAAAGGAAACGGAGAGAATTTAGATGGCTCATGGATTTTGGGTGTGCATCATCTTGAGGAGAAATGGGGCGTTACCAGGCTGATGTGATTGGCGTATTCGATCAATCGACCAACCGCGATAGCCTGGTAACACCCCATTTTACACTCACCATGATACACACCCATAGATTTCACCAAAACTGTGCTTTCGCGTCGTAGTGCATGAGGTGAGCTTCTGAAGTGAGCCAAGCGAGTCAGTTTGAGAACTTTGTGGACGAACCCGGAAACAACGAACACTGGCAATCACCCTGAAAGCGTTGACGTGACAAAGCAAAAAAAAGCCAAATTTAACCCCAGCAATCCCAGACTTATCCTCCTCTGTCCATTAGGCAGAGTAAACATAAATGCCATGATTGCGACAAGTAGTGATGACGAATCGTTATTTATAGTTGAAACGGACGTATGCGACGGTTGTCCTGGCGATACTACACGTCGATGTGCGTGGACGTCCAAGAGACATCAATCAACGAGAAGATTGAGGTTTGTGTACACCTGCTTAATCAGGAGGGACTTCATTCATGTTACGAGAGTTGACGCACTCAATCGTGCTGAAAACAACCAACAATTACTGCCAATACCTTTGAAGGATATTGGGAACAGATTAACGTGCTGTTTATTCGTTTCTCTCGGAACAGTGTGTACTGTTTGCTCACATATATCCAGAATAATAAGGAAATAGCCGGAGGTGTTGATTGTGGGCAGTTACGGTTACTGAAAGTCTACTACGAATCTGGAACTGTATCCCTAATTTTATAGGAGAGAAAGGGTCTAGAAATCATGCCCGAAGCCACTACACCTATACTTAGAAACAAAGCTGATGAAAGATATGTATATTCCCAAAATAGAATATACACAGCCTGGAAATAGTGATGTGGGTTAATAGCATTAAGTTATTCTTAGCAGGAGACTACTGATCTGTGGCGCCACTATGTTGCTGAGAAGAGTCAACAAGACATCCACAACAGGATGCTATACCTAGAATGAAGCAGCTGTAAATAGAAGCCAGCATTCCCACGAAACCGTTGTTGTTAAGGTGACGATGTCGTGTTGGACAGAGATGGATTAGGAAGTCCTACTGATCTGTCTTCACGCAATATTGTAAGAACCCTGTCTCATCAGTTATGGATAGGAAAATCGTTGCACGCAAGCGGATGGGACAGCAGCCATCACCCACCAAGCTGTCTAAGGATAGGATTTTGGGAGAATATGGATTACTTCTGAGAGATCGTCAAACAAACGCAGTGAGCGGCAGGGGATAGAGTGGTATAATCCGAGTTTATCCCTATACATAGTCAACCAGAAATGAGATTTTTGGATAGTCCAGCATTTGGTCTTACAGACCTTACGGACATACTGAGAACGAAACTTCAACTAACTGACCTAGCCCTCCTTTCTTCAAGCACTGATGAGGCAAAATGTGCACGAAGCAAGAAATAATGCAAAGTCCTCAGCACTAAACCTATTGAATAGCGGATCGGTACGGAGTTACAAACTAGGACTCCATACGAGGGTCCTTTCCGGAAAGACAGACGCATTCCGCGACTGCAGAAACCCTGTGGGACCTGAACAGGCCCCAGCAAGAGCCTTTCGTAGGGTCGGAACAAAAACGAAGCCCCCTTTGAAAAGCACCAATTTTACGAAGTTCCCCTTGGATTCTGAGACATTGGGAAAATCCCAAATCAACCTGTTTTTCACGGAGATCCGCCCAAAAAGAGCCGCGTTCCCGTAAACAGCAGTTTATATAAGTGCGTGGGTCAGTTGCGCCCAAACTGCACGCATCTATTACTGACAGTAATGGGGAAAATGTCACTAGACTGATTCACAGCTGCAAGAGTGGTGCGGCGGCGTTTAGTAGTGGGGAACATATCCCACAAACGCAAGGCGAGCGAAGCAAGCCTAAAAGAAGCCTGAGCTTTTCGCATTCAGGCTGGGAATCCATAAAAACCGAAAAGCTGGCCTCGGGTCACCTGAACGATGGATACAGAGAGAGCATAGTCCAACTGAGGATCGAGTACGTAGGTCCCGCTGCGAATCTGCGGCTGCGACGTCATGAAACCGCGCTGGTAATCCGCCTATCTTTTCGACTAGGACTCCATATAAGGGCATAGAGGGTTCCTTTTTGATTGCTGCTATATGAATATGGCGTTCTTGTAATAGAAAGGTCTAAGCCATACCAAATATGGAAACCCAGGGTAATCGCTTGCAGCCGCTAGGAGAACAATACCTCTGCAAGTCATGGAATGCTACGAAATCACACGATACATTCACGAAAGCATACTATTTTTAGTGTGCTACATTGTGACCATTTCTAGGAGACGAACATGGAAACAAAGCCTTTGGAGAACTATTTCTCGCAAGACATCCTTCACGTTTCGTTGCAAACGATTTTCTGGGAATATAAGGAAACTGTTAGGATTAGTATAATGTGAGCGGATGCTAGCTCGCCTATAAGATCTTCGCTGATCCCAGAAATTCCATTGTTTGGGCAGATAAGGGATTGTTCAGTGGAATTAGGGCTTGACAAACATGCGTTTTTGAAAAATGAGGCAACAAGACATCCGGAATGTAATGGAATGGTGGGATATTTCCTTGTTTTTGGAGATGTAAGCCTTAGATTTTTAAGAGACTAGTGGCCCCGTAAGCCACGTTATTGTGCTACTTTCCGTAGTGTGACGGTATTGACCCGGTGTGGTTTTTCGTGCGCGCCAACAGGTTGTGTGAGATTCACACCCTCAAATCGAGCTACACTATCTCACAACTGTATGTGTATATCTACATATAACATTATTCAGTCGAAAAAGAGCACGTAGCGTAGCGAATGAGAGAAGATAACTCACAGAATCCGTGAATCAATTTGTTTTGTTGTTTCTATCTCTGTCTTTCGCGAGCAGCGACCATACCAAGGACTGCATGAAATACAGAACACAACTGCTTTTCTGTTGTACAAACCACTCGGTCAATAACTCAGTAAGCCAACCATACAAACGCACCCTCAGCATTACCACTGTATGTGACTATCCCATCCTTCTAGTTCAAACCAAACTTATTCTAAAAACTTTATACTTTCCCAAAGTTTTGAACAAAAACTGAAAACAAATTATTGTGAGAAGAGAATAAGCATCACGACCGCCTATTTCCACCAATCTTCTTTGTCATTACTCAGCGATATTCACCGACACGACGTGGCTCATTTATACTAAACCAAAAAAAAATTCCAAGTGATGATTAAGAAAGTGATCAATACTCAAATCCACATGACCTAGGGAAGTTGAAGGGAGATGATCAACAGGCTTGATGGGATAAATGAGAAGGAGAATAAGTTATTGGTTATTTTTCGCTTAAGCTCAGGAAACGAAGATGCTTCATGAGATTGGTGGGATACTTGGGGAGGTGATCTACGGTGTTGGCGGAATACATGGGATGGGTGCGTAAATTATTGTTTAGGCTTTTGTCTGAGCTTCTGGAAAAGAATGTAATCCACGGGCTTGTGGGGATACATGAGGAGGGTGCACAAGTAATTTTCTAGACTTTTGCCTGAGTTTCTAGTAGTGGAGGTGGTCCACGGGGTTGGCGAGAAACATTGGGTGGGTGCGCAATTTACTGTCCAGGCTTTTGTTTGAGTTTCTGGAAAGGGAGGTAATCCACGGGCTTGGCGGGATACATGAGGTGGGTGCGCAAGTTACTTTCTAGACTTTTGTCTGAGTTTCTTGGAAGGGAGGCAATCCACGGGGTTGGCGGAATACATGGGGTGGGTGCGTAAGATATTGTCTAGGCTTTTGTCTGAGTTTCTGGGAAGGGAGGTGGTCCACGGGGTTGGCGGGATACATGAGATGGGTGCGCAACTTATTTTGTAGACTTTTGCCTGAGTTTCTAGTAGTGGAGGTGGTTCACGGGGTTGGCGAGAAACATTGGATGGGTGCGCAAGTAACTGTCCAGGTTTTTCCCTGAGTTTCTTGGAAGGGAGGCAATCCATGGGGTTGGCGGGATACATGGGGTGGGTGCGTAAATTACTGTCCAGGTTTTTGCCTAAGCTTCTGGAAAGGGGGGTAATCTACGGGGTTGGCGAGATACACTGGGTGGGTGCGCAATCTATTGTCCAGGCTTTTGTTTGAGCTTCTGGAAAGGAAGGTGGTCCACGGGGTTGGCGGGATACATGAGGTGGGTGCGCAAGTTACTGTCCAGGTTTTTGCCTAAGCTTCTGGAAAGGGGGTAATCTACGGGGTTGGCGAGATACATTGGGTGGGTGCGCAATTTATTGTCCAGGCTTTTGTTTGAATTTCTAGTAAGGGAGGTGGTCCACGGGGTTGGTGAGACACATTAGGTGGGTGCGCAAGTTATTGTCTAGGCTTTTGCGCGAGGTAGTAACCCCGTGAGTTCCTTGGCTCAAAGTTTCACCGCATTCTATCAGTGTTGGTATTAGAGTTCGAGTAGGGTGTCTGCAAACAAACCTAATTAAGCACTTCATTCAGTCTCAACACCTGTCTGAATAGAACTAATCCTTAGAATTTGAGAAACTCAAACTAAACAGTGGCAAACAGCTTGTCGAGGAGTCACAAAATGCCAAAATTGACTGATTGAAATTTTTGAAGACCACGACCTTCTTTTTGTTGAAGATCAATGAACAAGTGTTGCCTTTTACCTGAAGCCAACGCCGCTTTACCACTGAGCCAGCCAGCCGGACTCAAGGAAAAATCCCGGCCAACAGACCTCGCCAATTCACTACTGGCCCAGTTGAACTCAAGGAAAAGTTCCGACCAATGAACCAGTGCGTCCCTTTACCTAAAACCAGCGCTACTTTACCACTAGCCCAGTCAAACCCAAGGGAAAATACCGCGCAGTGGACAAGTGTGCCCCTTTACCTGAGACCGGCGCCTGTTCACCATTGGCCTAATCGAACCCAAGGGAAGATCCTGACCAACGGACCCGTGTGCCCCTTTACCTGAGACCGGCGCCTGTTTACAATTGGCCCAGTCGAACCCAAGGGAAAATCCTGACCAACGGACCCGTGTGCCCCTTTACCTGAGACCGGCGCCTATTTACCACTGGCGGGCAAATTCTGACCAACGGACCCGTGTGACCCATTACCAGAGTCCAGCACCTGTTTACCACTGGCGGAAAATTCTGACCAACAGACCCATGTGTCCCTTTACCTGAGACCGGCGCCTATTTACCACTGGCGGGAAAATCCTGACCAACAGATTCATCTGCCCCTTTACCAGAGTCCAGCACCTGTTTACCACTGACGGGAAAATTCTGACCAACGGACCCGTGCTCCTTTACCTGAGACCAGCGCCTGTTTACCACTGACCCATTGGAACCCAAGGCAAAGTCCTGACCAACGGACCCGTGTGCCCCTTTACCTGAGACCGGCGCCTGTTTACCATTGGCCCAGTCGAACCCAAGGGAAGTGCTGACCAAAGACCCGTGTGCCCCTTTACCAGAGTCCAGCACCTGTTTACCACTGACGGGAAAATTCTGACCAACGACCCATGTGCCCCTTT
Organism: Ancylostoma caninum; assembly: GCA_037903475.1. NCBI lineage: Eukaryota > Metazoa > Nematoda > Chromadorea > Rhabditida > Ancylostomatidae > Ancylostoma > Ancylostoma caninum. Next base: position 9,633 of record JBAJFG010000052.1, read on the forward strand.
ACCAGAGACCAGCACCTGTTTACCACTGGCGGGAAAATCCCGACCAATGGACCCGTGTGCCTCTTTACCTGAGACCGGCGCATGTTTACCACTGGCCCAGTCAAAATCAAGGAAAAACCCCAACCGATGGGAACAGCGCTACCACTTCGTTTCAAAACCATGTCAGGAAACAAAACCATGTGCTAGGAATTTTGTTGTAACGTTAATCGACATTATTAGGATTATTGGGCTCCAAATCGGATTTGCAGGGAGCCCCCTCACCCCTGAGAATGGCTTGCTGGATTAAAAAAATCTTATATCTGTTTGATTCTTTCAATCCAGTTGTTTAGTTTCACCATTATTTTTTGAATTTTTATTACCAGACTGTGTACCCGGCTTTGCTCGGGTCCTGGTAAAAATAGCGAAAAATCAATAAAATCGATAAATCGATAGTGCTGTACAAAACGGTTGTCATATTCGTGTTCAGCGTATTGACATACCCCAGTAACCATGTCTTCAACGCGCCCGGGGCAAAATTAGCGAAAAATCAATAAAATCGATAAATCGATGGTGCCGTACGAAACGGTTGTCATATTCGTCTTCAGCGTATTGACATACCCCAGTAACCATGTCTTCAACGCGCCCGGGGCAAAATTAGCGAAAAATCAATAAAATCGATAAATCGATGGTGCCGTACGAAACGGTTGTCATATTCGTCTTCAGCGTATTGACATACCCCAGTAACCATGTCTTCAACGCGCCCGGAGCAAAAATAGCGACAATCGATAAAATCGATAAATCGATGGTGTTGTACAAAACGGTTGTCATATTCGTCTTCAGCGCATTGACATACCCCAGTAGCCATGTCTTCACCGTCACTGGGGCAAAATAGGCGAAAAATCAATAAAATCGATAAATAGATCGTACCGTACGAAGCGGTTGTCATATTCGTCTTCAGCGTATTGACATACCCCAGTAGCCATGTCTTCACCGTCGCCCGGGGGCAAATTAGCGAAAAATCAATAAAATCGATAAAAATCGGTAGTGCCGTACGAAACGGTTGTCATATTCGTGTTCAGCGTATTGACATACCCCAGTAACCATGTCTTCAACGCGCCCGGGGCAAAATTAGCGAAAAATCAATAAAATCGATAAATCGATGGTGCCGTACGAAACGGTTGTCATATTCGTCTTCAGCGTATTGACATACCCCAGTAACCATGTCTTCAACGCGCCCGGAGCAAAAATAGCGAAAATCGATAAAATCGATAAATCGATGGTGTTGTACAAAACGGTTGTCATATTCGTCTTCAGCGCATTGACATACCCCAGTAGCCATGTCGTCACCGTCACTGGGGCAAAATAGGCGAAAAATCAATAAAATCGATAAATAGATCGTACCGTACGAAGCGGTTGTCATATTCGTCTTCAGCGTATTGACCTACCCCAGTAGCCATGTCTTCACCGTCACTGGGGCAAAATTAGCAAAAAGTCAATAAAATCGATAAATCGATAGTGCCGTACGAAACGGTTGTCATATTCGTGTTCAGCGTATTGACATACCCCAGTAACCATGTCTTCAACGCGCCTAGGGCAAAAATAGCGAAAATCAATAAAATCGATAAATCGATGGTGCTGTACAAAACGGTTGTCTTATTCGTCTTCAGCGTATTGACATACCCCAGTAGCCATGTCTTCACCGTCACTGGGGCAAAATTAGCGAAAAATCAATAAAATCGATAAATCGATAGTGCCGTACGAAACGGTTGTCATATTCGTGTTCAGCGTATTGACATACCTCAGTAGGCATGTCTTCGCCACGCCTGGGGCAAAAATAGCGAAAAATCAATAAAATCGATATAATCGATAAACTAATCGATAATCCCAGGTGCAAAGTAGCCTAAAACCTACGCCGGCCCTTAGGGGGGTGTCACCCTATAACAAGGAAGATAAAGATCTAGGACGAAAAAAAGCGCACAATGTGGAAATTTAGGCCAGGGGCCCCTTTTTTGAAGTACTCATCACAACACTGCGTATCGACAATGCGCTGAGAGTCGACGCGCAGTAACGGAAGTGTTTTCGGGGATTAGCGACCAAATCTTTTAATATAGTAGGATGTGTACAAGCAGACCAGACAACAGGCTGTTTTGGTGTCCATTCGTGGAAAAGGTCGTTGAGGTTCAGGTGATCGTAAGGTTCAGCCAATTTATGTGGTAAACTCTTCACGCTACTACAATTGGAGTTGAAAAAAAATTGCTAGCAAACTCGTATACACCTTGGTTCTTCTTAGATATCTTTTTTTGCTAACTTTCTCCAAATTTTGTATCACGTTTTTTCTATTTTGAACATGTAAGTGAAATCATCATAGGGACAATGTGATCAGACGATGGCTCCTAAAATTCTTTCCATTCAATTATTTCTTGTGAAGGATTTCCCGAAGTGCTGAGAAATTCCTAAAAATCGCGAAAGAAATCAATTTTTCAGTTTAGGCGCGATTTTTTATCTACACCGCCCAACCACGAATGAGAGAGAAAGTTTTGCCGCTCCTAGAAACCTTTTTCGACCAAAATCACTAAAAAAATTTGTAAGTACTGCGTTTTTCCAGGATTTTTTACTATGGTGACCAATGTTCTCAAGGCTTGCACTAAGCACGAGTCCAATGCTTCCAGTATGACGTGCTAACAAAGAATGGAGGAGTTGTGTGGGTTGTATAAATGAAAAGTGAAACCATGTTCTATTGTAAGGAAAAAATGGTTGGAGAAACAGCCAATCAGTAGCAGGTGCAAAATCTGTGACGCGAAAATTTCCTTGATATTTTATCGAGATCGTGTGGATGTAATATTGTAGTGAAGTAGTTGCCTTCTAAGTACAACACAGAAGAAAAGGGCCTAGAAAAGCAGAGTAGAAGGAGACCATAGACATTTGTTGCCTGGATACCCTCTTTGAGGTTATTTGAATCAATGGAATCTGCCTGGCAAAAATTCGGTTCCCATTCAATTGTGAGAATCACAAAGGAGTGCCTCCAGGACCTCTTCTTTCGATGTTGAAGTAAGTGCAGAGGAGATTTTGTGTGTGGGACGGACAAATGCAAGGAAGATAAGGAAGAAGTGTAAGAACTTTTCGGGAAAATTGTAAGCTACTTCGAAGTGGTGAGTGCTCCGAGCGAGGAACAAAGAATATCCTACTTCCTTGTGATTTCTCTTCACCAAGCGCTGGGATAAGTGTGCAAGTGCACATTCTGGTAGATCACAGCCTCCCTGCGAATTATCCCACATTTTATCCAGGAATCTTTAGCAAAGTGGCAATCCAGAATTCTTTCTGACACATTCACACAGCTGAAAAACGCTTATAAGAACAATAGAAGAACACCGCCTGTGCTTATAGTTAGTACTATACCAACAACATTCTTTACTAATTTACTCCGTACTCTTTTGCGTTGATGCTTGTGATGGACGTGCTCATATTGGGCTGCTGGACGAGGAACACGTAGGTAAATATGGGACTGCTGCGCAACTTACACTGTGTTTGCTTAAATGCTATTATTAAAATCAAAATTCCTGCTTAAAACTGGAGTGAAGGTGGCGTCGCCAAAATATACGTACACATACGAAAGGACAAGCACATATGTGGTGTACTAGAAATTTGATCCATTCAATCCAAGCATTGCTTCTGGGCGTGGGAGTCCAACGGATACGCAGCCAACCCTCGTTACCGCTTTACTGCTTCGTTCCCACGTTCATTTGTATTTCTTAACTTTTTATATTTCAAACAATCGTCACGTGACTAAACGTTGTAGCTGAACTCCTCCCTATGTTTCTGAAGGCATACAAGGCTCCATTGATCACCTTGATCACCTTGACTCCCGTTGATCTTCGGGTATACCGAGCGGGCGCCAGCAATTCTTCCACTTGTCCCTCTCGCGAGCCAGAGTTGTCCAGTGGATTCTGTCCGTTCGAGGGACACGGAGAGCATCGTATCTATCCTTGAAGGACTTCGTGAAGAAGTCTGACCATCGGGTCGGTGGTCTTCCTGTCGTGCGCTTAACGTCCCGTGGAGTCCAGTCGCTGACGGCTCTTGTCCAACGGTTGTCGTTAAAACGCATCACGTGCCCGGCCCACCTAACCTTACTCAACTTGGCGTAAGCGGCAGCGTCCCTGATCTTCGATTGTTGACGGAGGGTGGAGCTCCGTATTCCAGCCCTCACTTGCGTGAGGCGGGTTATTCCTAGCATCACCCTCTCGATGGAGCGTTCGACGACGCTAACCGCATTCTCATCCTGCTTGCGCAGCGCCCAGGTTTCTGAGGCGTAGGTCAAAGCAGGGAGAGCGGTTGTGTTGAAGAGGTGGGCACGGAGCCTGGTGTTCTTCGTCTTCTTCACTACGTCCTCGATGCTCTTGTAAGCTCCCCAAGCCGCTCGTTTCCTCCTGCCCAGCTCTGGAGCGAGGTCGTTCATCATATTGACTTCCCGACCTAGGTATACGTAGCTGGAGCATTCGGATATGGTCGTTCCGTTGAGCGAGAATGGGGCATCCGGGACCCATCCGTTCTTCATGAACATCGTCTTCGTCAGATTCAGCTGGAGACCAACCTTTCCACACGCGTCCTCGAAGTCGGCCAGCATCTGTTCCGCTTCGCTGATGGTTGGTGTTATAAGAACGATGTCGTCAGCGAAGCGAAGATGACTAAGTCGCCGGCCATCAACTTGCACTCCCATGCTATCCCATTCCAGTTTCCGCATGACGTCTTCAAGAGTGGCGCTGAATAGTTTTGGCGACACGGTATCGCCTTGCCGAACCCCTCTCTTGACGTCGATGATGATGTCGTCGTAGAATGGAGAAATCCTGGTCGTGAAGTTGCTGTAGAGCTCACGAAATACCTTGATGTATTGAGTAGGTATGCCCTGGTTGCCCAGGGCTTCCAACACCGCTTCCGTCTCAACAGAGTCGAAGGCTTTCTTCAAATCGATGAACGTGAGACAGAGGGGCATCTTATACTCTCGCGATACTTCGATGAGTCTAGTGACGGTGTGTATGTGGTCGATCGTACTGAATCCTTTTCGAAACCCTGCTTGCTCGCACGGCTGTCCCTCGTCTAGCGTCCTTTCGATCCTATTGAGGATCACTCGCGTGAAAAGCTTGTAGACGACGGACAGTAGGCAGATGGGGCGATAATTGCCAATATCCTGCGGGTCTCCCTTCTTGTACAGCAACACGGTCCTGCTGGTCTTCCACTGGTTAGGTACCTTGCACTCCGACAGGTACCGCGTGAAAAGCCTAGCCAAGGTGGTAATGAGAATTGGCGGTAGGTTCTTCAGATGTTCCGGTCGAATCCTGTCGGGGCCCGGTGCTGTACGATTCTTCACCGACTTGATGGCATGTCGGATTTCGGAAGGGAGAACCGATGGGACAACATACCCGTCCTCCCTAAGGTGACATTGAGGGAGGTGGACGTGGCTATCGAAGAGATCCGAGTAGAAGTCGTAGATGACCTTCTCCATTGCCCGTCTTGATGAAGAAATTGTTCCGTCCGGGCGCCGGAGGGCGGACATCTTGGTCTTGCGATTGGCGAAGTCTCGGCGGGCGCAGCGAATGCTTTTCCCTGCCTCTGCGGCTTCAGCCAACACTGCTGCTCGTCTCTCCTTGAGGTCTTCTTTTATCGCTTCTCTGCACCGTTTTGCGAGCTCGGACGTTAGCTGGTAGTTGCCTGCGGCTCTCGCGGCTCCACGCTGGCGTATGAGCTCGAGGGTCTCGTAAGACAATCGTCTCTTGGTGACTCTCAAACCCTCAGCACTCTTCGCGCTGTCGCGGAGATGCTGTACAAGCCGATCGTACTCTTCGTCGATGTTGTCGACAACCGCATCTTCCCAAAAGCCGGCTAGCGTAGTGAAAAGATCCCAATTGATGACGGGTTTGGGACTCCTTCTCTTAAACTTCACGGCTTTCTCTCCTTTGCGTGAAAAGAAGAATCTTGCACGAAGGAGGCGATGGTCGGATCCGGTGTAGAACTTTGGTACAACACCGACGTCGGTCAGGCAGAACCTTCGATTGACGATGATGTGGTCAATTTCATTATGGTACTCTCCACCGGGTGACTCCCACGTCCAGCGTAGGGAGGTTGGCTTCTGAAATTGAGAGTTACCATGGATGGTCTTCGTCGTCATGATGAACTCAGACAGCCTCTCTCCCTGTTCGTTCCACTGCAGGCCGTGGGTACCGATGTGAAGTTCCTCAGGCGTTCTCCTGGGACCAATCTTGGCGTTGAAATCGCCAACGATGATCTTGTAGAATGTGTGGTCTTCCCTGTAGAACTTCTCCAAGTCCATATAGAAGGCCTCAATATCCTCTTCGTCGTAGCTGGATGTTGGAGCGTAGGCGACGAAGATTGTCAAGGCCGGTATTGATCCACATCTTCTCAACCGCAAACGTCCGATTCGGGTTGTTAGCTGTTCGAATGAGTCGATGTTCATGACCAAGTTCGTGTTGACGAGGACACCGACTCCACCAACTCCTCTACTGTCGCAGGTTCCAAGGAACAGCTCTTCTCCAGTGTCGAAGGTGGCATTCAGTGGTCGGTGTCTCCTCGTCTCGGTCAGTCCGATGACGTCGTACCTGATCTTCCTGGCTTGCATCATCAAATCCTCGATGGAAGCTTCCGATGCAAGCGTGCGTGCGTTGAAGGTACAGACCGTCATCATAGTCCTTCTGGTTTTAGGCAGCCTAGATAACCCCTCGGACCTCGTCCTCACTGGCGCTGCCGTACCAGTGACTCTTCCGAGATCAGGGGAACACTCTCTATTATTGCTGTGTCGAGCTTGAAGAATTTTAAGCCCACAGGAGATAGCTTGCTGGGCTCGATTCCCCCGTGGGAGGCTGGAGTGTGATTTCACCGGGAAGTTAGCCGGGCTTCCCGGGAGTGGACGATGGAGCTTATTTGTTGGAGGCGACTCCGAACCGCCTCCCTTGTACCTCCCAGTCACTTGAATGCAGGGCTTTTGGTCGGATAGATGTGCAGGATACAATCTGCAGACACGCAGTCACACCCATGCACGCATGCATGAACATGCCCACGCGCTGACAGAAGGTATAGATCGTTCCGACACTGCAGAAACAGGGAGTCCATCCCCTGAATCCACCCGCGTCTCAGGGCAGGCACAAGGTCGCGTTTGGTCCGCGATTAGCCCCCTATCCGCCACCTGGAGACGCGCCACGTAGCCTCGCGACTAACCGGCTGGGATCCCTCGTATGAGGGAGATCCGTGGCAAGGCTCCATTATAAGGATCAAAATGCATCTTTCCAACGCTGACTGCGAACGGTCGTGAATTTTTTTTCGGTGCTTGGCCGGTAAAAAGTAGCTGATGAGGTCCAAGTTCAGGTACAATTTGACAACCTTAGCATGCATGTAAAAGATAGACGGATTGCGCGCGCGGTTTCATATCGTCGCGGCCGCAGAATCGCTGCGGGACCTACTCGACCCTCTCTCTTCTACCTTGCTCTCTCCGCTTCTCTTGCGCAGGTCCCACCGCATTTCTGCAGTCACGGAATCCGTCTTTTTGAGAAGGACTGTAGCTGTAGCAAAATTTTGACGAACCAGTGACTGAAATTATTTTTATTTGCGACTAGGAGTATCTGGGCATTCTGAGAAGTGTCTCAAGTGCAATAAAAATAACCTGAACGCAGAGGTGTGAAGGCGAAGATGAGCTCAGAAGACTATAGGAACCTCCAGTACATGGATTTTATCTACATAGCTGGAACGATTCTCTACATTTCTACCGTTTTATGGCAAAAAGTACAGTGGTTACAGCTGCTTTTTAAATAAAGTTATTACCATAAGGGAATATGACTACTTGTTTGAGATGAAAAAAATTACAAAGCGAAATATACCCTTTGCCTTGATCCGTGACCCTTCTGCTCCACCCATGCGAGAAACGTAGGTCCTCCCTAAAAAGAATTTGCTAACCTGCTGGACAAGATAGCTGCATACCTAAATTTTGACGTCTCCAAAATGGGTGGAGTCTTTCCTCACCAGGAAACCCTGAAGCGACGGAATCAGATGGAATCCTCATAGAGCTGCTCGTGGGCTACGAGGCAGTTGAAAGAGGAACTCGCACCCCCTATCCCGGGGTTTTTCACTGCATAGGTCAATTTCGCGGCATTTGATAGGACCTTTAGTGAGGGTAACTCTTCTAGTCGTTGCTTCGATAACATGGCGATACTACTTTGTTGTGCTTGAATATCAAGCTGCTCTCCGATGATCAGCCACTTTCATGGATGTATATATTCAGGATGCACATCTCATGTCCCTCATTATAGTTCATTTAAGGGAAGGAACTTGTGATTCTTGACACAGTGGAAAAGGAACTACTTGACGTGACCATCTCACTCAGGATGCCAGCATTGAGTAGGTGGAAATAAAAAGGAAAAAACAGGGTCAAACGTTTTCAAGCTGAAAGGATGAAGAGTTCCTGATAATTTATATGTCATCCAATTCAACATGGAATATTGTTTCCAAATAAATGTAGAAAGCATCAAAAAATGAGAACGCGGTTGAGAAATACGGAACCAAATGCAGCAAACATTTATATTGTACTTTCTCATCCTGTGTGATATTTCGAGTGTGTGAACGTTGCCATATCACTATTCTCTCAAGAAAGCGGAGCGTAGGCGTTGCATATTTGTGTAGAGAAAGCTGAACTCTGTCTCTTACAGTGACCAGACAGCAAAAGCTGAGTATAAATCTGATCTGCGACAGATAACGCAAGGATTGAAATAAAAACCGTGGAACGAGAAAATTCTGGAGTAGTCATGACATGCTCTAAATCCACAAATGGGATGTCTACTGATGTCTGCGATGTCTGACTTTTAGTTCAATCTGCTCACTAGTGTAGTTGGAGGAAATTTCAACAATTTTTTTCTGGAAAAAGAATTCCTTGCCTTAGGACAGCAAACTTCCAAACTTGCATCATCGTCCTAGTGCACGAGCTGGTATTATTCAACTGAACTGTCAACAGTGTTGTTGTAATATTTTTGACATTGACATGATATGACATATGATTCGAAACAATTGTTCAAACTTGCATCCGAAGGTTTGTTGGAAAAACGATGATAGCATGCCTTTAAAGGTGAGAAGTCATATTTCAAGGACCAGAAAAATTCCCCCACATTCAAGGTACAAGGTGCATACGCAGATTGTGATGTTCATGTAATAAGGAGGAAATTGGCTAGCATCGAGATGGAGGATGTTAACATCTGACGTAACATCTCCCTAGAAAATGAATGACGGTTTTCTAATGTACTATTGTTCTTAGTAGGGATCAGCGCTGTACTTTCTTGATACGTTGATGAGATAGAGATGACGCAGAAGGGAAGAAGTGCGTTCCTGTCCCTTGTAATCATACATTTTTATATATTTTTCCGCTCTAACGGAATAAACAAGATGCAGATATGTAATGAAATAAGTTGTTGGACCCTTATTTGATCCTCCAATTAATTTTTTCTCAACTTTTACCCAAAAAATCATTTCCTTCGTGAGAATTGGGCAACAATGTAGGTATAAAACGGCAGTTAGCTCTAAAAAATTTGGGATAGGTAACTCATCCACCTATGAAAACAACCATCGAATCCATATGTAACCATTCTGGTGCACCAAAATTCTTAGATGCGATTTGGAGAGCCGCAATGCGCTGTTACCGGAAACAAGGGAAATGTGGGAAGAAATGAAACCCGACCCCTTAAGGAACGATTGATTTTTTCAATAGTTCCTTTGTGTGCAGAAAATTCTATCCCTTCCAATCCAAAAATAATCTCACAGCAATTATAATCAAACAAAAGTGTTTGCGAGAGGCTTTCATATTTACTGTAGGGAGTTGTTTCTCTTTGCCGAGAGCGCAGCGGAAATTTCTGAGAAAGACTGGATGCGATTCTCGAACTTGGAACTTCATAGCAAAAATTTCAGGAAAAATCCCTAGCAAGGTATACCAGGTGTGCATATATAACATGCGATTTAGCACTACTGAAATGAAACATAAATATTTATTGCCTTTGGTATGTGAAAACTTCACCAGGTAATCTTAAAAAAGGAGCACGAAGGCAGTATAAGTTAATTTTTGTCATGAATTTCCTAAGCGAGTTGCAGCGCCTTCAAAGACGATTTTCAGTTTGGTAAACGCTTCGAAATAAATAGCTACAGTGTTGGAATGGTATTACCTTAGCAATATTAAGTAACACATCTGCAATCAAACAGCATTAGATGAAGCTGCTACAAGTAGCAGTTCGACAGATACATAACATTTTTGGAGCAGAACAGAGAAGGGGAAATAGTGGAAAGCTAATTTGCAGCCTGCAAACTATTTGCTTCAACTTGAAGGTACCTTCTCGGATGGAAGCCACGGTCCGATGAGATCACGTAGTGAGACGAAACATCATTGAATCCCCAATCCCGTCGCTGTAGTTCATCGGGAAAGCTTACGACGACATGGATCCGGCTTAGGATTAGAGCGCATTACTCTTGTCATGGTTACACCAGACAACGACGTAAATATCTTCTTTTGAGGTTTCTTTCAGCCGGAGAATCCGAATCTACATTTTGTAAAAACAGATTTTTTCTTCAAGATTCCCAAGTGAATGCTACCAAAGCGCTCAATCGAAGGTCTTCAAGGATATTCCGGACACGATGCACTTTTCAGAATCTGTCCTCAGGAACGAAATTTTAGAAAGAAAGGGACACCTTACCGAAACCACACTACTTTCTTTGCAAACATTCGAAGAATAAAGACGGAGAATGGAGCGAATTGGATTGAATCAAACTTGGATTAGAGCGCTCCCCGTGTAGGAGGAAGAGCAGGAAAGGCACTGTACAAAGGTTGTGCTCCTACTAAGAAATGATGAACATTTCGAAGCCGATTTAATGAAGAAATGCGACAAAACAGATGTCACTTCCTGATCAAAAACGTACTATTCTTAGAATATAGAGACAGAAGAAGCCGTAGATGTTGCGAGAGGGCAAGATAACTGAGATCTCGGCTTCTGGTGGACAATGTCTTTGGAGGAATTTCCGCGACGACACTCCATGGCGACTGATCATCACTTGTCGGTGTTCAGGTAAGCAGAAGCGCCCTTTTTTGGCAGTGAATTTGGATGGATACAGCCCGACCAACCATCACCTGCCCTCTGTGGCCTGAATCACCACATAGAGTTCCCTTGGAGCAGACGGAAATCCTCTTTTCAGATTTTCATTTCACCTTATCCTTGTTTACTGGAAGCTATGTATACACTACAAATAACAACAGTAAATCCAGGTTACGGGAAGCTTCTAGCGTGTAATGAAAGAATTAGAACCTGCTCGGTTTTGGAAACATCCTGATTCAGATAGATATGTAAGTCCATAAGCTATAATCGTTGTCATTGGATTCCTTCGAAATCGTCTAAGCACTTATTGAAGTGCCCTTTTTCGAAGACTTCTTGACATCAGTGACGTCTTTCAGTGATTGAGCAAGTTTTCTCGCTCAACGTATTTAGCCCGATTTCCTTCTTATCCCGGCCACTTCCACTTTTTCCGTTATTCTCATATCCTTCGCCATTCGAATCAGTCTTGCGTCATTGGCCATCGGTCAGCTATCCCAATTAGTCGCCGTTTGACTCTGGTCTTAGTGAGTGGCTTCAGCAGTGATTCAACTTTAGCAGTGAGAGGATAATGTTCACTTTTATCCATACTCCTAGAGAAAAACTTGAGATTTCTCACCCTTGAACCACGGATTTTCCCTTCCTGTGCGTTTCTAGTACTTCGTGTCACTCATCAGTAGCTACTGAGAAGCTGCATCGTGTCACAGTATCCACCTGTTTTGCATTGCTTTTGTTTATTTTTATGCAAGTGATGCTTCTCATTTTACTAGCAACGCTTTTTAATTTACTAGTGAAGCTTCTTGATTTATTAGCAGCGCTCACAAAAATTCCCCCAAATTTGATGGTTTTAATGAATAGGTGAATATCTGATTGAGCAGGAAATCGGAGAAATGAAAACTTTGCCTTCTACATAGCTACTGAAAGTACGAAGCAATGTTCCCGCTGGCTTTCCACCACAGAGGAGAAATGGATGGCCACTCAGAACCCCAAGAACAAGTTGTTGTCCCACCTTCGCCAGAAGAAACTTGCACACAACCCTGTTACTAGCAAATCGTTGTCGACAAGTTTGACGTCGTCATGCCAACCAAAAACGCGTTGTCGGCAACCCTTTCTCTTGACAACTTGCCTACAGGAAAAGGCGAGAACAAATTGTCGACAAATTTCTTAGTGGACAGCTTGATGACAAGAGAAGGCGAAAACAAGCTGCAAGCAAGCTTTGGTGCGAACAAGTTCCAGATGCGACCAAGAACTTGTCTGCCAAATGATTGTCAGCAAGTACCTTTTGGGGTTCTTGGTATGAGCTAGGGCGGTCTCTCAAAAGTGGTCGTGAGTTGTAAACTGGCATATCGTTGGGTGACTTCTCCTTTGTGCTGTTTTAATTGTCGTGCTTCACATCCATGATAGTTGCATGTGACACAACCTCTTTTACTAGCAAAAGTTTCTGCTCCTAAGGGACCATTTCCTTTTCTGGTGTGAATGAATGACTCCAGAAAAATGTTACCAATTTCTGATGACGCATCTAACTGAATCGTTGGGCACTGTAAAGGTACGCCAAGTAGTAATAGTACCCGTCTAACGTCTGCAAAAAGTCTTCAAGGAGAACCTACTCCCCGTCCCCCTCACTTGGTCCCAAATCGCCGGGTTTACCGCAAGAGTGTTGCATGTTTTGTATCGGGCTCTTTTCAGCTCCTTATTTTCACCACAACTTTTGACACATTTATTTCTAATTACTTTGCTACTAAATGATTTCTCAACGTCTTCATCTTTAAAAAATCTCAGCATGTATCTCCTTTCCAGCTCCATTTTGGAGTTGACCTCTCATGTTTATGAACAGCGAAACTCCCAAAAGCGACTGTTTGTTCCACCAACCTCAGGACGCACGTGTTATTGACTTGTCAAAACATGTTTCCTTGTTCACATTTCACATGTAAAATAGGAAAGACGACACTGCGTCAACCGCACAATACGCCAAAGTTTGGCCGTGTTATTTCACCAGGTCGGTTGTGGTGTTTTTTTTGTTGCCTGTTGCCACTACCTTCTGTCTTCAAGTCTGGAAGAAAAATTTGGTTTTTACCTGACTCTTTTTGTCTCGAGTTGGACGTTGATCTCTCTCGGCTGTGTCTGAGCAAATATTAGTAGACTTGGCAGCTTTTCCGACTTTTTCTGTCATTATTGTGTTTTACTTATTGTTGCCAGCTGTAAATATCCCAGCTAACACAGGTGGGTAAACCAATTATTATTAGGGTATCTACTTTAACGAGGCATAGCGTCAAATTCTATCAAGTACATATATGCGCATTCTGTGGAACCTTTGGAGGAGAGCCAAGGCGGAGATACGAAATATATTGCAATATTTATTATGAACTCTCTTCTGGAACTACCTCACCTAATAGGATAGGAATAGCAAAAATTGGCCTCAAAATTTCCTTACCACACTCTCCCTTGGTAAGAATGGAACACCCGTGTAGGAGGTTAGGGGAAGTACGCTTCCAACAAGGGAGTGCGTGCTAAGAACGGATTTCCGGCAATGTCCACGAAATCATATTCATATTCCAGTATGATTGGGGGGGGGGGTTCTGATTTCGCACAAAGAATTCATGTTGTTTTGATGGGCTATAATGAGCTTACACTTGACAATATTCTAGAAATACTCGCTGAAAAAGTGGCAAAAAAGGGTAACATAAACAACATCACAAAGCATTTTTTCCGTAGTACACGATGTGGTAAAATACTGTAGCCACCTTTAATGAAACTGATTGCATAGGCGTTACAACCCCGATCAAGAGCTAAAGTATTTTTCTGCACTTTTGCAGGCAGAAAACCTCCTGAAAACATTGCAAAACTCTGGATTCACGCATGAGAGTGCTATTTTACGACTCTTTCCCAAAATCACACAAAATTTAGCGTTTTTTTCTAAACAACCTAAGAGCCTATGACTATAAAGCTCACGTGTTTGCACACCATAATGTGACATCCGAGATGCTGCTCTGGTACGGAATCGATCGTACAGTGCTCCTCGGACACAGAGCAAACATATGTACACGAATGATTGTCTTGGACAGGTGGAAGTGTCAACTCTCAAAGCGCTATATTTCTCAGCTGGTCTATTTTAGTGGTTGTGTACATGAATTTTTTCAAGGTTTTAAATCACTTTCCATCATATAAAAACTTTTTCCGTTCTTTGTTTTCTTTCGGAATATGCAGGGCTCATTTCCTCGGAACATTCAGCATTTTATTTCCTTTTCTGTAGCTCCAGGATTTTTTGTGGAAATACTGCTACTTTTCTGTGTCACACTGCTGCAAGAGAAGCAGCATGAATACCTATTTTTTCAGATGTATCCTTCACGAGATACAACCATTTTCTTTAACGCCAACTGCTCATTTTATGGGAGGGTAGCCGATTCTTTCACCGCTACAGTTATAGTACTGTTGTCTATCTATGCGTGAGATGCATATTTCCTTAGATTTATTTCTAGCATATTCTCATTGCCATGGATTTTCAGAGTTGCATTTGTAAGCATGGCCGAGTGAAATGTGAGAGACGCGATTGTGAACACTTATAAAAGGAATACTCTGTTCGTGCATTCAAGCAAATGTGCCTACAGAATATGTGAATAATTTGTGTGATTCCGATGTATCTTTGGTTAGGTATTGTTTTTGTAAATAATGACTGTAAATATTTCTCGTGAATTGTTGCTCAGACAGCATAAAAGGACCTTTCTACACTGCATATTCCACTCAAAATGTGAGATGCCATACTGCTCCTAATCCCTGCTAGGATGTGCGCAGTGCACTAATCCGTCGTCCACTACCTCATAACTTTTCAAAAGAAAACATTCAATCTTTTTCCTGGAGCAGGCGGATTCTGTATTTAAATTTTCCAATATTCCATTCAACAAAAGCAGTTTGAAATGGATACTTAAAGGCAGGGGCCCACCTCATTTTCGTAGGTCAGCTAACAGCAGATTCTGCGTCTACTCGGCGCGATGGTTCCAACGGTATACATAAGTTGTCTCAGAATGGTCTATAAACCCGTCTTCCAGGACGGGGTCGGTAACTGTTTGCCAACCCGAGTTGACATGTGAAGCCGTTGATCTTATCGATTGGACACGCCAAGACTCGTTGACCGACGCGGCAGCCGTGGCAGCCAGCCAGCACAGCTTGGAGCGATCCGCCTCCGGGCTCCAAATTTTTATCCAGTTCGAGCCTTTCAAAAATGGGGATTTCGTCGCTTCTGTGCCTGTTGATGTACATCCCAGGGATCAACATGATGAGAAGGTCTAGGATATGTTGGTAAATCCAACAGGCAGAACGAGGTGGCCCTCTGCCTTTAAGTTAAACGCGGGTGAGTCTATAAGAAGGGTCGAAATTTCTTGTACAACGCTGCCATGAAATGCTCTGTCCTGCCCTCTTCTCCGGTCAATAAGGAGAAGTTTAGAGTATTTTCGGTACTCAGCCGTTATCTGCTCTTATAGAGCTCTTATAGACGGAGATTGTCTGGAGATTGGGTGAGCTTCTAATGCTTTATCGGAACAGTAACATTTTCAAAGACTATTCGTTTTTGTGGCTGTCTTACCCAATAGTTGTCGGCTGAATCACTACAGCTGGCAACAACGAAAATCTACACGAAAATTTGAGCTAACCCTTTTTAAATACGTTTCAAATTTTCACGACGAGTTTGTAATCAGAAAGATATTGGATAAGGCGCTATTGAAAATAACCTAGGTCAACCACTATGGTTCGTAATTTTGCAAATCATCAAGACGAATCTGAACTGCATTCAGAATCCCCATGATGACATGCAAAATCTGAAAAGAGGTTTTTTGAGGAAGTTGTTGCAGGGATCTGATATGTACCTAAACAATAACTGAGAAGCTGTGGCTACCCTCGAAATTTGAAAACAAAACATGTCATTAGCTTCTAAATTTATGAAGAGAGTTTCTGGGAAATTTGGTACTTTTTAGGTAAAAGGTAAGTCATTACCAATATTATTCATTCCTAATGACGAGCGAAGCACAAGACAAAAGATGGCCAACGGAGGATGGCGTAGCCAGGATCGGGGAGCGGTTGTGTTAGAAAAACTGTGGCTCCCACAACATTGGGGGATGCGGACGTCCCAATTTTAAAAATGAAATTATCTAGAATTAAATTAGTTGTAGCATTAAATGGTCGAACTTAAATATTTGAAAATCACTTATAAGGATAAAGAGTCAAAAAATAAGCTTATACAAAGTGTTCTTTTTTTTCGTATGTAGAGTATCCATGGTTAATTTGGCATCTCATTTTCGAGCCACTGCTGTGCAGTCTCCTCCATTGTGTCCGCCTCTATCAGCGAATAGTGTTTTGAATTTGTATTAAAGTCATATTGCAGTGAAACTTTCAATTAATTTTGTTTTCGGTCATTTTCATCGCAGTCATCTGGGTAACTGGACGATTCTGACATTAAAATAAACTTTTACTTTAACTTTTAATAAAATTTTGGTGAATTATTCATGAATTAAATTAAGCTTGAATTAGACGGTTCTGTACCCATCCGCAATGCTCTCCAACCTGCTATCCATTACAATTAAACAGTCTAGGTGTTCCTGTGCAAATGTTTACGAGAGGCGGCACCATCTAATGACACAGGTAATATCGGGTCCTTATCCAGCGGATAAAGAGAAGCTTAAGCAAAGTGATTGGTACATATTTGAATGCAAAGGTCTGCAGAAATTTTCAAATTCGATAAGAGTATTTGTAAAGTATTTGCACACCACGCCAACATACAGGAAGCTCCAAATGTCCGCAGTCAAGAGGGATGTGGCCGCGACGCGGCTTTAGACAGAGACACAGGCGCTCGGTATGCTGCTACTGGTTGGCTGCAGAGTCAGAGAAGCCAGAGGCAGTATAGAGAGAGCCTGTGTCTGATCATGGAGCCGCGCCGTGGCCACGCCCTCTTGACTGCGGACATTTGGAGCTTCCTGTACGTATCCGGCATGTGATCGGATAAAGTATTGGTTGTTGCATGATCGATGTCGCATGTTTGAACTATTAGATGAGATTTGGCTTACTGAATGGTATGAGTTTCGGCCGCATATTTTGTGTTCATATTGTGGCTTCGCTTCTCAGGCACTTTCACCGGCCAGGCCGAGAGCTATTCCGAGGTGCCGGAGAGGCCCAGGCCTTTACTTTTTCGGGCAGGCCGCACACACAACTACAGCATCGGGCAGGCCGGTAAGCTGGTTTACAAGTGATAAAATCAGCAATAACGTGGAATTTTCGATTCATAACTTAATTTTTGTCTTTCACCTTTCATTGTACGATGGACGCCTGGTATAAGATCATCGGCACTACTATAAAATGTAAGTTTTATGGTCGTTTAACCATGGTCTCATCCTTGGGTTATTATGGTATCATGTCGACTAGGCTTATGTCATTTGGCGTTTCATCCACAAGCTGAAGATTGTTTTAAGAATACTCTCTTCACGACATTAACTCGCACTTGCTAGCGCCACCAACTGAATTGGAAATCTAAAAGAAACTGTGATTGACTAGGGATGGTGAAGACCAACCTGCAGCAGAAATTTTGTGTATGCACAGTAAGTTTACGAAAGCTAGTATCCGAAGCTCCTCCAGGAATTGCAGTGGTTTTTACTTATGTTCTCTTGTAGGATGTCACTACTGACTGAAGCAAGCCAATACTACACTGAAATTTGATTATAAATGTTTCCCGAAGGGATTTGAAATGGAGGAGTGTTTTCACAAGAAGATCAATCAAGATGATAATGACAAACGCTGCATAACATAGAACAAATGTAAAATATGATTATGTGGAATGATAAAGGAATAAAAAATCACCGATATTAGCTGAATTTGCTAAGGTTCTTAATCGAAAAAGTGATATGAAGCGTAAAGAAGGATCCCTGCGGTGCAACGAACGGTTTACCGGGCAGGCCGGCTACCCATTACCCGCAAGCCGCAGGAATGCACCGGCCAGGCCGCAGTCATAACACCGGCCAGGCCGACTAAGGTGCTTTGGCTTTCCCGGTGTTTAATGACGGCCAACCGAGTTTAAGTGCCTGAGTTTCCCTTCTAACTCTTTAATATCAATTAAATCGTTGCGCTATTGTTGGTTTCATGGCAGATGATTCAAAATGCACTCGAAAGTGGAAGATTTTATTCCCACATCATGAGTTTAAGCACAGTAATAACTACTTGGCTCAGAATAAGAATATGAGACGAAGAAGGCTCGACGAAGGTTTCAATCACCGCTGATTAGGGAAAATATGTGCGAAATTTGTTTCCGAAATTAAAAGCAAGGGAGGCGGAAGTGGAGAAAACTTGGAATAAACTGTGAAATGGCAAACTATTTTCTATCGAGATTCCCAAAAGCCCACAAAAAAAATGGGAAATGGTCTCCTTCTAGGAATAGCAGCTGACAAGAAGTTTACTGTTCAATTTGATAGATTCTCGCTCTAAAACCTCTCACACTAAGCTTACTAATGAATATTTTACTTTAAGTACCGTCTCATAGTACAAAATCAACTCGAGAAATTGAAGAATGTCTTGAAATTGGATCACATGAGAAATTGATTATCTGCTGCTCCTCCATGCTCAATCTTGCAGGATTAAATGTTTCAAGTCATCGCCAAGCTGATTTGGCGGATGTTTCTGTCAAGGGTAATTTATACTAGCTGCGTGCGTCAGTCGCGCATCAGTCGCACGCATCCATTTGCAAAGGATTTTCCATAAAGACCGGTCAACACGACATGTACATCCTTAATGAAAAGAACGCGCGGCCGCCGCCAGGCCGTAAACGCGTGCGTCTGAGCTGCGACTGCGATGCGACTGCTATCCGATTGGGCCCTATTCTTCAGCATATAGACGCACGCGCGTCAGTCGCACGCATCCAGTATAAATTGCCCTTCAGTCATCCTGAAAGCGACGCCCAGATGTTTTCTGTACAAAACTCGAAGAGCGTTGGCCCTTATTAGTATGGAATGAAAGATTGTTCACTTATGAATTACTAGGTGTAAATATTTGGCAAATCTTTTCCCCATACGTTGCGATGTTGACCATCATCATCTTTTGTATTTTTCATCGATCCTAAGCATGACTTTATTCAGTGGTTCTCATCAGAGTTCACACAGATCAGACCGATCATGAGAAAAAATGATTTGTTTCACGTTCAGCTGTCCTCTTACCACCTTTACGAACGTCAAAATTTTCTTCCAAACATGAAAAGATATAGGTAACGTCACAACTGATGTACATACGAGGGTGTGTTGAAAAGTTCCCGGAATGACCAACAAAGAACTAGTTTTTTCCATTTTTTTCTATGCCGTTGTATAGAGAAATCCTCCATATGAATTAATTGTAGATATCAACTTGATCTGTCAAAGAGACTGGTTTTGGCAGGTCTTTCTAGTCAGCCATCTTTGATTATCTTCAGTTAGAGATGAATACGAAGTTCGAGCGGTCAACAAAACTTTCCAAATAAGGAGGAATATCTCACGTAGACGAAATATCTTCTATGTACTGACTTCGAGACCCATCGCCTACGTTTCCCACCCTTAGCTTCTTAACTTGGATGAGCGAGGATTGCTGCACACAAGCAAACCGTTGACCATGTGCAGGACGTCGAAAAAAGGTACTACACCAGAGAACGTGGATGCGTTCCTCTGTGTGGATTTCGCAGACGGGCGCATAACTGTGCAGAGAGTTGAGGAGTCTCTCAGCACCCTCTAAGAGCAAGCGATCCACATTTACAGAACAAATTAATTCCAGAAAATCTTTCTGAAAAGCCGAATTAGCTAAATTCCAAACAGAAGCGCGTTTCAAAGTGGGCCACACAAAAAGTTTTAAATTGCTCGTTTGGAAAGGAAGGGGTTTGAAAGCCGAAACTTCCAGTGGAAATGCAGCTTAAGTTCAGCACAGTTGCGTCGTGCGCGACTCTGCCCTGTGGCCGGGTCCAGCCGCTCACATTGGCACACGGTAGCTCCCACCCCGTACCGCGTGCTGACTGCGCGGGCGCAGCTGATTTTCGAAATCAGTCGCTCCCTTGCGGTCACGCCGGACGGTTGGGTTTTCGTGAGCTCTCATGTTGTGTATTCTTGTTGTGTATTATTTGAACACCATCATACCATTCTGGAGTTGCAGGTTCTCCCGCAAGTTGACCAACACCTTGGCTGTCGTGCACACCATCTACTAACTGCCATGTTTAAGCTGACCCTAACACCACCTCGCTGTACCAGTTATTGATTGTCGTGTATTGATATTGTGTGGTTTCTTGCATCATAAACACCATCTATTGCGCTCGTGTTACTACATATGTATTCATGTATTGCATCACCATCAAGCTTAGCAGCAAGTCTACCAAGGGGCGGGGCCAGGATTGGGAGCTCAGCGTAGGGACTTGGTGAGGGGAAACGGGAAGACGGAGTAAACCGTGGGATATGGCCGGTTCCTCTGTCGAGGTAGGCCGCCATTCGGTTCCAGGAAGCGCATCCTCCACCGACGCGGCCAGTCGTGCTCGGGGTTCTTCCACACACTGAACCGCCCAGGACCCTGGGGCACGACAAGCACTATAATATGCCTACAGAAACATACTAAAAGCAGTGGTTCAGGTTCTAAGAATTGGTCCCAAAAAAGGAAAATACCCTTCACTGTGGTGGAAAAGTACCGATATTTGTTTTTGCTCTGTCAAAGGCAATCCACTAACTGTCAAAAAAAGGGGTTATTAAATAATAATAACGAATATTTTTGGAAACTGGAGGAATGCCAGTTCACTGGAATTACGTGGGTAAGAGGTAGAAAAAGGGCCGCATCTCCTCATCGCTATGGCCGCACATTCGAATGCCAACGCTAGCCACAAAATTGAAAAATTAAAATGGAATATCTCTCTCATCCACAGATTCTTTAGCACTTGCTTGCTAACGCCACCGTCTCTCCTCAGAGCTCATAGCCCCCCTGTCCAGAAAGAAATTCGGATCGAATAACCAATTAATCTTAGCCGTATGAGGTTGTTCTGAGGAACTCGAAGAAATTTTTCACAGGAAGAGAATTAAAAGCAGAAAAGAGATGAAACCACTCTCTATTATCACTTGCATTCTCTTGTCTCAGCTACTTTCAGGAATGTGCTGCATACAAGCTTTCTATGTCTGTCTACTATGAGCTCAAGCTGTACACCTTGCAAAAAATCTCGAGATTGAAATCAGATCCTTGAATGGTAGCCATACACAGGATGAACTAGTTTTGCTGAAGACTACCAAAGAAGTACGCCGATGTTTCATATTTGGTGTAATCAACGGACTATTGACTGTTCGTGAAAAATCATACGAGAATCTGCTCAAACGCACGGATGAAAACAATATTCAGAGTTGAATGTCAATAAATTTTGGCGACAAATCACAGTGATGACTATGACGTTGTCTCGGCCTGTCTATAGAATATTCTATACTTCTCAGGAAACTTCGAAGAACCCTGGAGAATATTATATTTTATCATACTTGGTGACAGTAACAGTGACTTCGGCATATGTGGAACTAAGGATTTGATTGCCTACGCCATTGCAAGTGGGGAGGAACAAAACATATGTATTCCTACGTTTTTCGCGTCATTAAGAGCACACATTTGAGAGTGGGAGACTATGATCCAAAAATTTCACATCTAAGGCTTCCTAGCATATGTGAGAAGTGCCTGCAGTGAGCATGAACACACTTCATTCGGCAGTTGAGTATGATTTTATTCTTCAATTTTCATTCCGTTTTTTTTTGAAAGAACATTTTGATTGTTGCAGCTCAAAGGAAACCAAGAAGGGCTGAAGGAATGCACTTTATGTGTCATCACCTCAATCGAATCGATAGATCTCTGATGAGCACATCGGTATTACCATGAGTGATGAACGTAAACAATACAGGGACAGAAAAAAAGCAAATTCATACCCTTGTCAACATTCGGAATTAAAACTTCTTATAGCAAGTCCTTGTTTCCATATTGGAAAATCATGGAAACAAGCTTCATATACGATATTAGTGAGCCAATATGACCCCCAAAATTTGTTTTAAGGAAACACCCCCTCCCCCTACAAACGGGATGCTGTTAAATTATTTTCCTGATTTCGATTCCTCTTAAAAGGAAATTATTTTTTAAAAACTGACTGCTCAAACAAGATTAACAAAATGCCAGGATAGTCAGTCACTGATGTTTTGACTCTTGTCCAGACAACTAATTTAGCGGTGAAGAGGCTACATAGAGGGTCAAGCAGAGCATAGCAAAGCTTCCACTGAACAGAAATTGAGTTGGAGACCATTTCAGCCACAGCCTTCTGAATGTAAAGCTTAAGGCTCAGCAATTTAGTCATATGTCGCTATTTCACTTCACATGCTGGAGGTAAGAAAACAGCGCCGGTGTTGGATTAGTACATCCTGAATACACTAGCTTTAGAACAGAAAAGTGCACGAAACGGGTAACTGTGTTGACGGCTTGTGAGTTTAAGTGTGAGTGTAACTGTTTTTAAGTTTAGAGTCTAGATCTTGACGACTGAGCCGTTGTCGTCTTAAAATCATTTGAAGCTAGAACAGAGGACTTTTTTTTCTTCTGAAACGACGACTGCTATCTGTCACCACAAGTCAGTCATTCATTATTAATTATTTTTGGTACCAGATACTTTTCTCACAAATAAGTAGCGTAATTAGAACTCCTGTGACATTCTTGAAAGCTTCTTAAAACCGCTACAGCTGTTTCCCTAAGCCAGAAACAATTATAATTCTCTGTAGTGGTCATGCGTGCGTGCTATTGTCCGCGTTTTCGTACATCTTCACTAACCAATGAACATTAAGAACGAGTTTCGCAGAGTGAGAAAAAAGATCAATACCAGTCTCATAAGAAATGATTTTGATTGATGTTGAAGAGAAATTAATCAAAAGTTTATTGTTATTTACAATAAAAAGACACCTCGCATTCACAGAAATTATAGAAGTGATACTTTGGAGATAAAGAACAGGCATGATCGGTAAAATAATGTACAGTACAACAAGTATACATGCTTTGAAGCGGATTGGAACATGCTGCTTCAAACAAATTGGTTATTAATTTAAAACGCGATCCCAGAAAAGTCGACTGTTCCGAAAAGAGGAAGTTTTAGATCTCTCCTAGTAGTAAGCACTACCCTCTATTTCTCAGAAATCCGAATTTCGGAATAATTCGCGAACATGTTCTCGAATTCAAATCTATCTGATGCATTATTCGCTTCTGAGTGCAGGATTAACTTTGCACAAGGCTATACAGTATACACACTCTGGCTCAGTATAGACATTCGCTGTCGGTGAGCCATGCCGACATCATTCAGAGAGCTCTGTTCTCAGATCGCAAACAGGAAAACCTAGCGATCGCCTTTGTCTCAGGAAGGCGGTGATGATTAAAAATCTAGACGGCTACTGATAAATTACACGGAAAAGACATGACCATGCTTCCACTCAAGATAAACGTAGTGAGCAAAAGATGATGTTAAATTGCAATGGAGTTGAGCAGTTCTCAGCCAAATATTGTTCCCAAGACTCGATCCGCAATTGCGAGGCCTTGTTCAACACCTGGAAAACAGTAACAGTTGAATCAATGCATTATGAATGATCAATCATTAATCATTTTTTCGTCTGTTCGTTTTGTTTGTTATGAGAGGACGTTTTCATGTGTAAAAACACTGGAAAATAAGTGGCGTAGGTGGCTTTACATATTAATACAATCGACTATGAACAAATATGTATAAAAAACAATTAAACATACGCATTCGTTCACCAACAGCAATGTACAGGGCGTAACCTTCCCCGCTGACAAGCGCTTCTTTTTTATGTAAAGATAATCCATTTTCAACAAGGTCATGTGACTTGTAACAACTGCACAAAGTGTTGCTGGAAGCCATTGGAATGGACAATTCCGTGGTTATCAATTGTCTGTCCTCAAGTGCCCTGGTGTGGGTCCAGAGTCAAAATGATAGTGATTGTGTACATAGGTTGGTATACTCAGAGACAAGTATATGTTCAGGAGCCTTAGCTGCAGGGGTGCCCTGGGAGAAGAAGCGGCGTCTCTTGGGCAGAAAAGGAATCATTGCTTTCAGATCGGGAGGTTAGCTGCATTCTGTGGACATGGAAATATGTCGCGTTGACTAAAACTATCCATTTTCTACTCATTTCACAAGGTAGTCTGAAAACATGAGTACCTGAATGATTACATATGTAGTGTGCGAAATGAGGTGGGATCACAATGACTATAGTGACATAAAAAAGGTATGTGGAAACCCCTGATCACTCGCAGATAAAGCAGCAAACACAGATTTGTTTCAGAAAACCACCTGTACTGGGCCACCTAATTGTACTAAGTTCATTGCCTTCTTTTTCATTTTCCTCCCCGCATTCTAAATTTTCACCCCCTCGACTTTTTTTTGCTTGGAAGATTTTGGCAGAAAGCCGCATTTTACTCCAAGGTTACCCATTTCTAAGAAAAGCTTACGTATGTATAGGTAAGGAGATGCCTCCGACCATTTGTACGGCTGGCTTGCCTATCATCTCCCTCATTTCGTCATGAGATTGAGAGAGGTAAGCAATAATAATAGGCTGAGATAAACTTATACATGCAGGGAACTCCAGACGCCGAGGTGAATACGGACCACGGCCGCGGCGCGGTACCGTCGGGAAGAGGGTATCGAAGAGCATGATCAAAACATTATTGATCGAGGAGTGGAGTACACATGAGGAGTGCCACGCCGCTCCGCGACACAGTTCCGCATTCACCTAGCCGTTTGGAGTTCCCTGTATGTTCTGCTTGAACTTCTGTTCTACTGCATTTGGTATCGTACCGATATACTGTTTTAAGAAAATGTCAGTGACTTATAATCACAGTCATGTTTTTGGTTGGAAATTTTGTCCATTTAATAACTGAAAAATACATACCAGATGGCCCTTGATTTCCAGCGGGTCCGCCACGATTTCCACTGGGTCCGAAGTTTGGATTTCGACCGGGTCCGAAGTTCGGATTTCCACCAGGTCCAAAATTTTGCATTCCACCGGGCCCAAAATCTCCATCATAATCCCAGTTGCCGAAACGATTCCCGCCACGACCCCCTCCGCCGCGATTTCCACCGCGACCTCCTCCGCGATGTCCACCACGGCCGCCTCCGCGATTTCCAAAACGACCTCCTCCTCCACGATTTCCACCGCCTCCAAAATCTCCATCATAATCCCAGTTGCCGCCGCGATTTCCACCGCGACCTCCACCTCCGCGATTGCCACCGGGTCCAAAATCACTATCATAATCCCAGTTGCCGCCACGGTTTCCACCACGACCACCTCCTCGGCGATTGCCACCACGTCCTCCTCCCCGTCCATAGTTACCCCACTGGCTGCCGTACCAGTTGTTGGGTCCTCCACCAGGTCCATTCCATCCTCCACCCCAGTATGGTCCTGAAATTGAGTTGATATGTGCCGCAATCATTCACATCCCTAAGAACCCTTTGGATTACTGAAGTCTAAAAGTATATAAACAAGCTTTCTTCTTTGCTTATGCATTGTTCTTTTCAGCCTCTAATCAGGAACGTATTACAAGCGAAAGATAAGCAGGATAATGCCATCTCTACCCTAAGGTGTTCATTGTAAACATGTAACATTTTTGCGCTGGTAAGAATATAGGTACAAAATGGTTGTTCTACCCAACAATATGAAAATGTATCCCACATTCTGCAGAACTTATTTATAATTAGAATTTATAAAGAAGAACTGCATTCTATCGAGAAACCCACCGGGTGGTGACATCATTCCCGCTTCTGGTGGAGGTGGTCCCCACTGGCTTACTACAATATTAGCTAGAACCACCAGTAAGAATATTGACAGCAAACCCATTCTCAGAGAAAGTGGAGAGATGTGAAGGTGGTCACTTTAATAGGCAGCACCTTATCGATGTTTGAAACGTAGACGATCCGCCCTCGTCGCCTTGAGATTTTTCTTCATCTTTTTCACTGGCTGCAGAGATTAATTTGTCTCAACATCTTGTAAACACACTGTACTCTGGTGAATTGGGCAAAGTGGTCACACTTTGCTCTCTGTCACAGAAGAATGGCAGCCTTCTCATCAAGCGACCTTATAAGGTACTTGAATGAACAAGGAAAAGAATTTTTGCTCTGTACTAGGAGAGAACAGTGTGCGGGGAAGTTGTTGACCCCGTCAAATATTAGGTTGAGGAGAAAGTAATGGAAGAAAATTTTCAAAACTTTCGTATTCCACATTGCTAAAGATTCGATCAGGCATTGCCTGATCAAATCTTTAGCAATAATAGAAATGCTTGTTGCTGCAGTTACGCCTTCAACTGCAAAAGGGTACTTTTGCCCCAACTTCTATTATGAGCTGCTCTGCAACACCTTGGCAAGTACTGGGCTCAATAGCAATGGCAGTGAAATCTAGGAGAGAGTGGCTAAATATTCCCCAGTATGGGAGCGATCTACTTACTTGTATTCTGGAGGTGTGTGCTTTTATGAGGAGCCACTTGAAGTGATAGCGTTCTAGGCGTGGCTTGCAATATTTCAAGTTGCTCCCGCAAAGCAAGACAGGCACGGTTACCATATGGGTTGGCCACTTCTGAAAACTGTGAGGGACCACTGGAGAAAAACTACGAAATCGAAAAACCCTGCTCCATACCACTTATTTTACATGCCAGTTTCCCCATTTTTCTCCTGTCGCAAACTAGCGGGGCTGTCCTGCACTGTAATAACTTAGTATTCCTAATCTCTTGCCTTGTCACTCTCTGATCACTATCTCATCCAAACCCTCAGTTTCTTCTCGGGTGAAAAAGAGCTAGTTGATTTTGACCATTTTCGAGCAGGAGTCCCTTTGTATGAGCATCTCGCTACTACTGCACCCACTCCTAAGGAAGTGAAGTTTAGCCGGAGCAGGGTTGACAGAAATCCGTGGGTTTGGAAAATAGACCCATGAGAAAAATTGTCTGAGAGAAGCTGAACATTTATCCTTACCATTCTCAAAAACAACGCACACCTTAATGGGTAGTTTGAGAAAGAACAGGAAGAATTTGTGCAGGCAGATGCTGAAGAGATTTCATTATTCTCGTTAACACACGGTCGTCCTTGCTGGCGAGAAACTTTCCACCATAGCAAACCCCGAGTGTGACAGGGTTATGGCGGAATCTGTTGAATCTATTGCTTGGGCCTACTCCAAGACAGAACTGTTGTTAGAACGGGTCAATCCCTAACTTAGACGCCGTGGAGCCATATAATGTCCAGTGGCGAGCTGTCCTAGTTTTTCTAGACTCGATGCTAGAATTTGAACTTATGTGTGCTATGTGTAATTCTATATGACATTTCTAAGTCGTGGAGATCTGTTTTTCACGAAAATAGAAGACATAGTCTGCGACAGTGATCGGCCTCCTGCAGAAGAGGCAAAAAATGTTAGAGATTGGAGTAGTGAGTTGCCTGAGATCGTGATCCCCTCCAGTCATTTTGAAGAGGAAAACCTGCTCTATCCACCACCAAAATTTGTATTCCCTGGAAGAAGCCCGGAAAATCGCTTTGGACGAAATCAAATGAAGAGTACTTGCGAGAATCATGTGAAGCATTCAAGAAGACATTGAGAGCCGGCGTTTCTGCCAGTGAAGGCTATTTCAAAGTCTGATGAGTTTTTAAGTTTTTATTTTGAGTCATTGGTGAAATTTTATGGAAATTTGAGCCCTCTGCAGTTGACGACCCAGTTAGAGCATTGAAATTTTAGTGCACGGGTAACTTTCGCCCACCCTGTATTTCGTAAAATATCATTCAAGAGTTGCAGTAATGAGAAAACTTGTGGGTGAAAATGATACAACTTCGTTCGATTTAATAAGATCCATTCTTTTGCAAACCAACAGTTAGAGCTTTAGGCAGCACTTATTAAAGTTCAGAGAAGTAGAGCAACTTTATCAGAGTTGCTCTCGGTACATGCTCTTATCAAGATGGCAAGGGTTTAGCTTCCCTTCCACCACTATCTGCCCTGTGTGAAGTTCCAAAGCTCAATTTGTGATGCGTTTTTCTTGTTTCCGATAACTGTTGTGTCTGGATGCGCGGATTGACGTTGAAAACTTATCCTTAATATCAAGAGCATGCTTGTAATAACGCTGCGGTTGCGAGCTATGATGCTAATGGGTACCATAGTGCTAATGAATATTCATGATAAAGGCGAGGAATAACCACCTGAGAACCATTTCGGGAAAGTTCCGTTGAGGTCGAAACAAGTCAAAAGAAGTGCTAAACAATGGTGCGTCACATGGCCAGATGTATAAATCAGTATAGCTACACATTTCTTCTTACTTCTAGCTTCTCAAGTTTTTCAGTAAATATACGTTCAGCTACTGCTGTGATGTTTGAATATTCGAATCTCTTCTTCTTCGTTTAATCGGTGAGATACAGGCCAATTGACATGCTGGCCTGAACGAAATTAGCCCCTCTAAAGCACTGTTCGATATTTTTTCTCAAAGCTAATTACGTTTGCGATCCGACTATTGTAATGAAATTTTTAATTAATTCTATCGCTTTTATTCATCATAATTTATTCCAACATTATTTTTATTCCCTTTATTCGTCCATCATTCTAAACAGATCTGGTTGGCAAAACAGCTCGTTGGCTTTACTGAACCACCATCTTTTTCTATACTGGTTCTACCGCAACAAAATTCACTCTATCCTTTTAGTTGTCGTTCTATTTGAGTTGGATCTGTGAACCCCTTCCTGGACAGAAACTCTGATACTCTTCAATAAAAATCTTTAATGTGTTACAGATGAAAGCTCCTTTGCTGTTGCACCTGACTACTGCATTTGGATGTGTTTGCATAGTAACTTACGTTGCTTTGGTTGGATTAGCTGATATCATTCCTTTGTGGAAACCTGCCATAGTGACAGCTCCGAGAGAGGGCGAGATCTCTCCGGGTAAGTAATTCGTTTCTATTCTTGATTCGTTCGGATTCCGTTGTTCACATCTGCCTCGATGTTGAGAGGTCAACTCCTCCATTCCTTTGTTGGGTCTATTT
The DNA here is from genome assembly GCA_037903475.1 of Ancylostoma caninum. Taxonomy (NCBI): domain Eukaryota; kingdom Metazoa; phylum Nematoda; class Chromadorea; order Rhabditida; family Ancylostomatidae; genus Ancylostoma; species Ancylostoma caninum. The sequence continues at coordinate 38,762 of JBAJFG010000052.1, forward strand.
CTGGTTAAAAATAATAATTCCAAGTCCTTAGGATATGAAAGAAAACTTCCACATATACATACATCTGTTCTGAGTTTCTTTGTGCCCTATTTTTTGCACATTCTGAAAGCTGAAAACAGCGATGTACCCTACGTGAAGTATAGTATCCTGCGTAATCATCACCGCAGTTTCTATTCGATCCAGGAGCACTGTAATAGTGATTGGCCACATCGTGGCAGAAGCATTCCAAAATATTTTCGAGTATGCTTGTTTTGTGTAACTTGATGTTTGCAAATAATTGTGATGGGTTACGATTAAGACAGCTGACAATAGGAAGTGTCCACTACGTTCTCTGGAAATTTGTTACCCTCACGCCAAACAAATAATGTTACTGCTGGTATTGCTCAGAACTTGAGAACGCTACTGCCAAACCATGTAGTGAAGCTTTACTCTTTCGTCTACATTTGCAGCCTAAGAGAAGAATTCTCAACAAATTGAAGTGTTTCACAGAACGTGCACTCACAGCATAATACATTCTCATTTTTCTTCGCACACTCTACGTATTTTAGAAGATGCTGATCTCTTCGATTATTGTCCATTTGAAGCTCCCGACCCTTGGGACGGAGAAATTGCTGATTACATTGACGTCAAATACGGCTTTGAAACGGTATTCTCTTCATGACTGCTTAGCACGGATGAGCGGACCATCACAAATAGATCAATGTGTTTTCAACGCATCCTGTGAGGTATCGTTGTGCAGTGATTGATCAGGAAGAATAATTTCGAAAGTAAATTCTTGGTGAACATTTAAGGGCATTGCTAATATCGACGGAGTAAGGCTAGCTTGTCATAACCGATGGTTGACTGTTACAGACACCATAAGACTCATAGTCTTGAATTCCGTTCATTTTACGCAATGGGTTCTCGTCTGAATTTCTGGGAAAGCTCTGAAGCTTTGGAGAAACATTTAGCGAGGTTCGTTTGGTGTCCTCGCAGATGAGCTTGCCTCCGTCAAATACACTGCTAAACGAGAAATCCCGCTAAATGCATTGCCAGGTAAACCTCCCCAAACGCATCGCCACTGTGTGCCCCAGGGATTGTGTTTGAGGATGAACCGCCAGCACGAGTGGCCGCGTCAATGGAGGATACGCTTCCTGGAGCCTAACGATGGCTTGCCCTAGCAGACGTGCCGGGCCGTATTCCATTTTTTGCTTCCACTCTTTTCGTCTCCCCTCACATGGTCCCTTAGCTGAGCCCCAACACTGACCCCGTCCTATGGTATACTTATTGATAAATTGGATGCTGATCAATATAGTATGTATACACAATAACATGAGTGCGATCGATGGTGTTTGCTGAAAACACATAACATCATTATACGACAGAATCGATAACAATACAGCGAAATGGTAATAGGGCTAACTGAGATATTCCCGATGGTAAATGGTATGCAAAACGGCTCATGGTGATGGTTATTCGAAGGAGGACCTGCAACTTTTATGGTATGTATCAGGTTGGTACGAAATTAATTGCCGAAACGAACACTTCAGTTCAAAGTGTTATAACTTGGCTAGAACACAACATTCTTCACCAGTTTAATGCCCTTTGAATTCGCTAAGTCTTCCCTAACACGTGATGGAAACGATATGCCTCTACAATGAAAACTGAGATCGCAGAAATCTAGAAACCTTTTAAAGGCGATTTCGGCATGCTCTAAATCAGCAGTCGGCTGCTGTCGCAGGTTTGCATCTGGGACTCGGGAAAAGTGATATTTGGTAGGGGAAAGGTCTGCGAAAAAAGGCGGATGAATGACCACTTCGATGCTCTACTGCGCCAGTTTTTGCCGGGTGAGCTTCCATGTGAGAGGCATAGTGCTGCCCTAGCGCAGGAGAAAACCTTGTTCTTCTCACCAGTGGCAACCACATCTACCGCAGATTTTCAGACATCAGTTCGAAATTACAATACTGGACTCTGCTGTCAACGACCGACTTGGATGGAAAAGGTTGCAGCGGATCACACCCTTACAGCACCAGCAAACCCCCAACACAACTCCCTAGAGAGATCTGGTTCAGGAAAAATTGGAAGTGGGAGATCGTCTCTGTCCATATCCATTTGCATAACCAGCAACGACATCAGATACGGGATGAAGCGGGGAGAGCGCTAGCACTTACCTAGGCGGCGAGTTGCGTGCAGTGTAACGCGGCGGTGGTGGGCTCGAACATCTACTTTGCTCCGAGCAGTTGCCCTCGAAGACACCGTGGTCCGATGCACCATTTTTGTCGTGCCCGGCCTGGGCGTCGGTGGTAGCACCCATGCCAGACATGACAAAAGAGGGTTTTACCTGAACCCACAAAGCTAAAAGAGGGTAGTACCGCAGCGCACAGAGACAGTGGGCTCGCAAGCCAGCGGGCAAAATGTAAGAGGCCTACTACCCTAACCGAACGGCAAACGGGCGCGAGCATAGACTTAGCGAACTTAGCGTAGACTACCTGAAACCTTGACCGAGCTGATCCTAGAGCCTAGCACATAACCAGTGTCTATCAGACGGATATTACCAGACATGATCATCTTCACATTATCTTTCTTCTTCACACCATTACACCTGATAAATAGCCACCTTCATATTCCCCATCAGAATATACATCAATACAATAATAGAAGTAAACCACAAGATGGATGTGGGTCAAGTTATAACCGGCCTGTTGGACACGCGCGGCGCCTGGCAGGATCGTGACAGCGACTCGACATGATCTTCTGGAGCGTTGACTTGGCGATCGTGGATTCCATCATCATCGAACGGCGGGACGGCGACCACCATCTTCGGTGGAACCATGGGAAATTGCGACTGAGTGGCGCGGAGTCGATTGAGCGAGGACGAACGCGAATACGAATGAACCCATGAGAGCGCGAGGGCGCCTTCTATAGCGCTGCCGCGTGGGAACGGTACTCGAGGGCACGCGCGGTCATGAGGAGGTACCGTATCCCGTGGGAGCGCCGATGGAAATGGCCCGCATACGCCATGCGAGTGTATTTGAACCGGTGTAGGACGTTGGTTCACACCGCAGGCGGATTCAGACCGGGATGGTGACGTCGGTCGAATGAGTCCTCGAAAGGGAGTCGTCACGACATAGTCAGATGTCTTGAAGCTGTAGTATAGTGAGTGATCATCCCTGCTCTCATCGTCCAAACGATAAGATCCGGTTCAGGTCCCACGGCTGCCCTCAACGCCCTATCGTCTAGCCGATCGTCTAGCGACATCCCCCGACCACGACTATGGTTGTATTTGAGTTTGAAATCGTAGGAAGAAAACTTCGCGAACCCCTATCTCACTGTCCGTTGTTAAGGTGTTTCTAAGATAAAACAAATGCACGATTACCGGACGTCTCTGAATTGGAGTGATCAAGTTTGAGGTCGGGGACGGGGCCGCACCATCCCAGACGAGATTTGCGATGTTTATCAGATATCAGATATCACGGCAACTCCAAAGTGATTCCTGATGTCCTGGTTGCAGATTCGATCGAGCCGCGTTACTCCAGCCATCCAGCGCAGCATCTTCATCTCCACAGCGCTGAGGCGACGTTCTACTTCCTTGGTCGCAGGTCAGCATTCGGCGCCATAGAGAGCAACGGGACGGACAACAGTATGATAGATCCTCGATTTCAGTCGGTCTGGGATGTTCTTGTCACACAGAACACCGGTCAACGAGCGCCACTTCCCGCAGGCGGAATTAACTCGGGCTTCAACTTCATGACAAAGGCTACCGTCTGATGAAATTCCTGACCCAAGGTACTTAAACACTTCCATTCTCGGTATTTCTACACGGTTATGGTACCGAGCTGGTCTACCCTAGTTGTTAGATACTTCATCTTACTGACGTGAAGACGTAGGCCGAAACGTGCAAGATGGTCACTCCAGAGCGTACCAGAGACGTCATGGGGCACGCCGTCAAATGCCTTTTCCAGACCAAGGAAGGCGAAATGCAGCGGCTTTTGTTTCTCACGGTGCTTTTCGACCAAGCGACGTGCAGCATATATGGCATGAGTGGTGCCCGCCCTTAGTGGAGAGCCGCACGATACCGCGGATCTATTGGCCGATGACATACTCAAATTCCTTCATGGTATGGGACAGCTGGCGAATAGGTCGATAGTTGGCACAGTCAGGGAGGCTTCCTTTGCGCTTCCATATCGGAATTGTGGTGCTTCGCAGCCAATCTGAGGACACTCTCTTTTCCGCCACAGTCTAATTGAAGAACATCGCCAGCCAGCCAGCAGATCCCCAGCATAGTGACTTCCACAGGTCCACTGCCACGTTATCGGGAGCAGTCACTTTATGCGACATCATTCGCTTTAGCGCTGCCACCGTCTCCTCGGTAGTGATTGCCTGCACGGGCCCCTAAGTTGGCGATACATAGGGAATAGGTGGGTGGGCGAATTCCTCCGTCGAGACTCTCTCGAAGTGATCACGCCATCGCTTCATTGCCTTCCTGCGGTCCATTAGAAGGTGGCCATGCTCGTCGTTGACGCCATGGAACTTTTCGATATCTTCCATCTGACGTTTACGAGATTTCGCGAGCAGGTATATGAGCCGTTCGCCTTCCTTCGTGTCCAGCTTCTTTCCTACATCCGCGTAATGTGCGGCTTTAGCACCGTCACAACCTTTTTCGCTGCTCCTTTCGCTTCGCAGTATTTGCGCCAACGGCCATCAGTCTTGTTGGCGAGGAGGGCATGGTACATGCTCTTCTTCTCCCCAAGCCCTCGACTTCACTTCGTCCATCCGCAGCCAAGGTTGCTTGTCGGTCTTCCTTCTACTTGATTTAGTCGCACCAAGTTCAGCACGCGCTGCCTCTGCGACCACATGCTGCATTCCGCCAATCTTCCTCAACACTCGTCGCTGGCGGTAGATGAATTCGAGATATGACTGCGCGCTATTTCTGCTTCAGTCTCCACCAATTGATTCGAGCTGGTCCGCATCTCTCGTCGTACTTCCTCCTCGGTTGAGTGATTTTTAAAGCACAGATCAGGGGTCGATGTTGTTTCGCTACCGTCTCATATGACACGACCTTCAGTTCTGTAACTAGCTTTCGATCTTGATTCCGCAAAAGTACATAGTCGATCTGTGTCTTCGTATTGCAGCCGTAGAAGGAAACAAGATGGGACGTCCGTTTTCAAAACCATGTGTTCGTTATGAAGGTTGTGAGACTCAGCGTATTCGAAAACGAGTTGTTACACTGCCGATATAGTCCTCGAGGACTGTAGCACCTTGCGTCGCCGTCGCCGGCGACGCATTGATTGTGAGCAGAGCGGAGGCGGCGGTCGCCGTCGCCGGCGACTGGCGATCGCCAACATCGGCGGTCGCCTATGTTTGCGACTGCGGCGCCGGTGCGTATCGATTGTGAGGGGTCGCCAACATTGGCGGCCGCCGTTGCCGGCGACGGCGATGCAAGGTGCTATACTTCTCGAGGAGTATAGCGGCCACCTTACGTGTCCCGTAGCCGAACCCACCATGGCAACTGTAAAATATTAACCTGTAAAATATATTGCCAAACAGATTCTCTCGCCAAATGCTTGACCGATGAACTTTAGAGTAGGACTGATTCAATACAGATTCTTGCCAGAACTTGCTGTTTGAATTCACTTTAGTAAAATGGAGAAACAACTGGTCACATGATGAATAGTGTTATGGCACATACTCAATGGGAATGAATGTGCTTTGAAACATACGAATAACAATTCTTTCTCCTATAACGATTCTAAAACCCTTACTCACAAACATACATATGTGACAAGATTTGTTCCTTCTTACGGTACGCCTTGAGTTCTGTGCAAGCGTATAAACATGACATATCGTCTATTCAGTCACACTTTACATCGTATCGTGGTCGAATGCTGTCGAGGCAAGGAAGGCAGATGAGGTGCTGCGCTCGGGAAAGAGAGAGGAGTGCAATGTACAGCTGAACAGACTTTATATCCGCTCATTCCTGCTGTGTTTTCGTTCTTACAAGATAGAGGGGATGACATGCTGAGTGACAACAAAAATAAAGCGTTGTTTAGAATTGTTCTTCAAAAGATGATTTGAAACCAATAACGACAGTCGAGAGCGGAGATGTGAAGCTTAACAAGGGATACGAAGAATTCAAATGCAAAGCCAGGTAGTTCCGAAAAACCCGTTTACGGGCTGGGATCTTGACCTCAAACTTGTAGTTATGGATTAGATGTACTCAGTCCAACTAGATTGAAATTCTTGCGTGATTTGATCGCCATATTTGACATAGCTGAATTTCACTACGACAACTGTAGAGCAATGCATTTCACTCCATCCATCACTATAACTTTGTGCTGTGCAATTGATAAGTACATGGAATTCTACTGAGCTCTTCTTGAAAGAAACAGATTTTTAGGTGCCTGTTCTATGTGGGCGACAGGAAATATAACAGCTCAGAATGGAAACCTATCAATGGAACGAAATTCCCATGCGATTTTATAGAAACCGACTGCAAATTTGAAAAAGTCACAAGGAAGTTCATTCACATGAGAATAGAGGAAACGAAGTAGGTTCTTCAGTACCGAAGAAATTCGAATTTAAAGAATGTAATTGTTGAAGACATAATACGAAGTTTTTGTCTATTCTGCTGTAAAGCTGTCCTAAGCCCCCACTGCCACACTCCTGACATTCTAATACAAAATCGCCAAAATACTTTATCCTACTATTGTTCTGCTATGGAAACATCTCACTTCTGTACACATTTTATCTGATAATGAAAAACTGACTGCAGACAATTATTGTTTTAGCCCAGTACTCTCGCAGCTCAAGGCACATAATTGGATCTCTTTCCCGCTTTTGAATCTGAAGGATTTGTTGGCAGTTCTCAACACAACCATATATAGCCAGGATTGTCAAGTCTTTCAATATTCAACATCAAGCAAAAATAAATTTAGCGCACAAACAGGCACCATCACCATCTTGAGGTTCTTTTCGCAACGGATCGGGAGTAGATCATTCTAATTACTGACGAACAGCCCAAAGCTTCCAGCTAAGGTTCAAACCAGAATTCGCTCTCGTTCGGAATTGAGTTAATACTTCACCCGGAAAAATGTCCTCTGCAAAAACTTTCATCTAAGATTAAAAAAATTCAACACTCAAAGAAGGTGCTTAAGTAGTTGACAATTCCACGAACATTCACTCGCCGTCCGCCAAATTCGTGTCATTAATTTTATCTGCTTCTTCTGATGCAGAAGCTTTTTTCATATAGTTCATAAAGCAGCACTACGCAGTCATTCCAGTGGCTTCAGTAACTTTTCAAGTAATTCTCGTATTTTTATCTCTATGCAGCAAAGCGTGAAAACTATCATAAAATCATAGCTTTCATAGTGCTATCGTGGTCATGCTAACAATAAGTTATTTCACATTAGAATAATGTTATGATCGCGTTTTCAGTGAGCGTCAAATCAGGCTGTTGGAAGTCCCACACTTACTTTTTTTCCACTTTTTCTTCATCTTTGTTTTCTATGCAACATAAATTTTTCCTACAGTCTTTTCTTGCTAAAGATCATAACCACAGGTCGCCTGGAGAGATGCCGGTCCTGAACCGAGAGCAATATCCAGATGTGCATCTGATTGTAATTGACTCAGTCGCATCCTCTCATCTTATTCGGTATGTCTCTTTTCAGGGGTGTTTTCTTGAGAGCTTGCAAATTCAACGAGAGCAAATTGCTTGCTGTTGAGGAAGCCGCATTTAGGAATGCGACAAACATCAGATTGATTCAACGCAATATCTGCGATATTCTGTCTTCCTTATGTATCTGTGCGTCAAAAAAAAACCGATCACGTTAGAGTTTCACATTAATACCGTGTAGTACCAAATAAACAGGCCGCTCGTAAGGCGAACAGTGTTCTCACGTGGAGTTCTTTGATAGGGGGTCGTGTGGTACTGATATTTAAGTTAATAACCTAAGGGGGAACAAAGCAATAAAAACTGGAAACGAGTTGTGATTCTCTAAGTTTAGCAAATGAATTTTAGAGCATTGCCAAGAACGGTTAATATTCTACTCAACGGCATGGACGCTGTGCAGTTTCGAAAGCTTAACAAAGTAGGATCTAATAGCAGGCCAAATGGCTTCGCCGCTTTACTAGGTAAGTGAAGAGGATCCAAAATTGGGAGTATGGAAAAGCTTCTTCCTTGTTTTCCCAACAAACTCCGAAAACGCGGCAAGATGCAAAGATCGTTTTGAAATTTTCTCCACTCCTAAATCTTAATTTAGCATATATTTGCACAGGGAAGACTACAGAGCCTGTAGTACGAACGCTGATGAAGTTAGAAACTATTGAGGAAGACTTGAACCAAACGGAACTTTGCTCTAAATATCTTGACGATAAGACCTATATACCAGTGAATTACAGGAACGCCGGATATAAAGTAAGAACCTATCGAAATTTTTGACTTTCAGAAGCCAAAGAATAAACTCAGTTGTCATGATACCTTACCTCTCATAATTTGATGCTCACATTCAAATCATCGCTAGTGTTGTCAGGTCAATTATATATACAGTCCTTGTAGAAAAGACAAATCCTTCTAATTCTTCAATCCTTCTATCTTTTCGGCAAGGACCGTAAATGCATGCATTCCAATATTTCGTTATTGTTCAGACATTCGACGCCGAGGACTATGGTGCCTCCCTTCTGTATTATCCAAATTGTCTTGGATTGAAATACAACATCCTTGACCACTACTACAGGTTCACATTTTGATTTTTTTCCAGTACTCATAGCTTTTCCACGTTGCTCTGATTTCCTTGCGTCACATTATCATATCAGGTTGGCCGGAAGGGTAGCCAGAAAAGTTGATTTATTTCTGTTGATAAAATAAACTCGTGAAACAACTTATTCAACCGTGGTGTGTAATAACAGGCTTAGTTTGTGAGTGTGTAGATGTGTGTCAGAATGTCATGAAGTTCTACGATTGTTCAGTGATAGTGATTGCAATCGTATGAGAAGTCAAAGAACAGGTGTGGTATAGTGTGGAGAAGAAAAACTGAGCAAAATGGGATGGGACACGATGCAACACGATGGCTTATTGGTGTAAGGTATGGTGACAGCTGAGACATCCCGAGATAACTCTGTCTGTCTACGTGAGTGGCGAACCGATATCCAGTAGTGACTAAAACGTCGTGTGAGAGGTTCAACGGTGGTAAAAAGGTGCTACTAACAGCAGCATCCACTTGAGTTCAATTTAATATGTGCGTAGTTTTGCGATTCAGACCACCGCTACTTCATGTCTTCATCACGCAGACCATGATCACTTGGAGCATCTTAGAGGGCATTTCAACACGATTAAATTGGTGGCGTTAAATTGGTCACATTCATTTGCTTACAGCAATTAGGTAGAAAATAAATCTACGTGTAAACTAATTTTACAGTGTAATGACCCCCTCGTTTTTTCTCACCGTACATATTCCTCACGTGCCAATCATATGAATCTGGTAGTATTTCCTGCAACCGACACAATGCGAATGATCACTCGAGGTTATCCAATCCAGCAACCACTTTGCGCGACGGCTATAGATTTATTGTTTTTGTTATTATTACACGAGTTTTGTTCGGAAGTGGTTAAAGCAGCTCGCTGGAGTTGTCCACCATGTTGATCACGACTCTGAAGAGCATTTTGCACGACCAAAATCTGCTTATCGATTTTATCGTATGTTTTCCTCGAATGGTGTTATGCTCTAGCATCATGTAAAGATGTCTACAAGGGTTATCTCATGGGTTGTAAAGTAAGTTTCGGTGGTTCTGCATAAGGATTTTGAAAGCCGATTTTTGAACTTCTGTCCAGTTTTTTTTTCAAAATGGGGTTTGCTTATGAACTGCAATGTTCCGCAAATGTGGCACGCATTTTTGAATGGTTGTACCATTTTGAGCTTAGTTTTTTTTAAAATTCCAACATAATCAAGAGCAGTCTCATTTGCCCTATTTGGAATGTTTGCGCATGAGCATTCGCGACAAAATCGGAAACAGATATTGTGAATAGTCAAAGTCATAAAAAAAATCATAGTCGAAATCAAATCTAGCAAAGCGAGATACGATAGGCATAGTTTGTACGCTGTTTTCTTCAACTGAAGTGTTTTGTGTTTAAGAATCCGCATAAGGCTGAGATACGTGTGGAACAAAAATTTTAAGTATCTGAATATTTAGGCCGTTTTACCTAAGGGTTCGAGAAGATAAGGAACTAAGCAACACACATGAAAAAGGAAGTTGTCGAGGATCCGTTGACAACATGTTAGAGTTCCTCGGTCACTACGTCAACTCCTACAAAGTTAAGGAAATAATATAGGCTGGTTAAAATATGTACGACGTATGAGCTCGAGGAATAAGCTCGTGCGGTTTTCCTAGGCATCGTAACCAGTATTTTGCACAACAATGTTTATCACGACCACTCATTTACATAGCACTTTTTTCATGCCTATTACTGAAGTATTACTATTTCATTGTTATTATAAAGCAAATTATAAGACTAAGTAGTAAAAAGGGGGATTTTTTTGAGGCGACTCGAGTTGTAAGCCACGACAGCAATTTTTCAACAATCTCTATGAAATGCATTAAGAAGCTAACTTGATAGAAGGTATTCGACAGCATCAGGACTTGCAAAACTGGCAAGTCAATTAATCCCTTTTTGATGATAATTTTCTTGAAGGTTGCGCAAACAATTAGTGAGGGAGGGTTCTCGGTGGGAATGATCGCCTGATTTTGTTCGCCTGGAAGTTTTCAAGAAATTCCTTTCTTTAGCGCTTGTCCATTCGTTCATTGGCCAGAGGAAGTCATCCTTCGCCTGGTCACAACAGCCTGTTTAAGGTGTGTACACAGGGAACAAGTGGGGGAGTTGATCTAAGATGACAACTGCTGCAGCAGAGCACCGTGGGGCCGCGACAGGCCCACCGAGTTGTTACCGAACCATTACTATTGCACACATCTTCTTTACATGGCGCAGGCTAATTCTGCGGCATGAAAGCACGCTGCTGCTAATTCTCATGAGAGCCCAGACAACACGCCAGCGTTCAAACTCGCAATGGGCGTTTTGGATACGTTCTGATCCTTGAGGATTTGCCCGCTTCCCATCCGATGTCGTCCTTCGCAAAGTATCAAAGATGCTTGCATAATGCTTTTCATACTCACCGGGCCCAGCGAGTGGGCTTCGACTCGCATGAACGCCGTAGTCGTTCCCTTAAAACTATTTGACATCATTGATCATGACATAGTACGGGTAGCGAGGGAATTCAATTCTGTGACCTCAAAGGGAATAGTGCTCTGGAGCAGAGACTCAAACTGTTCGCCTATTTCGCTTCTTATGTTTTTTTTTTTTGCGAAATGTCCTAGACAAACTGAGACATTGGTGAGAGTTGATATCAGAAGCGCTATCTCCTTACATTTGATGCAAACCGTAGAACTCCTTTATCGCCTACAAACTACATGCCTAGGTAGAAGTTGCCCCTCTCCAAGTGGGACATACCACCATAGTGAGAGTTGATATCAGTAGCGCTATCTCCTTACATTTGATGCAAACCGTAGAACTCCTTTATCGCCTACAAACTACATGCCTAGGTAGAAATTGCCCCTCTCCAAGTGGGACATACCACCATAGTGCTATACTTTCAGAAATAAGCCCACCTCCATGCAAGTCGCTGTCGTTCCTAGCAGCCTGAGCTGGACTACATCCACCACTGGAGTCGAGCGTAGGCAGATATCGAAAGTGTTGATTATAGTTGACTTGAAGGGCCTCATCTCATGTGACAGACAGAACAATACACCGAGGAATGGAAAATATACACATGATAGTTGTAATGATGGTGAAGAGCAAAACCAAAGCTGGAAGATCCCACCTATACGAACACGAGTTCCAGTCTTCAGACCTGAAAAGCAAGAAGAAAATACCGCACGAGTTTGTTCCTCAACCCAGTGATCTTATTTAACATCCCTGTCATACTACTTTCAGATAAGCCAAAATTTTCGCTGACGTGGATCGTTGACCTCACACATGATGATACTGGTGATCTATACAAAGGCGATTACGCTCTTTATAATTTCTTCTTCGACAACAAAGAAGCGGTGAGAGTTTACTTACAAAAGAGTACGATGTAGTTGCCGCTGAAGTTGTCGTGGCAAGAGACACGAACTTTTATTCCTTCGGACTCAAAAATCCAATAGATTGGAGCCGACCGTAGCTTGACCACCTCTAGCTCCAATGACGCAATATTTTCTGCAGTTGCCAAAGCGATAAGAAACTTTGCGCAAAATCATCCTCGCTACAACGCTACAAGTGCCTTAACTAGCACATAGGAACAAAGCCCAGTGAGTGAGTCAGAAATAAAAGGTTTGGCTTTCCATCACTTCTCCAGATGAGGAGAAAACGAAGTCTGCCCTTCTTTTAAAAAGCAATCCATGAGGATATTGCCTTCAGGTTCAACTGGAAGTGCTTATCATTTATGCATCATTCTTACACGGGTATCAAAAAGTTTCCGGCCTCCGCTTGCCTATGCCATATTTTTGTACTGTTTTGACAGCGCCATGTAGGGTGAAGCCATTCATGTTAATTTGCAAAGTTCCATGAGAATTCCTTAAACTTTCCAGAAATATGAATGTTTTATTCAAGCAAAGATCTGGTGATCGCTCAAAGCATCTGTATCCAGCGAGAAGGAACTGACGAATTTTTGGTTTGTAAACGAATGTAATTGAACAAAATCTGAATCCGCCCCTGAATTCTGAATAAAGAGTGAGTCTTCTTGCTTTCCCACATAAAATTTCGGAACTCAATGCTTTTGATGGAGTGACAATCGGTTAGAAACGGAGCGACCTCTGATCAACGAGCAGAGACAAGACGAAGGCAGATTACTGCCGCTGCGGAAAAAACTATTGAGAATCGCAGACAGACTTTAAGAGTAGAAAGTGTGCAAGGATCTAAGCTACTCAAAACTTCCTTAACTTCCTTTAGAAATTTTCTTGACTACCATTTAATAATTTTAACTTTCGCAGAACATTGAATCTCTAAAACCTTTTCAGCGTCCAACAAGAAAATTCCAGTCGAATATTCAAAGAAGATTTCCGGCGGTTTTGTAGAAAGCGGAAAGGCCGACAAGTGGCAAATTCACTGCCAAGATTTGAAGTCCCAAGCGCGGAGTAATGGGTCAGGAGGGGGAGACCTCTGAGAGCACTGCGACCGAACACGGAACCGGGGGTGAAAAAGTCTTGCCCAAAATTCAGCGCGATAGAGAAAAGATCATGTCACCTATCCACCTTTATGTAAGCTCCAATGAAGTAGATAATTGCAATGCTACTCTTGTTCCACCCCTTTCGGAAACAAGTCAGGAAAAATTACTGGAGAAATTCAACCGAGGAATTCAGGCTCTTCAATGAGACATCATTTTTCACAAAATTGCACTGCTTCATGACAGTGCGAATGCATTTCGCTAATTCAGCTAGTTCTTAGATGAGGTTTGGGCACTAGCTACTAGAATCCGTGAGAAAATCTGAAACGGCACCCCAGCGGGACAAAACAAATAACGAAAAAGAGTCCACGTTCTGTGTTTACATTCGGGTGATAAAAATTCTTATAAAATTGGGTAAGTCTAATGAAATGACAAAATGAAGAGTGTTCCGTTGTTCGAGGGATGCATATTTATTTCCTTTGAAATTTCACTACAGTAGCTAATCTGCAAGTGGTCCAGGCCGGAAACTTTTTGAAACCCCTGTAATTGTTTTTTGCTTGTTTTAGAGAAAAAGAGCTGTTTTAAAGAGCTGCGAGACAATCCGTTAAACCATGTACAGCTAATTATATTTATAACTCGTCTGCATTATTCACAGCACAGTGAAACTGCACGATAAAATGAAATAAAACTGAAAGGATCTGCTGAAGCTTTCACCCTTCATTAAAGGCAGCATCCATGGGCATCTTCATCCGGGAAACCTCAGCGAAGTAAAATATCGAAGGTGCTAATATTTGCATAAAGTCGAAAATTTCCGATAGCACCTGTTTTTAAACGCTCATGGCCAGGTTAGGTGTAGCAGGAGGGGTCAAGTTGCATGAGCCATGAGATGGGCATTGACATCGAAAGATCGATAAATACTTTTTTGCGCAGTTGGATATTTACGCATTTTTCCTTATTTCTTCGAAATTGCAGCCTTTCCGTACTACATCAATATAAATAGCAGCTGGAAAATGTGTAGCATTTAGCAAAGACGTCATTCAAAAATCAAAACTTCATGAAATCTTCTAATGGAAAGAAATTTAGAGAAAATTGAAATTTCAAGGAAAACTAGTTTGAACAATTGCTAAAATTCTGTGAAATTCGAACGAGAAAGCATTCCAGCTAATAGAAATAGCAAAATTACAAGAATCGTCTAAAGAAGTCACAAAGGAAGACGAACGAGTGAATTTCACCAAGATTGCAGCAAAACAGCTGTTTTTGTTGCGATTCGCGCAGCAAAGAACTAACGGAGAACTCGTCCGAACTGAACGCCAGCACAACGATGTACCAGTTATTGCGCTGAAAGCAGTGGGTTTTGGTTGTTGTTACTGTACGGGAACCAATGGGACTGCGCCAAAGTACCAGAACATGTGAAGAATCTGAGGAGCGAAAATTTTGGGTGCTGCCTTTTAAAGGAAGTTGCTCACCTATTAAGTAATTTCTAGAAGTAGAACAGAAAAGAAAAACGTGAGCTGCCCAATACAAAGATGAGTGAAAAATCTGAAAACCACCAGGAACTTTATGTTTTGACTGGTTTTTCGTCGAAAGTTTCGGAACTCTCCGCGTCCGTGACCGACCATCGTTTGCAATCAGCGTGCTGGGGTTGTCTAGCATCTGTGAATATCTGAGGATCGAAAGTGATATGACACTTTGCTTGTGAGATACAAATTCACATGTTTCATGGTTTTCACTTACTCGTTAGATCCATCATGGTCAGTTCACTGCCTCATGGGAAGTAACATACCAATAATCATACAAGAAAAGGAAGTATGTGAGTTTCTACCAAATTTTAAACCAAGCGACCTTAATGACAAAGTAGGGCGTCACGGGCGCGCGCGTTTCACTTATTAGAGTCGTCGATTAATCTAGCTACCACGACTTCATTTCTTCAATTTTTTTTTGGCAACAGTACCAAAATAATTTGCGCTGGTTGTATGTATGCTTGTTTACAGCTTTCCAACTCCTTCATATTTTTCTTTGGTGATCATGGAGGGAGATTTGGAGAAGTAGGTAGCAATTTAACTTCTTTTTCCTTATGATACTGAAATTATATCCCAAAAGGGTTCTTTTTCAGGAAGCTTACACAAGTTTTGGTTATAGTGAGCAGAGCAACCCATTTCTCTATGTGGTTGTTCCAAAACACTTAAGAAACACCAGAATGGCTGAACAACTTCAGCGAAACAGTAGGGAGCTCGTCACACCCCATGATCTCCACGCAACCCTGAAGGATATCCTTTATGTAAGAAGCCGTCCAAGACATATAATAGTATATATATCAAAATATAGCAAACTTTAACCCTTGCAAGCAGTGTATCAATCAAGAGTACATCTATTTTCCGAATAGCTTCTTTTCACTGCTATTCTTTCTCTTATCATTCGTTTTTTTCGCCAAGAAAAAACAAAAAAGGTGGTATTGATCGTTTAGTGAGAATTGAAACACTTTCTAGCTCGAAGTATGATATAAAGTGAGCGTCGCTGGATCTGGCAAACTTGCGAATTTGATCTTACATGGCAGCGACACCGTACATCGCAATGGAGATGGCAAAATATTGAGCGTACCTCAAACTATCAATTAGGCGGGGAAAACAGCGATTCCTGCGCGAAGCGCGGTCACTCTGCTGTGCACATTTGAGTCTACTAATTTGTCAGCTCCATCGTCGCTAATTTTAGTTATGTATCCAAATGTCACAAAACGTGGTCCAAAATCCATGGTGTATCTTTTAACTGCAGAGATTTCAGTTTCAACCGCCATCAAATTTCACTGAAGTCGATTTCAAGATATTCGACAAAAATTTTCGTGGTTCGTCACTTCTTCGACAGTTTCAAGCTGGAAAACGACGAAATTGCAAAACATTGCCAATACCATTCCAGTACTGCATCTGTCAGTATGAAAAGATGGATGTCACGTCAGTCACCCCTCCTACTTACTAGATTCTGCAAATCTGAATCACAATACACAGCTTCGTAATTCTCGTTCAATTTTCAAAAAAAAAAACCACGTTTGTAAGAGCAACGGAGCATAGTTCCAGGTTTTTGAATTGGATTAGACCTCAAAACTTTTTCGTTTTAGAGATGAAGCTTTGAAGCAAATTCTCGGGCAGTTTGCGGTGGAACAACTTACTTCCTTATTAGAAGCCCAAAACGTCACTTCAAAATGCGAGGAAATTAATTTGCAAAAGGTAGTTGATCTCAATGACTTCTTATAAACATCTTCCCTCTTATGGTAATACAGGTTGAAGCAAAACAGTACCAGTCATCAAAAATAAACAACTTGGGTAACAACACCAGTTTCTTCGAGGTCACTTTTGAAGTAGCTGCTCCTGCAAAGGGAAAATTTCAGGTATCGGTTGCAACAGCTACGTTTCTCTTTTTTTTTTTTTGAAAGAAAGTGAGCCATAAACAAAGTCCATTTAGATACCAGTTCGTAAAGAGCAGGAAAAACTTGATTTGGGTGGAGCAGTATTCACTCGAATGGACCAGTATGGAAAGAACGGAGACTGCATGAAGAATGACCTACTCCGGCCATATTGTACGTGCAAGAACGAGAGCGTGGTTCCTTGAACTTCGAAAAATTAATAAACCACTATGACTGCACCACAAATAAGACTGTGTGCATGATAATTTCCCCTTAATTGTATGATCCAAGCAAGTATTCTGTAACAAATTTTCGCTCGCATAAGAATCATTGGGTTGTAAATTTTTGTACGCTTTTTCGATCGCACTGATTGTTTATTAATAAGTCTTTTCCATTAATTGCGTCGATATCAGGTGGTATGTCGGGGAACAAACTCAGGTCATTCTTTGAACGTAGTTACTCCTCATTAAGCTATAAATGTTTCATGTGCGTTGTCCAGTTAAAGGCAGCATCCGTCAAAATCCTTGATTCCGGATTAAACTTTACTCGTGGAACACACTCTTAGCAAATCACAGAAGTTCAACGAACGCAAAGAATCGTGAATTACGTACAAGGAAATCCAAATCGAAGTCGCGAACACCACAAACACAGCAGCCTTGCATGCGCCAACGCAGATAGGCCGTCGTCGCTCGGCACAAGCTTGTGCGACCTTCTCGTGGCAGAACCCACGAGTGCCGGACGGAGCGCGCTTAGTCGCACGGGGGAAAGCACCAAAATTTCGCGAATTTCTCGTATGTTTCGCGCTGTCTCACTGTTGGATATGAGTTCCAAGCCTCTCAAAACTTCAAAATTTAGCAAAATCTCGAACACGAGAGTTTGAGCGTATTTAAATGCAACTCATCATTTGAGGTTCATTAATTTTTCATTGTTCCTCACCACTGTAGGGACCATAAAGATGGAAATAAACCTTGGCTTGCTTGGTATATGAAGCTTGGTCCTTAGTGCAAGATTACAGCCCCAGAACTAGAGAAAAAGTGCTGAAACCTCTCTCTTTTAAACTATTGCATTGGTGGAATAGGGTATGAAGTTTTAACCTCCTCTTCGGAAATGCATTTACTTCAAGGACAGCTCAAGATGGATGTTCCACCTTAGAAAGAGCAAAAGATACAAAGTCGCTAACCGTACAAGACATGAAGCTATTCAGCAGAGCTGTAATATCGATTCTTCTGCAGCTGTGAAAAAGTTTCGTTGAAAACATTCAAAGTCGACCCGGTCGACATGAGTTTCGTACGAACCATATATGGCATATCGCCAAAGATTAAGAAATGGGCAAAAAAAAACTGCAATTAATAGAGAATCGTGAATACTATTGTTAACACCCAATTCAAATTGACAGTGGCTGGCATTTGGTACCACCTGCGGCAGACTAAATTTTCCCTAATAAAGAGCATCGTCAAAAAGAATATTTAAAATACAAAGTTTGAAATTCTGTGCAATGGAAATACGTCTTTGCGGTTTGCAAATTTAGTAAACTTAGTGAGTGCGCGAGTTAACGGTCTGAAACTTCTAGAACCATGGAAGTAGTCAAAAGGGCATGCACAAAAAAACCTCGCTCAACATGAAATACGGATGAAATGTGTTCCCATTCTGTGGAGGTGCAAGATGTCTAGGGGTCTGTCGCACCGTGCGCGACTCTGCCCTGTGGCGGGGTCCCGCCGCACTCACTTGCGCACGGTAGTTCCCTCGCCGTTGCCGCTTACGGACGGCTGATTTTCGTAATCAATCGCTGCTGTGCTGTCGCGCCGGACAGTCGTGCTCGGGGTCTAACCTGAGCCACTGATCCCCCCGCAGGCCCTGTGGCACCACAGGGTCTGATGTATTCACTAGGAAGCCGGAAATAGTGAGAAAGCACGCGGTTGAATCTCTGACAACTAAGCTGCATGGTTGAATTCAATGAATGATCATCTACGTACCTTAATTTCCACATACGTATCTGTGAACTGAATATCTCCGCAAAGGAGTAGTGTTATGAGTTCCCTTTCAATTCAAAAAAGACTTCTTCATTGAACCAACAGCCTTACAGTTCTCAACTATATTTATTGATCTTCAGTGAACTTAAGAGAGTCAGCGTAGCTTTATCGGCACAGCTTTACGTACATCTCCTTATCAAGGTGAGTGGCAAGGCTTGAGCAAACTTCATGGTTATCGCTTTTGTCTCCTTCGAAGGTCATTCCGTAGTGTGCCGTTTTAATTTCCGATAAAAGTTATTCGACTTTGAATATGCTGTAGTTTCGCCGATGTGCTGTAATTGTATGGATACAGTTTGAGTTAGTGGACGAAAACTCTTCATATCTGATTTTCTTCATCTCCTTTGTTCATGTGAATACAATTTTTACAACACTGTTTCCACTTATTGTATTCGAGCCAAAACAACCAAAGATACCACTATTAGTTTTCAAAATAACTGATTTTGGCGTCATTTACTACTTACAGTGAATTTATCGGGATAATGAGATATGTTCAACGATTATTCCAGCTATGAGAAACCACGATTTTTTAGCTATCGAAATATTATATAAGCTAGGAGATAGGGTTGATTTGGCAACTATGCCTCCTTTCACGTAAAATAGCTACACCTTTCTAAAAAAATAACTTTGGTCCCTTGAGTTTGCTTCTCCCTTCATGAAATTTTGGGATTGGAGAAGATCAGAGGAGAGCGACGATCCCTCAATCATTGCGGTCCTTCATTGACAATCTCAAATCAACTTTTCATGTTCAGGAAAACATCCTGCGCGCTGTGGGGCAGCCGCTGTAGGTGTTAACCCCAGACAAACTTTCGGAACTTCCGCGGAGCTTGTTCGGAACTTGCGCGGGTGACCCGACGGAAGTTCCGAATAAGCTCCGCGGAAGTTCCGAACTGGCTCCGCGGAAGTTCCGAACTAGCTCCGCGGAAGTTCCGAACTAGCTCCGCGGAAGTTCCAAAATCGAACAGGAGTGACGTAATTCGTGCATTATGGAGTCAATCATAATTCGAGTAGTAAGGTAAAATGGGCCAACATGGAGTGATGAACACCTCCAGGCGTCCCGATGCCAAAAATCGTGGGATCATGAATCCCAGCACAGATCGTCCCACCACGTAGCACTAATTGCGCATGTAGTAGCTATGTTTTCTGAAGATGAGCTTCAAGCAGGTCTGCTCTCTGACTGTGCTATGTATCTGCGTCAGGTTTCAAAATCAATGATAACATGGAAAAATTCCTCTTTGGTAGAAATCTGTCAAATTTTCGTATTTATGGGAATAATCCCAGGCGTACATTTATCTGACACGAGCTTTACCCGAAATTCGACATTACGGATGTCTATATTGGGGCATACCGAAGTGAATTTCGAGGAAAAAATAACGTAAAAATTTTCGTATTCTACACGGTTTCTTATTTGGCTAGCCGAAGTTAATCAAGAACATATCACTATAAAAATTGGGCGAAAACGTGCCATTTGATTTGTTAGTTTCTTGGATCATTCCATCTCTCTCGAAGCTCCGCGGAAGTTCCGAAAAGTGTCAAGCTCCGCGGAAGTTCCGAAGCTACTTTTTTCTCTGCGTCTCCATTCGGAACTTGCGCGGAACCTGCGCGGAACTTCCGAAAAAATCGACGAGTGACGTCATATTTCCGCGGAGGTTCCGAAAATCGAGCTCCAGTAGTAAATCAGGCTCCGCGGAAGTTCCGAAAATCGGCAAGCTCCGCGGAAGTTCCGAAAGTTTGTCTGGGACAACATGGTATCATTTGAGTCATAAATTTTAGGAATTTTTCCCTTGCATTTCTCGGAGTACAGAAACTTTTGTGAGGAATAGACCACTGTGACCCTAGACGGTATGGCAACAAATACCTAGACTGCGGTTGTCCCAATAGTATTGTGCTCAATTCTGCAACAAAAAAAAAGACTGGCGGCTCGCATTTCAGTTAACTTTTGGCATCTAGTCGTTAGTTCCCCAGTAATGCTGGAGATTTCCGGTTGTTTGATATTATGAAGGAAGATCGCTCGTGCGACACACAGGAGGAAGAAGTTTCATCCCCTGCATAACGCCCGAAAACGCGACCATATCCATTTGCAGGGTAGCCCTTGCGCCCCAAACTCTATGATTAAGCCAAAATAGAGAAATCAAGCAAGCTATCACCCAACCTATATGTGGGCAAGGGCATGGTATCCTTTAGTCGGGATACATGACATTTGGTTTAACGCAAGAGAAAAAAAAAGTCGAGAGAAAAACCATAAAGACCGAAAATGGCCAGAAATGCAATGCTGCTGTTTTCTTTAGTAGAAAAAAGCATTGGTTTCGAACATAGAGCAGTGGCAAGCTCGTGACGTTGTAAGACGAAGTTCGTTTATTGATGCGCTTCCTAGATTTCGTAAATGTCCACGCTCTGTAATCTCAGAAAAGTTGAGAGGAAAAATTTCTAAAACCTATGACTCACGCCAATACAATTTATTATCTACTAAGACGTTCTTACATTCTTCTTACTTTCAGATCCTGTTTCGATAGCTCTGCATCATGTCACCTTAAAAGTCTGCAAGACATTTGTAATACGTTTATACAAAATTGGCGTCTTTTCTCCAAAACCACATTGCTTTATTTGAACATACATAGCACAACATCCAAACAAGACTTCTGCAGAGCAAAGCGAGCTGTTTTGTACTGTTGGTACAAACATTGCTCGCAGGATGGTTAAACAAATTAATTAGAAATACCCAGGGACTACCTTATTAGTTTGCTGAATTTCGGGGACGTTCCTGTAATACCACAATCAATATAGTCCGAAACACTGTCTTTGCATCTGGCAGTGACGTTTCTATGACACCTCTTTAATTAATAGGCGCTTAGACGCTTAAGATGTTAGTCACCCTTCTTCATGACACGTTGATAAAGTTCTTCTGTCTTTCGAGAAAATCTCTCGTAATCTTTACAAACTAACGAGTGAAGTATACCAGATATCCATGCCCTTCCAAAATTGGATGTGCACCGTAATGTGAAGTTAACAATGTCGGTCTCAGATGTTCTCTGTTTCTGCTTAATGCCACCCATATTTTGAATGCAATATTTTAGGTTAGTCCGAAAGTTTTGCACCAAGATATTTTTTAAGATCTAGAATTCTATAGACTTTAAATCAAAATGCTACTACATGTGAGCTGCGGGATACACGTGGTCGCGGTCGTACAATAATCGCCAGACATCTCGAAGCGGTGCGTTACAGAAAACTGATGACAGATTGGGTCCCCCACAAACTGAGTGCCTTGCACGACTGAATGTGTGCCATTCTTTGCTGCTGCGTCCACACAGGAGGAACTTTCTCCGCTAACTGATTACTGGATTACAGAGTTGGGTGCTTTTCATTAGCGACACAGGCGAGAGAAAGTTCACTCCCGCGTGGCGAACCATCCAAAACAGCCGAAAGGAGAAGTGCACGAAAGAAGGTTTTTCTGTGTTGTTGGTGTAATTCCGAGGGAATGCTGTGTTGAGAACTTCTGATGCTTGGCCACCGTAACTGCCTAAGTCTACTCTTTTTAGGTATAGAAATAGGTAGACGCAACTCGTCTGAAGCTGGGAAAAACTTGACCATGTTGCTCCACTTTATGATAACGCCCGCCTTCACGTGGCAAAGCCTACTCGCCAAAAAATTGCCGAATTAGGTTGGGAAGATCTACCACGCTCTGCTTATTCTTATGACTTATCCCCATCTGAATTTCACTTCCTCGGAGCCTGAAGCTGCATCTACAAGAAAAGAAATTCGATGATTGGACCAAACCGAAAAGTGAAATTTCAAGCTTCTTAAACTCGCAGCTGCCAGAGTTCTTGACTTCTGGAGATGATGGTTTAGTGAAGCGCTGGCCATACCTCGTGGATCATGAAAGTGAATATTTTGTTGATTGATATCTGTTCACAATGAAATTGACATTTTTTGAAAAAAGTATGAAATTAGGTGCAAGACTTTTGGACCAACCTAATATTCTGTAAATAAAAACTGATTGCTTATGGAAGATGCTCAAAGCTTTCTCAATTGTGTGCACAATGAACCGCCTGCCAAGTCCATATCAAGCAATTTATCAGTGATATCATGTTCGTGGAGTTCTGCACATGATTAAAGGTCTGACTGCAATGCTCGACTATCCAAGCTGGGAAACTAAGGGTGGGAAATAAGGACAGTAGGTCCCCAAGGTCAGCACAAGGCAGGTGCTTGCAGTAGCTGCAAGTATGCGTATACGGCACAGAAAAGGTTACAACTTTTTCAAAAAATGGGTGCCTCATCTGCTCAGCGCACTTCCAAATAAGAAGGCATTGCAAAGTAGACCATAGGAAAGTGAAGCATTTGATCCTTGAAATTTTGACTATGATCGAAGTTTGGATTCACCCTAACACTATGACTACGGAAGGGTAATCGGAAGGTAATCAAATCGTGGTTTGGACCTTAGGAATCACTTCCGAAAAGGAAATGGTCCGTTGTTTGGAGTGAAATGGTGCTGTCATTTTTTTGTTATGACAGAGGTGACTGTCTTTTTATCAGAAAAATTTCCAATAATTGATAATAGTGAATGTTTTCTGACACACAAGGTATGGTTGAATTATAACAGGTGAAGCGATTAAAGCCGAGAAAAAAAAAGCATTGCATTCCGCACCGGAGTGGCCGCACATTTACATGAATGCTATCGCTAGACAAAAATTGTGGAGATAGTTATTGAAAATTTCTCGTATTCACTGCTTCTCCTTCATTGACTTCTTAGTTCGCGTGCCATTCCTCAAGCACGTGGTTCCCCTGTCCGGAAAGAGATCCTGATGGAGTGAAAAGTTATTCGTTGCCGCACTGACAGCAAGGAATAACTCTTTACACCATTTTCTATTCTAACAATTCCTAGGCTGAGAAATAATCAGAAGCAAAACAGAGATCGTGCTGAGCTTCGAAAGGACTGAGCTGAAGAAAATAAACTAATAATGGGTCCCGAATTGATTTGTTTTCACTGTAATTCCGGAAATTTTTCAGCACACCCTCGTATAATGCAATCGTCCATTTGTTCAAAATTTACTGGGCTTAAGCTAACCTATCCATGGAGCACCACATTGATCGTTCAATTTTTTGTCGGATGTTTAGTCAATTTAAATTCTTCGCAATCACATCACATCACAGCTTCCCCAGGTAGATCCCCTTTCGACTTGGGTCTGCTACTATTTGTATGTATAATACATCAGATGATTGTAGCCCTCTGTTGCATTCCTATTTATAAATCCGTGAATCTAGAGTCTTTCTTCTGTTCCCAAAGTCTGATTCACTGCAATGGGGCGGTTTCATGCATGCACATACATATATGAATGTGTTACAGATGAGAGTGTCTTCAGTGCTTTATCTGATTACAACGCTTGGCTGCATTTACATCGTTGCCTACGTTTTTATTCTTGGTAGAACTGATATTATTCCTTTGAAAAAGCTTGTAAGGAAAACCGTTTTGGGAGGAAACGAGATTCTTTCTGGTAAGGCATTTATTTTTGCTTTT
The DNA here is from genome assembly GCA_037903475.1 of Ancylostoma caninum. Classification (NCBI taxonomy): domain Eukaryota; kingdom Metazoa; phylum Nematoda; class Chromadorea; order Rhabditida; family Ancylostomatidae; genus Ancylostoma; species Ancylostoma caninum. The sequence goes on from JBAJFG010000052.1 coordinate 62,864, forward strand.
TCTTCCTTAGCTGAGTCGATTTCCGACTGTTCGTGTAGATGTCTGATTCCTCAGTTGAATTGTTTCCTGGTAATCATAAGAAGTGCGAATCTTCTTAATAATAGATGAAAAATGCACACATAGTTATAGTTTGGCTTGGTCAGAGCACCTTCGAGAAACCTATTCCTTTGTGAACATCTTAAAAGACCGATGATATGCTCGACCCTAAATCTATGGGCAGCACCGAAACTAGAACGCTTTTGTCCACTTACCTTCTCTTAGTGTCGTCATGACTCTTGCTGTGCAAGAAAAAAATCGCTAAAAATAGCGACTCAAAAGTGGCAATCTCCGATTTTCCCGCTAAGCTGTTTCTCGTATTCTGAACATACATAAATGCAAGAGACATGCCATGAAATACGTAGAACTCTCAAGCTTTTAGTGAAATATAGTTGTGGAAAAAATAAAGTCGACGCGAAAACAAACGACAGAACGATTGCCCCGACCTACTATATAAATAAATAAATAAATAAATAAATAAATAAATAAATAAATAAATAAATAAATAAATAAATAAATAAATATGTGCCTCATCAACTTCCTGCCATTGTTCTGAAGACCCGTTTCAGACCCGTTTCAACCATGAGATATGGATTTTAAGTTCAGTACCCAAAATGGGCGACGTGGTAGATAACTAACTGCCACTGCACAAAGGCAGCACTCACGGAAATTCTCACTTCTGAACTGAGTCCCCTTTCCATGTAGCTGGCCTCTAGACAATAGCAACAGTAAGTTGAACACCTTCAATGGCCAGTAACCTGCGAAGATACTGCTGTGGACACACCTGCCGCTCTGGACATTAGGGTTCCGTCGCGTAAACTAACGCCGCTGGCAGGGTATACGCATGTGGTTCGGCGGAGGCTCGTTTATGGAATTCGTACCATTTGCAAGGTTTCGTGGCGGGACCCATCACGGAACACTCGTCAGCGCTGTGGACGCACATGAAATCCCGCCATTATTTCTGTGTTTTTTCGCATGTTTCACGCTACTTTATCGTTGTCAATGAGTTCATCGTTCCTAAAAATCCCGATATAAATCTTCGACTTCAAAATTTCCGTGAGTGCTGCCTTTAAGCAGTTGTCCTCGAAAAGGTAGACCTATTCCGTGCGCGACACGACCACAGAATCGAAGCGAGTCCTTCTCGACTTCACTCTTCACGTGGAGAACGCCCTTACCGCCTATTTCGCTCGCGACCCGCCACAACTCCGCAGCCACGGAATCTGCATATCTTTTCGAGTACAGCAGATAAAAGTCCCAAGTATAGGCTCAGGTGGTCTTCTTATGCCTTGGCGGCGGACGTGGCCAAAATTAAAGCGAAACTTGTGGCAGAGAGCCTCACTTTAATAACAAGTCTAACGCGTTCGGTCGTCATTTCAAACACCACCGTTTGGTAGAGCTGCGAAGGTGGGATTTCGATTTCCGAAGGGGCTTGGTTGATTTTGGATTAGGCCTCTCTCTAATGTGTGGCTGAGAAGGCGAAGGCAGAGCTTCCGAAACATTAGCCAATGAGGAACATCGGTGGCAACCTTCGGCTAAAAAGTTTGTCAATCGCACTGCTTACAATATCTAGGTTTACGGGACTTGCGAACTAAAGCGGTGACTCGATGGGGTTTCACACATTTACATCAAATTCTTCAAATGGCTGCTTGAAAGAAGTTTTCAGAAATTCGGAAAGAGTTTTACAATCCACAGTGCCTCCTAGAAAGAGGTTTCACCACATTCATTCCTAATATTTCTCCTAGAAAACGAACTTTCGAAGCTGTGAAAAAGGTTTAAAGAAGGTCAAATTAGATTGATGTTTGAAGGGAACCAAATAAAAAACGTATTTGCAGTAAATCAGTAGTAGCTTCATAAATTATAATGCTTCGCAGGATGTACATACAACATTCACAGCACAATACATTCCTTCCTCATTTTTCTCACTACACAGCAAACGTTTCAGAAAATGCTGATCTCTTTGATTACTGTCCCTTTGAAATTCCGGATCCTTGGCATGAATCTATTGCAAAGTATGTTGACGTCAAATACGGCTTTGAAGCGGTAATTATTCTATACTTATTGATCAGAAATGAGCGGATTGTCCTGAATCTATAGAGGTATTCTCAGAAGTTGCCTTTCCTTCAATCGAATGTTTTATACACTGTCTCGTGATTGATCAGCAGCCTGATACATTTTCTGGAATACTCACGTGGTAAAATTTCATTATAGACCCAGAGCAAATTTCTTGGAGCCGATGATCAACTGCTGCAACTGCTGCAAACACTTTGAATTTCACAATCTCGGGAAAGTACTATAGCTGCACCACCAAGAGTTATCAATATGGGAGTGAATCAGAACAGAATCAAGCACGCTTTACTGTTAGAATTGAATACATTGCTGAAAATAACCTATAAACTTCTTCCCCTTAGCCTTTGGCCCTCACAGTCGCAGTGTGCGCTATGTTGGTTCTTCTACGCCTGAGATCACTGTCTTGGGTGTCGTCCTCCGTGACTCCAACTTCCGTCATGCCTTTCCATATTGCATGTTTTCACTCCTTCTTCGGGCGCCTCTAGGGCGCTTGCCGAAAACAATCATTTCCAACCATTGCCTGCCACGTGTGCATTGATGGTATCCTCGCCGTGAGAACGCAATCTTTGCGCATGTAGTATGAGCTGAATAGGTGCAGTCTGATCATCGTCCTTATGTCTCCTTTGTTCACCTCATCGCGTTGAGTGAGCCCACATCCCCATCTAAGCATGCGCATTTTAACAGTGCTCAGTGTACGTTCGTGCGCTTTCGATAACGGGCAACACTCACTGCCATACATCAATGCCGGTCTGACAACACTACTCTTGAGCATCTTCGGTCGCAGAGAATGCTAGTCGACTCTCTCCATTTCAGCAATGCGCATTCGACTGTTCCTCGAACTGCAGCATGCACAGTCTCGTCCGCACTCAGAAAGCTTCCTAGTACTGCAATCCTTCGCTTGCGCGAAAACAGTTTCGTCTGCATCAACACACGATCGTCTTCCTCGATGTTGCTCATTACTTCAGACTTCATATTGTTCAACTTCAGCCACACATCTGCGTTAACTGCCAAATTTTAAGGGAGTATTTTAAGCTGCAACTCGGCTCTTGAATCCGCAATCAAGACCACGCTATAGTCATACAGCAGGGGGAAAGCGGGTCTTTCCGAGAGATGTTTCACCACCGTTTCAAACGTCATTATGAAGAGGAACGGGCCTAGAGCTGCTATCGTGAATTCCGATGTTGTTCCGTGCACAGTGCACACCCTTGCCGTAGCTCGGAGTGGCTTAAACACTATCACAAGGAATACAGATTTCCTCAGAAGAAGCATTCATAGGAGTGAATTATTTAGAAACCACTTTGGCCCTTCCTCGACTTCGCTTACAGGCTCCCCATCAATTTTTGTTCGAAAACACGTTTTTTGGCGCTTTTCACCTGAATTTTTTAACTATAAATAACTTATAATATCATCAATAAACGTTATGCTTGCCTAGTAACAAATAATGGGTTTTGAAACACATCAATGACTGCTGTTCTCAACCCTATTCCCTTATGGTTTGTAACAAGATTTCCAATTTCTTCAGGCGAGCATTAAAAGCACCGTCTCTCACAATCGTTTATGAATATTTGAGATTCTCATGTGAAAATAATTTCCAGCGCTGCTGATCACAATGCTATCTGTAATCCCGTACAAAACTGCCAAAAAAGTGTTTTCGAACAACAATTGTTGGGGAGCCTGCGGGTAGAGTCGGTGGAGAACCAACACGCTTTCTGAATAATTCACTCCTAGAAGCGTTTCTTCTGAAGAAATTCGTATTCGTCGTGATAGTTCTTAAGCTACTCCGCATTGGAAGCTAGAAGTAGAAGCTGCGCTCCTCGTGTGACGAGCAAGGTAGTAGATGATGCGGAAACCCTATGGTGCTACCTTGGCTCCGCCCTGATTTATTCGAAAGGGAGCTTTCTGCCACTTTTGCACGGAATCACATATATCACTCCGATCAGCAACTACTGGAGAATATTTCATCCGAAGTTGTGGAAAAAGTATTCTTATGTTTGAGGGCTCATAGCATGGTTTCTGAAAGCGCCTTTTCCGTGTCTTGAATGATACATTGTCTGTTCATATACTTCAAATACTGTCCTTTCATTCGGAAAATGCTGTTAATCGCCCCCAAGTTGGATGATGTGTCTAGGCAACAGACATAGAGGAGCTGCTGCTGTCGAGAAAAGGAGCTGCGCGGCCTCCGCTGCCTCGCTGCGACATTCGATGTGGGTGCGATGCGGACTGTAGTGCCCAACTAAGTAGACAATCCGCTCATTCCTGCTGTGTGTTCGTTGGCACGCGATATCAAGGTGTAATGCATGGCATGTTAAGCCAAAACAAAAAAAGCACTGTTCAGAACTGCCCTTCCAAAGATGATTTGGAACCGATAACAAAGGTCGATGGCAAGAATGTGAAGCTGAACAAGGGTTACGAGAAGTTCAAATGCAGAGCCAGGTATTTTATAGGAACTCTTCCAGTGCTGGCGAAGCAGTGAAACTATTAAAATTAAAATATTAGAAGAAATTAGTGAAGCAGGAGCTGTATACTGATCGTCAGGGCTTTGTAGGACATATCTGCATTTTTACGATGTATGCGGGCGCGATAATCTGGTACTTCTTCCGTAAATGAGTATTATTTGTCTAGCTAGTGTGCAATGGTTTTACCCTCGAGAAACAAGGACGATTTCTCGAGATCAAAGCTACAAATCTTGCGGAAAGTGACTCATTCTCAACTGCGCGCTCTGGATCGGCCACCACATTATGTAGATATAACCAAATTCAAGCTTCAGATTTCAAACAAATTCAAAATTTGAATGATAGGGAAAAGCAGTCTATTCGGAGAGGAAGAGATGTAGTGCTGTCCCGCCTCAGCTGTTCGAATGTTTGAATCGGTTTCTACACTATTACCTGAATCAACCAAATCGTTCGGTTTCTATTTAGTCTTGATTACAATTACAACGCTTGAACAACCATGAGCAATTGCTGGAAAACGAGCTCACTTTCGGGATAAGAACTTGAACTTTCTTTCTCTTGCTCTTTCTCTTGCTAACTTGCTCGAATCACGGCTCCGCAGCTTGTTCTTCAACACGTGCACGTGCTCCAGCGCGTGCTTTGACTGATCTTTAATCTGAATAAATCTAACCTGTCTTATGAATTAACATCCAAACTTCCATTTTCCACTTAACTGGTATCAAGTGGGTTATTCGAGAAAGTGTGAGCAAAACAAAGACGCATAGAGGCGAGACTTCGGCTTCAAGGAATTGAAAGCAAAATCACTATGAGGAGTAGTGCCAAAGATTCTAAAAATAATGACTGCTGAGAATGTTTCGTGAAAGAAATTAGATTTCAGGTGTCTGTTGTATGTGGGCGACAAGAAGTACAACGCGTCAGAGTGGAAAACTATAGAAAAAACGAAGTTCCCCTGTGACTTTATAGAAACCGACTGCAAATTTCAGAATACCACAAAGAAGTTCATACATATACGAATTGAGGAAAAGAAGTACGTTTATCGCTGTAAAAATGTCTGAATAGTGAATGTACTTTAAGCATGTTAAAGAATGCAAATAAAGTAAAGTGAGCAACACGCCTATAAAAGTCGTACATCCACTTTTTCAACATTTCTTCAACCTTGCTCTTTACATCATGTGAGCATCTCTTGCGTGCTTGTGAAAGTAACGAGAATAAGCTCAGGTCTCTCAAAGAGATGCCATCCCCCAGTCGAGGAAAATATCCAGATGTGCACCTCATTGTACTCGACTCCGTCGCATCAACTCACTTTATTCGGTACGTGTTTTTTCTAAAACATTCTTTACCTGTTTTGCAAACTTGAGGATTTCATGTGGTTAACAGCCGAAGGGACGCTATTTAGAAATGCGATAACCACAATAGTTTGGAAAATTTTTGTGTAAATCTTCGCGATATCCTCGTTTCCACTAAACAGATTGGCCGAATTACCCGTGCAGAACTACTTCGATTCCAAAGCTGTTATGATGTAGATCCTGATTTATGTGAAACCCTGCAGTTTATTCATCTGAACACTGGAAACAACGTTGAGAATCAGCCGATCAAGACCAAGCTTCAAATGGGTATTCAACAACGACCTGCGAAGGTTTCGGGTGACTTTCCGGCAGGAAATATAGGTTGACAAATTTGTTAAAGAGGCAACATTCAGACATACGATATGTCGATCTACCGAAATATCTTTTGATAAAATTAATGTAGAGGCAGCTTTCAGAAAAGCGATACATCGATTTCATGGAATTTTCGCTAGTTTTGGGCAGGGATCAGTCGGCATGTCTGCTATAGTATATGGATGAGCTGAGCACGAGAATGACAACAGTTCCATATAAAAAGGCTGATTTATTTACTTTTCTATTGATTTCTTCGCCTCCACACAGTGACGTGTTACGACGCGTCTAATGAGGTTCATGAACATGCTGAACACGGATACAGCAATCATCTTCCGTAAATTTCCCATTCAGAAAACTTCATTGACTTTTTGTCTCATGGATAGGCCAAAAAAAGGGCGGCTCGGGTGTGTTAACATGCTGAGCTCTAGAACGATGAGCACGCTGTGTAAATTTGTCGTATTATCAATTATTTTTATCAGTGTTGAATTACGGGAAGAAATAAAACAACCCAGCGAAGTTGGGCACATCATCTAAATAGTACCTGGTAATTCCGCCAATACTGTGGTTTGATGTGATATCGTCCGAGCAAGGAGTACGTACAAAATTCTTCCCTTATTTTATTAGGTTGGCGCAGAAGTTTTGTCGTCTTTTTTCTCGTCGACTATTTCCTCCATAACCTCATCAAACTACAACCTTGACGAGCGGTACCATTTCTACTATTGTTAGAGACCACTACTTATCTTACGAACACGTCCTTGATGTCCTATGTTCTGGATATGAGAAACTGCGAAGCGGAAAAATCGGAGACTGTCGGTGTGCTTGGCGATTTTTCTCTCGCATAGCAAGAGCTTCTGAAGTGGGGGAGGTGGCACGCATATTGCGAAATTCTTGAAGAATGTGATTGGCGACAACCGCCTTTTCCATGTTGAGCGTTCTTCTATTGAAGCATTTTTGACTTTTTGACCAAAAATGGCTATTGATGATGTTCAGTGCACTACTTCAAAACAACATCATGGATTGGATCGTCCACGAAGAATTCTAGGAGAAAAAAAACATAGGAAATGCTCCAAGAAGTGTAGGCCTGAAATAGTGTCATACCGTTCGAGTAGACAGATTGGATTTCAGAGCATTGCCGAGGACAGCTAACTTTCTGGTTAACGGTATGGACGCTGTGCAGTTTCGAAAGCTCAACAAAGTAGGGTGGAACAGCAGACCAAATGGCTTTGCAACGTTATTAGGTGAGCGGGGAGGATTTGTGTGAATATAAGGAAATTGACCGGAGAACCTCAAAACACACTGATCCAAATAAATTCCGAGCATGAAATGCAATATTTGTATGGCTAGGTTCATAATGGGATAACCATTAAGAACCGGGACAGCTAACCAATTTTCGGGTGTGTATCATCGTGAGGGAGAACGAGGCGGAGACTTCCCGCCCATCACGACCAACTCATCTTCGGTCGGATTCAAATTTTGCGTGGTAAAGTATAGTGGAATCGCGCGCGAAGGGAACGAGTCAACCGTTGAGGGCGAGAGCAGGATTTGAACGAACCAATCGCAGAACTATACCACGCCCCGTTTTCCCTCACGATGATACACACCCCCAATTTTCGCGTTTTACGTCTCCTAGCAGTGCGTAGTCTATACGATAACCAATCATGCTAACCATCGTTGGTTCGCTTCGTTGTCGTTTCATGAAACACAGTCTTGTCTGTAGCGTTAGCTCAATCTATAGTGCACGAAATGATGAAATCTTTTTGGAATTTTCGCCATCCCCGAATTTTAATTGAGCATAGTCTGTTCAGGAAAGACTACGGAGCCTGTGGTACGGACGCTAATGAAGTTGAAAACCATAGAGCCAGACTTGAACCAAACAGAGCTTTGTTCTAAATTTCTGGACAATGAAACCTATATACCCATGGAATATAGGAGGGCTGGATACAAAGTGAGCCTTTTTGTAGTTTTACCCAGCTAATATCATAATGAATTCCATCTTCGAAGATAGCTTGCATCTAACCAGAGTGATTTTTACGCATTACAAAGGAGAGATATGTATAGAGATCTTGGTTATACTTTCTAGTTCATCTCCAGATTTTCTCTAAGCATCGTACCGCAAACACGTTGCACTCAAGGTTTTATTCAGGTGATTTACTACCTTTGTACTGGGTAGATTACGACTGAACATTGGCTAAGTTCAACCATCACAACTAGAGCACGACGCGCACGCGCTGCTAAGCCTTCACGGACGGCATTTATAGGCTAGCAGTCTGGCCGTGCGACTGACCTCAGACTTTTAGGCTCCTAAAGATCCTCTGTTCGCTCCCGTACTTCTCTTTATATGTAAACAAAACTGTGTGTCTGTGGGTCTAATTGGGATTTGAGAACACATCGGGGAGCATGAAAGCCTATGATCTTATAGTTGACCGTAACCCTTTCCTAATAAGCCCATAGCTTCCCTAATAAACCAGTCACCTGTAGCTTTCTTTGGAATAGTTCGCGTGGCTCTTGTAATATCTCAAGCGATAGAGCATACTGGCTCATGTGAAAGGGAACGAGAACGTTGGTTGCAGCTAATGGAAAGGAGCGCGAATTGGAAGGAAATAGTACATAATGTGGTCCACGCATGGAGGAGCGTGAGACGAAAATGCTGCACTTGCACATCCTCCTCCTCTTCTCCTCCTCTTCCTCCAACACGCGTAAGAGTGAACCCGCCCCAGGATGTCCCCTTCTCACAAATGTCGACGCAGCTTACACACAATGTCGGAGCTTCCACTCCCCAATCTTAAGCGCTGGCACACGCTTATCACGATTGCGATTCATTTTCCCTACTTTTAGGCGCCGGTGCATTCTTATCACGGCTGTGGATTCGTCTTCCCCGTTTTTGCTGACAGGCGCACCCCTATCGCAGCGTTGGACCCACCCTTTCTGTTTCCCTTCTTGGAAAGACGGCGGATCTACCCCCCTACCCCTCCTATCCAGTGGTATACCTTCCGCTTTGGACGTTCCTATCTATTAGAAATTCTCTTCATTCATTGGATCTCAACATACCCGTCTCCTTTCTTTTATATACCCACACCGTCACCCTCATACACATACACCCATCTGGCAAACAGACTAAGCGCTTTATTATAAGTCTTCACAACTTGCTTTAATTTGAAACATGAAACAAAGGCTAGTGTTATCAAATGAAAATTTTTATTTCATTTTCGTGCAAATGGATTTTTGGAGACTATTCAGACATTCGACGCCGAAGACTACGTAGCCAGTCTTGTGCGCTATCCAAACTGTCTTGGACTGCAACATGACGTCCTTGACCACTATTACAGGTTATATTTTTGATGTAATTTTCTTCTAAGAGTACGTGACTCCAATGCGTCATGTCATCAGATAAAGTTGGCGAGAAAGTTCCGCCCGAAATTTTGATTTTTTGTTCTTGTCATGACCGTATCCGGCTCACTCATTTAACTGTGTAATCTTCATAGTTAGAAGTAGCTAGGGAAGGGGCGATTAGAAGAAGTTTTGAAGGCCACGACAGTTCGACTGTTATAGCTGTCATTGTCCGTTGTTTTCTATTTCAAGATGAAAATTCTACGCATGAAGGTTACCCGTTCATGTTTGCCAATTTGAACCCTAGATATTCTTTAGATGGAAATTCTGTCACGATGTATTCTACACTGAACAACATTAAACAACATATGATGATGAAAAATTGAAATATGTGAATATTTAGGCCATTTCATCTAAGGGTTCGAGAAGATAAGGAACTAACCGTCATACATGAAGCAGGAAGATGTCGGGGATCCCTTGACAATATCCTAGAATATCTCGACAGTTACGTCAACTCATATAAAGTTGAGGAAATTTCCTAAGCTGGTTGAAAATGTGCACATCAGATTAGGTGGTGGAATAGGCTTGTGCGGTTTTCACCAGGCATATTAAACCACTAATTTTTTTAATAACAGCTTCAGTTGAAATCAGCTAGCCATCTAGCTTTTTGCATGCCTATCGCTATTAATTAATTATTAACACAAGGCGAATTCTCGACAACATGCGTACGTAAAGTGGAACTGTTTGAGGCGACTCAGTTTGTTGGTCGCGACAATTCTTAGAAGAGATTTTATGAAATGCACCTGAAAGAGAACAGAATAAAAGCTATGCGGCTGCACTAGGACGTGCAGAATCGCCAGGCTAGGAAATCTCTACCACACGCTTTTCTATGATTACTCTTTTAAAATTTGCGCTCCAAAGGTGGGGTTTTTGACAACTTGAACTTCTTTATGGCATATGTCAGCTAAATCCAGATGATCATGAGACTTGATATCAGCAGTATTTCCATAGAGTAAACAAGAAACTGGGCAGTAATCCCTTCTATGTTCTACAATCTGTTTCTCTAGGACAAAGGACTCCCTCCAGGCCCAAATTATCTTTTCCGAGACGGGCATGCTTCCTCTGTCCTAACGTTTCAACAGAAAAAAAGATTTTACATGTTGCTGACATTCTTGGAAGCCCCCTTGGATTTCATATAAGAATGGAACCGATCGGCAGTATTTGTCGAAAATATTCATTCTTGTTGAATTGAAGAGTCACATTCCATGAAGTGGTCCAAAATATTTTGCGAGAGGTGAGAAATATGGCTGGAATGAGTTCAAAGAGTATTTAATCATACGAAAGGCAGTGAAACCAATTGCAATTCACAAAAGAAAATGCAAGATGAGAAAACCGCATATACTTATCCCTCACCTCGATCTTTCCAAATATTCTTAATATCTGAAATCTTTCAGACTCGCCAAAATTTTCGTTGTCATGGATTGTTGAACTAGCACATGCTGATGGCAGGGGTCTGTACAAAGGAGATTACTCTCTTTATAATTTTTTCTTCAAGAACAGAAAGTCGGTAAGGTCTCATCTACTGCTGTGTGATGTGCGATGAAATGGTTGCTTAAGTAATCAATGCAAGTGGCACAAAGTTGTAGGCACTTGAACTCAAACATTCAGTGGCCCGAAGCAGACCGAGTTTGACTACTAGTCTAACCTTGGAAACGGAACAATACCTACAGTTACGATGCGATGCCAGAACTTTTTGCGCTTAAACTAAGTCCGCTACAGGTTGTTATTCAAGCCAGAAAGCTACTGCTCATATAGGGACTAGGTATTAATAGCAAACATCGAGCTCAAATATAGTACTAGAGAACATCAACGATTAGACATGCAACACATATACAATAATGAGATATTGTTACCGCACTGCAGGCGAAGGAGGGATACTGCAGCACCACTGGAACAATGTGAGTGGTCATCTACGATGTGATTTTCGGACATCACCTTCCGGGCTGCTGTTGTTTTTGTTATTAATGTTCTGGTGGCAGCAAAGTCCTCGACATTTGGTCTTGCATAGATTTACATGTCTTCAAGACCCAAAGTTAGATTTCGGAACATCTTTAAAGTACCTGATTTTGGCCCCTAGAAGCTCAGGAACCGAAAAATCTTGAACCTGAACCTCATGATGATGTTAGGAAGAATGAGGAGTATCCCATGAGTACGTTAAACTTACCAAAATGAGCTCTCTAACAGTGCTCCTAGGGTCTTTTCTTATAAGCAGTTTCAGAGTTGCCTTAAAAGACTCTACCACAGGCATTTTCTATGTAATTGGGAATGAGCAAAAGCACTTGATCACGGATTCGGCTGTTGCTGATTTATGCAATGGAAACCAATCGGGAGTAATGCTAATATTTACATTGCCCTAACGTAATTCGATAAAAAAATTATTGTTTCTCCATGTGTCTTCCACAAAGCTGCGCTGCTCGGCGTCACCTATGCATTATCACACGTGTGGCTCAGCAGACGGGGTACCTAGAGATATACATCGATGTCGGCTCCATTTCCTTGAACGCTCAATAAAAGTACCAAAATCACTAATGACGGCTTCATGTTTGCCTTTTTCAGCTCTCAAACTCTTTCATCATTTTCTTCGGTGATCATGGAGCCCGGATGGGAAAAGTACGTAGGTTGCATAGTAATTTCGATTTTTCTATGATACTATAATATATTGCGTGAAGTTTTTTTTAGGAAGCATGGACAAGCTTTGGTTATAGTGAGCAGAGCAACCCGTTCCTCTATGTGGTTGTACCAAAGCGTTTACGGAACGCTAATGTATTTGAACAACTCCGACAAAACAGTAAAGAGCTCATCACGCACCATGATCTCCACGCAACTCTCAAAGATATCCTTTATGTGAGCAAACAAACCGCGCTTAAATATAAGGTTTTCAAATAAACAATAAATACTACTCGTTAATGCGAACTTTTTCTTCTATTCTCTTTTTTCCATGTTAGGTTTATAAAAGCAGTGTATGAATTCAAAATGTTTATTTGAATTTTATTAAATCCTGCTAAATCTTATTTAATCTTATCTTTTATTTAAATTTTATTGAATTAATTATTTAATTAATAATTTTATCGAATTCAAACTTCAAAAATTCAAACATTTTTGAAGTTGAGTTTTTTACTACAATACTCTCCCTCACTCTAACTCGCATGAATCGATTCTGTGGAGATACACGTGCAAAATAGCCATGACACAATGTTATAAATAAGCGGTATTTCTGTTTTTCGGAGAGCATTAAGGTATCGTTCACACCCAAGAGCTAAAAATGCTATAGATATAAATAACTAAATATAAGTGCGTATGCTCAAAAACCAGCATTTCAAACAAAAAGGTTTTTTAGCATCAGTCAACATCAAATTTCACTGAAGTCGACTTCAAGGTATTCGACAAAAATTTGCGGGGCTCATCGCTCCTACGACGCTTTCAAGCTGGAAAACGGCGAAACTGCAAAACATTACCAATACCGTTCCAGTTCTGCATTTGCCAGTATGAAAAGAGGGATGTCACGTGGGTTACCTTTCCTGCTTACTATCTTTTGTGAATCAGAGTCGAAATGAAGAACGTTGCACTTATCGTTTATCTTCGAACTGTAAATCCATTTCTGCGGAAATCATAGTTTGAGTTTCTCAAATGGATTGAAGTTCTAAGGGTTTTCCCTTTATTTCAGAGAAGGAACTTTGAAAAACATTCTTGGGCAATTTGCCGTGGAACAACTCGCAGCTTTTCTGGAAGCCCAAAACGTCACTTCGATGTGCGAGAAAATCAAGCTGCAGAAGGTGGTTGATTTCAGTGTTTCATTATCAACGTTCTGAGCAGTCTATGGAATCGTAGGTCGAAGCAAAGCAATACCAGTCTACAAAGATAAACAACTTGCCGAACAACACCAACTTCTTCGAAGTCACTTTTGAAGTAGCTGCCCCTGCGAAGGGAAAGTTTCAGGTATTGGTTACAAAAGCTAAGTAGTTCATCTTATTCAAGGGATTATCAACGAGACACAGGCTCCATTTAGATACCAATTCGGAGAGAGCAGGGACAACTAGATCTGGGTGGAGCACTGTTCACTCGGATGGACAAATACGGCAAGAATGGAGACTGCATGAAAAATGACTTGCTTCGGCCGTACTGTACTTGCAAGAATGAGAGCGTGCTTTCTCGAACTTCAACAAATTCATGAGGCACTACGATGGCACCACAAAAGACTGTGTGCATAATAACTTCGACTCAATTCCGTTAATTGTATGAGCTGGGCCTATCAGTTTTGAAGTTTTTTTTTGCAGGTTTGGTCCAATAATCTATTAAATTGACTTCGTTGATTTCGTTGTTGTTAGGTGACGAGTTAAAGAATAAGTTCGGGCGCTCTCGTTAACTCCCTATCTGTTTTCAAATGTCCAAAATATAATGCATAAATTAATGTGAGTCTCATTTATTGCTGCTCATTATTTTAACAAAGTTAAACTTAAAAATAAAATTTTGGCTCGCCCTCAGTCAAAAATTTGGCTTGTGGAGCGAGAATTTAGTCCTCCAAGCGAACAAAAACGTGATGCTACTGAACTGCCCTTTGTTCAATTTTTTGTAGTTGTTGATTAGTGACACTGCTGGAGTATGCTAAAAGAATGTGACATCTTCTACAGAGATGATACAGCTGCGGAGACAGCAGCTTGAAGATAGAAATCCTATATTAGAAAATGCAGTAGAAAAGTCGCCACCGTCTAGGAAACGGGAGCTATTCAAGACGTGTGCGCTAAGGATCCCTCGAACTACGAAGCATAGACAATTTGTGAAAATAGTTCAGATGTTTTGAGTGAAATGTTTCCCAAATTCGAGAGAGCACGAGCTCAAATTGCTAGCTCAAGCTCCGAACGGTTTTCTACTTGCTTTCCACCTCTCTTCACTTCATTCTCTGCAGTAAGAGCCCATTTCCCTTACCAAAATTCTCATCTCTTCTCGTTTCTCTCACAACAATGACTAAAAATTTATTCAATCAACTCAATAGTCACTATCATTGATGGAGGTTATTTTTTTTCTGGTGAATCACTGGTCCTCTCTTCCCAGAACGGTAGGTACAGGAAATCAAAGACCTCAAGTCCCAGTTTACCACCGTTAAACGCAGCACCAACGGAAATTTCCATGTCCGAGGTTTTCATCGTTTCGCATATTCAACAGTGGTCGCAACAACTCTGTGAATGTTGCATCACCTTAGCTGTCAGCATTCTCAAGATATAGAGAGATTGACTGCGTTCCAGTGTTATAATAGAATGAGTGGTAGCATGAAATGAATGGGCTTCCTCTTGTTGAAATCACTCTCTTCTTCTACGATAACTCTTGCGTTCATTCCCACCTCCTCCCACTGCTAGCCACGGCAACGAGACCATTCCTTGCAAATATTAGGGTGGTGAGAAAGTCTCGAGTTGTTTCAGACTTTTTTCTGCTTTATTTCAACACTCAGCATACAATGGAATTTCCTCAACAATATAACCAACATGGTTAGTTACTGCAGTGTCCCACCCATTGGGCAGGTCAGCGTTCCCCTTCTCCATGGGCTGAAGAAGCTGGGAGCGGAAGAAATCGCTCCCGAAATTGACCGCCCTTTCAAGATCGTCAAACTTGATGAATTCTTTCATAGAGAGGAATGTCTCATAGGAGCGGAATAAGTGGTAGTCGGGGGAGGAATCTTGTTCCATTCCTGCTCCTCGAATCTTTCACGGGTCTCTCTAACTAAATGGGGGCCTAGCGTCATCGTGCAGAAGGTTTACAGAATCTCATCTCAGCCGTTTTTCTCGAACAGTGTCTGCAAATTCCTGGAGCTGATTGGCGTAAACGTTACCAATGACTGTGTGTGCTTGCGTGAGCAGCTCGTAGTACAACATTCATTGCGAATTCCAGAAGTAGCAAGGGAGACACCTGTTTGGGTGGTGGGTGCGATTTGGCGGGTCTCCTCCACGAGGGAGGCATGGCATGATGCTTGTTAGAATGCTAGAGAACCCAACTCCCATTCACAGTAATCAGGTCTTCCAGAAACTCCTTTCGCTGCGGGAAGAGAGGGAAAAAGTGATTATGGCTTGGAGGTGCTCTTGTAGAATTTAAACGTTATAACGAAAGTTAAGGAAGGCAAGCCGGCCATGTGTACCTATTATGGAGAAGTTCCGGAAGTGGTCTACAACTATGACATAATAGATCATGGATCAATAATTACCAATCAGTAATTCAAAGTTCTGGGCCTTGCAAATAAATCGGCCCAAGACATCCTTGCTACCCTAATATACCACATTGGTGGCAGTAAAAATCGCCTTTTTTGCAGAATCTGACAAAATTGAACACGTTTTCACTATACATAGCGCTAATGCTAGGTATATAGCAAAATCTGTGAATTCAAAGTTTTCGTAAGTGCTGTTTTTGTCTTTCTACAATGGTTTTTCGTTATCAAAAAGAGCGCCAAATTTAAGGTGTGTAATGGGCGCGGGATTCTTCTTCTTTTCTATTATTCTTTGAGGACCCCACAAATTTCAGGATGGCCTATTCAGGTGGTAGCTTTGCCTACCTAGCAGAATTCAGGTCGCGACATACCAGTCTATTTATGAGGCGTCGTCGTAGAAGACCTGACTGCTCTCGAAAGCTCATTTCTCTGCATTGGAAGAAAGTGGATCAGCGTTTGTTAAGGGAATTCACGGCAGTTCGAAATCTAAGATGAAGCCTCTAGAAATTAAAATCAGGTTTGGAAAAGCATCACTTGATTGGTATTATACATATATCTCTGAGTGAATAATTGTTCGTGCAGATATATCTCTGACTGTATAGCATGAATGTCTTGTAAGTCAATTTCCTGTTTATGCGATATTTCGAATGGAAAGAATTTTCAAAAATTCAGAACAAATCTTCGTGGCCAACGTAACAAGAATATAAATATTAGCTTTCGAAGTGTTACTTCGGTCACACAAACTCGTATGATGCGATTTTTCAGAGAACAGTTCGAGGCTAATTGGAAACGAAATGAAATTAAGACAACGTATTTATTATCCACTGAGCACATATAAACTAAGACATGTATGCCAATCCTGAGACGTTCACAAAAAAAAAAGAAAAACGAGGATGCCTATTGACCCAGTCGTGAATAGAAGACACAACTAGGCTTGTTGATGAGCTTGGTGTTAAGTTCAGTGTCAGTACGTCTTTAGTCGGAGTCTTCGAAGCTCTTTTCTTGTAACTCCTGCTGTTCGCCTCCAAGGAATAGCCTTTCCAGCGCTATTCCTGAATAATACAGGAGAGTCTAGCGCAGATGAGTTTTGGGCAGTGGTTTTGTTTGTAGTCACAGCGCTTCGCAGAGTTCCTCTCACTGCTACTTTCAATTCATTGTGTTCGACGTGTGGCCGACTGCTGTAAGGAGCGCCAGGATTGGTGGAATAAGATTCGCTCCTTCTCTGATTTGATGGTTGGAAAAGCTGCAATGGAATGAAACGCGTTTGTTTGGGATCAGCTGCTGCTCTCAAACTTCCTTCAGTTGTCTCCATGACGAACGATTGTACTCCAAGCTTCATGAGCAAGTCAAAAAGCATATCATTCAAAATCTCTTCCCTCCCGGATCTGCTTTGCACACTTTCATTAGCACCCCTCAGTTGAAGTTGAGGTGTTGAGCCAACCTCTTTTCTGAGAGATGCAGGTTGACTTGAGGACGATGGTCTGTTTTGCTTGCTGCGGGGACGCTTCAAGAGTGGTGGGTGACTTTGTAAACTGCTAGAGAAACGAGGGTGTGAATGTTGCTGCTGCGCTTGATGAGCCTGCGACGCCTCGTGGGCGGGACGCCACTTTGAGATACTATGAGTTGGCCTCGCTGCGGCTCTGTACTTTATACTAGACTGGCGTTCAGAAATTTTTGATGCTTGGCTCGTTGACAGCTTTTGTTTGGTGCGTAGCGCATCCGTTTTTCGCTCTTGTTTTGGCTTCGCCTTAGAGTTAGCCGGTGCTTGCTGAAGAACAATTCGATTTTTCACAGTGGTACTGCTTCTTGCAGGAGATGTGAGCTTCTTGATAGGCAACGTCTTCTTTTGTGTTGCATTCCGAGAAATGGTCTCAGTCAAATCAGCAGTTGTGTGTTTCCTAATGATAACATCAGCTGTACCTGGCAAAGGCTTTGACGTTTTCCGCTTTTGCTCGCCTAGGTTCTGCCGTAATTTCCTCCTACGATTGAGTCCGTTCCCGGAGACTTTTGTTGAAATGTTAGACCGTGATCGTTCTTGAAGAGTCCTTGTGATGCCTCCGTTTAGTTTTTGCACAGAATGTCTTAACAGGCTCGCTGGAGGGGTTGGTTTTGGGGAAGCTGGTGTTTTTTGAACAGATTCAGAAGGAACGCGGTATCTCTTCAACTTGTCCAGTCCGTATTTAGTCATTTTTTGAACAGGAAGTCTCTTCAAGATCTCTGGCTCTGTCTCGTTTGATGTTGATGAATGCTTAGATAACTCTTCGCGCTCGGCAGTCATTGCAGATTTTGAATCTGAGGACTCTCCGTTGTTCTTGGTTCCGTTGCTCCAGTACGACAGACTCTGTTCGACTCCCCTGTGCACACCACCACCGAGAGAAGTAGCTGTTTCCAATGGAACTATATGATTCGCAGGAACCTTCGGTGGAAGCCTACGTTCTGGTAGGATTCGGTTCGATGAGCCAGTCTGGAAAACAATTTCATACGCGTTCCGCATAATTTTCTTTGGGTGAAGGAAGAAAAAGACAAGTATGAGTATGACTTACTGGAATCGAGGCAGCCAACGAATTTGCAAGTAGTTGCGACACATCAGCTTCCTGAATCTTGTCCATGTCCACTGGAGACTCTTTTACCACTGTCGCGACATCGCGCAGAAATTTCATCAGGACCTAGATGAGTAAGGAGTGTAAAGATATCCTATGAAGACAATTATTACTTTGCTGAACTGTTAAATCTCATTGATTTTTGAAAGTTCACAGCAAAATAATTCAGCTTAGTTCTATTTCTGAACTTCATGATATATTTCCTCTTTTACTGATGTCGTGAAGGCTCGTGAACGTAAAGATATTCACGTAAACATAAAGATATTCACTACATCAACAAAAGAGTTCTTAGCAAGCTTATACTTTTACCATTAGGGGAGGGGGGTACAGAATAGCTATGTGGCTTTGTGCTGCTGATTTTTGACATCAAACAGGCTCTGGTACTATCGATTGTCGCAGAACGGGAAGACAAGGAAACGCAATATATTCGCAAACGATGAACTTTCATGTAAAGTGGTCACCACGGCGTGTCGCGAACCAGCGGTCTCTTAGGCAGTATGAAAGCCAGGGTTTGAGTAAACAACGCCCATCTATATGGTAGTGACGAAGTGAAGGTTGCTTCCTTCTACCCTCCACTCGCCTATCACTCTCGATGCAATGCGTAAACGAGTTGTAATCCACTCGTCAACAAGGGAACCCGTGACTTGAGCTACGCTATTCCGTACTGCCAAATATTCCCTAACTGTAATGCCGTTAATAACTTACCGGACAACATCAGCGCTTAAGGGTTGCGGAACAAACGTCTATTAAACTGTCGTATGCGTCGATATTCAAGGCAGAAGATTGCGAAATACGTTAGTTTTTGCGATTTCAGAATAAATAGGGGTATCCGTTATATCCCTATACGATAGGGTGTGCAGGCCACTCACTGAGTCGCAACAAGGGGCTTATGCGAGAATGGGAACCGTGCGGGATTTCAGCGCGTTGCAGCTACAAAAAAGTGTAAGTGCCTCATCTGTGTCACAGCTGCGTCAGGAGCGCGTATCGGTCTACATTTCACCACACCGTCGCACGCGCAACGCATGCACGCGTCTAACATGTAAAAGGATAGGTGCTAGCAGCGTTTGCACACAAGGGAAATGCAAGATATGCGGTTAATTGATCACGTCCAGCACCATGTTGCGGCCTGGGTATACTTGCAATCGACCGAGTAGATTGTTTCCAGCAATGCTGACCAGGAGAGGATACTATGGAATTGTGGCAGGGTGTATGCTCAACACAGCTTGTGGCAGCCCTGTATTGACCTAATGTTGTTGACAAATGAGTTTTTTGGGCCTTACCTCATTCAAAGACTTCATAAAAGCAGGATCCATTGGCTTTCTTGATGAGTGTTCCTTAGGCTCCGACACTCCAGCTAAACTAATTAATTTGTAGTTGCTGAAATAATTTAGAGATGAGGAGAGATATTCAAGCAACCCTTTGAGTCCTCAATGGCGCGCGTTCCTCTACTTTGCATGTTGTTGGACGGTGCAGCCAGGCTAGACGGCCGACCATTAGATGAGTCCTGAAATTTTTCATTCATTTTTCATCGACTGCTTCCTATTGTATTTGAAATCATATAGGATTCGCGTATTCCATACACAACAACACTCTTTAAATCATTTTTTTCTCAATCGTGATAGCACCTGTCCAACTGGGAAAAGCGCAACATCATTCGTCAACTCATTTTGATATATTTTATTCTAAATGTTGATCCTACACCATATACATGTAGTGGTTATTGCTTATCAACATAGGGGATGATAATGCATAAGTGATGCTCAGGAGACGGGCGGTGCTTTCTGATGCACGGATAACGAAGGACGTAGTAAAATATCTGATTTTCGTGAATCGCAAATTCTCCAGAACCGCCGCAAATCGTTATTCTTAACAGCTGAAGGTTCAAGTTCCAGCGATAAGAGCAAGGAATTCCAAGCCCATTGTATGAAAGAGTCATTACCAAAACGTTCTGAAGTACTCGCTGCGAAATCGCTGTCCACACAACTTGTCACTATCATTATCACTAAATTATTTTGAAGAAGTTTTTTCGATATTCCCAGCCGCTATCTAATGCAAGTGTAATACCATAAGGCATCGCTGCAAAAGAGAAAATGGTCTTCCCAATTGCAGCCGATGGTCTGTTTCAGTTTCAACCACGCCACTAACTCTCTGAGAGAGGTAAATAGTGATGAGAAGTTTAATAAGAAGCAAAAACAAGTTCCTATGAATATCTGCCGTTATTTGTAAGCATTTCTAGACGTGATTCAAAATGGGTCTTACTAAATAGGAATCCACTAAACATTTCTGAGAAGGGAGTAGGATACTCACCATGCTGGCAGGAAGGACTGCCGAAAACAGAAGAACTAAGGATATTGTCTGGTGAACACGCATGAGACACCGGACGTTGCGCTGCACCCTGTAATAGTGTAGTTCTAGTTTCCGTCCTCATACGTCGCACGAAGGTCAACAACTTAAACCGTACATGCTCAAACCGTTGAGGAGAGAAGACAAGACATGCAGTTTATGCATGAGTGAGATTTTGTACAAATTTCAGTGGGGCCTTGATAAGTAGGGAAAAAATATGCTTTTCTGTGGAAATTGTGCAAGGAAAAAGGCACAGCAGGCCGAGAAGCAAAGTAGAAGGTTATGTGTTGGTTGCACATACTACAAATGATGCGTTGTTGAACGATGTCAATTGTTTTAATCCAAAGAGAAGCTGCTAGACACGCCCACCGCTGCTGTGGATAGTCTACAAAAAACTGATTGTGTGAGGACAATGCAGGTGGCCTCCGTTAGCATGCCCCTTTCTGATTGTTCTCGTGAGTTCACCATAACTAGTTTTCGGCCCATTCACCGCCTATTGCATTTCTTCCACATCATTCTCCACCTTTTTACTTCAGCTCTTCTCCTTTGACGAACCATTATTCTCGATAGATTGTTATGAGTGCAGGACTGGTATGGTCTCGGAAATGTTACCGACATGGATGCGGGCTGCCATCTAGGTTTGCACAGGAAACCCGAATTCTCCATACTTTGTTGGCTTCTGGCTCATTGGGCAAGAGCTTGGACAATGACTACATAGTCTGAGTAGACAAGGACCGGCATGCATCATCGATAGCATAGGTTATCTCATAATTATGGGTACGACTATCTATGGTTAGCTGATGGGAAACTGGTTTCTGTTGATGCATTAGTCAGAGAAATAATGATTTTTTTTCTAGAAATCAAATTGCGATCAAAACATGAACAAATTATTGATATTGCACTGATTTTTCATGTGTTCCCAGTTTGGGTTATGTATACCACCTGCTCAATGTCATGCATGCTTTGCCCGTCGCTATACCCCGTCACATATAGGTAAGCATCTTCACGGGTGCCAGGAAATGGATATGTTAGCACGTCTACCCCGGGTAATCTCATAAATGCATGCCTTACCAGACATTGTTGTCTTTTGGCTGTCAACGCTAGGACCACCTTCACGCTTTGATGTGACGACTAATGGAGTGTGAACGTTACAGTGCCAGTTCATAAGTAGACCATTGCACAAGTAGCAAACGACGAAAAGGTTTCATATACGGTGCAGATTAGTAATATTAGGTTGTATTTATACATTTGATATTAGATCGGGAAATGATTGGGACACTCGGGATTTTTTTGTGTTCAAAGTGTTAGTACTCTTCTATCAGAAAACTTCAAGATGTGCGCAATGACCATGCACACCTATCACCTGGGACCAGCTATCAGGGAGAGTTCCAGCACTGCGGGGTCAATACTCATGTTACAGCAGGTCTCAGAAGTCACCAGTCAATGATCAAATTTAGTGAAGCGCTGTTTTGTCAAGGAGTGCGCAAGCTACCACCAGACAAGATGTTGGATGGAAATGGCACGTGGTCCGTGTCCGTTCCTTCTACTGTCGACGAGTCAACAAAGTCATTCGACAGTGCGTTTTGTCATGCAAAATGTGCACACTATAAGTTGGTGTTTTTTTTTTCTCCGGTAGCGACAGCCATCGCTCTGAATTGACCATGGTAAATGTTTTTGTTTTCCATTGCATTGCTTATCTGTAACTCCGGTGGAGCAAATTATGCTCCTCAGCTCAGAGGATCCATCAGAAAAATGGCTTTGGTGAGACGTATCGCCCGAAAAGAAACAAAGGAACCGATGGTTCACGGTTGCATGGGTGAGTGACGAGCACCGTGTCGAATGCCGTGATGATGTTGCCGTCAATTTTGTTCCGACTGGTGCTCCACAGATGGTATAAAATCTCTTAGAAATAACAATGAGCGAATAGCTTTCTAGCGCGTTCGTGACTTAACTTTTTTGCATGCATTACCACTGGGAACGGTCGCGTTTAAATGCACGTGCTTTTATGCTTAACGGATTGAGCACATTGCATATAACTGTAAGGAGTACTTCCATGTTTGTTCTTTTACTTGTCACTATTAGATGTAACTACTGGAGTGTTTTGAAAAACGGATTGCTTCCCCATTGCTTTTATAGTATGCTTGCACATTTACTGATTGTCATGCAAGAGCGTAAATTACATCTTACAGGCAGTACTCACAATAATTTTCATTTCCAGAAATTTGAATTTTCTGGGCTACCTACGTAAGTGTGTTCACTCCAGATCATGAAAGAGAAGTCAACCAAAACGGTGAGCTCCAAAGTTCTGAAATTGCCTAATCCGAGCGGACAGGGAACACTGGACGAGTGATACGTCCACTGCTGTACCACCCACGGGAAGTTCGATCAAACTTGAAGAGCTTCTGTGTTTGCGTTATGAAATAGTAACGCTAATCCCCTTTAGTATTCAAGAGAAAAGGCATTCCCCGTTCGGAGATACATACCATAGGCCATAAGGTTTACGATTCACGGACCCGCATTCAGCTACTGTTCACGCAGATCCCTTCTCCACTTTAGTCTTCAAGGTCCAAACTTGGATATTTGTTACTACAAACTACACTGACGGAGGCTTCAACTGGGCTTACGCTCAAGGCCTTCAGCGCAACCATCACGACCTTGCTGGCTGTGCTTTGGCAGCCATTGCAGCCACAACACGCTAGCCACTAACGGCTGGGTATAGGTCGTTGGAGCGCCATCTATTTCCAAAGCCATTTGATTCGGCAGGTAAGCTGTCACATAACCCTAAGCCGGTACCGACTTCCATGACCATGTTCTGCTGTCTACATCAATCAACGCCTTTTGTGGAGTCCCATGAGCGTGGAATTAGGCACCTCAACTCGACGGTCGGTTCATTCCACAGCTCAAGTTCTGCAATCCTGTTTATGCCACCACATCCTATCACCTGATTTGAGCCTTTTATATCAGACTGTCGCGTTCCATTACTGTCTCGCGGAGTATGACAACTCGTACACTCCACCATCCTCTGTTTAAAATTGATGTTGTACTTGTATTGTAGTCGAGGAAAGCTGGGTCCCCGACAGTGATTCGATAACAGACTTGTCCGCACTACACCTAAGGAGCAAAAAAACTCAAAAGCTGAAAGACAAAGATTATCATTGGTGCTATTCTTAAAATTTTGGAGATAAGACTTAACGCGTGTGCTCTTTTCAAAGGCAGCGCTCATTAGTTCAGAAGAAGAAGGAAAAATTCTATGAGTTATCTTTTCAACACTTCTGACTAATTCATCTCAATTTGATCCAAATTATTTGATTTCTATGCGTTTGAACTTCTTCCAATAAATTCTAAGATGCAACGAGGATTTTTTTTCAAATAGATGGAGGATATTTAATTCCTGAAAGTTGAAGGAAAGCAGCTGGAACAACATTCGCTGGAAATTGGAGGCTGCTTGGCTTGCAAAATGGATTCAACGCGTTTTCAGGTCATTTTCGTACAATCCATGGCACGCCACGACCCGTATCAAGTCACGCTCTGCATACGCTCTATATTATATTCCACAGTATAGGCTCTTGGAAAAATTGGGAGCCTTGTACAAATATTGATATTGACCCTAGAAACTTCGGCAGAGATAGCTGATTTTTAAGGTGCGCGTGAACCTGCGTGTATAGGAGAGTAGTTGGCGTGAAAGTGCGATACGACCAGTCTGAACGTCGTGCTTGTGTCGCTTCGAACCAGTCGGACAAGAAAAACAGCGAAAACATCGTTGACATTGCAGCAGTTGCCCTCCATCGTTTTGGAAGAAAAAATGTTGCACTCTAATAAAAAACACTCGAACAGGGTCCCACTTCCGCCCAGGTGAAGGTCAAGTTTCCAGTTGCAAGCTGGAGCTGCCATCGCTTTCACAATGAGGAGTGGGGCTCCTCACCGCAGCAGTGGAGAGACTTTTTGTATTTGAGTTTCTGGGCTTCATGCAATGCTCTAGGGTTTTCATACAATAATGGAGAAGAATGCTGCGAAATATGCAAAAAATAAGGAAATATAATTTAGACGAAAGATAGTTGAATCCCTACAGCCGCTCAAAAAAACAGTTATCTACAAACGATTGGTTATAGAAATCATTTTGAGGAGTACAGGGAAGTTCGACCAAGCAAAAGAGGGAAGTAATGCCATAATCGAATTCAAGGCTGAACGTCTCATTCCCTCAACCACTTATTACCTCCAAACTCACGGCAAACCCGTTGTTGACGACCAGTTGGAAACAGGAATAATTATTCGCATTCGATTTCTCCAAAACCCGTCTACTGTGCCGACAAGAATTCACAGATACTTATTATTGAAGAATTTTCCAAATAATCTTCTCAAAAATGAATTAATAGTATGCGATTAATGGTATCATTCACCCAACAAAACAATGAACCTAAGATCGCTTATTTTTGCTAGCCAGCCAAACTGGGCTGTTGTGTAAGAATTCACGATGCTCCACTCATGAAAAAGTTTAGAACAATTCGCGATTCCAATTCTTCAAAAATGTGGTCGTCGTTAGAAGATCTGCTTCCACTTTGGTTCCAAATGATACTGGTGTTCTTATCCTACAAAAAGTGAATCTCATGAATAATTATTGAATCCGGGTGCCTGGATCGCCACAAGACCTCGCGAGCGAAGTGGAAGAGGGTAGCGGGGGGTGTGTATCATCGTGACGGAAAACGGGGCGTGGCATGGTTCTGCGATTGGTCCGTTCGAATTCTCCTCCCGCCCTCAACGGTTGACTCGTTCCCTTCGCGCGCGATTCCACTATACATAAACATGTAGAATTTGAATGCGACCTAGGACGAGTTGATCGTGAAGGGGGGGAAGTCTCCGCCTCATTTTCCCTCACGGTGATATACACCCGGTAGCGGGCAGAAACCTATCCAGTGGCGCTACATCCTAAATTCAACCATCGTTGACATGGGCGTCACCAAGGATACCCTGTGTAATCTCACCGATGGAAACATGGTCTGGTTTGAAGGATTGCCTAGGTGTGTGTGTTGCACTATACAGAATATATACGGCATTTTCAACCTTCGTCTCTTTAGGAGGAGAAGACAAAAGTACGGAAAAAGTGCAACGATAGGATCTTAATCTTTGAAATCCAGATTAAAAGTCGAGTCTATTGCACATTCGGTTTACTCCGCTGCCTTTCAGTAGGTAAGCATGAACTCCGATAGCTGTCTGGAAAAAAAGAAAAAAAAGACTCGAAAAATGGTATACATACTAAAACTCCTTGGTAAAGCTACAAACAGGATAGGCTTCTCGGTCTGCGGGATTACCCTCTTGCTCGTTCAGCACTGTCGAAATGATAGTATACCGGGCAAAGGAGAAAGAAAAGCTTCTATAACTAGCCGTTCCTCAAAAGCTCCTCCTTAATAACAGCCTGAAAATGCTGTTACATACTCTCTCATTGTCCTTACGATTCCAAATAATGAGAAAAAGTATGCCACATAGAGTTATGGCCGTAAAATCGGGTAAGAGACAGATTCATAACGTACATAGCCCATAGATTCCACTCAGTTCTAATTCAAGTAAGCACATATCAGCCAGAAAAGCCGAGATTGGTTTTCTTATGAGCCTCGAAACAGCAAACCGTCAGAGTGAACCAAGCAAGAAAAAACGGCTAAACGGTGACAGCTGTAGCAGAAGATGTTGATGACTGCTGCGCCCGATGAGATACATATCGCATAATAATCTAAATGAGGTTGCCTCGTAAGTAAAGTGGGTTATCGCCAGGCAATCGTGCTAAAATCTGGAGATTGCGATGCTATAACTAAGCAAAACAACGGAACGGCTGTGTTGTTGAGTGTCACAGAAAATGGATTATTGCTCTCTTACCTTTCCATAGAGGCGCAAAAACTAAGGAGGCCGTTGCGACGTTGAAAAACGTGAGCGCTGGGCATTAACTGTAGAAAGAAGAGCGTACGGAAAGTGGAGGTAGAGGACTAGTCAAGCTAATGTTCAGAATCAAGAAAATGCGGACGTTGAGTAATTCGGAATTCAGTAGTCGGGGAGGGGATCAAGCACCCACCTAAGCTACACAGAGAACCGGAGTGAGAAAGTTTCCAGGTCAAAGGAGGCAAGAAAAAACTCAAGAAACTCGTCTCACTAGGCGGAAGGACAAGAAACTGGCTAAGATACTTAGGCCAAGATTGCGTGAAACAGGAGCTTTTTTTCCTGAAAATCGTTCGCTCTAGATTTGCGAGAGATTTACGGCCAACCATTACGTGAACATTCACGAATTCCACAGCGGAAGGTCCAAGGTCCGCAGTAAAATTCACCTATGGAAATGTGAGTTCTAGAAGACTCCCGCAGGTCTAAACTATTTTGCAGCGCAGCATCTTGTCTTGACCCTCTAACTGTCTGCGCATCCGCATTTTTCATAGACACCACCCATATCGATACAGTGCGGTGTGCGGCTTTGAAGCAGTGGAATTTGATGTAGATACTGTAGAACTGGCAAGGTTACACACTTGTGGAGATTAGTTTTTTTATTTCTCTAGGATTATTTATGTATTTATATTTTGGCGTGGGAAAAATTGGTTAAAGGACTATGTACATACATATGGGAAAATAAGAATAACTTGTGTACATTCCATGGTTGCTCAAAGATAGGTTTGAGCAGGAGAATGTATAGAACTATCCTCGTACCCTGCTATTCTTATGGGTAATTACGCCCTACCTATGAAACAAATTTCCTTAGAAAGAGCACTTAGATGTTCAGTGGTAAAAAAAATACCATCACTGAAACAATGGACAATTGAGAATCACAAAACGGATCCGGGTTCTAACGCGTAAGAAATTGATAAGGGATTTACTCATGTTTTAACATAACATAACAATTTATTATCGGAAAACAGGAAAACACATGGTGAGCATAGGAGTAAAAATGCCGATATGACAATACGAGTACTATTTCTGGGGAGGGATTGGTGGAAGGTGTGGAACTCAGGACAAGGAAGAGCGGTAGCCGCCAACACCGCAAGTCCGTCAGTGGAGAAAAATCGGGGCTCCGGATACCAACTTAGTAGGTCCGTCAACCAAGTCAAGGTCCACTACCGCACCAGCCAGATGTTGCAGGGTCACAAGATTCAGAACACAACAGTATAATGAAGAGAACTAGGTGATGAACAACGACAGAGCTGCAGTTAAAAAGAGATGATTACAAAGTGGTCACACGGAAAAGATGTGCAAAAGTAACTCGTAGCAATCAAATCAGTATGGTGAAGCTAACAGGACTTCCGCCCTCTCTCTCTGAAAAACTTAATAATCATATTGACAGTGTAAAGGAATAAATGCAAATGAGTAGTAGATCAATAGAACCCCCTCTCTTTAAGCAATTTCTCCAGCTTCTCATTGAAAGCCGCAGCTGAGGAAGATAAAACCAACGATGCTGGAAGACTGTTCCATACTCTAACACTTCGCACCGTAAAGGAATTCTGATACTGTATAGATCGAGCGGTATCGACAGCAAGTCTGAATTGATGGCCTCTTGTTCTTAAACTGAAACTAGACCTTGAGAAAAGAATATTGAAATCAATGTCAATTTCTCCGAAAACAATCTTGAAAATCAAATTTTGATCATAAATTATTCGTCTTAGTTGCAAAGAGCTACTTTCTAGTCTAGCTAACCGTTCTGGATAAGAAACATTAAAAAGCCCAGCTCTTGCAAATATGCGCTTAGTGAACCTCCTTTGAATATATTCCACCTCCTCATTAAGGTAGTTTTTCGATGGGGACCAAAATGGAGTACAATATTCGAGTAGGGGTCTAACATATGTACAAAAAAGTCTAGAAAGCGTTTTTATTTTGCGTGTTTGAAAGGCTCTGAGGATGAAGTTTGATTGCTTATAGGCGGATTGAACAACACTTCTTATATATTGCTCAAAGTCGAGGTTTCTGGAATAGATGACTCCAAGATCGCGAATGGAATTCGAGATGGAAAGTTCGAAGCCACCAATGTCAAATTTACAGTTGTTCTAGTATGGAACGCTTCAGATATGTATTAAATGTAAAACCAATACAAAATGCATGCAACTCTACCAAGATATCTCGAGATTCGCCTAAGAAGAGCATGCAGCCGTTCATACAGAGCCTATGATTGTAATGGCGAACAGTAAGTAAATTGCAGAAAATTTCTTACAGTACCAAAGAGGGTGAAATGCGCCTCGTGACAAATTGAAATGTTCGGGGCGTTTCTTTTTCTGAAGAATTGAAATGTGCAGCAAGTTCCTCAATTCGCTCCAAGGACGAAAAATTTTCAGGTCGTTGTTGAATTATAACGGATGACCGATGAAGTGCAGAAAAACTGTGAAATGCAGAGAGCTGTTGTACCGCGACGTCTTGGATGCTGTTAGATTTGATGACACCTGACTAAGGTTTAAATGTGAGAGCGAAGGCGACGACGAGCGTTGTAGAACCTGTGGTCAAATCAAATCGGGGTTTTTGTTGCCGTGAGAAAAGTGGGAGGTGACCAGCGAAAACATTCGAAGCAGTTTAATTGAATGTGTTCGCTCTGGACATCAGGAAGAAAGTTCGTAAGCTAGGTTAATTTGACAAATTGCTCGGAAGTGCGCAAGTTTTCGCTTCTATTTCAAAAGTTCTTTCCCACTTCACATCAACTGGTTTCAAATTCTATGTGTGAGAGATCAGCACACCATTATTAAGGTGTCACACTAGTTCTCCACCACGTTTCTGAAACCGAGAATTATCCTTATATTATCCAACTGCACCACCACTGAAACGAATAACCGTTCAAAATACAATAAAAGCTTCGCTGAGTTCGGGAGCAGTGAAGACGATAGGGTTAGATATTTTTTTTACTACTGCAGCCACTACCAATGAAGTGAAAATTGTTTGGAGTAGGAACGATAAAAATCCGTAGCATCCTAGCTCAAAATGGCCGCAGAGGCCAGGATCGTGATCAGACCCATGAGGAAAATTACGGAGAGAAGCTGTACATTCACCCTCACTAATCCAAATTCTAGAGATTGCTTCATTACGTTCTTTTCTAAGGCGCAAATAAGCGTTGACCAATATTCTACTTATACCAAATTTATCTTGCTATTCCGTCACGATGATGGCTGAGAAAATTGTCCCAAACTCCGGGCATTTCCTACTGCTTCCGAATCACGAACTCACGACATAAACACAGGCAATTTCAAAAAAACATTGGTGGCGTGATGGAACCTTCAATTGCCTCTTACCCAATACACTACAAAACTTTGATTTTCAAGTTTAAAAAGGGTGATCCCGACCTGATCAAGATACCATCTGACTGAGAGGTTGAATTTGATGGTTCTCTTGGTTGACTGAAGAAGAGTTTGTGGCGTGGCACCCGTGAGTGAGCAGAGGATCTCCAATGCTATCACGATATGTAGAAAAGCTCTTAACCTACATCGCTTTGGAGAGAAAAGCGAATGTGGCTTATGGATTCATTATGATCTGAGCTGCCACCTGCTTTAAATGGGAGAGATGCGTGTCAGAACGTTCTGTCCTTTCCATAGACTGTTGCTCGTCATAGTTACAAGTGATGGGAAGTAGGTTCTTTAGGTAATCCTCACGTGGAACTCTGCATGGATCGATATTGGTGAAACTGGACTTCACCATCAAACCCCTCTTCAAAAGATATGGTTCAGTGTTTGCTGGAACTGCAAAGGAACCACGCACACGAAGCTGCAACCAGTGAGCTCTTCTGTTGCCGTCGAACCTCTAGTTGGTAAAGATGAATCACATATCCCCCAATTTTCATTTATAATGAGGAGGAAACGTAGAGTTATTATAAGTCAAAGAATGCAGGAAACTTCTTCGATGACCTTATATATTCCGCAAAGTTGAGCAAAAAATGTGTACATTCAATGTGACAAACAGTGGCAAAATACGGTTACTTCAAGAATAATAATTCACTTTCTAATGATGAGTTTCCAACGAAGGCATCTATGTGCGTATCGATGGGTTTTCCTGCTTTGACCGACATATATATCGTATCAGAGGGACTTCATAGCCGAAATTTGTTTTCCGCCCTTTACATTGCCTCCGTTTAACATGGGTGAGCTCTACTGGACTCTTCTCGTCAATACCTATCAATTGCTGCGTCTAGGCTTGCGTAGTGAGAGGACGGATGAGTGGACTGACGAGCGTTTCCTCATTCAAGCTGAGGTTCATCAAGAATTGCCACCACTCTTGCTCGTGGTGACGCTAGACACTGGCACTAGACATGACCAAAGTCTATTCGTTATTTCTCTTCAATATCATGATGTTAGCCGAAGATGTAGGGAAAGACCAGAAGCATACTCGTCGATGGTGGCAAGTTCAAAAAGCTTAGGTGCTTCACATACGTACCTCTGTTAATGATTTAACTTTAGAAAACTGTATTACGAATAGTGCATGAATGGAACGAAGAAGAACAACAGGCTTCTCACATAGCAGCAAAATGTCATTCTGAGCGGAATCCCAAAAATGTAAGATGGGATTGGAACGAGTTGTCATATAGAGCATCAAGAGCTCACCAACTTCCAAGGTTGCCAAGCAAGTCATGCACGACGTGGACATGCTTGTCAGTGTCACGCTGAAGGACAAGGTCTCAAATGAGGTCGTTCGCTCTACCTTTGGTGGCGCAACTATTACCGATTGAGCGTTCTGTGGCTAAAACTGCACTCAACCTAGAAACTGAAGACGCTAAACCACATGGAAGATTAGAAACGGGCTGACGTGAATGTGTGGAATCGGAAATTGCTGAAGTGCAGCTACCCACCAGAAATACGTGGCATATTTTGGTTTCTGGTGGTAAGAACGTCTTGTGCTGAAGCCTTCCGAAACGCTGGAGCTACAGGGTGCGTCAGAAATATTGAAGCACTAAAGCTATGCTATGAAAAAGACAACATCCGAGAAACCCCTACAAGTACATATCCAAAATAAAGATCATTTTTCAGCGAATACAAGAAATCCACTCCTAGTCGGACCATGCCCTCTACTTGTGAAAGCAGCCACGAAGATGCCAGGAGAGAATATCGCCGATGCGCCTGAACTGAAGTTGGTTCATTCTTGTTCTATGTTATGAGCAGGAACTTGATGAAGTAGGGCAGATCTTGCTCTCTAAGAGACACATGAAGTTCATTCCATGTTTGCAAATCTTGTCCTGTTCCAAGGAAATGTATATGTGTTTTATCATAGAAAATATTTCTTCTCTTTGTTTCTCCTCCAAGCAATCTTCTAAAGACACTTTTTTGCTTATCTCAATGCACATCATAAGGAAGTTTTAGAGGTGCTCTAGTAAGGCTTGGCTCCTACGGAAGAGATGGAAACGGTACAGGCCCAGTTTCAAAAATCTACTTGGAGGACTTCAAAGTGCCAGAGGAGTGGCTTTCTTGTGAGCCGAGTTTCAGTCTACAGATGACCCTATATGGTGGGTTGAAATGTTTCCATAATGACCGCCAGAGGGTCAGTGTCTTCCAATTATTTCTACTAAGAATGTTTTAAAAAATCCTTCCTACGGATTGACTATAAATATCAATTCGATCTGACAAAGAGACTGATTTCGACAGGTCCTTCGAGTCAGTCAGCTTTGATTATTTGATTATTATATTCAGTTAGAGATGATTGGGAAATTCGAGCGGTCGTTAAAAATTTCCAAATAAAGAGGAAGATCTCAATTCAACGGAATATCCCTTATAGATACAGTGGCTTCGGAGACCTACCGCCCTCATTCCCTAGCTAGGGTGATCGAAGATCGCAGCACGCAGGCAAATCATTAACCATGTGCAGGACGTCAAAAGAAGGCAACGGTAATAGAAGCAGTGGAAAAATCCCTCAATATAGATCTAGCAGGCAGGCGAATGATTGTGCGCAGGTTTGAGGAGTCTCTCAGCATCCTCTAGGAGTAAACAGCTCAAATTTACAGAAAAATTAATTCCAAACAATCTTCTCGAAACATGTTTGCTACATTCGCCAAGTTTCGAAAAAGAGCACATTCCGAAGTGGTCTCAGCAAAAAGTTTTGAATTGCTCGTTTGGAAAGAAAGATGTTTGAAGCCTAAGACTTCGACGAAACGTGAAGGTTAGGCCCAGCACTATAGTATGCCACTATATTATGAATTGTAGTGAAAACAGTGAAGTATACCCAACGAATTGGTTCCGAAAAAGAGAAGGGCCGTTCATCGTGGTGGAACAGTGCTGCTTTCTGTTTTTGCCAATGTCACAGGTATTTTAGTAACTGTGAGAAAAGCCGTTATTCGCTAATAGTGTCGAATATTTTTTGAAACTGGAGAAATGCCAATTCATCAAAAATGCCCAGATAGGGAGGACAAAAAAAAAGCACTAGAACTCTACAATGGCAGGGTCGCACGTTCAAATGCTATCTCTAGACAAAAAAATCGTGAAAATGATAGCGAAAGACCTCTCTCGTCAACTGATTTTTTAACGCTGGCTTCCTAACTCCGCTACCTTTCCTCAGAACTCAAAGTCCTCCTGTTTCGAAAGAAATTCAGATCAAATGACGAATTTCACATGAGTTCATGAACTATGTACTGTCCCCCGCGTGAGCGCATGCTTGCGCCTTCGAATAAATAAATAAATAAAACCAAGTCAGTACTTTGTGTAAAATTCGACAGACATAAGTACGTAAATGAACGTTTCATCTGCAAATTATATAGCCTTTTGGTGACTTGCTACTAATCACGTTATCTGAGACTTTAAAAGAGGTTGAGGTTTCATAATTGCCGAGCACGCGTAGCTTATTATAAGGGGTCACAGGGAGGAGTGCTGATCTCGATTCGTGAGGAGAAAATTAAGGTAATTTCACTTGAATGCTCGTGAGACGATACTCTCGAATTGACCTGGAGTAGGTC
Source organism: Ancylostoma caninum (assembly GCA_037903475.1). Classification (NCBI taxonomy): domain Eukaryota; kingdom Metazoa; phylum Nematoda; class Chromadorea; order Rhabditida; family Ancylostomatidae; genus Ancylostoma; species Ancylostoma caninum. Next base: position 96,466 of record JBAJFG010000052.1, read on the forward strand.
TGATATATGCTGACTTTTATCCGTTGTATGCACGATTTTGATAGGACACGAGTTTCACTAAATACGTCAATTTTATGCAAAAATTAACTCATGAAAGTTATTTCTTGGCCCTTCGTGGATACTTACGCCACGGATGTCGAATTCCATCAATAAAAAATTCTTGCCCCAGCAAAACTTGTCACCGAAATGAAGGTGCTCTGCTAGTTTTCCATTAGACTCGATCATGTACAACTCTTATACAAGTTTGAGCTTATAGGCTTGCGTTTTAGACAAGTTATGAATGGGAAGTGAATCGTTTCATAAATATGTAGGCACCCCAAAATCTATGAATTCCGCTATAATGCGCTGAATTTTGGAAACCACCACCAGACCCAATGGAATTGATAGGTAAGAAAACTTTTCGTTTGAAAATTTCATATCACGACCTCATAATCCTGGTCTACTGGCTCATATTTTTGGAATCAGTCCGATATCAGACCGTTTCATAAATATGTGGGCCGTGAAAGGCCCAAAAGCTTTCAGCAACAATTTTGTTGCAATTGTTCGTGGGAAATTCTCCATTATAAATTAACTCTAAAATTCTTCTTTGCATACCATCTAAAAGGAATTCGATGTAACTACACTCCAGTGCATGTCCGGCAGCGACTGCGACGACCTCCAACTCCGCGACGAGACTGCAGTGCATTGGCGTATGCACGTATTCCCCACAAGTTCCTAATCAGACTGAGAATTAGTCTGCACCTGGTTCAGTAACTCTGGCGAATCTTGCATTGATTGGACCAGCTTTTGGTAGAGCTGCGCTCATGGACAGTGACAGCATTCTGCCGGGAAGTGGTAATTTGGAAACTTCCCACCACTCAAAAAAGGCTCATAGTGCAGAACGAATATATGTCGCTGTTCTTGTGGATCCATGAATCAGAAATTGTGAATCAGCTGCAGCTTGCCAGGATACAATTTCTCACTGGCAACAGAGTAGTGCTTCTTTCAAAAATCAGTTTTGGTAAGCGCGTACACCGTTCAAGTCGTCTAGATTTTGTTTCCTTCGTACGAAAGTATCATTACCGATCAATCCCTACCGAAATTAGTATGTGCACAGCGAAGACGGGCCAGGTTGTGTCTGTCCGTGAACATGAAGGATTCAACCAAGTCTGACCTCCCAATTCTTTTGTTCATTCAAACAGCTCTCTAAACTGCAGTTCTTGAGGCATTAATTAAAACACTACAACAAACCTGGAACTTTTACCGATTCACTAAAAACCCATTTTTTAAATTTAGGATTTGCTAGAATGAGGGGATAACTCATGAATTGTGAGATTTCAACTTGATGTTAATTGAAAAATTTGTTTGCAATCCTACTGCGCAGCAGATGGGGATGTGAAGGAGACCTATTCTTTCGTTACGGAAGATCTGTGTAAAAATCTGTCGAAACTCCTTGAGAAGGAGCGTCGAAGCTACGCCGAAGAATTCTCATAGACTCATTAGTCATGAGTCATTAGAATGGAAAGGGGATAAAGTCATGTTAGCCAAGACGAACATTAGGAAAAGTCTGGAAGTCCTGACTAGGCTGGACGGCCAGACGATAAAGATGTATATATGAGAACACAGGGTAACCCCGTTACTATATAACACTCAAAAGGATCAATAGCATAAGTGTTGCGGGAAACACTGCTATATGAGAGCCCGTTATTATGAGTCCTGATAACAGTCAAAAGGATCAGTGGCATAAGCTCTGTAGAAAACACTGCTTCATAAGACTTTGTCGCATAGCACAAGCAGAACACAATATTGTTCTATACAGTTCTTTAAGATTGACAGGATCGTCCAAGAAAGAAACTAATTGCACAACCCTTCTGCTTCTTTGCAAGCAGCCTTACAGCCAGAGCAAACATCACCAGTTGGGTAGATGGGTTGGTCGAGAACGTTGCCACTGAAAATATTATACTTGATCTTCTGATTTTTACTACACTCATACACATGTTATATGCTAAACATATTTAGCCACACACATCCGCAAGGGTGAATGATAGGCGACAGCGATGAGTTCCACACCTCCTGTTTTCTTTTTGGTACAAATATGGGTTTCAAAATCCTGGATTCCTTCTGAACTTCTCGAGCATTGTAGTGGTTTGCTCGATACCGCCACGACAGCACTAGTTTTGGTGTACGTACACATAAATGCATACACATACAGTGGACGGCAATGGCGGTGGCCCATCTGCGGCCTCGAGAAAAACGCAGCGCAACCGCGCCGCGCGCGCGCCGGGACAGGTATCGTCCGCTGCCGGAACGCTATTTCTAGTCGCTTTCTTCCCGATTTGATCAAAAATCCTTAAAACCGAGCAGAAAAGCTCTAGATATAGCATAACAGCAGCAGAAAACATCGTTTACGCGTGCGGCGCGGTTGCGCGGCGTGCTTCTTGAGGCCGCGGATGGGCCACCGCCATTGACGTCCACTGTACAACCACATACGATATGTAACGAAACCAGTGTCGCCGCGTCACAGCTATCAGTTCTATCTTCCACTTTCGTACCTCAAATAATGTAGTATATTTGGATGAAACTTACGCTGGACTATAACGGCACACAACAAACGATTTCATGCCGCATGTTTGTACTGCACAGCCGATTTTTATGCTGTTTGCCCAAGCCATCTAAAAGAGGAAGATTTCATCCGATTTCCGCTGTAACATTTAAAATCAGTCAAACCCTACTTGAGTGAAACCTTTTTGATCGATAGGTTTGTCTTTAAGGCTTTGCTTGAACACCACTTGCCAGTTGATGCCATCGAGGAATATTTGATCCCACCATTTCTTCGCAGCCTTAACAATAGAATGATTAGGTGATGCCAGAAGTTGTAAGATATGAAAGCTTGATTAAGTTGAAATAGGTAGCACTGGAGACAATTAAACTTACAGCTTTCAATGCGTTGGCTGGGACAGCATTTGGAGCATTGTAGACGAACACGTTCTCACCGTATCCTTTTCGATCCTTCGCTGGTGATATGGTGAGCGCGCAAGTGCTGGCGTACTCCATTGCTGCAGTCTCAGCAGCACAGTCGTATACCTTTAAGAATATTTTCTTTGAAAAAATGACCGCTACAGTTCTTTGAGATTGACTAAGCTTGTGGAAATCACTCGCGACAAACATGGGCCATTGGCTGTGTTGAGCCCATAATTTTGGCAAAGAAATTGTGAGCGAACGCATGCCACAAAGTCGGTTCCTAATTTTTCGACGTGGTTTCTCTGTTCCAAAAGCGAGGGAGGTCACATAGTTCTTCCTGGGGTTGGCCACCACCAGCTGATGTCAGCAATCAAAGAATCATTCAAAACCACAAGGTTGAATTCGTGGAAACTCGCCGGTCACTGCTTCTACAACACACCTTCCTTTGATAAGAATGGGAGGCCTCGACGCGGAGGTGCCGCTCAGATTCACTGCTTATTGATTCTGGTTGATCTGCTTAGCTTCTTTGTAGCAAAGAAACTGCGGTCAAACATTACTATCAGGGAATGACCTTCCAAGACAATATAAAGCGCTTTGCTCAATGGAGTAAGAAGAAGCTCCGGAACACTGCCAGAAGCCAAAACAACATTTTGCAATATAGCCTGGCGCTTTACTATATGCAGTGGACGTTAATGGTGGTGACCCATCCACGGCCTCGAGAAGGACGTGCTCGACTGCGTCGCGCGTTCCAGGATGCGTTCCTGCTGCCGGAATGCTATTTCTAATCCTTAAAATCGGATAGAAAAGCTGTTGGACGTACCACAACAGCAGCAAAAAAAAACATCGTTTACGACGCGCGCGGCGCGGTTGTGCGGAGTACTTCTCGAGGCCATGGATGGGCCAGCGAGTTGCTGAGAGCAAAAAAAGGGGGAGGGGGTATCTAATTGGGTACTCTAAATCACACCCTATGCTTTACAATATTCTCCTCCGTAGCAGAGACAGGTCTAAGCTTTCAAAGACATCTGCCAGCATATACGCACCTCGCAAGGTAAGGGTCTCCACGAGGCGTTGGAGAAAGAAAAAGATGGTGCAAGAACACCTGCACATGATCTGCTCCATGCACGCTTACAGCAGCTTTTGGTGCTTCAGTCGCACCTACAGCAACTATCGTTGCTCCACTCTCGAGTACTTGCCTCAAGACTGCATTGGCCAAAAGTGGGAAAATTTGCTATCGTCCATGTCTGAGTAAGCTCCACTGTGTGAGGCATTGCTCTCTTAAAGGGTCCTTGTACCTTTACACAGCAACCCCACGAACACCAATCACTTCACAGACTGAAGCAACTAAGCTAAGGAGCTCCTCCTCATGCATCATGATTAACAGACCTTCAACCCACCGCACAGTGTGCAATTTTGCAAATCTAGCCGCTCGAAATGTATTTTTCGACCCGCCCTATCAGGTCGCGTTTACTGCACCAAAATATTCTCCGATAGTCCGCGCCTAAGATACAAGTGGTTCTTCGGCGACCGATCACCTGGCAGGGCATGATTAGATAACGAAAAGATACCATTTCTATACAACACCGCCTACGTGAAACATATGAGTACTTCATGATTTATCTCTGTCGTCTATGTTGCCGCCTGAATTTCCTATTTGGGATCCTTTTATAGATCTTGGAACAAGCTTTCATATTTCCTAATAACCACATTTCTCGGGCATAGGGAAGAAATCCAAACGTATCTTAGCAATGAGCAATTAAGCACATGACCTATTTGTGTTTCCGCGTAATCTAAAAGAAGTTCCACGAGATTTCACTATGAAATTATGTGTAGTGGCTAGCAGTAACCTTCCTATATGCGAGCATGTGTGTTATTTTTGCGACCAACTGCGACCCTCTACAGAAAACACTTCGATGTACGCCAGAACAGCTACTCTTTAGGACAGATCTTTCCGATGTAACTGAAAGAAATGGGCTTTCAATTCAGCAAAGGGTTCTTTTTTTTCATAATGCCTTTGGGGATAATGTTACGCAAGACTTTTGCGGGTCAAGAGGTCTATTTGAGCAACATCTGTGGTTTGTTAGCCTCAAGCCAACAGTGCACATCATGAAAGCAAGTGAATAAAAGTGTACAAATCAAGGAAAAAGAGATCACAAGAGAAAAAAATGACATTAATAGAAAGTTTGATGTAGAAAAAACCTGTCAAAAATGGAATAAGGTTGTCTTCAAAGACATCCTATGTTGGGCTACCTTACAGGCGACCAGCTTTATTGAGCAAAACCTTAACAAGTCCTGCTGGAATCCTTAAGAATTATAAGAAATCCATGTAAGTGAACATTCTGGTGCCGATTAGGCTATTTATTTCAGCGGAAGCCCTAGAATTACTATTTTCTCGATTGCAAAATCTCATGAAATATCCAGCATTTTATGTTAAGTCGCGCCATGCTCACCATGTGGAAATGCATGCAGTCCTGAAAGTGAAGCACATATTCACGTTTTACGCACCGATTAGTTTGCAAACACACGAATAGACTCAAATTTACATGGCGCAGCTGCTGCGCAGAAAGTTATTCCTCAGCAAATGATTTTGTGCTTTCAGCCTCTATTGTAGCAGTAATGGAAATTGCCCTAAATCGCTGGCTTCCATGGATCAAGTGCAGTGCATAGAAGCAGCAGACCAGACAGAGTACATATGCAGAAAAATAAAAGAATTCATTCAGTGGTTCTCTAGAAAAATAATTCTGATCGGCCAGATGTTCGAAATTACCCACTGCGTTTGATAGTGATAGATGTATTTTTTTGTATGTATCTTTCTTTCTGTCGTACTTTTCAAGTTTGGGGAAAGATCTGCTTTGCCCGGTCGGGTCTCGGGTCTCGCATTTGCATTCAGTCATTAGTTTTGTTTATTTGCTAGTTTTATTCAGACCTCACAAGTGTGGGCCTTCTGCGTAAACCTGGATTGGTTACCCAACTCACTTTCTAGCGTTACATAGAGGGGCCATTTTGTTAGTAACCCAAAAACTACAATGAATTTCTCTCTTTAAAGGCAGCAGCATCAGTTGAAATCTTCGCGTTCGAGATTTTGCTGATTTTCGTTGTTCTCACCTACAAAGGTAGAAGTGCTGCTTCGAGTGCGTCTAATTGCGCTCTCCTCAAAGGCAACATCGGCACAAAGTCTTGTCCATTAAGATTTTTTGTTCTCTGGAATGCAATTCGTCTGTCTAGCATGTACTTTTTGTTTATTTATAAGGTATAAGATGGAACGTTTGAGTGTTAACCATGAAAAAACGCGCTTCTGCTTGGAGATGCGAATACATGTGGCTACACAAACACTTCCTGGAACCATCGCCTACCCCAGTTAGCGGACGGTATGCAGTCCTCTCAATATAAGTTAGTCCTATGACACTGTAGTAGACAACAAGTGATACACGTTATATCGTCATTTGAAAGCAAGGACTCCTCATAACGCCGCAATAGATTGGCCAAGGAGACCGTGGCAAGGAAACGAAATTTTGCCCAGAACTTGCCTTCAACATTTGTGAGTCTAGACATGCAGTAGTCACAGATGCTGTACAAGTGGTTGACCCCGCTAGCGCATCGTCACAACATAAACGGTGGGTACGCTGATGCATGCTGGCAGCTCTGTTCGCGATTGAAATTTGATGTTGTTCACAGACAAGTCACGACTCTTTGTGTTCTTTCAATATTTGTGATGTATAGACAATGTTTGTCACCACCACTTAAGTTTGATGTCGAGAACTTCGATGAAGACTGCCTTCAGCGGTATGACAGAATAAATACCCGCCCATCTTATCTGTAGTTTACAATGCTCTACAATTGCAGGAGCAGTGTTTCATGCAGGAAAAAAGCTATTTCTTTTATTTCTTTCAACGCTGCGATACTCTGAGCACTTTCACACACCACACCTCTTTCTGGAAGCAGAACTGAAGCAGAACTGAGCATGTAATGACAGCATCCACAGTAGGTTCTGCTAAAATACTAAGTATGATCTGAACAGATCCTACTTGGTATTTTAGCAGAACGTACTGTGAATGCTGTCATTACATGCTTTGAAAAACAGAATCCTAGACATCTTACCATTCTAGGCATATATGATGCTGTCGGCAGGTTTTTGTTGTTTGGGTTCTTGCCATTGCGCACTTCACCTTTCGCAAGTTGACTTCTGAACAGATCATACTTAGTACATATTTTATTGCTACAAATGTCTATCTTTACTCTATGTGAAGAAGACATCATCTTCGTGGATTTAGCTCAATTTCGGCTTAAAAACTGAGATGAGACTTGAGCAATAGATCCAACCCCGATTCTACTTCGGGCTGGATGTTAAGGTGCTCGAGGTTCAACAGTTGTTCACTGGATTAAGAAAGATGGAAGGGCAGTCCATGAGCATATGTAAAGGTAGGAATTTACGTAGTTGCTGATACTTTTGAATCAACCTTCCATGCCTAAATAGTGATAGTGATAGTAGTCTGTCGATGGAAAAGGAGTCTTCTGTGACTCAACAGTGGAGAGCGTCAGGATACAGGTCTACCGGTAGATGAAAACAGTGAGGCGAAGCTCAGTGTTGTGAAAGCCCCTGGATATAGAGCTTCCGGTGGATGGCGGGTGCGTTGCCACCCAGGTCCCGCGAGTGTGAGAAATGCTGCGACAAAGAACGGGAGGAAATGTCATCACATGGGAGAGTAACTTGACATGTGGATAAGTGATGAAAAGTTTTTGAGCTAGGCTAGCTTCAGAGTGGAAGACCGACGTAAGCAGGGCGAGCGGACTGGTAGAAAATGCGCAACTCACGGGGAGGTCCTTCTTTCTCAAATTTCTAGAGTTCGAAATAGGAAGCTTTTGCTTATACCTCGAGTGGCTGCGTTGCCCACTATCCAGCATCACGTAGGGGCGCTAGTAAATACAATATTATAATATTAGGTTGTAACATAAGTTTCTGCTGTTTTCGCATAGGCATTTCCAAAGGCTTTTAATAAATGAATACCGACTAGATTTCGCCCATGTTCAGATATTGTTTTAAAGCTCATGATCCCGCCAACATTCTCGAATGTAAGATCTATTTTTGGGGCGCGTGCGGCGCAGTGGTAAGAGGCTCGCTGCGCACGCACAGGATCGATGGTTCGATCCCGCCCGAGGCCAACCAAGCCTTCCATCCCTCCGGGGTCGGTAAATTGGTACCAGAGGAGTCTGGGAGGATGGAGCACAGATTTGGTACATCGGGTGCCCCCCGCAAGTCATTGTACAGGGCACATACGCATTCAACGCCTCTACGATGCTCAGATGAAGTCGAATGCGTGGCGCATCCCTCGTGACGGGATTGATTAACGCCGACCACTTTATCCTTTATCCTAAGATCTATTTTTGCGTCCTATTTTGAAGATTTAATTATTTGCGGAGTGAACCCTTCAAGAACGCAAATTCGGTAACTGCATTCGCACGGATAATAATTTTACCATAACGTTGCATGAGACTAACCAGAGTTGGGTGAAGTAATCTTGAAGCCATTCTTATTCTCTTTGACACATTCTCTCCCCATTTTATCGTCGAGCTGTCTCAGACACAGGCACCAAACTTGGTAAACCAAAATTTTGATTATGCTGTTTTTCTCTCTGGAGTTGAGGCGATTTAATGTAGGATGTTTTCCACTGTGACTGCAAACACCATTCGGTTGAGGACACTAATCGCTAGAATTTTGGAACAAGTTATAAGCGCTCTGTGGGAATCACACCATCCTGCTACACCGCTGAGAACGCCTTAATTCTGTTGGTCGAACTCTTCGGTAAGGCAAAAACTCGCAGCGGATTTTTTAATCGTGCATTATGTAGCTAAAACTAGCTCTGACTATGCGCCGGTTATCAGATCACAAGAATGTCTACTGAGCGAGAACCGATTTCCCAAAGTCACTGATCTCTAGCACGGTCCGACTCAGTTCTTTGCCTCGCAGTTCACGGATTTTTGGAGCAGGGAAGTATAGTAAAAACGGCGAAAGACCAGCGATTGTTGTGGTCCATAGTTCGACTGGTGCCTATTGTAATATGATTTTCTATAAAATGTTTTCATCGAAAATTTCAAAACAGCGGAAACTTATGTTGCAACCTAATATTATATAAATGAATACAACATAATGATACAAAAAATGCAGGGGAACAAAATCTCAAAACCAAACCTTCGCTTATTGTGGGCATCGAGTACTGCTTTTCTTCCAGGATCCGTCATTCCATTGTTGCCGCGACACATCGTGTTTTCACCTCCACCTAAAGTGAAAATTTTAGAGGAAGATGGAGATATGCCTAATCAACTGAGCTTTGAGTGGAGTGTTTCAACAAGCAGTGCTTCCACTGATAACTTTAGGTCTTTACCGATGGGCCTAGTATACGAAATTTGATAATAGTCTTTATTTAATATTTGTAGAAGTAAAAGAACTAAGTCAGCAGACCCGGAACTGGTGGCTTTCCTTTGAAGACACATAGATGTTGTTCACATTTAGAACGTGGGTATGTTGTACAGTCCTCGTTTTTCTCGCACGGCTTTCCCTTCTCATAGAGAACACTGTGTAGGTAACCTCCCCTTAAAGCACATATCTTTTAACAAACATTGTAACTACATATAGGGAGAGAAGAGAGCTATTGAGTCGAGGCTATTAAGTTGTCCTAGCTATCGAGCGCGTCCATTGGGTGGCGACTGGTAATAGGGGGAGATCCCGTGGAGCATGAGGGACCCTAATTTGGTCTACACTGTGGGCGTGAGAGTGGCACCTCACGACCCATAACGCTTGCCAGAAAAAATCGGTCAATTAGGAGAGGCCAGTCAGGACCGCCCATATAAAGAAGGATCTCGCCCCGTGCGACGAGGTTGGCACGTTGCCAAGCAACCATTTTTGCGCAATCCCAGCGTCAGGCCCAGGTTGACAGGCCTGCTGAAGGAGATAATAGGTACATGATTATGAAAGGTTTTATGTGTGATGGAGTAAATACTAGGACGTCATGCAGAAGTGGCCTGCAGGAAACGTGCCTTTCTCCTGTGGTTGAGAAGCGAGGGGTACCGAGGGATGGACGACCTTGGCTAAAGACGCTAGTTCGGATAGGGTTCTTACGCACAGGAACTCTGACCTTTCTCTGAAGTCCACTGGCGACCCATTTGGCGAGGTTTGTTTGGCAATCTAGGAAACGGGTTTGCAAAAGAGACAAGCAAATGAACTCTGCCAAATGTCTCACCAAACATGATGTCTCGCCAAATGGGTCGGCATACAAACCTTGCCAAATGGGTCGCTATATAAATCTTGCCAAATAGGTCGCCATGCAAAAAGTTGCGCTTTACATTGTACATGAGATTTCGCCACGTACTCCTATTTCCTACCATTGCCAGGAGAGGCCTCCAAAATTACCACAATGCTCAAGCTTCACATTTAATGGTCAGATCCAGGAAGTAGTTTGGATGAAGTACCTCCTCAAGCAGTTGAACTGTTGACATCTATAGATTCCGTGCCTGGAGGCACGAAAAACGTGGACGTCACCGTGGCTCTCAGTCGGCTGCACACTGTCACGCGTGTTGCGGCGAGGACCACGGAAATATCCTCATGCAACAATAGGCTGTGATTTTGCCTGCAGACACTTGCACCGATACCGGCACTCTCCTAGACTCCCTATGAAATACGTGCCTCAAACATGGCTACGACTCACCGACTGCAAAGCCGATGCGTCGTATGTGCCTGTCCCGGAAAATGAGTCCTCAACATATTCTCCCGAACTTTGTCTTGCCAAACAGACTCTAGAGCCATTCCCCGTGAAATGTTTTGCTAAGCAAGATTTTAACCCGTAAAATGTCTTGCCAAACACATTCTCTCGCCAAATAGGTCGCCACTGAACTTCAGAATTAAGGAATGCGAGATAGCAGACTCCATTCAGAATGGAAAGAAGCTGGCCGAAGTAGATGATCTCGCAATCGCATGCATATTCTTGACGAAAAGAGAGTCTGAAAAGGTGACATACTATTGCAGCGGTGGTCAGCAAAGCGAGATTGACCACATTCTTGTCAAAGTAAATGCTCTCAGAACGAGGCACGTCAAATCTATTCTGGGGAAAGAAATTGCGAGACAACACCTACCAGTTGTAGGTGATATGTGCATAGCCACCAAAAAGAAGTCAACACGGAACCACGCATACGATGATGGTAGATGACAATTGGAGCACGGAAAACTTTGCGCAAAAAGATAGTGGCAGCTAGTTTGGCGAATCCCCATGGTCCCATAGGCTCTATGTGGGTCAGCGCTGCAAACACCATACTGAACTGTGAAAGTGATACACTAGGAGAGAATGGAAGAGAGAGAGGGAGAGAGAAAGTATGGCATCGTGATTCTGGAGCAAAACCTTCAACGGGTAGTTAAAACAAAAAAAATCGCGTTGGTAGCAAATTTAAGAGCAGATCTTTGGAACAAGATCTAGACATGGCATGTGTTGCTGCATCTCAAGCCATGAGCAGCACGGAGGAGCACGGCGACGTCTCAGATGCGAGCGGCAAGGCATTCATGCAAGTGAAGGAGTTCCAAAACTTGAGCAGCTTTTGGAGCGCTGATGGTTCCGTGGAAGCGGCGGTTTGAGGAAGGATTACCTGCGCTCGGTTGAAGTGGAGAGAATTGGTACGAATCCTTTGTGAGCGAAGATGCTCGAGAGTGCTGAAAAGGAAAGTCCACCGCAATGTTATGGGACCGGCGCTCCTGTGCGGAAGTGAATGTCGATCAGTATCGAAAATATATGAGCGTATGCTGAAAACTTCAAAGATGCGATTTCGCACGCCATGATAAAGTGCGAAAAAGAATCATGATAAGAACGGTGATGCAAACGACGCCCATAAGTTGAAACTACGAGAACGAAGATTAAGATGGTGTGCTCATATGGTATGTAATGAGAAGGCCATCGTTGCACCCCACTCATCAAGTCTTAAAGGATAAAAGATAAGATGGTCGGGGTTAATCAATCCCGGTTTGAGGGATGCGCCACGCATTCGACTTCATCTGAACATCGTAGAGGCATTGAATGCATATGTGCTCTGTACAGTGACCTGCGATGGCATCCGGTCTATCAAGCCAGTGCTTCATCCTCCCAGACTCCTCTGATACCAATTTACCGACCCTGAAGGGATGAAGGCTTGATTGGCCTCGGGCGGGATCGAACCATTGGCCGTGCGAGCGAACAGCGGGCCGTCAAGTGGAAGTGGAAATTACCGGGAAACATCCTAGGGGAGCACCCAAAAAGCGATGGGAGTTTACCGTATGCAAGATCACGGAGCAAGCAGGAGTTACAACCGATGACAACCAGGATCGAGCCAAATAGCGACGTAGAACCAAAGCAGGGGACACCGCGAATGCGCGCGACAGACGCTAAGGAGAAGAAGAAGAAAAAGAAGAAGAAGAAGAAGAAGGGAGAGAGAAGAAAGCAGAGAGTGTAAACTTTGATAGATATCAGGGAACTCGGAAAAGAAGGAGAGATTATATAGCTATGCGGGAAATCCCTGGGTCGATTTCCCTGTTGGTGCCTCATTCGAATATGGATGCAACAGTACAATGAGGAGTTTGCAGTTTACCGAACAGGGAAGCAACATTTAGCAACAAATTTCTTGCTGGTTGGAACGCAATTGCTTCACATGGTTCACAAACGATGCCTCGCAGAGACAAATCTCGAGCTTCGATAATTCTTAATTTAACAGACAATGATGTCCAAGGCACCTCGGACCCAAGCAACAGACCCTTTTTCATCATACCATTAACGGAACGTTAATGGAGTTATTTCAGTAATAACTCCATGCGAAGTAAAAAAAAAGTTGTTTGCGTAATAACGTCATGCAAAGCGCTTGTCATATTTGTGTTCAGCGTATACGGAAACCCAGAAAAACATGTCTGCAACCGCAAATATGTAGAAGCAAAAAATTAGCAAGTCGATATTCTCGTGCAGTGTGATTCTGCGATGCTCAACGTATTCAAGAACATCAGTGGGTACTCCATCACCCATCCCCAACCAAAAGGAGCGAAACCCCGTCCATAATGAGCAAAAAATCAATGAAATCGCTAAATCAGTAAATAGGCACTTGGGTGCGAAGCGCTTGTCATATTCTTGTTCGACTTAATCCCAAAATGATGAAAACGAGAGAAATCGATAGACATCAATATTTTCGCTTGAAATGTTTATCATGTCACTTCATGATCCACCATTGTATAGCGCACTTATGTGCATTTAAATAAATCTTCTTTTCTTTCTTCTTCTTTAGCGTTTGTCCCGTTCATTGGCGGGGTCCGTTTTCCTGATCTTCTGACGCCATTTCGCTCTATTGTGCGCCTGGTCTGGGTGGGCACCACATGCTTCAGATCCCATGACCCCACAATACAATGGTTTCAATCAATAGGATCGACTCATAGGATTTTTATAATTTTCAGAGGAGAAAAAGTCAGGAGTTCCTTATGTTCAAAAGTATGGGACATTTGCTGCTGAGTGATCGTTTTGTGCGGAAAAAATCAGCAGAAGATGAATTGATAACCAGGTGGCAATGTTTTTGTTATTAGCATTTCAGGAGCTCTGTTTGTCATACTGTAGAAATTGTTGCTGCGAGGTTAATCTCCAGATTGCTTTAAGCACCCGCAGTGGCATTTTCGATGGCTTGATGTGAGCGTAGATATGCCTAAAAATAGACTAACACATTTTGCAGCGGAATTAGTTTTCAAAAGGACCGTTGTCCGTATCGTAATCGAAGAGCTTCTGTAAGCTCAGCCATCGTCTGGTGGGCTAACTCACAAATATGACTTAAATTTTCGCACGAGAATGGAGTTTCGTCAAAGACGTCATCTCTGTAATAGTAATGCGACATCGCCAATGTTCTAGTAGAGCTATTTTAGCTACATTCTGCATGACAGAGAGGCAAAGGACTGCGAATGTCACGCTCATTGTCCAAAATGCTGTCATATTCGTGTTCAGCATATAGGAGAACCCCAGTAGATATGACAACCGTGAGCAGGAAATCCAAAAATCAGTATAATCGATATTACTGGTGAGTCACTTTAATGAAATGAAGTGCCTCGGATGAAAAGTAGCCTATAACCGCAGCCGACGCGTGGAGGGCCTTCCTGCAAAACTTATTCTGGATCGGTGCATTCTGAGCGATTTCTATAGGGAACGTGAAAACAAACATATCTATTAAACAAAGCGCCGTAAGGGGGCTAGAGCGGCTAGAGATACGCGGCGGCACTCACAGACACCGCAATCTTGAGGTGCAGACTGTGGGGCGAAACGGCCGATTTTTAGGGACTCAGACACATTCGTTTCGGGACTCGCAATTACGTCACTGCTGGCTCTTCCGCATGCGCGAAATAGTGATTTCGTCACCTTCGCTGGCGGTCTCGCAGCATGGGTGTGAGCGAGTGTTCCCAAGCTTTCAGGCTGCACAATGTACGCTGCAGGAAAACCACCCTTCCACTGTTGCGACGCCGCATGCACCTCCAGAGAAAAAGAGGGTTGGTTGCATAAGAGCAGCAGCATCTCGGAAGCTGAGGGGAGGCTGGACCTACGCAGTCGTCCCATCTGGTGGATGGATGCTATTGCCTCTGCTGAATTCTCGCAGCGATTTCTCAGTCACGACATTCGTTCGCTTCGAGAATGCTTCTGCACTAACACAGAGTGAAATCTTCAGTATATCAAGGCATGACATTGTGTAATCAATAACAATATACGGATACGGGTCCACCGGTGGAGAAAGGGCCCGCCGTGGCCCAGTGGTGTGGGGTACGCCAAGATACGGGTCCACCGATGGAGAAAGGGCCTGTCGTGGCCAAGAACGGGTCCGCTGTAGCCAAGAACGGGTTCGCCGTAGCCAAGGACGGGTCCACCGTAGCCAAGTGGTGTGGTGAACACCAGGATATGCATCCGTCGACAGGAAACGGTCCGCGTGGCCCAGTAATGTGGGAACGCGAGGATGCGGGTCCGTTGACAGAGAACGGGTCCGCGTGCCCCGGTGGTGTGGGGGACGTCAGGATACGGCTCCGCAGATGGAGAAAGGGTTCGCGTGGCCCAGTGGTGTGGGAACGCGAGGATGCGGGTCCGTTGACAGAGAACGGGTCCGCGTGGCCCAGTGGTGTGGGGGATGTCAGGAGACGGCTCCGCAGATGGAGAAAAGGTCCGCGTGGCCCACTGGTGTGGAGGACGTCAGGATAGGGCTCCGCAGATGGAGAAGGGGTCCGAACCGGCCCTACAGTGAGAAAATCGCGAGAACGCTGGTCCACCGATGGAGGGAGGACCCGCCGTGGCCCAATGGTGTGGAAAACGTCAGGATACGGGTTCACTTTGATCCGATAGTGTTGAGAATGCCGGGATGCGAGCCCGCCCCTGGAGAACGGATCCGGCTTGCCCTAACTGTGAGGAAGATGCCAGAATGCGGGCGCTCAGATGGAGGAAAGGCCCACCGTGGCCCAGTGGTGTGGGTAACACCAAGATACGGGTCCACCAATATAAGATTGGTCCGCTGTGACTCATTAAAGTGGAGAATACCAGGATACGGTTCAGCCGACGATGAACGGGTTCATTGTGGCCTAGTAGTGAAGATGACGCCATCGGCTTTCTTCCATCGGTGGACTCGTAACCGATGGAAGAAAGCACGCTGCGGTCCAGTAGTGTGGAAAACACTCGGATACGATTTCGCTTTTGTCCAAAAGTGTGGAGAAGGCAGGATACGGTTCCTCCAATGGAGAACGCATCTGCGTTGGCCCGGTAATGAGGAATACGCACGAATACGCCATACGATGGAGAACGGACTTCTCATATTCAAACTCAACTCATAAGAAGGACTTCATGTTTGAGCCCATTTGAAGATTGGTTCTGCCTCTTCATGAATTTTCTTGAGGATTGGCAAGTGCGAAGCTTTTGCACATGTCCCAAGTGGCTGCCTTACCTCACTTTCTAGCGTCCCGAAGGGGCGCTAGTATACATAAATAGAAATATACAAACTTTCAGTTTTACTATGCAGATCGAGAAATCTCCATCTTATTATTGTTTTTGCGAGAGTTTTCGAAGTTCAAACAGTCAAAACATTATTTTGGGACACCCTCTAAACATTACGATCTATTCGGACCAGAGACAGAAGGAAATCTGGAGACGCAGTGTTGATTATGTTTCAGCTATTTGACCGACGATGCCTAGTACCACAATGCTAGCAGCGACGCTACTACGGCATTTGCAAACGAACTACTGAGACAAACCCACTCGGGTGCCGTGCACCTTCTTGGAATTTCCGTTAAAGCGAGCTCTGTGTTGCTTCGCGCGGAGCAGAAAGAAGTATAGCTCTCCATGCGGGGTAGAACTTCGCTAAGCGCCGAGCAGAAGGGAGATGGTTTTCGAGGGACGCAGGTGACGAAAGACGCTCGCTCTGCGCGCGCGAGAACCAGGCCCCAGCACGGCTTGTTGTTGGGCAAGATGGGCTTCGTAAAGGGGTCGGAAAGCAATAAGGGCTTCGTGCGGGGTTCGGAGCCGAGCCCCGGAACAAAATTTGGGGTGTTCGTTGGTCCACAGAAAAGGAATGCGTTGAAAAAGGCGATGAAAGACGAAAAAGGCTTGCAAAAGAGCTGCTTGTAGCTTGAGCAGAGCTGTAATTGCGATCCAGATTGTGATGTTCGACTGGAGCAGATCATGTACAGGTTCCCATAATTCGGAGGACTCAAACGATTCCTGCGCTGCGGAAACTGCACGGATTGAGCTGGTATCTTCAGTGAGATAAGAGCTAAGGGAACACTAGAAGTTTTTGAATAAGACAATCTAAACTTATGTAAACTAAAAAAGTGTATGCTCACATTCTGAGTCTGAGTGATTGCAGGACTCTCCCGTTAAGTCAAGACTTGACCAATAGAGACCAGATTTGAGGTGAAGAAGCGTCATGATACTCACAATAAATGTATGATGTCAGATCACAAAACTTATGTGAATCAAGAAATTGTATGCTCGGCAAAGGGGCCAGCCTATTTTCGACAGGCTGGCATAGAAGCTCAGCATGTCTGGAGCATAATTCTCCTATTCGAACGCATAAGTTTCCAACCTCCTACCACACACCCGAACTAGTAGGTATGTGCTATCATACGCCGCACATCTTATCTTTTATCACCTCCTACCTTCTGAGTATTTCTCCTTTTACGCTCGCTCCAATGTACTATCGCGGGCCGTTTAGTGGAGCGCTGCCGCGCTTCAAAGCAGAAAGCCGATCCAATCGACTCGCTGCGCGGGAACCCAAGTTGTTCAAACTTCTTTTTCAAGCTGACAAGCTTCTTTTCTAGTGTATCTTTTAGAGAAGTCTGTTGTTACTTTTAGAGGAGTCTGTCCGAAACGACGAGTCCGCCCACGCACGCGGGGTCCAGAGGCTGCCACGCTGGCCAGCACTCCATGTCATCATCTCTAATCTGCGTTTCACGTTTTATCGTTATCTTCACAAGGATTTGGCTGTGACGTGGATGACGTGGCAGCTAACAGCATACGTCTCAGCCGCGGCGTCTCTCGATCCCCGCGTGCGTGGGCGGACTCTTCGTTTCGGGCAGGCTGTACCGCATATTTGTATGGTCATCTTTTTTTCTAATACCTCTTCAACATTCATGATAGCTGAAACCTGCAATTCAACATTCGAAAAGGCTGCATTTGGCTTTTAGGCCACTCTACTCAGAACTTCGAAAACAAGTTGTCGGCCCAGCTTTCCCCAAAAACAACTTGCAAACAAGCTTTTAACTAGCAAATCGTTGTCGACAAGTTTGACGTCATCATACCACCTAGAACCAAGTTGTCGACAAGCTTTTCCCCCGACAACTTGTCGACAAGGAAGAGAAAAAACAAGTCGTCGACCAGCTTTTCCAAAAAACAACTTGCAAACAAGCTTTTGTCGGAAAAAGTTGTTGACAACCTTTTAGCTGAACAACCTGTCGACGAGAGAGAGTCATGTTCCCATACCCGCGTGACATACGATGCAACCATTGAGGACACCAGGGCAATGATTCCTATAGCACAGTTGTGAGAAAGCGTTTACTTCCTAATGAAGGACAGCTGTGCAAGCCTACACGTGCACAGGTCCTACCTTGAGCAATTTTGTAGTGTAGAGCTGACAGGTTGTCAGTGAAGGACGAGTCAAGAACAAGTTCACACGGTCAACCACCTGTCGCCAAATGCTTGTCGACAAGTTGTTTTTGGGGTTCTGAGTAGATATTTTCAAAGGGGGCTTCGTAAAATCTGGATTTTTCAAAGGGGGCTCCGTTTCCGCTCCGACCCTACAACAGGCTCGTGCTGGGGCCTGGCTGAACACATCCTCACCAGCAAGAAATGCGAAGCAACATCAGGGGGATTCCGCTGGTCGGTGCTGCGAACACATTTGGTTTCTAAAGGTGCAAAGCCAATCTGCTTTAGCCGCTGGCGCCCATTGAAAGGGAGGTCATAGCTGGCGTTTTTGCAAAAAAGATGGTCATGCACTATCCGTGCATTTAGGTGGTGAACCCTTCTCACGCAATGTTCAGAACTTGACCATCGCTCATTATGGACCGGTTGTGACGTCATCACTAGGTGTGCGCATCGAGTTCGCTGGGGGCGCGCGCCGATCTCGGTCGCTCGGCGCGCGCCACAATATCGCTGGCCGCGCGCTCCAATCTCGCTAGTCCCGAGACTTTACCCGCGCGGCCAGCGAGATTGTCGCGCGCGCCGAGCGAGCGTTTGCCTGAGCAACCACATTTGGTCCCACGTGGCGCCTCATATTGTGGTGCCCAAAATCGGATTTCGCAGGGGTGTTAAGTGGCCATGACGAGCACTTTTTTGGGCACTCCCCACCAGCTGCACCTACGCAGATTCCATCCCGACCTCTTGATTATGGGCTTAACATCATGAAGAAGCATGTTTTTAGAATGGTGAAGGAGGTGCCTCTATTCAAAGACAAGCAAAGGACAACAAAAACACCATTCCAGGAAACTCACTCTAGATTATATATGCATGAAATGTGTATATCGCCACCATTGCAGTTTTCCTTGTAACCGCACCCAAATCGTAAAGTTTTCGCGTGAGCCATCTGAAAGAAAAATCACGACAATGAATCTTAGCTCTCCTACAAGTTTATTTTTTCCGACAAGAACTCTATTCCTCCTTTCGTGCAGTGCTTATTTGCAACCATAACTCACGTTTGCAAACGAATAGAGACGAGGATCATCGTAATCCGAAATATTATTTAGTCCATAATATGTTTGTGGACCCTTCCAAACACCAACCGCTGTGTTCAAACGAGGGACCTTTCCTGCGGGCATATTCGCAGTAGGGAGCCTGAACGGAAAAATTGCATGTGCATTGAATTAGATAAGTTCTTCAATCGTAAGATTTCCTGCAGGCCGCTAAAATTCCAAAAATGCACCTGTGCTTCTCTCTAGAAGAAAAATCAAGTTGAAGAATTGTAAACGTCTGCTGTCCTTGAGATCATACATCTCAACAGTATTGGAATTTCTGCAGAAATATGTATGCTCATTTTGAGGAGCGTTCCATAGCGCTTCTACTGGTACATGACTTGCTCAGTATCCATCAACTTCCGATTTTCAAAAAAAAAACTTGGAAGATGAAAAGTCAAGATTGTGGATTTTTTCTCCATGTTACGCCGATAGAATTTCACCAAGTTCTAAGTAATGCTCTAAGGAAAAATTTGTCTTGCCACTTAGCCATATCCGTGCAAAAACCGACTCTTCGAAAATAATGGGGTAACTGAAGAGAAGCGAATCATTCCTTCCACTGCTTCCATTTCCAGACTTGTAAATGGATGTCCTTCAAGTCACCGTTTCATAGCCAAGGCTTGACACTACCAGGATATTATATGTTTTCTCGACCAATCATTCGCCACTCACCAGCAGTCAAGACACTTCAAAATGTCTTTCTTGCTTCCAACAAAACCCCCAAAATTCTTCTATGAATATTCAACTCGATTTTTTTATTGAATGCCGAAAAGGTTTTAAGGACTCAGCGTTCTGCGAAGTTTGAAATTATTAGACTGTTGCTTAGAAGATTTTGAAAGGAAGTTTTAAATAGCTTAATCCTTGTGCACTTTCTGCTCCCAAAGTACATATGTCTGCGATGCTCAATAATTTTTTCTACAGCCGCAGTAATCTGTCTTCGTGTTGTTTCTGCTCATTGATCAGAGGTCGCTCCATTTCTGATCGACTATAACTCTATTAAAAACACTGAATTCCAAAATTTTATATGGGAATGCTAGAAGACTTTCTGTTTGTTTAGAATTTAAGGGCAGATTTCGATTTTGTTCAATAAAATTAGATTACAAAACAGAAATTCGTGGGCTGCTTCTCGCTAGATACACATTTTTGAGCAGTATGCATACGTTTGCTTGAATAAAACGTTCTAATTTCTGGGAATTCTGAGGAAATCTCGTGAAACTTTGCAAACTAATATGAAAGGCTTCGCCCTACATGATGCTCCCAAAACTGTACAGAAATATGCAACAGCCGAGCAGAGGCCGGAAACTTTTTGATACCCCTGTATATCAGTGGTGGACGCCGAAAGCGGGAGAGAGGGGGGAACTCGGAGGAAAAGGGTGCTGTTTTGGTTGGAAGTCAGCGTGGCAACTGTGTGCGCTGTCCTAGTCTGTAAGTGCATATATAATTGCCGCCTCTTCACAGGCGGAAACTTTGCAAAATGGGGATGACACTTCGGATATCTTACCTCAGAACCATGGAATAGTGTATCTGTATATCTGTATTCGATTCAAGTTAGTACCAGAAGAACAATTTTTATTTTTAAATTTAAAAATTTTTACTCACACCAAAAAGTTCTGCCCGTACTGCTCTAATAATGTAGCATGTCCACTACATTTCTCAACTTCTTCTTTGACCATGCCCTCCATATTGCAGTCGTATTGCTAAAGTAAGAGTCATCTGAAATCAAATAAAACAACACTACATATAATGATGAGATCCCACCAGCTGGTACATGTTTTTCGCTTGCGGCAATGTTCCTTGGTGGTTCGGTTGATTGCCTTCGGCAATCGTCTTTCTCAATGTGTTATGTGCATCGATAAGAGCCTGTCTTTCGGCATCAGTAAAATAATTCTGGTCGTTACATACTGAAATTCGCGTTCAGTTCGATTAAGTTCTAATTGCATGGAGGTTAATACAGATCGTTTTTGTACACTGTAGTTGATGGTCACAACCTTGACAATTTCACTCTGAGAGTTGACATCTCAGAGATTCCGGGACAGCGAACGCAGACCGAACGCAAGCCGAACACTTTTCAACAGCAGTTACACCGCGAGGTGAAAGCTTATTTTGTCGCCCTACGAGCTGCGTTCGCCTCTAGAAGGCTGTGTTTCGGGGGCGATGAACTGGTTTGTATGTCTCAAATCTAGGATCGCAGCTCAATCTGGGCACAGGGCTGTGTTCGTACTGCAGACTTGGGCAAGTGGATGCTTACCCAAGCTCATCCAAAAATAATAGTTATTGCACTGGGCCACGGTCAGGCCCCAGCACAGGTCTACCCGGGGGCAAGCTGGGCTTCGTAAAAGGGCCGAAAGGCAAAGGGGGCTTCGTACTGAAAAGGTTGCGTTTGTTACTTCTAAGGGAAGCATCACGTTCATCAGGCGAGGTAGGGGCATTAAAGAAGTTAAGTGACCTCATCATTGAGCGTGCTCGTGCTTTGAGCGGCGCAACAGGGGCAACCGATGCCGAAAAATGGCCTGCAACGAGGCTGTTCGCTCTTTGAGCGGCCAGGCGACTGTCCGGTCCAAGTATTCCTATTGGAGCACATATTCTACATACACCGTAGAATTTAAGTATTCCTGCACAGTCTAAACGCAACCAAATGACATGATATCTTCACTAACAGAAGAACTAAGGGAACACTACAACTGTTTGAACGGACGATCAAAACTTATCTACCGCACGAAAGATATACGCGAAAAACCCTTTTCCGGAAATTTCGTGGAGCTGCTGCGAAGTCCAGACTTTAAGATTGGGCTCGAAAATTGGAGTATGGTGAGATCTAAGGGGGCAATGCAACTGTATGCTCAGTGTTGCCAGAACGATGTACGGCGCGAAAAATATATGTGAGGGAGACCTCAGGTCGCCCTCCAGGTCGCCCAGGGCGACCTAAATCACAAACTGAGCATACACTTTTTTAGTTCACATAATTTTTGGACTTTTGTAGCATACGCTTTTTCTCCAAGGTCCGCTTCATCGTTCAAGCACCTGATGGATTCGATCCATGAAGTATGGGATTCGTGCGAGTTCTCGGAGTGTTGCTAACTTGAGGTAATTTGGCGTTCAAAATAAATGATGAGCATACACTTTTTTATTTCACATAGTTTTTGGGCTTTCGCAGTGAACACTTGTAGCACTCCTTTAGTTCTTTTGTTACTGAAGAAATCAAATCATTCCGTTGCGTTTACATTGCGCATTAATCCTTGGAATCCTACGGAGGCCAAGCCTGTAGAATATGTGCTCCAATCGAACGACGCAGCGGACTAGTTCCAACGCGTTCTCCCTTGTAACAAGAATCACCTGTTCATCTTCACTGGTTTATAGGGTAATTTACACCAGCTGCGTGCGTCAGACGCACGCATCAACTTGCGAAGGATCGTCCGTGAGGACCGTTCGACATGTACATCCTCAATGAAAAGAATGTACGGCCGCCTCGAGGCCGTAAGGCGGTATTTATGGTTGATGCGCGTCAAATTTGACGCGGCGATGCACAATACAAAACGAAGAGGAGAAGAGAATGCGCGGCAGGATGCGAATGTTCCTGGCTTTACCGCGAACAAACTAATCTTTTTAATCTTTCTAATCTTTCTAATCTTCGCCGCATCGACACATCGCGAAAACTTCGTGAAATTTCAGGCCGACGCGTCAGATTTGACGCTCATCAACCATAATAGCGTCTAAACGCGTGCCCCTGAGTCGCGTCAGCGATGCGACTGGCCCTATCCTTCATCATATAGACGCACGCGCGTCAAACGCACGCATCTGGTATAAATTGCCCTTTGGTCTGCCCAACTTTTTAATCCGTTCCTTTTCGGATTGAAGGTTTTTTCTTCAAATCTATGCCTTTTTCAATTTTTTTTTGCTTCAGAATCAGAATGTTATGCCTTTACGTCCCTCGGATTGTAGTTTGCACTATGAACTCGTGCCCCACCATGAGCTGTTCCCCGGAACTCCTATTTTCAGAGTGGGTTAACGTTTTCCTTTCGTTTGCATGTTCAAAGGGGGCTTCGTAAAATTTTGGTTTTTCAGAGGGCCTTCGTTTTGATTCAGGCCCGGGGAAGACCTCATGCCGGGGCCTGGCCACGGTTTTACGCTGGCTTCAGCCAGCCTGACGAGTCTCGCTCGGCTCCCCTTGTATCCGCCGGAGCGGAGACACGACTAAACTTTGATGCTCAACCAGCGGCTTATATACACCTCCCCGGGGCGTGTCGCCACGTGGCAAGGAGTAGGTAGAACGCAGGTTGAACTGCACCACAATTCATCGGGCAAAAAACGCAGCCGAAACAAGGCGTTTGCTGCTCTTAGTAGACGGAATGCAGCAGTTCTTATTCTTGCAGCAATGTCTGCCTTCCATCTCTTGGGGGTGTGGCTTGCCAGGTTGTGCTGCGTTTGCCCTATCCAGTTATCTGAGATATCAGAGCGAAAGTTGCATCGGCGCCCTGCTCTCGTGCATTGCCCCACGCTCAGCTCTACGCTGATAGTGTCCCAGCATATTTTTCGCTAAATACTTTGGTAATCTCTCGAAACTGTAAGTTGTGCAGTTGTCACTGATCTCCACAGTGGAATTTCCTATATAACAACACAAAAACGAAAAATTTCATCAAAAACTCACCGAAAAATCAATTTTTAAAGCTCAGACAGAGGGATTTGCGTCCCTTAAAGTTTCGCAGCAATTTTGAGGAATCGTGAGCTGTCTCCAACATGTTCGCTTAGCACTTTCCCGAGTTCTCTACACGCATAGTCTTCAAAAAATTTGCTTTGGCTAAACTCTGTTAAAAGTGAGTCCTTGAAAAAATTCTACAAAACTTTTGCACTAACCTATGTTTTACTACCGGAAGGCGAATTTCTAAGAGAACCAAATAAAAACAGTGAAACAAGAATCATAACCGACTTCGGCCGGATGCGCACATAGTTACGGTTTCCATAATTTTCATTTCATATTGCCTTAGACATTCTTCTGAGCTGCAGCACATTCCAGCTAGTCCTCTTTGATTCATTTCTTCTTGAAAAAAGAAATACTTCACTGCTAAGCTACCCTGGCGGGAGGCTGCTAAGCCATATTATTTAACTTGAATAACCTCACTGGAAGTGAATATGTTTACGCATCTGTGCTACGTTCGAAAAGATTGACATGACGACCCATTAGTAGAATGACTGCCGGGCCGGCGTGCTAACCGGGTTGACTTTGTGATTGAATGAAAATTAAATTCGATCACAAAGTATTTAAGTTCTGTCCAGTAGAATAGGGCGAATCTAAGGCGGAACAATATCGCCTACTTTAAATAGGTACATGTGAGATGAAGCAATCCTAATTGGTCATTGATTCAAGGTTATCTATTATTTCTGGCCATCTCTCCCATTTTTTTCTGAACTTAATTGCCACAGCTGAACACTAAATTGACGACTCACTTGAGGCAGAGACGAGCGAAGGACCATACAGTAGAAGGAGGAAATGCTGTAAAACGCATTTGTTATTTTGAGCAATAAAGAAAGACTTTAGGTATAATGAGTTCACGCGAACCAACTCACACTAATGTGCACGGGCGACATACTGGTCTAGTCAACTGATTCTAGAGATGTCTATCCTTTTATACTATCGACACGTTGAATTTGCACAGCACTATTTGAATCTGCACGTGCACTTACCGTGTATTTGTGACATTTTTCTTTATCCAAAAATATTTCGTATGCTGGACTATTACGTTTCTTTTTTCAATTTTCAATCTGCTCTAGAGTTTCCAATCAGAGGATTCAAATTGGCTAGTTTCACAGCGAAAGCAATATTGTGGCACTGTCATGTGTTGATACAGGCACGAATATGCGCTATAGACTCCTACCTTCATCATTTGGTCCATCAGTCTAACCGCCTTTTGTGCTCGTACTAATTTTAGGAAAAAGTGATCAGATCTGGGATCAATTCCACTCTAGAAGCAGATTAATTGGCGCACTCAAAATACATCCAAATACATACTAGAGGAACCTATTAAAACATTTTATTGTGATGACCTTTTCATGAAAACTGCACTACATCATGCTTCTAACACTGAGTTCCTAGCTTTTGATAACAATTATGTGTTCAGCTCTATGATTAATCGAGAAGTAATCCCTTAAAACAATGACATGCTTCCATTTTCTTGAGCATGCATGAGTTTCATGGAGCTTTCGAGATATGTATTAGGATTTGTGAGTATCCGCATTCAGTTTTTGTACCGTACGATTTGTACCGTAAGTGGGCGATGAGAAGGATGATTAATAAAGTTGTCGGAGCAGCTTTTACGATAGCTACTGGTCGAGTATATGTACACAGTGCTTTTCATAATTGTAGGACACTCCCCAGCTTTTACACCCCCCGCTTTTCCGGAGGCCACAGAATTTTCTCCTGGTACCATCGTGATCAGCAGTTAAATAGCCAGGGTACGGTATCTTTGAGCTCACGGTGGCAACCCTACATTATAAAAGGCAGCACTCACGGGAATTTTCACTTCTGAAACGAGTCGCTTATCGTGTAGCCGGCCCCTGGACAATAGCAACGGTGAGTTGGACACCTTCAATGGCCGCTAACCTGCGAAGATACTGCCGTGGACACACCTGCCGCTCTGGACATTAGGGTTCCGTCGCGCCAACAAACGGCGTTGACAGGGTGTGCGCATGTGGTTCAGCGGGGCTTGTTCATGAAATTCGTACCACTTGCAGGGTTCCGTGGCGGGACCCATCACGGAACACTCGTCCGCGCTGTGGACACACATGAAATACCGCCATCATTTTCTGTGTTTTTCGCGTGTTTCACGCTACTTCATCGTTGTCAATGAGTTCATCGTCCCTAAAACCCGATGTACCGCGAAATCTTCAGCCCAAAAATTTCCGTGAGAAAACATTATCAGAAGCGTGATAATTGATGAAATAAATTATTGTGCGACACATGTAGGGTTACCGCAAACAGAGAGAGCGGAGTCTACTGTGTGTCGTCGATCAAATTCGTTCACGCAAAGGCAAACGTGTCTCTAATTTTCCCATTCGAAATACGTATTACGAATGGGAAAATTAGGGTCATGTTCGCTTTTGTGTGAACGAATTCTATCAAACAGAAGTCTGCTGGACAAATGTACATACTTCCAATAAAAAATTTGCTGATTAAACATAGTTCTAAAGGGGTTTTGAAATCCTGAGCCGTGGGATTTTGTTGTTTCACGCCGCTGCGCATACATTTAGCTAAATCTTATAACATGAGAATAACTCGAAATTGTATAATTTATGGCCAAAACAGTATGGATGCGAAGCGAAATCATCCTGGAATGTCCGTTTCATTAGGAAGGACCACCCATGATTATTTCATTGTATTTGATCGTGTTCTAATGACGCTTCGTTATTCTTTCCCAAATTGCAAGTATTTGCCAACCTAACATTGTGGTTTCTGCTTCATTGATAGGTTTATATGATGAAGTGGTAGGAATGTAATTTCATTTATGAATCCACAGAAGAATCGATGAGGTCCTGGAGCTGAAATTCTCATAAGAAATTCGGTTAGTGGCAAAATTTGATGCAGTACTCAAGAACTGTATTCTCTTCGTTAAGTTCTCTTCAGAAAAAAATTTCGATGCAAGTGGTGTGCTGGTGGATAAACGATTTGTCGTCGCATCATTTAATTTGAAATCGTTTGCATGAGTACTCCTGCGGATTTCATCCACACTTTCCAGTATCATGAGTTCCACTCAAACTTTTTCAGTTCTGTTAACTATTTTCTGAGAACTCGAAAAATTTGTGTTCTAATACCAGTAACTATGAAATGAACTGTTTTGTCGGTTTTATTTCAAAAGCTTCATTTTTCAGGATGAAAACGATTTTGGACAAAAATTGCTAGCTCTATTTGAACTTTAAGCTTTCTTAACTTTATTTAAGAGCTACATATGGCTTACATGTGGCTTAAGCGCATGCGGTAGAATTAAGGCGGGCATCTGACAAATGTTTTTCGTGAAGTATCCGAAGAAAAAGCTTCAGTGAGTTGGTGAAGACCTCCCAGTTCCTGATTTTACCAAACCCATCATATTTGCTTAATAATTAGCGTGCTCCCTGAAACGGAAACCTCTGCACCTCTGAAGAGCAGTCCTTAGAACACAGGAATTGAGCTAACTTTTGCTGAGATACTAGCTTCTTTGTTTTGGACCAAACATGAAAAAAGGATCATAAAAGCTCGACCAAGTTGTGGGCCTTGAGCATTGCAGTCGCCAATGGTTTGGTCGCCTTTACTGAAAAGCCAAGTGAGGTATCCTAAATCCAAGCGTGGATTCCTAAAGCACATGTTTTCCACATAGCAAAGATAAATTTCGAGATTGCTAGTCTGCCTAATCCGAGTTTTACAATCCGTTGTATTTGGCCAAAGACTTTGTCATCCCCCTGTACAGTCAGAGTACGCCTGTGCATGCACGCCATCGAGCACATTTTCTTACCGAATGGCTCTAAGTCAAGCATTTGCCAGTGAACACCTAAGCAGCGCTGGGAAGAGATAGCTATAGAAAAAGTAGATTCGGATCAAACACAAAAGTTACTTCCGATCGATGCGCTGTTATGAAAAAACATCTGTTCAATACAGGTCATCAACAGAGCGTTGGTGGCGCAGTGCAGAATTTTTTATTGTACAAACGTTTGTATCCTTTGTTTCATCTAATGTAACGTTCTCCATATTTGATGAAAAATATAACGTTTGCATTTGTACAGTTGCACTGATGGAACAATTCCGATTACAACACTCCTACTGTACGACTGCTACTGCTATACAGGGAGGGTATTAGCTAGTCTTCATACATCGCTTGCTGGCCTATTTCTCCGCAGTTGTAACGTGTTTTTAGCAGCACTAAACCCTATCTAATGGTGCTGCAATTGTATTATTTTTGTCCCAAACTTGCATTGTAGACCTGCGATGTATGGAAGAAATTTTAGAGCAAACGTTTAGTGCAGATTTTCGGTGCAACTAAATGCACCGAAAATCAGCCTGCAAATTCGAACCAAAACGCCTGCAATTTCAAACCAAACCAGAACTTCGACAATGACTTCAAGTTGGACAAAGCATCGTTCCGTGTTCTTGATGCCGACTACGAGATGAGAATGCAACATGCACGTAAGACCATGATTGATAAGAGCAGAGAAAGAGGCTGTTTCCAATGTTGCATAGACGAGAAAACCAAGCCCCTACATTTCGAGAGTCACTGTTTGCTCATACCCAGGCATATTTGTGGACTTGCACAGTTTGTATAATTTGTAAACTTGTTATCAAATCACATTCTGCCACTGACTGCTACGTGGTATTCCAGTGCAAAAGCTTCTTGAAGGCAAATTAAGTGAGAAATGGCTATCGACAAACGTGTGAACGCATGTAGGTGGTAGCATCCGGATGGAAACGTTGTGCAGATATTGGATTGCTCTTCATAGGCTCTCTATAGGAATTACCATAACCTGTTACGTCTGTGTAAAGCTCCTATATTCTAGTAATCTTCCTTTGAAGTTTCCTCGCGAACTATTGATGAGGGGCGCCTAGAGAGCTTAGGTCCAGTTCAAGCCCCGAAACCGGATATGTGTTGAAAACGTATAATCATTTCCCTTTTGAAATGCATCACTTCGAAAATTTTTGGTATAAAGTGTAGCAGTGTCAGAGATGTACTATCCAATCATACAAGATTTTGCAATGTGATTTGAAAACGATTTAGTCTATCTACTTTTTGGAATTCTCACTTTTATTGGGTTTGATTAACAGCTGCCCAACCCAAAAGTTCTTGAGGTAACTATTGCCTGTAGTTTTTCGAGGGCTGATGCGAAATTCAAGTACGGCCTGGCTCTTATGGGCCTGGCCTTACAGTGATACTGGCTTCATAACTCTTCGAGCACTGAACTCTATTGAACAAAGCCCTAGTACTTGGCGATAAATAATGGATTGATCACCAAGCCCTCAACAAATAATAAACATCATAACGCGCATTGATACATTGACTTCAGCGGCTGTGAGTACTGCCCGATTCAAGAGAAAATATTAACATTTATCATTCGCTCGTAGTAGAACACAGAAAATGAACTCAAAAACAACAAAATTATTAACATCTATGTACAGGATATGAGGTGTGTTGAAACCGTAGAGAAGTCAGATGGGCCTGTGAGTTAACCCGCTATACCCGAACTGAACCGTGCCTTAGGTATGCTCCGCCCAGATGCGGACAAACCACCACTCCTTGCGCGAGTGACCGTCGGCTTCCGTCTGCTGACTCCCATCCACGGGCGGACGGGAGCCCGCAGTGGAATGGCGGTCCGTGTCGGAGCCTGCACCACGGCTAGACTCCGATGCTGCGCCAACCTTCGCTCCTCGGCGTCCCTTGCTCTCACGTCGTCCTCGTAGTCGAGCACTTCGTTGCTTTGCCTTCCTCTGCGCAGGGTTCTCGATCGAGTTCGATGAGGCCGAGTTGAAAGTTTCCCTGTGATCAGGCCGTAGATGTAATCGGACATCTCCTTCAGAAATTCTCTCGACATATTCCCTGCGAAAATCGACGCTCCATTTTTGAAACCTGCACTTTCGGATGCCTTCGCATCTATCAGCTCCGGATGAACTTCCTAAAAAAACATAATGGGTCGTATAACACTTTGCAATGTGGCACGATCAATGATTTCTGGGTTACCTGAACAGGCCCATTCCACCTAACCGTAGGAAGGGCGTTCACGGCACCGTTAGGTAATCGACGCTGTGAAAGCGGTGGAGTGAACCCCCTACGAGCTGACGAAAGCGGCTGTGGACGAGGCTGCCACTGATTTCGGTTCATCTGGCAGTTGGACAGACAAACTATAGTGTAGAACAGAATGAAAACCAGCATCTGAAACAATTCAGTCACTCCTTGAAATTGCTAAGATAGAAAAGAGACGCATAAAAACAAGGGAAATTCAACGAGTCTCAGAGGCTGAAGAATGCAGTCTGAAAGGGTTGAGATGGAAAATTGAAAAGTTTGTGAATGAACATTAGAGCTTGCTCTTTCCCATGAATTCTTTGTGCTATTGTGCTGGCGAAACACTACTGGGAGTTAGGCGTAAATAGAAGAATGACCAGATAAAGAGGCAGCTTTTGAAGTCGTTCAGGACGAGGACTTTGGATGAGTTTGGCTATGTTCAGGGTAAACTTGCAACGAATCAAATCCCAACTGGGCTCCAATATCGGAAGCATACCCGCCAATATGGAAGAATTCCGGATATGAGGTTTAGAATTTAGAAATCACTATTACGTAAAATTTCTCATTCTGAGCTCCTGAGTTCCGCATTTCAAGCACACGATTAAACGCCCAACCATAATGAGAAATGGCAGCCAGAAATTGGTAATGGCTTTTGAAATCCGTGATAGGTCTTACTCGGATAACGGCTAGAAAAGCTTGGAATTGAGAAAGCATTTCTCAAAATCCTCAGTGCTCTTTATTATCACTTTAATGAATAAATAATATTTATAAAAAAAGATGAAATGAATGGAACTTGAGGAATGGATGCATCATGCTGATTACGGTTAAGGTCACTCGCTATCAGAAATCCCAAGTCATTCATCTGAGCAACTTTCATGAGGTTGCTCCTCCATGAAGTATTCTCCACTGACGTACTTACATATTTGTGGTAGCACCTATTTCCTCCATTATGCATATAAGTTTTTCCTTGATAAAAATGTATCCATCTAATTTTCAAAAGTTGTTGCAATTAAAATCTTTTCATTTCCATCCTCCCCCAGGACAAATTATGATCCTTGGGGCACTTTACACGAATTCATCTTTATTTATTATTTTTATATTTTTCGAACGAAGCGTTGATCACGTCGAAATTCATGGCATAGCTTTGTGCTAATCTGGAGTGCCTTAAAAGCAAAAGGGCGAACTCATTCCAGAAACGGATAAATGAATGATGTTCCAGCAAAATATACATAGTCTTGGTCAGAGACGTCCTTGGCAATGCTATCTAATTAAATGACAGCAACATGATCATATAAGAACTCTTCCTCCAAAGCTGTGGAGGGAAATAACTACATAGGTGAAAAGACGTACAAAAAATCACCTTGATCACCTTGACTCCCGTTGATCTTCGGATGTACCGAGCGGGCGCCAGCAATCCTTCCATTTGTCCCTCTCGCGAGCCAGAGTTGTCCAGTGGATTCTGTCCGTTCGAGGGACACGAAGAGCATTATATCTTTCCTTGAAGGACTTCGTGAAGAAGTCTGACCATCGGGTCGGTGGTCTTCCTGTCGTGCGCTTAACGTCCCGTGGAGTCCAGTCGCTGACGGCTCTTGTCCAACGGTGGTCGTTAAGACGCATCACGTGTCCGGCCCACCTGATCTTACTCAACTTGGCGTAAGCGGCAGCGTCCCTGATCTTCGACTGTTCACGAAGGGTGGAACTCCGTATTCCAGCCCTCACTTGTGTGAGGCGGGTTATTCCTAGCATCACCCTCTCGATGGAGCGTTCGATGACGTTGACCGCATTCTCATCCTGCTTGCGTAACGCCCAGGTTTCCGAGGCGTACGTCAAAGCAGGGAGAACCGTTGTATTGAAGAGGTGGGCACGGAGCCTGGTGTTCTTCGTCTTCTTCACTACGTCCTCGATGCTCTTGTAGGCTCCCCAAGCCGCTCGCTTCCTCCTGCCCAGCTCTGGAGCGAGATCGTTCATCATGTTGACTTCCCGACCTAGATATACGTAGCTGGAGCATTCGGATATGGTCGTTCCGTTGAGCGAGAATGGGGCATCCGGGACCCATCCGTTCCTCATGAACATCGTCTTCGTCAGGTTCAGTTGGAGACCGATCTTTCCACACGCGTCGTCAAAGTCGGCCAGCATCCGTTCCGCTTCGCCGATAGTTGGTGTTATAAGGACGATGTCGTCAGCGAAGCGAAGGTGGTTAAGTCGCCGGCCATCAACTTGCACTCCCATGCAATCCCATTCCAGTCTTCGCATGACGTCTTCGAGAGTGGCGCTGAATAGTTTTGGCGACACGGTGTCGCCTTGTCGAACCCCTCTCTTGACGTCGATAGTGATGTCGTCGTAGAATGGAGAAATCCTGGTCGTGAAGTTGCTGTAGAGCTCACGAAATATCTTGATGTACTGAGTAGGTATGCCCTGGTTGCCCAGGGCTTTGAGGACCGCCTCTGTCTCCACAGAGTCGAAGGCTTTCTTCAAATCGATGAACGTGAGACAGAGAGGCATCTTATACTCTCGCGATACTTCAATGAGTCTAGTGACCGTGTGTATGTGATCGATCGTACTGAATCCTTTTCGAAACCCTGCTTGCTCGCACGGCTGTCCTTCATCTAATGTCCTTTCGATCCTAGTTAGAATCACTCGAGTGAAAAGCTTGTAGATGACGGACAACAGACAGATGGGGCGATAATTGCCGATGTCCTGTGGGTCTCCCTTCTTGTACAGCAGCACGGTCCTGCTGGTCTTCCATTGGTTCGGTACCTTGCATTCCGACAGGTACCGCGTGAAGAGCCTAGCCAAGGTGGTGATAAGAACTGGCGGTAGGTTCTTCAGATGTTCCGGTCGAATCCTGTCGGGGCCCGGTGCTGTACGATTCTTCACCGACTTGATGGCATGTCGGACTTCGGAAGGGAGAACTGATGGGACAACGTATCCATCCTCCCTTGGGTGATATTGGGGGAGATGGACGTGGCTATCGAAGAGATCCGAGTAGAAGTCGTGGATGACCTTCTCCATTACCCGTCTTGATGAAGAAATTGTTCCTTCTGGGCGCCGGAGGGCGGTCATCTTGGTCTTACGATTGGCGAAGTCACGGCGGGCGTTGCGAATGCTTCTTCCTGCCTCTGCGGCTTCGGCCAATACTGCTGCTCGTCTCTCTTTAAGGTCTTCTTTTATCGCTTCTCTGCACCGTTTTGCGAGCTCGGACGTCAGTTGGTAGTTGCCTGCGCTCGAGGGTCTCGTAAGACAGTCGTCTTTTGGTGGATCTTGAGTCCTCGGCTCTCCTTGCGCTGTCGCAGAGATGTTGAACAAGCCGATCGTATTCTTCGTCGATGTTGTCGACAACGGCATCTTCCCAAAAGCCGGCTAACGAAGTGAAGAGATCCCAATTGATGACGGATTTGGGAGCCCTCTTCTTGAACTTCGCGGCTTTCTCTCCTTTGCGCGAGAAGAAGAATCTTGCACGAAGGAGGCGATGGTCTGATCCGGTGTAGAACTTCGGTACAACACCGACGTCGGTCAGGCAGAACCTTCGATTGACGATGATGTGGTCAATTTCATTATGGTACTCTCCACCGGGTGACTCCCACGTCCACCGTAGGGAGGTTGGCTTCTGAAACTGTGAGTTACCATGGATGGTCTTCGTCGTCATGATGAACTCAGACAGCCTCTCTCCCTGTTCGTTCCACTGTAGGCCGTGGGTACCGATGTGAAGTTCCTCAGGCGTTCTCCTAGGGCCAATCTTGGCGTTGAAGTCGCCAACAATGACCTTGTAGAAAGTGTGGTCTTCCCTGTAGAACTTCTCCAAGTCCATGTAGAAGGCCTCGATTTCTTCATCGTCGTAGCTGGATGTTGGAGCATAGGCGACGAAGATTGTCAAGGCCGGTATTGATCCACATCTTCTCAGTCGCAAACGTCCGATTCGGGTTGTTAGCTGTTCGAACGAATCGATGTTCATGGCCAAGTTCGTGTTGACGAGGACACCGACTCCACCAACTCCTCTACTGTCGCAGGTTCCAAGGAACAGTTCTTCTCCAGTGTCGAAGGTGGCGTTCAGTGGCCGGTGTCTCCTCGTCTCGGTCAGTCCGATGACGTCGTACCTGATCTTCCTGGCCTGCATCATCAAATCCTCGATAGAAGCCTCCGATGCAAGCGTGCGTGCGTTGAAGGTACAGATCGTCATCATAGTCCTTCTGGTTTTAGGCAGCCTAGATAACCCCTCGGACCTCGTCCTCACTGGCGCCGCCGTACCAGTGACTCTTCCGAGATCAGGGGAACACTCTTTATTATTGCTGTGTCGAGCTTTAAGAAAAAGAAAACCCTTAGGAGATAGCTTGCTGGGCTCTATTCCCCCGCGGGTAGCTAGGGTAGGATTTCACCGGGAAGTTAGCCGGGCTTCCCGGGAGTGGACGATGGAGCTTATTTGTTGGAGGCGACTCCGAACCGCCTCCCTTGTACCTCCCAGTCACTTGAATGCAGGGCTTTTGGTCGGATAGATGTGCAGGATACAATCTGCAGACACGCAAGTACACTCACGCACGCATGCATGAACACACCCACGCGCTGGCAGAAGGTATGGATCGTTCCGACACTGCAGAAACAGGGAGTCCATCCCCTGAATCCACCCGCGTCTCAGGGCAGGCACAAGGTCGCGTGTGGTCCGCGATTAGCCCCCTATCCGCCACCTGGGGACGCGCCACGTAGCCTCGCGACTAACCGGCTGGGATCCGTCTTATGAGGGAGATCCGTGATACAAAAAATAATGAGTTGCATATGTTTCCAGCACTTTCATTTTTATCCTATCTTTTTCTCCATAGATTCATGATAAAAACAAAGGCCGATGAGTGACTGGCCCCGCCCTTCTTTAGAATGTTCCCAAGACGCCAACTAAAGAATTAAGCCGGATTGATTTGGCCTGAGGACGTCTTGACCTTCTTTGAAGAAAGTGGAGCCGCGAGAAATTCTGCATTAGAACAACACAACTGTACACTGGAAGTTGAAGGAAGTGACGTGGTCTGCCGTTTGTATAATTTTATACCTCCCATTCCCATACCAGAACAGCGCGTGAGGTCATTTCAAGGTAAAACACCAGCCGTTACTCGAGAAATCTAGCAGTATTGATAAAGAGTAGAAGAGGCAGAGTCGGAAATTCAATAAATTCAATTTTTGAATACAGCACACTACAAGTAAGTGGAATTTGTTTACTAGGGGTTATTGCTTCACTGATGGACAAACTACGTAGATGGTCACCCAAAAATTTTCCAGCTAGAACTACAGGAATAAGGTAAGGAGGGATGAAGGTGTTAATAATCACGAATCCCGTACTTACGAATGGATGTAGATTTGTATCCTCCTGGAAACATTCATGAATCTCGTCAGTGGAAAGCAACATGAGGGTCAGAGCCTCGAAACTCCATTTATAGTAATGGAAGTAAGTGTTACAAAAAACCGGAGCAGAATTCGGAAGTCCAAAGATTTTCTATCCCGAGAAATTGAAGGCCGGTGAATAAAAAGCCAAAAAAGTCAGGAATTCACTCATTGACGTCCGCGTGGTTCACTGGTTAGATGCTGCATCCGTTGTGATGTCATTTTCACTGGTCATTGAACGCTACTGATGCCATCAATGCTTGAAGGCACTGGTCTAAGAACATGCACGTGTACGAGTCGGTGGTATCATAGATATAATAATTATACGAAACAAAGCTTCAAGCAATATGCGGGTAGGTGAAAACGTGGACAAAAATTTGCTAAAGTTCGGTCAAAATTGTAAATCCTTCAAAATTCAAGACATCAAATCGTCGCTCCGATGCAAGGGGGAAATCCACTTATTCCTTCTTTCTAAGGCTTTTTATACCGAAGCGCATGAAGCACTGGAAAGGGTGTGATCCTCTCCTGGCCGAAGCATCCAAGAGGAATGAAACCGCAAGTTGCAGGCATGAGTAATTGGTCAATGCGCAAACACCACGCGCTGGCCATTTTTCCAGTCGTTCGAGTAAACCCCATCAATGCTTGTTGTCTAAACACTGCAGTAGCCGTTTCGTCTTCAGCAGCCAGCAGTTTCGAGACTCGTTTCGTGCAGAGTGGGTGAAAGTGGCGTGCCCGCGCGTAATCACTTTCTGGAAGAGGTTCGTGCACCTGCGGTGTAAGTGCAGTTTAAATGCTATGCAGAGCTAATCTTGCATCTTTGCATCTTCAAGAATTGGTTTTTCAGCCACCAATAAAACCTGTGTTTCATTTGAAAGATCATTGCTCCTAATCAGAAAAGTAAAGGTGAATTACAAAACGAGAACATAGTAGGAGATTAGTAAATAATAGGTTAAGAATGGCCTTGCTCGGTTTTGCACCTATCCTCATACAAAATATGCCTCCCCCTCACCCCGTTCCTTACTCGTCAGCAAGGAAGGAAAGTGAGCTATATGGAAGAAGTCATATAGTAGACCTATAGTATCGGCACTCTGGAAATGAAGTGAAAAGGTATTGAATGAAAAGAATCCACTAGAAGGCTTACCATCCATGGCGCTTACCACCCCCAAGAGTAGCAGAGTAAGCGCCCGAAATTGGGTAATTGAACCAGTTAAGCTACACAACTCTCGCAGACCCTGGTGACAGAAATTGCAGCACTAATAGGCTCTGCAGGAGATACACATCTTTGAAGGTTCATCTTCCGTACTGCCGCTCTTGCTCTTTTCTTGAACTGATCTCCGATACTCACTGAGTGAAAAGGATCAACGAAGATGTTCCACTAACGTGCCACTCCAATTCTTCTGATAAAACTGGTCTGGAAATTACCTTCCAATAATTCCACCACTCTAACTCCATTTCTGGGAAGGAATTGATGAATAACCCGCGATAAGTTACTGAGGTTGGTCTAGTTTTTAGAGAACATAGTCACTCTTGCTTAGGATTAACCAGCTCGATTCGAAGTGTGACCAAAATGATACGATTTGCGCAAGGATTATTAAGCAGAGTCCTAGAGTAAACACCCTGGCTGCCAATTTCACCGTAGTAACCAAACACCATATAAAACAAGAAGAAGCAGAAAAATTCTTTAGTTGTGTATGGATATCCTTATGCTCTCAAAAATTCCTTCGTTATCCATGGAAAAAGTAGAAGAAGAGTCTAGTTCATCAAAGCGCGCATCCTTCTAAGAATTGTAGAATTCAATCAGTTTTAACGGTAACTACAGGTAAGATGGATGAGCGGTCCCGAACTCTCATTAAACCTGAGGTTTGTTGATCTTCAAGGCCTGTTTTCGGGCCCCCGTCTTTACTGCTTCTAAGGATACATGGAGAACACTCGTAGGGGATTACTTACAAAAAGGCATCATTGCGGGAATTTGAAAATGCCGCTTCTCACCATTACTCTTCTCGATCTAATATGCAAAACGGTTAGTGTGGGTGCTTGCGTCCGCATTAGCAAAACCGCAACTGCGCCAGTCTCGTAACGGGTGCAACTAGTATAAACCGGCTCGTAGATAATCAGCAAAACTTGTTTGTTCTTTTAATTAAGAATGGCAACTTTTTTTAAAATTTAATAGTGAAAAAAACCCAATTGCTTGGTGTTTCTTGAGGAACAGAGGAGGGGGCTCAATCTGGGAAGTGGTCAGGTATTAGATAGTTTGGAGATCGCCAAAGACAAAACATTGAACGGCTCACAGTTCAACTAAAGAAAAGCTGTGAAGAAGGAATGAAGTACTACTAAATACTAATGTGGTTTTGATTAGAGTCAGGTATGACTTATTAGTAATATGTACATCCTGAAACGAATTCATTTAACAATTTCCACATAATTATTGCCGTGGGCAATAAGCTGGTGTGGTTTTTTCCATCTTGCATTTTTGCTATGATATAAACTTTATTCAGTTGCCTATCATGAATTATTTTGCAGCTATAGATTTACTGTTCGCAAATATTCTACGCGATTCCCTCAAGTCCCGCCACATCTCATTTCCTATCGCATGGAGTGTAACCCATCCCACCATTTCGAATACAAGGAAACCTCCGACAATCGTAATGTTCGACATTAATCGTGAGTTGGAAGCAGCTCAAAATGGAATAGACATCAACGACATTTAGAAAGAAGCTATTACTGCTGACACAGAAGCGGATGCCCGCCATTGTGAGCTTAATTTTAGAGTAGAAGATGTCCCTCGCCCTAAACATGCTGTTTGGTTGCAGTACATGGGGGTAAGGCAAGCACCAACGGGTTAAGCTTGTTCCAGATCCATCATGAGGAAATATGCACTTACGCGTCGAATAAACCACTTGATCTGCACCTTTGCTCAGTTCATAGAGTAGCTAAGATTTTTCAGGGCCAACATTCACGTTATTGGCTAGACACTTCTGGATGGAACCGTGGTTGAAAGTATGACCCTTTTCAACCTTCGCCAGCAATTTCCGTTAGAACGAAAAGTCCTCTCTTTCAAAAAAGTCTCTAGACGCGTTTCGAAGTCAAGTGTGTCGGTCTATCTGCTTACGAAAGCTGTACACTTTGCTGAAGGAGCTGCCAACAACTTCACAAATATCTGAGAGTGGTGGTGAACCTTTACTACCACTGGACTAGTAATTTATTACCATCAAACGGTATCTGTGTATATGTAGTAAGATGGTGCCATCCCTGAGCCTCATTTATTGTAACTTTCTTCGTGTCGTGAATATTGCGAACTCCTATGTTGATTTATTTATTGATTTATTAAATGTACTCCAAGTGCTCACATTTTAGGACAACTGAAAAATTGGAAGCTGAACAGTTGCAGAATTATCTAAACCAACAACAAAGCAGATTGTCAAGACCAATAAGAAGCTTATGCATTAAAAAACAAAAAAAAAAAAGAAAAAAAGTTTTATCATACTTCTGGAACTAAAACTTAGGATGAACCTCGAGTTGATTGAAGTGCTCTTCAGTCCCCCAACAACATATATTTCACGAATGACATGTCTGCTGCTCAAGAAAACTACTAAGTTGCAGCCAATTCAATTCACTTCAATCTTTAAGCTACATATTTAGGCTATCTTTCGGTGATTAACGCCATCGTCAGGCCTAAAACACATTCCAGCATATCTTATAGCACTCTTGGCAACAATGATTTTTGGAGAGGAATTGGTAACCAGACTGAGCAGTCTAGGCAAACAAGATGACAAACAGCACAGCGAGAAAGTCAGTAGACGAATGAGAGCTACAGACGATACGACATGAGAGACATAGCCACAATCACGACCTCTCTACTTGATAAGCCTGAGGCTGTCGATAAGCTCATTCTTGTTGTTTATTTCCAGCGTTAGACGCTTTATCGCAAGAGCCTCGAGCAACTTCCTTTCCAACGGATATTCTAGTGAGCGGTGTAGTACCGTAACTTCAGGCCGTTTTTTTCGTATGTGGTGCAGGGTACGTTGTTGCGAAAGCTTCTGATCGGGTAGGAAGCAGGACTGCGCAGTGCTCTTAGATGTTCATCGATGCTTTCACGAAGAGGTCCTGCAGTCTCTTCAGTATACTTTTGACTGCACCCATCACTTGTATCACATGTTCCCATGTACACTGTTCCTTGTAGTTAACATTTTTTTCTATTTCTAACATATCTCTAACATCATCATCGTCATAAGTGTTATAAGATATGTTGGAATGTACTCTAGGCCTGACGAAGGTGTTAGTCATCGAAAGCTAGCCAATAAAAGATTAAACACAAGAGTCCATAACATTCACAACACGAAGAAAGGCATCTATGTACTTATGCACGAAACACTTTTCCTTGTGTTGTTCGCATCATATCAATGTTTTTTTTTCAATGTGGAATGAGGAACTTTGCCGTTACAAAGAGTTCGTTGTAAACTTTGTTTCGAAGAAGGATCCAGAGAAGTCATGCTTAGTTTTTGCACTAAATTGCTAGGTGGAGAATGCCGAACGGATTCACTAGGCTTGTCTCTTACAATGGAGCGAGCATTCTATCAAGGTTACATCAGAAAGAAGTGATTGTTCGATTGTAATAAGTTTTTCTTGCTATAACAGTAGAAATTGCTTTGCTCGAAGTCATCGTGTACATTACGATGACAGCAACATCGGGAGAGTAACATCTTTTTTCGCAGGCCATGTTTTTGCATGCGCAAAACTGCTCTCATTGGAAACAACGCGGAACTCCAAACATTTTAAAGACAAGAAAGAAACAGTAAAAGTTGCTGCAAGAAGCTGCGTAAAGGAAGTGGAGAATATCCCCACCAAGACATCCACTGGAATCACAAATAGGCTTCATGGCAGTCCTACCTGCCGCCGTACTCCCATGAAACAACACATACAATACCCTCGCTAAGTTCTTTAAAAGTACACTCGGCCCGCGAAGTTGCGTTCTTTTCGTTCCATTCCCTACAAATTTGGTAAAATACAGTCTATCTAAAGTCCGAGTAGATCACGGAAACCGTACATGTCTGTTTTACCTATCTATATAGAAATTGCTATAAATTTTCAAGTTAAATTGTGAAATTTG
Source organism: Ancylostoma caninum (assembly GCA_037903475.1). Taxonomy (NCBI): domain Eukaryota; kingdom Metazoa; phylum Nematoda; class Chromadorea; order Rhabditida; family Ancylostomatidae; genus Ancylostoma; species Ancylostoma caninum. Next base: position 136,826 of record JBAJFG010000052.1, read on the forward strand.
AGCGTTTCTCTTTTTGAGGGATTTCGTCGCGAACGGCACGCGACGCCGCACGCGGCGAGCCAAGCGATGCGCGACAAAATTGTGGCAAAACGAGAACACCTGAAATTTCATGCTGAAGCTAAAAACCGTTAGCCAACCTAATATGAGACTGAGGTTGAGTCGACTACGCTTCTTTCCATCGGTTTTATTTTGCATCTTAGCAAATTTATAGGGAAGGAACGAAAAGAACGCAACTTCGCGCACCGAGTGTACTTTTTTAAAGAATTTAGCGAGGGTATTGTACGTACCTTCCGACTCCTTCAGGTCAAGCAAATTGGGAGGTATTACTGGGTTATTAAAGAAAGACCCCCTGTATGAACTTATTTGATAACACAAGACAATATTTACGAACATATAATTTATGTTGTAATTATAACATTCTTGCACTGATGCGGTACGCATCAGAATAAAAACATCACCTTTTCGAGACAAATCAGTGAAAATATGCCAAAGAATAAAAACAATTGCTGGCAAACCACCTTGAAGCATCCGTCTACGTAAATATGCGAAAGAATCTCTAGATAAAACTTTGGCATGAATTATAGATTAGATATGTAAATGGCGAGATTCTGTGTTATTTGCGTGCTCAACTGATTGATTGTAAAACTTGATTGGGGATCGATGCTACATTTTGAATGCGAGTATAACTGTTTTCTTTCTTTTGAAAAAGTATAAACGGCAAGCAAAGTTGCGTTCTTTTCGTTGCATCCCTATAAATCTGTTAGAAAACAGTGTGTCGTAAATCCGAATAGATCGCGGAAACTGTGAATGACCGAACAACCTAAGTACCCATAAGCTACTTGGCTATAAATTTCATGTTTCGTTGTGGAATCTGAGTTTTTCTTATTTTGAAGGATTTTTCGAAGAAATTCGCGAGGGTGTTGGATCAGCACAGCATTATATTAGAAATGCCTCAGAACACCTACAATTATTTATTTATTACATTTCCATATCGCAAAGGAACGATTAACATCGATCTGTGCTTACATAGAGTTCAACAGTAGTCCTAATACCTACAGTCGCCGATCGATGTCCAGCTTGATGTTAAACACCTCTCTTCTCGGCCGAGCCAACCAAAAAAGTTGGTTCGAGAAATGAGCATCGTTATCACAAGGAGCTCAATTATTGAGATTGGGTCCTACCCCTTTTTTGGTCATAAAGAATTAGCGAAGAAGTACACTGGTAGGAGAAAACAGCAGTAACAAGGCTTCTTTTTTACCTGTTGTGGATAGAAACGACAAATCCAGTCCGAGGGCGCTTTTTTAATGAAATTCTCCAATTGTCAAAACCCTTCAAAACAAAGCAAGGCTGTTTTAAATCGCAGCAGGCAATGATTTCGAGTATTTACAGCATGTGAACGTTTTGATGTTAAGGGCGCGATCGAAAACTTCTTTGTTTATTTATCGGCAACAAAACAACAAACAACTCAAGGTCAAGGGCTTTTGACATGAACATATCAGCAAACAGAATCAGCTGTGTATTGAAGGGAATGAATTCCATCCAGTAATCACGCAGGAAATGCCGGGAAAATGAAAATAGAATTTGTAGAAATCTTAAATAAACTAAACCTGGAAAAGTTCTGATAAATCAAGAAGAACCTAGCCGCGGACATTCTTCTATGATATTTTCTCCAATTCACCATAACTCTATAATGGACTACCACCTACAGCTTTTCATCACCTGCTCCTTCTTCTAATTTTCCCAAATTCCTCTCACAATCAGAGGTAACATCCTGGAGAAGATTGGAAGAGAGGAGGCCATTAGTAGTACTGCTCTAAGCTTTTTCTACTCTATTGACAGAGGTTCTTAGCGGAGAAGGCAGAAAACCAAGTGGAAAGTGAGGGTGAAGAACTAGTTTGAAGTACTTCAGCAAAGCTAAAGAGCACTTATTAGGAAAAAGGCAGTAAGAGGAAGAAGCCATCTAAGGCGCCAAGCAGAAAAAAACCCAGGCTGGCGAAAGTCATAGCCGGGCACTGTTGCTAGCAGAGCTTAAGTAGTGAGTAGGTGGGTGGTCGGTTGGGGCAGAATTGCAGGTTCATGTGCCGCCGGCGCTCCTCTGCCAACTGGTTCGAACGGTTCGGCGTTGTTTAGCACAGATCAGAGTACAGATAGGCGGGAGGAACAACAATATGGGTTGTAAGGGCATTTTTGCAGGTGCGTGGTCAGAGCGTTTGAATTGCATGTGGAGTCCTGAGGCTTGTTCATCTGTACGCAGGGAAAACAAGAAGAAACGCTCCCTAACAATACTATATGACTTATTTATGACTGATTAACTTCAATAAGCGGAAATTTAATCAAATAGGACATTCTTGCTTCGAGGTTAAAGAACGGCCGCGCCTATGGGTGTGTCCCAAGATCAACTGATCTCTTAGGCGTCTCCAGGCGGTGTTCCGCAACGAGCACGTTCCTGCAAATGCGCTGCAAGCACGTGGGCCCAATCTCGTTGTCGTGGCTGACCGTGGGAACGCCGGAAAGTTAATGATGAGGGATCGCCTTGGGAGGAATCCTATTTTGCATCTTCTAAATCCGCGAAGGAAATTCAATTTTCCGAAGAATTCTTTTTTTTTGCACCGCCAATTAACGCTTTTTAGTTATTGTCTCTTTAGGTATTTTATATTCTTGCACAAGAAGAAATGTCAATAAATAGAGCCCTTGAACACGCTGTTGAAACAGCGCATTTGAATAAACTCATAATAGACTTGGAATTGACCCTATAAAAAACGTGAAATTCCCTCCAAATCTGAAAAAAAGTTTGTTTGCTCTCTATAACATCTCCCTTTTGGATTGATAATTTATTTATTTATTTATCCATACACTCAGGGTGCACAAAAAACGGAGCACTGAAACTTTGGTGGAATAACTTCATCCGCATTTACCCTTGTAATACATTTGTCCCAATCCGTGACGGGTCAACAGGCGATTTGGCGTAATTACTTTGAATTTAGTGCTTTCAGTTTGCAGATATACTGCTGAGTCATATAATAATTGCTCACTGTACGTACAAGGTTACCAGGAAAAGTGACAGCCGTAGCGGTCCAGTTTTCTGTTTCCAAAGTTCATTCTGACCCAGAACTGCTAGGTAGCAGTCCAGCACCGCATACGTACTCCAAATCTAGACCCCATAACAAGCGAAAAACTGCGCACGTCAGCGCTGCGCACCATTGTTAGTTATATCGTACTTATATATTGGTATGATGATTTATTCTGAAGAGGAAATTGAAACCACATACACACATACAGTAGAAAGTCAGCTCCCATAAGAGTGAAAGCAACGTCTTGGGTGCAAAAGGATTTTCTCTCTTCGTTGCTACCGATCGAGGTTTTCGTTTAAAGGTTGAGTTCGTTTCGCTGATGTGGCGAAGGATGCTATGAATTGGTGTGCGAGATAGCTTTACTTTTGCACACTTCTTTGTGTAAATTTATGATGAGGGCAAATATGTAGTGCATTAGTGAATTGCAATTAATTGTGACGAATAAGTAAGAAATAAGCCAAATCCACTCAGCTGATTCAATGCTGACTGGATAATGGCTTTAAGTAATGGAAAATGCGTGGAGGTTGTCTGCTTCGACCTCAGCAAAGCTTTCGACTCCGTTGACCACCTCAGTCTCATTTCTAAACTGGAAAGCCTTGGCATAAGAGGTAAACTCCTGTCTTGGTTTGTATCTTACTTGGATTTCCGGGAATTTTCAGTTCGGGGAGGATGGCAGCAACTGGCAAGCGTTGCTGCTATGGTTTCTACTCGAACCATTACGCCGTTTGGGCTGCGTTCGTGCTGCGCAGTTATCAGAGTAAGGAATGAAGAACGCTATCTTTACACGGCTGCTCACGAGTAAAGTTGCTCAGAGTATCAGGTGGTTGCCGGCCAGTCTGACCATCACACACTTTGTCACTCTTTACAACGTTTTTTGTTGACTTTTTAAGCCGTTTGTTCTCTCAAAAGAATGTCTATGATGATTCCGAACTCGGGAGAAGTATGATGAAAGCAAGCGAAATCAGGTTGGTTGTCACCCTTGAAGCCCTTTAGAGTATACCTTAGAGCATTTAAACACTTGAACGTTTTAATCTTCATGATATTCACATAGTTTCAAATTGGAAGATGGCTTACTGTCCAATATTCTCGGAATTTTAACGTACTACGGCAAAGTTGCAGAGGGACCTCAGTAAAAGCTGAAAAGGCGTACCAGTGAGCTGCGGTCCTCCTGCATTGCTTCGGCATCCCTTATGCCTTTCTGCTGCTTTCATTGTGTATTTTTTCTTCGTTTGGACTCTAACTCGTTAGTAGTATGGTCGAAATCTCTTCAATTGGCGGATCTTCTGCAAGTTTATCGAATAGTAGTTTTTTTTACTGGTCCGAGTAAAACCGAGACCTTAATTTGATTAAATGGTATCTTGGAAGGTTCAGTCGAAAAGTTGCCCACTCAACTATCATAATTTCGAAACATTTCTGGCACTGAGAAATTGGAGAAATGCAGGTTTACAAAGTTCAGTTTTCCTCTGAATTACAGTGTTCGAAAAATCAAGAAAAAAGTGAGTCCCAGTGGAGGATTTCTGGGTGCACCTGTGCAAAGGATTTGATCAATTCTTATTGAAAAAAAAAATCTTGGATTGGAGAAAAACTTTCAGAATGCATTGCGAGATGAAAATTGCAAGAAAAACTTTTAGAAAATGTTGGAAATGACGTCCATGGAATTCATGTACTTTTCGTGGCATGCACAACATCAAACGCAAAGAAACGTACTGGAAAGAAATCAAGGTCTGTTCAAGAAAAATATTGTGACCAGATACGAAGCTTTATCGAGGTTTACGAGTGGCGCCGGTCTCCACGCCCCTCTCGTTCGCAACAAACATAAACACCAGGAAAAACTGCTCGGATCAAATGGAGATTAAGTGAGCGGTAGATGAGGATTGAGATGAAGAGCTTCGTAAGATTTATTGAAGACAAAAAAGATTCGAAACAAAGACGTCGTGAACACAGCATGGTACAGGCACTTCTCAGGACGTACCGAGGACTCGAGCACAGCAGGATCTTACACTCCTCGTCTCGGGGGAGATATGATAGAGATATGCCCAATCGGGTGGTGACCGATTGGGGAACATGTGGTCAACAGGGAAACTTCCGAGGAAGTAAATAATAAGTATCTCTTATAACTTCATTTGAGCAATGTGTCTCAGCTTCTTATGGTAGTAGAACGACCAGTAGAGGATCTGAAATAATAAAAAAATATTCCGCAAAAGAAAACAAAACAGAAAATGGACATTGTTAGCAATAAAGGACACCATCCTTTCTTAGTAATACTGTGAAATTCGATCACTCATTACTTGGGTAAACATGAAGAATAGTTCTTCATTTCAAGTGTCACAGAAACAACAAGACCTCTCAATTATTCCCAGGTTCCGTTTCGAGGATGCCCCATCCATTTTTTTTCAAATTTTCCTTCAAATTCGATCTTTCCCGGACTTCTTACGTTCGGTGCATCTTTTCCAAATTTAGAAAAATTCGACTTCTTTAGTTGACTCATAAGAGGGTTTTTACTTCCTTCATTAACCTGTTGTCAAGGGCGTCACTTCTCAGGCCCCTCCTTGAGAATATAATGCCCCACGTTTCGAGTTTTTCTTCAATGTTTAGCCTATGTTCTGGGTGTTGTATTGTTCTGTAATCTTATAGGCCCTGACAATCTTAGTTCGTTCAACTTGAGCCACAACTTCTGACAATTATCCCTTTGTTGCCCCTTAAAGGCAGTGTGTCACCTCGTTTTCGTGTCTGAGCTTCTACCAGATTTTGAATCTCCTCGACACGCTGAATCCAGCGGTATACCTAAAATGTTACAAAAAGGTTTTTCTGCTCTATTTTTGAACGTTTTCTCGGGACGAGATTTGTAACAGTTTGTCGAGCCGAGTGGACGCGTGAAACCATTGATCTCATCGATCGGACACGTCTAGACTTGTTGGCCAACGCTGCAGACGTGGCGGGCAGCCAGCACATTCACGGACCCCTCCGCCCAGGTGGTCCGTAAGCCCGTAAGCTACACTTTCGGACCCTCCGAAAACGGTGTTTTCGTCATTTTTATGAGCTTTGACGTATATCTTTGGAATTAGCGTGACGAGAAGGTCTAGAATTTGTTGGCATTTTCAGCCCACGAAACGAGGTGACACACTGCCTTTAATCGTAGCAGAAGCGAAAAACACTGATATCCACGTTTCTCTGTGAAATTCCACACGTCCTTTCTTTCAGATCTCAGAGGTCGCATTTAATACCCCAGAGCACTGCAGAAGCGCAAGTGACCTTTGTTGGATAAATATGCAGATTTGCAGAGCGCAATTCGTCATAATGCTGGAAATGTATAGACTTTTTCCGCGAACAAATTTCGAGCACATCACTGCCTCAGTTGAACTATGAACTAAAATTGACTGAGTTCACAGTTAATAATTTGAAACATTCATTCGAACCAGTTTCCACTTGAATTCTGGATGGTGGGTGATGATTGATGGATTGAAATAAGAAGCAGATCGTTCTTGCTAGATTCCATAACTCACTTTCGACGAGTTCCCAAACAAGACTCTACCTAAGATTGTGGACCAGAAGAATACCTTGACGAACAAGTTTATAAACAAACCAACGGACATATTTAGAAACTTTTCTTCATGGAAAAAAGTGCCGTCTGAATTCGTTGCCTAAGGGTTAAGACATGCCCTCCCATTCAAATTTATGTACATATCATAAAATTAAGGCTTCTCACAGAGATTTAATATGGATATTGTGTGTGGTACGGAAAGCAAGGTGTAGCTGGCAAGTTTGCACGAGAATGGCTCAGTTCACCTCTTGCTAAGCCAACCCAACCCCTCCTCCTACCGGTGAAGGATTTAACTTGCAACCAACGGCTTAGGCGACTATCCATCCTCCATATCCAAAGCTCAGATCGACAGCATTCCTCTTTATACACCGTTTTAGATGTCGAAAAAAATGAAAGTAATCTATTTCAACATTCCCTGCATATATCCCTCTTGCCATCTGATTTGGTGGCACTCGCCTTTCATGAAAAACTACCCGCTGTGGGGAAGATGCAGGACCAGCGATCCCAGTGATTCGCAATCGCGAGGATTTTGTACAGTGTCAACTCAACTTTTGGATATGAGCCAAGTCATTGTGCTTACAGTATTTTTATCCTACGCCAGATAATTCTAAGAGCACTCACATTGAATAAGGCAAAACAGGCCGGAAACATAAATGCTGATATTCGGTCGATCTTCTCAGGCGGCCAGTCCCGCATAGCCCGTATACGACATAGTGTAGTCCAGGTCAAACCATTTCGCTCCATAGGAACCATGAATCGTTGCTCGTACCGGCACAATCCAGCCGGTGAGGACTCGAACGTGTCCAGGTTATTATGGTTTGCCTGAATTTGGAGATTTTCTGAATGCATGCTGATGTAAGATGATGAGAGCGAGAGCAATACCTTTTTCTGGTAAGATGATCCACGTTTCTTCAGCATCTCTTCGTTTTTAACTTTATAGCCAACAATAGCTAGTTCCAGCAAACTGCAGAAGACGAACGTCATCGACATTAACATCCAGACATCTGGAAATGACACGATTTTACACGAGTTTTTCCTTCTTTCTTCTACATTTCTCAGGAAATAATCTAGGAATCTAAGCCATCTGTATTTAGGAATCTAGCGTTCGCTTTCGAAGCTCAGAGGGGATTGGAGTGGGCTAGTGTCCAATATCCTAAGTACTTCAGAAAATTCCCTATTCTCTGCGAATTCAACCCAAGAAATTTTAAGATTTGCCTCCTGGAAGTCAGACCTAGTGTTGAAGCTGATCCTTCTAGAGGAGGCTCGCCGAATGAGTGTTAGCATCGGAAAATTTTGCACCCGTCCAGGTACTTGCAAACATACAGGTTTCGATAATATCTAGTAACTGGTTTCAATCAACCTGATGGTGATGATGTAGGTCAAACTGGTCTCTGGTGCACAAATAACAAAGGATTATTTTGTGCTAGGCTAACTGTTACATCTATGCATGGAAAACATTGGACTCCGAGATCAGAGAACTCTGCAAAGGGAAGGGACCACAAATCCACAATGGCCTCTGAAAAAAAATGAAAGTAATCTTTCTCACCTATGGCCTTAATGTAGGATACCCTGGGTAAATTTCTCATGATGTTGCCAAATTGGAATATCATCGCCAGTAGTGCGTTCACTCCAAGCATCGTACGAGCTGGGATAGCTCGTGGACCCAAGGAGAACGAAATCCAGCTGGAAACAGCACAAGAATAATTCATTTTTCTTTTATAGTAGGGGAAAATTGTTTACCTAATAAAAATTGTGAGGTAGGTAGGCAGGTAGGCTTGCATGAAATACCAGATGTAACGTCGTTCAAAAGTCAGTCGAACGTGCAACTCGTCCCACCAACCGGCGGGATAGGGCTGAAATTTAGTATATAGTAGGGTAAATGTTACCAAAGCAAGGTTTTCTTGGACTCCTTAACCAAGTCAATAGGTAAATTCATTCTTGCCATAATCTCACTTTTGAGTCTAGAGTGTGCCATATTCCTTTGACTCGCCTTCCGGCATAATGGATTATTTTACTTCTTTTCAATTTTTTCATTGAGAAAAATTTGTAGCTCATAATTTGATTATATAATAAATCATTATTTGCCGTATTTTTCAGGACTCCGTGTGCAGCCCACAAGGATAAACCTGACCGATTTCCGCAGCGCTCACCCCCCCCCCCCCTCCTTCCCCCCCTCCAAGTCGTTATCTTTGGCAAGTTAGCCATTAGTTTGTTTACTAGAGATAACTAGAACTGACGTTTGGATGTGATTCGAACGCTTTCATAACCGAACGGACGGAAGCTAAGCGTTGCGTAAATCAGCCACGTTCATCCTATTGCACCATAACCCTACTTTTCTCCTTTCTTTACAAAACACCTTGGGTTAATGGACCTCTTCCTGTTTTTGCGAACATATTCCTGCAACAGGGCCAATTTTCATGATAATAGCCTCATTTTCACCGCAATACCTGCCCTTTCTAGAATTCTTCATCCTATTTCTATTGCGATACAGTAGGTTTCACTAATGCTGGGTGACGACATGCGGGGCGGATGAGCAAAAAGTTGAACTTATAAGCTCCATTAGTCTGTAGACACTCAAAAACAATACTATCGCAACGGAAAATATGTAGTGCGGCACAATGGAGGGAGCAAAATGTCAGCAGAGAACATTTCGCGAGAATTTTTATGTTCAAAAAGCGAAGATATTAGTTAGGGCAAGGATAAAGTACGACATTACCTCTCAAATACCATGACTATTAATTTAAAAGACAGCCTTTGCAGCATGGGAACAGTGCCGGTGACGTTAGAAGATTTCCCAGAAACTCAGCGGTAAAAGATTTTGTTAATGGATAAGGGACGAGAGATGAAATGGTTGGCGTTGATCAGTCCCGTTCGTGGGATGCGCCACTTACATATTAATCCTCCACGTGAAGTACTCCGTTCAAATGCAAGCCGAGTGAATCGTTGAGTTTATAGTTTTAATTGTGGCTTCTGTGTTATAACGAGTTTCTTCTCTAAGTTCCTCCGTTGAATTTTAGTTAATAGTACGACTTTTGGTGGCACGCATTTACAGGGGTGTATTAGATAAATAAAAAATAAAATAAATATTCGATGTCATCTGGGAATCGTAGAGGCATTGCCCGCCCATTTGCCCTCTTCAGTGACCGGGGTATGCGATGTACCAAGTCAGTGCTTCATCCTCCCAGACTCCTCTGATACCAATTCACCAACCTCGGAGGGATGGAAGGCTTCCTTGGCCTTGGGCGGGGTCACAGCGACAGCGGACCTCTTCCATAGTGATATCCTACCGCTCCTCCTCCCACCCCGGTTGAAGGGCAATGAAGGGTAAATGGGAAAGTAATCACTATTTGGATATGATGGAAAGAAAATAGGAAGACTTCTGGGTCGAGTCCCGCCAGCAGCGCCGTCTTGGACCTCTGATTGTCTGCGCATCCGCATATCTCACTGATACAACCGTCCTCATTCTTGATCGATACTGTGATGTTAGAGCTGCTTAGGGCTTGGAGCACCAGATTATCCAACGGCTGGGAAGTGCATGTGAGTAAGAATCAGAATTTCTTCAAATTTCGTGCGCACGATCATAACGGACGAGTTTCCACGGAAAGTGGCGCATCTAGCTGGCGCGCGGCTACAATCTTCGTCATCACGGTCTCTACATGTTTTGTAGACCCGTGCAGCGAGTATAAACTGATACTTAAAGAGTTGTGGCCTAACAAGAATCGACAAATTTAGTTATTTTAAACGATAATTTGTGAATAGATTTGAGAATTATGTGGAATATTCGAAAAAATTCCCTTATTGCCCTTTACTCTACTCTTTCGTAGATTTGAACGTTCAAAATCGAATATTCGATGCCGATTATATTTGCATACTACCACATCCATGCAAGAAAACCTACAGCGTTGACGAGAGTTGGTGAGACCTTGATGAGGTCAAAGTCCGGCAGCACAATGGGCGTCATTGTAACCACTGGGTTGGCGCTATTCTCAGCCCATCGCATTTGGACCTCTTGGTTGTTGTAGTTAAAACTAAAACGAAGAAAAAATCAGAAAATGAGCACATTATGCTTAACTGGCCCCGGTAGGAAAAGCGCCTACCTTTCATAGATGAGAAAACACTCCTGAATGTCAAGTGGGAACAGCTCCAGAGACAGAGCGCATGGTCCTTTAACGTTCACCCGCTAAAATGTCTATAATTTTCATGGGAATCCCTCGAAACCTCGCGAAACTTACATAATTCACCCAAACAGTTCCATTAGGATAGAGCAACAAGAAGACATTCCTGAAAATACAGATGATCACCAAAAGACGGTAGTGGCACAATGATATAGTAGTAGTCTTGCCAGAGCCCCTTATTTCTCATCTATCCCATAGCGCGCTAACATTTAGCTAGATGTTTAATGGTACGTGAGAAGGGAAATCCGTCCTGCAATCCGAAGAAAACAGCGATTATGTGCTTTCAAACATAGAAACAGCCAATGGTTTTCTCGCGCATTTGTACTTCGGAGTTCCGCTAGTTATCGTGTTCGCATGCTAACCGCTTACCATAAGAATAGAACTGGTAGAAAAGATTCAAAGAACTGTTTCTGGATTATTTTCGGCGCAGCATGGAGAACACAACGAAATTGTCCAGACGGAAAGGTTAACCAAACATAGAGAGTATTGTCCCTTTTCCTCCCTAAAACCATCCCCACTTTAGGCAGTTCATCCCTTGAGTTTTGCCTCATTACGGCATCAAGCCTGCACTACGCATGGGTCACACTGATTCTGCACACTTTGATTGAAGGTGAAGCGTATTTCTGGGGAAAAATCTGAAGACCCTTGGGAGGATCGAGAAGTCAAAAAATACCTGCGGCCCCAACGGGAGGATCACGACAAAAAGTAAAGAAAGTCGTACACAAATGTGTATCAGCTAGCAATTGTGCTTGAGTACTAAGGAAATTAGGTTGTTAGACAGTGGCGGATGCAGGGGGTTACTTTATAAAATAGTCGCAAACGTTTTATTGGCATATTTTAATTTCTTGCTATTCACATGATTTTTTCGTTCCAGTGATTATATTGTTTGAATTTCGGCTTTGGATCCTCAACATGGCGGAGACCCTAGTTTCTTTTTCTCACCCCCCCCCCCCCTCCCACCTTGGCTGCGTTCCCCAATGAAGTCAGAGTATGCGTTGTTAACCTCAAGATTGCTCAAAAAAAGTTGGAAAATCAAAAAGAATCATCAGACTTGTTCCTAAGTAAGTTGAAAATTAAATTAAAAAGCAATTCCAACCGAGTAAATATTACAGCTCTCTTATTGTATGCTCTCAGGGAGAGACTGATTCTGAAAAATCCCTGGCCTGGTCTGTTGACCTTCTACCACCAATTAGCCCCTTTTTCTTCGATTTCACATATCTTACTTCAGTTCCCTCTAATTCACTGAACAGCTGCTACTGCATTGGATACCTTAGGAAAGGAGAACTCACTTGAATGGTGAATCGTGTATTTCGGCAAATTTACTATTGATGAAGCAACTATTAGGCGTCCATAGCCGATCCAGAACCTGAAAAAAGGACATACCTGTGAAAAAATTTGGCTGTAAATGAATCTAGAAATTTCAGGGGACGTAGCGAGTCGTTAATCGTGGATTGCAAAAACAAAACCGTAAACTATCGAAGCTATCGCAAAAAAGTATCAGGGAAGAGATTTTGAAGGATTTTATACTCATTTGAAGTTTGCTGAGTTCTGTTTAGTCTCGTTTTTTGCAATTTTTTGGCGAAGTTTGGTTGCATTGTCGTAATTCGGAACCTAGAGATTGTAAGAAAATACAGTAAATAGAAAATATACACAACCCTGATCAGGATGCAAATACGCATAAGTCACCAAATTTCGCCATTTGCAGAGCTTTTTTCTCCTCAAATTCCTCTCTCATCGGCAGACAGTAACTCATTTCATTTCACCTAAGAGGACGTAAAGGTTAGCACTGTCACTGAAAGTTCGATGAGAACGGTCCGCTAATAGCACTGTGTGTTGATATGATTAAATAACTGCAAAGAACATCCTGTAATTCACAACTATTTTCTTTTTTCAACCATGAAATTGCACAAGGAGACAGACAGCAGCTATTTAGGTTTAGCTAAGGTTTGCAGAGTTCCATATAAGTCCGAGTGCTGTACTGAACGAGACCTAGGACAGAGATCAGATAAGGCATTACCTGATGACTCAGCGACAGATTGTGTTTGCAAGGATTCATGTTTGCAAAGTTCAATGCTGGATCCAGCCACATTTCGTTGATGTAGATGTCCATCTAAATAAGAGTCTTTAGAGGAGATTCAGAGTAGTCGCACTCCATCCGTACCTCAAAATCGTTAGTGATCTCATTGATGGAGGTGATGGCTTGGATCCAGAACTCCACTGACACCCTCACTCCATCGTCGTCTGAAAATATCACTTGCAAGTGCGAACCCTATTTTTGCGGAACACAGCGAACACCCCCTTCTCTAATACCGGCCAGCTTAAAAGGATTTTTTGACGTCACAGCACTCGATGCGACATCACTTGCCACTCATGATATGTCCCGTGCCCAAAGTGAACTTATGTTAGCAAGGAAGCACCTCATAAGTAACAGCTGAGCAGAGGCTTTATGCTGATCTTTTAGAAGAAGGATCTTTCATCACCTGCGTAGAATAAATTTACTTTTTATTCGGATATCAAAACCAACATCTCTGCCAATCGTGGTTAACTATGCTAACTTAACTATTTACAGTCTTTGTACTTGTGGGAAAACACCGTAAATTCACATAATACTCTCTCTGTTCCCATACCATTCAGCCTTGTGAGCTATACGGGATTATTCTGAACATTACCACATGTGCAACTTATTGTTAGTCGTAATTGCACACGGCAATATTTGCCATGAATGTTTTGAGAAATTTCCAATCGAAACGAGTGTATTACAAATGATTATTTACTCTTGTATTCAGCTATTTATTCAATTCCTGTTGCTTATTTAGAAATCAGAAATGTTCCTTGATTTTTTCACATTCTCGCCATCAATCTGAAGCAGCGGCAGAGGAGTTCTTCCTCTAGCTCATGATTTCTCGTTGAACGCCGGCTCGGGTCACACCTTTGCGTGACCTATTGTCCGTCAGGAGCACTCCTGTCCTGCGCGAAAAGTATCACTTTCTTCAAGGAACTCATGCCTTCAACGACCTTTGGTTTATGGCCAAACGGTCAGAGTTCAATACCCTAGTGTTACAAAATTACGCAGCGTTTGTGGAAGATTTTGGGGTGCAAACGACTTCTTTTTGCATAGATTTTCAGAATTGAAGAGCATAGGGGAATTTCTTAGCATTTGACAGAAATTTTCGGTCCATACTATTTGTAGATTTGGGAGAAGAGTAGGTGGATCGTTGTGCCTAGATGCGATTGTGCGCTGGGGACGAGTTGGCCCGTCGAAGAGGTCGGCCATATCCCTCCTTCCACATTACTCCTAATAGTGGTCCACAACCGTGTGGGAGGTTGAGTGGGGGGGGGGGGGTGGAATTCTATTGAGATTTCTACAAGAAATAGTCGATCTGAATAATCCACAGGATAGAGGGATCAGTAAGTAGGCTCCTTTTAGTGACGTCATCTACGGTATCAAAGTATTCAACTTTCACGACCCATTGCTTTCTTTTATTGATGAATGAACCAGGATTCCCTTTTTTAAACAATTGTGTGAGAAAAACAGTCTTCCCCTGAGCTTTCTGGAACCATCCTTATCCTGAGAGCATCAAATTATGCTGTTTCTAAAGAAAAAAAAAAGAAACGTACAGTTCAGGGGTGTTCACGGATACTAAACACATCATTTGACCTCTTAACCTTCTAGTTCGACCAGTTATCTATTAATGCTCCCCACTTCCTGGTAAATGAAGGAAATACGATGTATGGTGTGTTTTTAAGGCTGACATTGCATGTTCAAGTTCAAATTCTACTCTGGGAGCACGAGCACAACAGAACGACCCGTTCAAAAGTGCAAGCACAAGTATGGACTTTGCTGGCCTCATTTTCCTTTAACGAGTTTCGAGCTGCACGCCTCACTAATGATCATCAACCCACGTGAGGACCACCAATGAATTCCTTACTTGGTATACGGAACTTGTTGTAGCCAGTGCCGTTGAGCAGTTTGTCGATGATCGCCGTGTCTCTGGTGCAATTACGACGGTCTTTCCGTTTCGTTGCGGTCGTCTGCGGCGTCACCTCGTCGTCCATCGCAACGTTGTAGTCGTTATCGATAACTATGCTGTCACATAGGGTAATCCATAATAGTGCCAGTACGCATAGCTTCATCTGAATGTTGTAATTAACGGTTGGAATTCGTCGAAGCGTTAAATGTATCACGGAATTGCCAAGTGCGATGGAATTAGCGATCAAAGAAAGTGAGACTCGAGAATCCGCATGGATGAAGTTGAAACGATGCATTTTTAATGGGCAGAGTTCAATGTGGATGACCAGTGGCGAAATCCAGGAACGTCAACGAAAAAGGGTTAAACTCTCCGATCAGCTAAAGGGTACGAGCTTACCTGCGACGCAGGTGTGCTGCTCCCAAACAACAGGTCCCAGACAACGTAGCACGGTAATATTAGGACGGTAAGTTATGACAATTTGGGCAAATATTGACATTCATTACAGATAAATAAGAAGATTAGAATCTCCGGAACGTTCACGAATTCCGCCACAGGCAAGAAAAACTATCGTGAGAACATCTGAGGAAAGGGCGAAGTAAATATAAGATTGTAATTTGTACCAAGCCCATGTTTCACTATCCATTTTGGGAGAAAGAAGCAATTATTTGCAACTTTCCTTTTCAAGACATGGTTTCAGTTAGTTTACAATTCGTACTTATTTCCAATTTTGGTGGGAGCTCGCTCCACTCCTGAGGATATCTTGTACGGAAGAGTCGGTCCAAATGTAAATGGAGAATTGGACTATAAGACGAACGGGAGGAATGGCTGCGAAAAAAAAAATAAAACAAACTAAGAGATTAGAAACATCAAACAAAGAAAAACGGACTAGGCATGCATTAGAATTACTTGGTAGAGCAATGAAAAACTTGTCGCTCCTCTCCTTTTTCGTAAACCTCTTCATTTTCCAAGAATTCGAGAAAGTAGAGCTAATCAAAAAGGATGATCAAGACTCGCAGGAAAAGATCGGCATATATTATAAAAGCCAACCTTTTTGTAGAAGAACCCATCAACATAAACAGGTAGATTAACATAAAGCACAGTTTTAGAGAAATCTCATGAGACTCGCTTCAGTCTGTAAGTAATTTAATTAAGGTGGAACCACTTCGCCATGCATGCGGTATGTTTTTCATCTTATTTTGCTTTGTTGAAATTTTATTCCAGAAATGAATTACGTGGATATTTCAAGTCAACTTCTTTGAAATAATAGTAGCACACTCCTATAACACTAAAGTTTTTCTACTCCTGTTCTAGAGGGGTTCTAGAAAGTAATACGCAAGTGGTAGTAGATGATAACTTTTCAAGGCCAGAGTTCGATACTCTGAGGAACACCTAAAATTATCCAAAATGTTTACTAAGAGTGATTGGATCAGAATACTGGAGATTCACACATTTAGAGCAAAAATTAAAGTCAACGGAAATAACAAGAAGGGTCGAGGTAGGCGCTAAGCACGAGGATTACCCGCCATTGTTACCCTTCCCTCTTAGGACAAGCGCACAATGACATCGACATTTCGAAAGATAGATCTGACACTTTTTCGTGAGCTAGGAGCAAAAAGCCTTACGGCTAAGGACAACACGATGATGAGGTGTTTATGAGCACAGCGTGGCTCTACAGTAGTAACAGAGCAAGCAGAAGCCGGATTACTCGCGGTCGAGTGAAGTTAAACTCGATCACGAAAACAGGAAAGGCAGCGGCGTTTTCGATAAACGAAAAATGAACGACACTAAATGTGAGGTGGCTACGAACGAGGCAGCGGGGTGCGGTTCGCACGAAAAACTGCGGGAAAAACGGGCGCAGAGGAACAATTGCATGGGTAATCTACATAGAAATAGGACCTCATAAAGGACATTCAAGTGGATAATGAAGAGACGAGGTGTGAGGACACGCACCGTTTCTAGCATCTCATCACGTCAGTCGGGACGTTGAGTTCGTCCCTGGGAGCCTAAGGGCAGCACCCAACACGGAAGTCATGTGATGGTCTTGTGGATCTTGGGACCAGAAGTGAGAATCCACTGTATCCAGCAGGTCGAATCTGGCATCTAGGAATCATTCGCCCAAGGAAAGCAGGACTCTATCTAGTTGTTGATTTAAATCCTGCTAGGATCTCCAAAACCGGTTAAAATTCAGTTAATTCTCAAAAAAAAGGGAAGAGTTAGTCTTGGGAGATTCCAGACGAAACGCTGCTTCGGCCAAATAACTCGAGGGCAAAATTGGCCTGATGGATACACCGGAATGGCATCAAAGGAGATTTTATGATCTGGGAACAAGAGTTCTCGTACGGCTATGAGATTTCAGGGTAATCTCGTTACCATGGATTCTTCCCGTGAATGTGAAAGACCAAAATTTCTGAAGAAGAACTAGGAAATATGGATGGAAATCACATTGTGGAACATCTCTACGTACAATTAGGAAGGTTTCCTCTTGCCTTAAGGCTAATCCAAAACTCGGCCTAGTTCTAGCAAGATAGGACCACGATAGCGCTTAAAATCTGTTCTTAACAACCTCAGGCTTTTGGGATACTTGAAATTGTGGTGAATGTAACAGTGAGGTGGAAAAAGCTAGCAACTTCTCTTCTTCTGCCTTGACTAAGATGGTAATTCTTTAAAAATAGAAAAATAAGCGATATTAAATAATAGGTGCTAAATTGTATCAAAACCAGCAAATTTACCAAGAATTCACTCAAAATGTAAAAGAGCTCCATCGATCGTTCCTGAAGCAAATGAAGTAGGAGAAGTTCAGCCACAATTTATCTAGGAACCTGGAAAATTTCGAGTAATGAACGCACACTGTATTCTCAAGAGCTCATCCAAGAACAATGGTTTCGGGAAGAGCCAACAGATTAAATATCCATCCCCTAGATCAATGTGCATGTATTAATTATCGGAAAAACCGAAAAGAAACACACAGAGGCGTTGTCTAGATTGCTTAGAAGTTGGAATTCACGCGTGGATACCCTTAAATGGAATTTGTTCAATGGACTGTTCGCTCTCAACAACATACACCTCTATTCGCAGCTTTGAATATTTCATTTCACTTGAGCTCTTACGACGTCTAGAGCTTTCGATCGTTGTTTCTTGAGAGGAAGAAAGAAAAGGAAGAAAGAGTCTCTGAAGGATGGAAAAACATGAAACGTATTCCAGAAATTTCAAAAAAAAAACTTAGAAGCTCTGTATCGCTGATGAGATGGACTGAAGATTGGATGTATTGATAGAGTTATTTGATTGGACAACGGGGAACGGCATGGGTGTATCGATAAAATTTTGTAGTTGTCCACACATCGGCGAACATCTAGAAAAAAGTAAAATTGCCTTCTAATTAGTCGTAGCAATTGTTCACAAGCAGTTCATCTCAATTATCGTGAAGCTGCTCTGCAAAATTTGACAGTGCTGGCCGAAATTAGCAAGCTTTACATTAGAAATATTATGGATGTATTGTAGGGGACAACCATGTCTATTGGGTAAAGAGTATTTTGTGACTTGGGAGCAGCATGTATTTGGTTTACTTACTTTGATAAGGATTCAGAAACTGAAAAAATTGGAAAATCAGAAAACATTTTCTCAAATTCAGGTCACATTGGTACTGTTAATAAGTCCTCATAAGCTGTTTTCGTCAACGACCAACATGACAGGGGTATTTGCCTGGAAAAGGATGAATGGATCCAGATGGCATTCGATGAAAATGCGAAGCTACTACCACAGAAACAATACCATTTTAGGAAACTTCACCACGACAAGGGAGAGTGCCGTAAGGTCTCAGAAGGACGTGGTCAATGACGAGTAACGCTCAACGAAGTTGGACAAATGTATGTACAGTGGATTCCAGTGATCCATACCCGCACATTTCTCATTCAGGATCGATCATGCGACTGCAGTGGTCCGGACGACCGAATAAAAACCAGGTGATTGAATATATTATGATTATTATTACTATGAATCATGTAAGTAAATATTTAATATTATATTGACAGTAGAATTAGTGATTTAGGGATGGACTTTGGAAAATACGAATATTCCAAAAACAGGACAACCTGTAACACTAGCATACCAGTGGCGGCCGCAGAAAGTGGGCGGGAGGGGGGAGGCGTGGGAAAAAAGTGGGGTCCCCGCCGTTTTGGGACCCAAAAATAAAAAAAATAAAAAAAATAAGAAAATAAAATTAATGAAAACTTTAATTATAATAATAAATAATAAGTAAAAATTATATTGGAAATAATATAAGAAATAAACCAGTAAAAATAAACTAATACTAAATTTTTATATGTATTGTAAAGTAATTTCAAAAATTTGCCGACCCACTCTCGGGGAGGGGGGGGGGGGTGGGCTTTAGAGCTTCAAGGCCTTTTTTCCCCTAGAATTTGAAGTTTCGACCTATACGTACCTGTATGTATGTACTTATCTCTTGATTTCAATCAGCAGGTGTTATTAATAGACAATCATAAATGAGAATAAATTTCATCAATTAATTGATTAATACATCTATGTATGCATGTACTATATATACCCACTCGGTTATAAGTAATCATAGTCCAAACTGAGCACTACAGAACAGGATCGACCGAGAATCGAATTTTTTATATCAACAGAACACAAACAGTCAGATCAGCAACCCAAACGATGTGCTTGAGCGAACTGGTCCGGATTACTGTAATCTCCTACATGTAAGTGAAACAAGTATGAGTTCAGAGAATAACAATCAGAATAAATGTGTGGCGATGTGAATGATGTGATGTGAGGTTTTGTAACCTAATCATAAGCACAGTGAACTAAAATGTTTTAGCTACTAATCAAGGAAAGGATAAATGCTCCAAAAAGCAACCAGGAAGCTGTGTCAATCTGCCGTTACTCGCCTGAGTTAACCTTTACCATGCTATTAACCACAGCACACTAGCAAGGTCCAAAAAGTAATTAAGGTACCCCCATCACTTTCAAAATCGGAAGCGGTTCCTTGACTAACTCTCCTACCTTGTGTAGCACTGAAGAGGCTATTCTCTTTGGGGCAAAAAAGATTTCTGTACAAGAGTCGAATGAATAGGACTAATGGAAATGCTGCAATACAGCCAGGAGAGCATGGAAATTTCCAGAATAAAAATGTTTTCACATTGCGGAAATGAAAGACAACTTTTTCGAGAGAATAGTAATACGCTTTTTCGTCTCGGCAATCAATGTCGTGCACAGTGCTCTCGGCAGACTTGCAGCTCGTGGAGCAGCAACTTTGAATTGAATGTGACCTACCAACTCTTCCAGAGAGGAAAAAAAAGTTCATTGAACCACAGCTGTTCATTTGCATCTTGATTTTTTGAACTTTTGATAGGTATTTTTTAACTGTGAAGTTTTTTTTAGATTTAGAGGAGTTTCCAGCGTTCATTATCGTAGCTACCAGCTGATCGACAGAAAACTAGTAGTTATCTCTGAAGTCAGAGGCTTTATTTCAGTTTGCCAGCAAGTGGCGGGATCCAAAAACGCTCCCAGAATATGAACACCGCTCCATAAAACGCCACGGCCGAGTTTTCCGCTCAAAAACGCTGAGTGCAATCGACTACTTGTAGTACGAGGCAGAGATGCTAATAGTAATATTAATTGTAAAATTTAACCAGTTTCACTGGGAAATTTCTTCAATCTCGGAAGATGGGAAGCATAGCTCAAACTAACAATTCGATCAAAATTAAACAAGAATACCCAAAAATTGTTTCTTGAATTTAGGAAGTTCACAACACATAGAAGAAAAAAACTTACGCGAAAAATGATTGGTGGAGTATATCACAAAAAAAAACAAGATGATCAGGTCTTTCCACTTCTCACTCTTACTTACGATAAATCTTGATTCATCTTCAAGATTACAAAAACAGCGTGCATGACAACCGAACACTTCAGACTTCGAAAACTGGAACTATGACCATCACTGTCTGGCAACGAGCAATAGGCGGAAATTTTGTTTGTCAGTTTGAACAATTTTCATATAATTGTTTCTCGAACTCTCATTTAATTATTCCAGTTCGAAAACACGATCATGGGTTTCATCCTTTTCGTCTGGAAATGAGAAATGTACAGAGTAAGACTTTTCTCGCTCAATTTCCTTGTTCACCGTGTGTCTAATGGGTTGATGTTTTTGAAAAGATGTACCATCAACTAGTACTAAAATGCTACATGCTGTCCATTCAATACATACTTTTCATGATTGAATTGAATAGTATTGAACACGAGCAAATGAATGATACATACCTGGAAATCAAGAATATGAGTGGTCTCAAGACCATACAGAACACCACATTCAAAAATATTGCCTCCATAACATGTGGGTAATTTTTAGCAATCCGACCCCCAATTACATAAATTGTCTAAACGACAAATTTCACGGCCTGAAGTGAAATGAAGCCTTCTTTAAAGAATGGAGGTTACGCACCTACCTTCATACGTTTTCACATGATTAGCATTTTCCGAAACGAAATAGCGTAGATGGAGGAAATCACGGGCATTCAAATGAAAAGTTGTTGAGGTCTCACGGATGTGATTATTTCGGAAATGACAATTTCTTTCCTATTTTCAACTATTTACCCTGCACAACAAACTTATGGTTTCCACAATTTTTAGAAGATTGTACGATCCGTCAACATAGCTTGTTCTGCTCATTTACGGCTCGCAGCAAATGCAGTGACACTCTAGCACGCAACGCATGCCCTATCTCGCGCGAAAATTAGAGCAAAGGAAAATAGGCCTACCTATTTGTAGCTGATACAATTTGATAGCAGTGCTGATCTTCTACCGCTCTAGGCAGCTAGGCCACTGGCCGTTTTCTAATGGAACGAAAAACCCCATAAAGCTGAGGAAAAATCGTTCGAGAATCCCTGCAGGTGAGGAAAAGGGTGCCAGGCCTGACAGGCCTAGCACATATTTAGATTACCCAGGGTAAACGTGTTGATGGGCGTGGTCCCAACTGGCAAATTTGTGTGGTGTTACCGCGTTACCCAGGTTAATCCCAAGGAAGCACGCGATTCCAGGACTGCAAGAGCAAAAGTGAAATACTAAAAAGGGAAACAAATAGCACCAAAAGAATAAGGTCCTCGACCTTGCACAACGACTTCAGCAATAGTAGAAGTGGAGGATTACGGAGTGGACGAATCACACGAATACCTGACAGCAAGCGCTTCCAAGGGCAGTGGTGAAGTCGAGCCGTCCTGGTCCCGTAGTAGTTCTATGATCTCTGCGGTGGGCGTGGCCGGTCACCGACGCGCACTCCACGGAAGAAATATGTTTTCGCACTGCCTGAGAAGGCAGCTGTGACAAAAAGCCGACATGCAATTGAATTGTGACAGGTGTCCGTTTTAGGGGGTGTTTCTGCTGCTCTCTGACATCTTCGTTCGCGTGGAACGTCGCTTGGCCGACGTGATCGGCCACCGGGTGGAATTCGCAATGCTAAACGCTAACTCACGCGATGTCATCTCATCCGGCAGATCTCCAAAGTCGCTTAGTATGCATACCCATAGTGACGAGCACGTAATGTCATTCGGTCACATTTAGGGTGAAAACACTTCTCAAAATGTCATGCATGGGTAATGTATTCAAGAATACTGTACAGAAACGTTTCTATTCCAGTTTGGTGAGCTTCGGATTTTCCTTAGTGACCTCAGAGAACCCCAAGGAGAGGGTTGTCAGACAACTACGTATATACCAACTACGCGACATTCACCTCAACACGACCTCACCTACAAAACTGTAGCTTCCATTTTTTTAGCAAGGCGAACAGTTTACATAGAGTTGGTGTATTACTTTTCCCGAGGTGGGCTTAAATCCATATGATAGGACTTAAAAGAGCACCTCAAACCATAATGCAGGATATGGAAGTATGGAAGGAATCCCTGAAAAGCTGAATCACAAGTACAGTAGCAGAAAAGCAGTCGTACAGCATCTACCAGTAGTATTTGAACACCAGAAAAGCAAGTTGTCAACCAGTTCTGCTGACATACGGCTCCTCTGCCTCAATATACTGGTCAAGTACACTAGTATTTAACGGCGGAGAGACCTCAAATAGAAGTACATACCACCGTTCAAAACATCGTCATTGTCGTGAAGAGGATCTTCGATCTGCATCTTCATAGTCTGGTTCACTGAGAGTAGTACATCCACTGTTCACTAGCAACTCTATACAATATGCTCAGTACCACCAAAGAATAAAAACAGAGTAGAAGAGGAAGGCTCTACTCAACGGAGTGACGAAAAAAATCCCGAGTTCTTCCTCGCGTGAGCTTGAGCAGAATTACTACAAAGCAGTAGGTGGCGTATATGTACACAGGTGTACAGTGGACGTCAATGGCGGCGGCCTATTCGCGGCCTCGGGAAGGACGCAGCGCGACCGCGCCGCGCGCACTGGGATTGGTGTCGTCTGCTGTCGGGATGCTATTTCTAGTCGCTTGCCTCCCTATTTGATCAAAAATCCTTGAAATCGGGTAGAATAGCTGCTAGATATAGCATAACATCAGCAGAAAACATCTTTTACGACGTGCGCTGTGCGGTTGCGCGGCGTACTTCTCGAGGCCGCGGGTGGGCCACCGCCATTGACATCCAGTGTGTGTCCTTTCCTGCTAGATTATTGCTAGATGTCCGACGTTGTTATTCTTTTAAAAATGTGTTTCTGGAAGGGGGACGATGTATGTAACTCAACAAATAAAGAACGTTTCAGGAGAGAAGTGAAACTTCAGAGATATCGGCTGTCAAAGAAAATCCCACATTCCAACGGCCAAATCTTAATAGGTATCGAATGGCAGATACTGCGCTCACCTCACCTCTTGTAGCAGAAGCACTGACATGGCGATTCGCTTCTTTTCACGAGAGAAGCTCGATATGCTTAGTGCCAAACTCGAGCCAGACGCTATGCTAAAGCAGGCGGAGACTCCGCCATGGAAATGTTGCAAATTATGCGTTGTTGTAAAGTATGTAACCCAGTCAGGAAGCTTGCAATTTCCTGAAAACGCGCCACCCAGCCGAAAAAGGGAGCAGTGGGGGCAGCAAAAATTCCAAGACTTGGACTAGAGCAAATTTCGCGCTCTCGTGAGCAACCTATTTCGTAATACTATCATTTTTAGGAATTTGTGCAAAATTACGTACCTCAGAAGTGACTCGCGTTCAGTGGTTTGGCTCCAACTCTTCTATTTTACTTTACTTCATATGCCCAACATGGACGTCAAGATGGAGATCGTTATCCATAACAAGAAAAAAGGTGTAACCCAACTGCAAACGGATATAGGGAAGGATACCTCAAGACGTTTTGATAGCTAGAAAAACAACTGAAGAAGTCGAATATAGACTTCGATTCAGTGAAACTAGAACTAACGAAGAGAGAGAGGTGTTTCAAAGTATTATACATAGACGAACACTGAGGTGAACGTTAGGACATTCATATTCTGCTCAACATGACAAGGAAGAGAAATAGTTTGCTCCGAAAAGTATGTACCTGGAATCAGTGTCGCCCATGACCCCACCACCACATCATCAACTAACCGAATTTTGAGAAAGGTTCCATTTGAATTTTCACGCTTTGTGAAATCCAACTTATTGTTGTCATTGTGTCATTGTGCTCATGAAAATCCAGAAAGGTCACTTAATCGCCCTTAGATTTGTAGCGACTTCCACGAAAGTACGAGCATAAATTAAGTCTATTGGAGGGATGGCTCCTTGCCTGGATGTTATAGCGATGTGCTATCTTTGCTCTGATGAAGGAGGACACCGGAAGTGCTACACACTACCAGCTAAGTGCTTCCGTCAAGGATCAATTAGGGAAAGTGCTAAAAAATGCCAAATACCACAAGGATCAAAAATCTCGAGATCACAGATCTTGAATGAGCAAGAACACATCCATTTCTTCCTTGATGTAGGAGATTTTAGTGGTGCGCGAGTTGGGAAATTAAACGAGGTGAGCAGTACTTGCAAGAGTTACAAAATGCCCGAGAAAAAGTTAAAGTTTAAAATTGTGGTCTCCCGAACGAATTTCTGGGTACTCCGTGAGGGACCACCCAGGGCAAACCCCCTCTACACCCTAGTGGACCTATAGGAACAATACGGTGAGCCGCTGAATAGCCCATAATTTAAAAAAGGAGAATTTTAACAGTGGAAATCCATCCCACCCAAACGTGAGGGCGAGCAGAGGGGAAGTCTAAGCAGACCTTACTCAGAACCCCAAAAACAAGTTGTCGACCGAGCTTTGCCCGAAAACAACTAGCAAACAAGCTTTCAACTAACAAATCGGTGTTGACAAGTTTGACGTCACGTCACCATACCACCCAAAACCAAGTTGTCGACAAGCTTTTCTCCCGACTACTTGTCGACAACGAGGAGAAAAAACAAGTTGTCGGCAAGCTTTTGGGCGAAGAAGTCGTCGACAAGGAAGTGCAAAACCAAGTTGTCGACAAGCATTTGGAAAAGCAAGTTTCAGATGCGATCAGATATCTGCTCGCCGAATGCTTGTTGTTTTTGGGGTTCTGAGTAGTTGAGACTATTTCTACAGTGCATAATTATGAGACACACTCAACTTTTCCATCCCCAACTTTCCCACAAGACGGGAACTTTCCCTTTGGTTCGATTGTAATCAGCGCCTGAAATAAACCTGGTACCCTGGTTTTGGATTCGCTGCAGCAACCCTGGTCTTTTAAAACTTTATTTTTCTCTTTTTGCCCATCTCGCAGTAGCGACACACCTTATGGATCTAACAGTTTTATTAGCTGCGTAATCAAAACTACAGAACTTAAGTATTTTTGTGAGTTCTCATGGACCACAGTATGCCATTCCTGTTCCTTATGACGATTTCGCAGAAGAGATGATGGACAACTCCGTCCTTCTAGGAATCCCAAGCAATTTCTGAAGACCTCACTTTACACGTGCTTCGATTCCGAGATTGTGTGCCAGGCTAGTAAAACGTACCAGCTGAACTTCAGGCACAACTTCCTAACTGATGATGATCACGGCGTGGTTATTACTTAGACCAAAAGCCATGTGAAGTGACTTCACTAGGCTGAACTGAACCGATTGGTTCCCTGGACGTTCGAGCATCTGACGAAATGAGCTGTCTTCATAGCAATTATAGAATTAGCAATGCTGGAATGAGAAAACGATAAAACCAAAATTGAACACGTATAAAATTTCCATAAATCTTCAAAAAGACGTCATTCTGTCTTTGAATTTGTAGTCAATGAGCACCACGTCTCACCAAGAGCGGGGAGAGGCTAGCTGTGCTCTCCAAATCTCAAAAAATCTCACGTAGGTATGATTCTTACATTAATTATTCATTAGAGCACATCTTTTTGTGGAACCCACGCGTCTCTACTGGGCTACCTCATCAGCACCGTGGCCCGGTGACTCTGCTTTTTACTCGTTTCGTACCCCAACCAGGAAAAACCAGTTCTTATTAGGGCGGATAAATTACTCAAAATCGGCAACAAGATAGTCTATTCTTTCACGAAAAAAAGTGAACTGGATTCGACCTAAAGGTCAATAGTAAGAAAAGGGACCTCAAGATAATTCCTTGTAGGCTTCAGCGCTGTTCCAGTTGTTCCAGAGCGGACGAGTTTCCTGGTCAGAAATTGCTTCCATTTCTTCTGCGATGAGCTTTTGGGTAAATTTTTTCCTCATGCGAAATTGTTTTTGTTTCCTTGAGTCAACTCTTCGGCCCTGCAAAAGTACTTAGATTGCATCCTTCCAACAAACAAACAAACAACATGTTGGATGTTGAAAAACGGCTGACTACTTGAATGGGTAGATTGTGTCAGAATCCAGAGCGGACTCGCTCCTATTTGGTCACCATAGTCGCAATAAGTAATACGCTATATCGGTAAAAGTGCTAACAATAGCTTTGATCGTTCACTGTCCACAGTTAATCTCCGAAGCATCTATTTTTGTGGTTCATGACTTTTTCCGTTAGTATAAATAAAGGAAATGATCCAAAACCTTTTCCATACCGAGGCAATGTCGACAATACATATGTCCCTTATTGAAACAACATTCTTCCTGATTACTCAGGTCAAATATTAATGCTTTTCGACGGAGGAAGAACACATCTTTTTGTTGTGTGTCCACGAATTAA
The DNA here is from genome assembly GCA_037903475.1 of Ancylostoma caninum. Classification (NCBI taxonomy): domain Eukaryota; kingdom Metazoa; phylum Nematoda; class Chromadorea; order Rhabditida; family Ancylostomatidae; genus Ancylostoma; species Ancylostoma caninum. Next base: position 163,711 of record JBAJFG010000052.1, read on the forward strand.
TGATGTAAGCATCATTAGATGTTTTGAAATCCTTCTACATAGGCGTCGTAGGGATTGAAGTTAAAGCAGTGTCGGCCTTTTTGAAGACTTTCAACAAGACTGCTAGGTAGACTCTCATAGGCACATAGAATGAAGCGCTTAACCCATTTCTGGATCTGCACCAATCCATGCCTTCCCCCTTTCCTACTCCTCTCTTTTTAGATCTCGCAAAGATTCCAGAGCCTAAGCAGGTCCATTTAAGTCCTTTTGTTGAGCAATACTTGAGATTGTTAAATTCCTTTATTCTTTATAGGGCCAACGTTTCGGCGCTACGTGGCCCTCTTCAGGGCCTGAAAAGGTTCCACAACTCACATACTCTACGAGACCAAATGCATTGGTAGGTAAAGCCAAAAATTCAAAGGCTTATCTTTCAATCATGAGAAACAGCACAAGTTCGTAAATCAAGCGCAAACCTTTGTTCGTTCTACTGCTAGCGACAGTCGGCTAGTAGCGAGTGTTGTTCGCGAGTGAGAACCAACCCGGTCAGTCACGTTTAGGATCAAGTTGACAAAGATCGATTTGAGGTGATAGTTCGTTCCTAAGCAGGTCCTTTACTTCTCAGAAAATTCGAGAAAGCTGCTCGCCCACAGTCTCACTTGCACAGTACCGGTTATATTTTTCCAACCCATGGATCGTCAAATTTTTCCAAAGAGGACCAAAACCGAAATGGAATAAAACTGGCCTTGAGCTGATTTCGATTCTATGTACAAGTACTCGTTTTGGTGTGTCTCATGGTAGAACACGGAAAGTTTAGCCGGTTTCCATGGGGTTTGCTATGGGAATAGTCAACCCATTGACGACTGCGCGGTTGAAAGGTGAACCACGTCTTTTTTTTCGTATGATTCAGTTCGAGAGACCATAACTCTTGGCGGACTTCTTAGATGATGACGCAACGATAGTTACAAGTCAAAATGATTATAAAAATTTCAATATGGAATTTTCTAAGAGTTTCGGGGAAGTGAAAGGAGTCAGAAGTTGGGGAGATGTGGAAATGAGCGAATAATGGCGAGGCCCCACTGGGATAAAAAAGCTCGAGTTACCTTTGAACCTTTGAACATGATGCTTTTCTATGTAGCTCGACCAAAATCTTTTTTCTACGTGTACGTGGGTCAAAATAGCAGCTTAATTGTTTCCGCTCAGCATTTCTGTAGAGGGTACGACTGCTTTCATCCGATCAGGTAGTCAGAATCGGACCTGGAGATGGAAATTATGAAGATACACCATAGAACTCCTCAAAGCCCAATTCCTCATTCCTTTCCATAAAATTGGCCGTAATTTCTCCTGATAACACCAAAAGAACCAACAGAAAACATACTCGCAAGAGATACAAATAGAAAACTTCCGCCACCCGAGCAACAGCGGAAGTAGCGCGGTTCCGGAGCAGAGGTGCTGGGGCGGAAAACGTGGTGTGGGGCAGGCGTCGAATTGCCACAAAACTATGCATCCTGCACAGCCAGCCGGCTCCATCCATAAACGTCTGTTTTCAAGGGAGCTGACCACGGAACGGAAATTGTGTTTTCACGCGGCAGCCCTACCAGATCAAACGATAGCTCGATGGATTTCGTGGAATTAATTGGAAATAACGAAAGCATAGTGAAAGCAGACAAACAATGCAATCTGCTCTTCAGTTCCACTTTCGTCCGTTGGGAGCGTTCCGAGGAGGCAGCAGGGTGACGGCAGCGATGACGAGTGCCCCAGGACTAGTTGGAAGATAGCACTTCATTTCCGCCTCTCATTCATATTTCCATATCTGCACCCTGAGCGACCTTGTATAATCGGAACAGCGATGAACTGCACGGAATGCTGACAGGGCTACATAGGCTGCCTCATCATTCAATGAATACGAGGGGAACGTTTCCTAGGAATGGCCTGTTCGGGTAATGAATAACGAAGATCCCCCTTTCCGCGTTAAAGAACGCACATGTGGTGCATTCGCGTAGCTTCTGTTACCCATATGATGTTGGTATTATTCCGAGAAGCACGTAACAGAACTATTCCAGAAGAGTTGGGGATGCCTTGCTCACGAAAAGGTAATAGTGATAGAATGACACACATAGTACGGGGAAAAGGTGGATATTAAGGGTTTGAAAGGATTTTGGTGGTCCACCTTTGACACCTTTGCTAGCTCCAGATTTACCAGATGGTTCCACGAGTTACTTTTTGACCTTTCAACCCTAAGCCTTTTTTTTTCGAGGCTGGTCGCGGCACGCGTGGGCAGAACATATTATAGTAAAGCGTGAAAAAACGTCTCTTTCATACTTAGCACAGGTCAATTGGCCAGTTTTGATGTCCTTTCGAGCTCCAAATAGTTGATGGCTGCGGCTGCGCTTTTTTATTGACTCGTTGCTCCACTTCGCTGGCTTAAACCTCAGGTAAACTATGGCTTTTAGAAAAATTGTTCACAGCATTCTTTTAGAGGAAGAATAGCGCTTTCGAACTGTATGTAACTTGTACATAAAGGGTGGCAAATAGATGGAGAAAAGTGCATCCGAAAAAAAAAAGCGCAAGGTCTTATGTTAACACCTAATATTTGTTTATCTAAACACCAAAACCTGCTGAATAATACGAAGCTGTGAAATTGAGTACTGAGTTGGTGAAAACAGAACCTATGAAGAAAAAAGTCTCAACCACACTTACGTAGCCCACACAAATTCATGGACTCTATGGCACGGAAAAAAACTTGGATTCCAAATTAAATTTTTTATATGAGGAACTTAGCGTTCTCTGTATCTCGGAAGCTAAATTTAGGAGCTTTTGGGGAGACGTAGCGGTTCAATTTGGAGGTTGTTTAGTTGTGAATGTCATGATTAACTAACCCGAATTTACATTCGTCTATTTAGTTGCAAAATACAGTTTTCAATGAAAAGATCCGCCTTTTTTCGTACTTCTTTGTGCAGAAAAGAGCAGATCCAAAACCGCAAAATTCAGTGAAAAAGGACATGTTCAAGGTCCCCTTCCCTCAAACTGCCAGGACCTATTTAGAAAAGGAAGTAGGAAAAAACAACAGTCACAGAATGACATACGTGACAAGCCTAATGGCGTTCTCATGCTTGTTAATGAGCTATAAATCTTCCAGAAAAGCCTAATCGCGACTGACGACGCCATCCGGAAGCGGAGTGCTGTTGCTGCTCACTAGACAATCTGTACATTTACAGCTCGCTTCTTTATTTGTTGGGTTGGTTGTGGAACGGTGCTGGCGAAGGTAAAAACGAAATAGTGAGCAAGAGCTGGAGATCAAATTACCTGCTATGATAGTAGTGAGAAAAACGAGCGACCAACGGGGGTATTTTCTTCCGGAAATGGAACAAGGGAGAAAACAACTGCTCAATTAGTTTCCAAGAGCTTTTACTGTGATTGGTGGAGTTTTACATAGTGAAATAAGTATAGTACAGTTTAAAAATGCTAGAAATTTGGTGGATGGCTTCCAATGATCCATAAAAACGCAGGCCGGTTCGTTGAACACTTGCGCATTTTAAATTCCTCAGCTATAGACAAATAACGGCGCTGTTAACATGGCGAAAACAACTGTCTACGGCTGCGCGTAGGTAAATGAACCCAGGTCATTCCATAGAAAGTCTGAGAAGTGTGAATCGAAGACAACTGGTATTTACATGGAATTTTAGTGGAAACCTCAGAGTTTAAGGAATTTGGAAGTTGTTCAAGTGAAACTAGGACGTATGTATGTGAAGTTCCAGCCGCAGTTTCCTCGAAGGCTGGCGCTAAGCACGATTTTTTATGAGATTTATCTCGTAACCATCATAGCGGTAAAGTAATCAGTGCCACTTAATAAATTTTCTCCATGATATGTAGCATAGGGGACTTTCTCCACTGAGAGATAGTTTAGTTTAGCAAAATCTTAACGAGAAAATAAACTACGAACCTTGTACATAGATGGTCGACTTATGAGTGGAATGACTGATCTATAAGATTTTCAACTTAGATTTCACATTTTTTCACGAGATTTGTCTTGGAATCATCGAAGAAGGATAGCCAGAGCTACACCAGATACTTACATTTTCTCCGGGTTTGTTGTTGGTTTCCTTTAGCAAGACATAAACCACTAAATAAACAAGCTTTTTGGATGGTAGATTTATGAGTGGAGGTAGGATTCATAACTAAATTTCTATGAGGTAGGCTAACAATATTCAAGGGCGTTCACCTTGAAAATGTTCGTGTTGGATCACCACAGTCCGCCTCAAAAATCCATCGCATTGTGACTTTGAGGAGGAATAAGTTCGAGGATCTGGAAACTAATGGAGTAGAATTACCTGCTCTCCCTTCTCTTTACACAGTAGAAAAAAAATAGCCACCAACGAGGTCTTTTTCTGTGCAATGACCAATCAGAAAAATCAGATCTCAGGAAAAAAAGCCAATTTTTGTTCACGAACGTTGGAGGCAAGCTGCAAGTCTATGGAGGAAGTACAAATAATGCTTAGAACCTAATAACATATTAGGCAAGATAATGGAGAACACGAGATGAACCATTTCCATATTCGGTCAATTGCGTGCCGATCAATTCTGTCTTCCTGTTGTAGGTTAGATAAGTATATTTAAAACCAAATATTCGACTGAACGTAGTTGAAAATTTCAGCTATTGAAAGAGAGGAACCTTTTGCGCTGGAGAAAAAGTGATAGAAAAAACTATAGGCCTTTCCTTCTACGAATAACCGAACAGGTCCTTAAGTCATTCACTAAGCTTTTTTTAATGAAGGATGGTCCACATTCATCAACTGAATCAAGCAGAACAAGCTGCGGGGTTTGCTCTTCAGTATAGTATGCAACGAGTAATATGATGGAGTAGGTGAGAGCATAGAGAATGCAGAGAAGAAAAGAAACAAAATCAATCCGATCTCTAGGAGAATTGCCATGCCGGAACGATTCCAAGAAGAGGCGCAAGACACGAAACAAAACAAAAAGCAAAGCATGAGAAGGGAGCGGCAAGTGACGTGGGAAACTCGGTGACATGCTGGAGCGGGTAAAAAAGCAAAACTTCTTAACGGCTCGCGAAAAGACAAAGCGAAGTACCCGAACCCACGAAAAACTCCAATTATTAGCAATTTTACTGGAAGCAGTCGATGTAGGAGCTGCACTTCTTCGGAGGTACGTGAGCTAAGGCTCTTTTCTCTTCAGAGAAAATATCGGAAAGGGGGATAGAAGGCGAAATTTCCAGCTCAGTGGGGCGTAGAAAGTAGTGTAGAAAGGTGCAAGACCCTTGAAGTGGTCATTAGATAGTTTTGAAGCAGAAGAAAACTAAACACTTCGATAAGAATCTTATTGCTGATTGTGAGCCATCAACTCTGGTCCTTGAGCGCTCTGGGAAGAATAAGAAACAAAATCCTTTCTTATCTTCTTGACATGTCCCGTCTTAGGAAGAATTCCTGAGGTGACGGATCACCTAAAGCCAACTCAAACATCTCTTGCCTTATGACCACGTAGTTCACGGAATATAATAAAATGAAATAATTAAGTTATAAGAGTTTTGGGACACTTGAACGACACAAAGGTGTAGCATAAAAGCAAAGAAAAAAATGGAAGTTTTTCAGAATATCCTGGGGAAACAGATCCGAACAAATATTCTATAAAATATCGAAAACTCGAAGTAAAGTTCCAACTTTTCTCATGGCCCACACATTCTCAGGAACCCTATGTTCTCTTAGTTTTTACTTTCTTATGCTCACTGTCGTAGCTTTGCCATTTCTATTATTGTTTCATATTTTCTATGGTAGTATGGAGTGGCTATGATGAACCCCTGCAATTTTATGCCACAGAGTCCAGAAAAAAAAGTTTATACTTGCTTCCATTCCTCTTAGAGTCATCGCGCTTCAAATAGTGTAAATATTATTATTAGTGTAAATAATAATAATAATAATAATAATAATAATATGTAACAGTGTAAATATTATTAAATATTATTTTCGGACAATCCGTATGTAAGGCCGCTGCTGCCGACTTTCTCGCAAAACGAAAACCTCTGGAAATCGATGTATCGATTACTGTCACTGCCATAACCGTGCGGAATCACTGCAAGCGCTAAGATCTATGTCACTTCTGAAAAAGGATCTAGTGAATAGAAGTGCACCTAGCTGAAAGTCTCTAGAACAACAACAGAAGTGGAGAGTAACACAATATTTGCACAACGAAGAGCAACAAGAGGAAGTCCATGTCCGAAATTTACTACGAACCGTTCCCTGTGTTGAAACTCGACACCAGAAAAGAAGTGCAACGCAACACGAATTCAGAGAAGGAGAACTATTGTGACGTTTGGGCTGCCGGAGCATTTTGTGAAGTACATCACCTGCTCCGTGCGTATGTATGCGGAAGTTCAACCATGAAAATATTTTATGCGGAAGTTCAACCATGAAAATATTTAACTTTTTTACTCTGGTGTACATACGAAGGTACCGAGAAATTTCTCCTAAGGGAAGGAAACATGCAGCGAACAAATACAGCGGTGGCTGAAAACTGCAATTGCTTGCTCTTGACATGCCAGAAAGAATCGCATTACTGCTACTCAACTAAAAAAAGAACTTCATTTGGTAAATGCCGCTCAGCCACGTAGGTGTGGAAAAACTCTAGTACCTTGCACGACTCGATCTTGCATGAAAAAGGCTATTTTCTGTGTGCACTGCAAAGTTCAGGACAACTACGTCATTTCGGAATTTCAAAGCATAAGGCCAGGAAAAATCTGTGCTTTCGGAAGAAATGCCAAAGAATCACCCATTTGTGAGGCGTGTCCATCATGCTCATTACATTTCAAGCATTTGTGATCACTGTGAGACGCTTCTATGTATGAAAATATTTTTGAAATGGTTTCCTGGAAATTAACTGTGGTCGTGCCGGCGAAAGCAACATTTTGATCACATACTCACTCTGAGTTCTTTAAATATCTGGGGGGGGGGGTATTGAAGCAAAATAAGGAGGAACATGAACGGGAAAAGCCAAAAGAAGACACTCCTCTTTGCTCCTGTATTGCAAGGAGTCGAGAAACTTGGCATTTTGGTTGGAGCAGCTGCACGGATCTGTTTTTGTAATAGATACTTCAACATTACTTCCACCCAATCTTGATTTTTACAACAGCTCGTGGACGACTCTTATGCTTTCTTGTTATGGCTGTGGCAGCAATCTTTTGGAGCACGAGACATTTTCTGGATTTGCGATCCGGGCACGCCCATATGACTCCCGAGAATTCTACAACTTTCAGGCAAGAAGAGAGAAGTTTCCTTAATTCATCAGTACAATGCAAAGTGGGAACGTTATGGCGAAGTAAACTGAAAAGCAGATGACAAATGAGGAGTGACCCATGCCGTTCAATAACGCTGCACCTCCGTGCTTGTATTATTGTGTTCTGAACATTTGTGGAGGAAGCTGACCTCACAGAGCATTAATCTTCAAAGATAAATACGCCATAAGGTGTAGGAAGGTAATAAGTAGAGGTGAGGTTAACCGGAAGGGGCGACTGGCTAGAATTACTCAGCTCCTGTAAATGGGAGCAGAGGATAGTATTAGGTGCGTGCAAAGGTTCCTGGGCAGTTTCACGTAAATTTTTAAAACGAGACTCGGGTCAAAGTTAACATTTTTGTTCAATTCAAAAAGCATTGGCATCTACGTAAATTAGCCAATACGGCACATACAAAACTGTTCTAGAAGCTCAAAATTTGACAGATTTATACTTGGAAGACGGGCACGCATCGTTTGTGAGTAGGGTCTCTTTACTAAATGTTTTATAGCGAATGTAATGAGGTAGAAGCTTCAAATAAGGACAGTCTGCTGGAGACAGGTGCAATGCGTAAAGAAAACATTATATTAGCATTTCGAAACATAAATGGTCAATTTTTTATACGGCTGACACTGTAACTTACCGGTACTTGTTAACCCGCAGCTGCAGCGGACGGAATAAGTCCGCCGGTACTGTCCTTACATTTCGGATTTCTTCCATGATTGCTTTAGACAAAAGAGCGCATTACTCTACAATTAAAGTGCATCCGTTTGAGAAAAGAAATTGGCTGTGGATGACCTTTGTTGTTAGCACGTTTTTAGACGTATGAAAATGAAAATGAAAATGACTGAAGTTGCTGAGTATGAAAGGTCAAACAAATTACTTGAGAGTGTGACTTTGGTTTGTCTATCTTTTGGGTAGGTCGCTGGAACCCAGCCCCCAGCACGACCTTCTCTTATTGTCCTACACAAACCACTTTCTATTAACAAGAACAAGAGGAAAACGTTTTGAGGATATTGGTAGGTCGAATATCTGTAGACCTGCCAATGTAGACATTGGTGTTTTTCCCTTACTCAAAATCCATCTACGCATCTCCTCCACCTGATTTTCCTTAAGTGACGAGACATGGTTGGCTAATTTACCTGCGATGTCGTTCCCACTTTGCAATGGGTCTGATTCGACCAGCTCTACCTTCTATCTTCGACGTCTGCGCTTGAACAGCAATTTCTTAGCTCTCAGCTCCGCTTAGAATGATTGAAGACCTACGATCCCCCGGCATTTTGGAGGAGATACAGAATACAGACGTATCACCAGTGTTATTGGTCTATTGGTTTCCGTTGTTGATCATCCGGATCTATGAAGCAAAATTCCGCGAATCAGCTTATAGCACATAGAATTGGTTCACACTAAAAACATGATAACGCTGTGACGTCGGACCAAAAGTTGTAGCCAAAAGTTGTGTAGATGGCAGATGTTTCGGGCTACCAATATCCTTGAAAACCTTTGCTGGATGTCGCATCCGCCGGAAGCAAAAAGACGTTGAACAATGAAATACCATCAACTGCCCCAGAAGTTTTACACGCACCTAATATTTTGTATATCCTTCAAACAACCGCCATGGTCACCACTTGGACAAACATATGCTTTCCTGAGATTTTCACCAGGATGGAAGAGAGCTAAGGAAGAGGAAATGGAAGTGAGAATAAATGGGTTGCGAAATTCTTGCTGGATGGATACGTTAGTGGGTAGGGAACTACGTTCACTGGAGCTGTAAAATGCACGATGACCTTCCATTCGAGATGGATTCTACCAAAATCTCATTAAATTAAGCTCCCAACCATTTTCCACCTCCCTACAGCTCAGACGAGTCTAACCATCATTGCGCCCTTTGCCTATTCAGCTTCTTCAGGAAAGTGCCACTTAAAGACGCTGCATGCTGCTACCTTTTTCAAACACACGGAACGCATTTGCCAGCTTCAATCTTTTCGAGACTGGGAATATGTTCTGCTCTATCTATCTCAAGTTACTAAACCGTCGTTTTGCTGGCGCTTCCCTGGATTTCTTTCGGTAACGGCTTCTGGGAAGAAAATGGACAATGCTACTCACGATTTTCTGCGCATGATTCTGAAAACGAGACAAAAAGGCCCAGAACTCCAAGCATTTTCTGAATGTAATAATCGTGGAAGTTGCAGTCGTTTGCATCTTAGCAACTATTTGATATAGGAATGCATAGGTTCTAAAGAAAGTCGATTCCAGGAGAGGAAGGGGTGTGGCGAGTGGCCAAATACCGCCCTTGAATGAAAAATTGTAAAGCACAAAGCCACAAGATTCGAAGAATAATGATTCAGCAGAAAATTCAGGAAGGAAAAAAAGTAAAGAAAAAAAAACAGCATCTGTTCAAGTGTTGAATCAATGCTTAAGATTGTATAATAGATTCCTCATGAACTAGTAATGCCGTTAACAGCTAGCTGGACTAGATGCCCCCTGACATAGCCATGCCAGAAATTACGAAAATGGAATATTTGCTGGCTGCTAGAAATCGGAGTGGGTTGGTGGTCATACATAAACAGGCATTGTATTATATAAAATCCCATAATTTTCTTCTTTCTCAAAAAATCATTCCAAAGGAAGTTGCTCGAAAAACCCGCGAATCAAAAGAAATTTTTCAGATCCTATGGCTTTGACTAATGTATTAATCCACCCAGTAATTTTGCCGTTATCTCGCCTTTTATCAAGTTATTGCGCTATGTTTGTTAAGAGCGAGCTAGCAATGGTTCTACATATTTTATCGTCCTGGAACCGTTCAGAATAACAAGTAAATATTACTAAGGAGTTGGTTTTTCTTTCAATACATGCTTTTGGGAAATTTATGCTTTTAATATTGCATAATGTGAGCTCACAGCACTCGCTAAACGATCACAGACGAACACTTCAGCTATCAGTTGCTATCTATGATCCAACGATTGCTTATTTCAGGTGTAAGTTATAGGGAACTGCAAGCTCAATCTGTACACCTTGAGAAGCTCCAGTGAGAGAACGTGTCCGGAGGAGCAACTAGCGATTCTACGCAGGGAGTTATGTCACTTACAGAAGAAAGTTAGGAGTTTGCTTTGAAAATATGAAGGGTTCAGTCGAACTTAAGCGGAAACCATGGAGCTCAACTGACACTTCCCAGAGATTTTCGCGAAACGTTTCAGTTTTTGTAAAGATGCATGACTTCCAATTTTAATTTACCTGTAACCTAAATCTACAAAGTCGCGGAGACTGATCCACCATAGAGCAGTGACCTTCACGGTGCCAGAGGATTCAACCACGTCATGATTTGAAATTCAGGATAGCAAGCGCTAGCAGCACTCCAGGAAGACGAGCGCTGTGGAGGGACACTTAGAGGTGATGTGTGGCTGCTGGCTGTGGGGGCCGCTAATTCATGTATTGACCGAAACATCAGCGTCAATTAGGATCAAAGTCGTGGCTTCGGCATGGCCAGCGACGGCTCCAGCAGCACTTATTACTGAAGTAATCGCATCCAGGGACTGTGACTCTGGATGACGAGGAGCAGAGATGCATTTGTGCGACGCTAAGGACTCGGGAAGTAAAGGTCTCGCTAACAGTGTCTAGCGACATTAAGGAGAAAGCACGCTTTTATAGCTGAATGCCACGAAAGCGCTGGTATTTTCAAAGTAAAATAGTGATGAACTAATAGTTGCGTGCGTGTTCTCGTTATGTCCTTCGGAACAGCCAGCACATAACAGCGCCGTTCCGCTGCTTCTAAGGGTGCAGAAGCTTCAAGTGCCTCAAACACCCCAACTAATAAGTTGTCGAACTTTTTTGAACGCCTTGCCGTCGGGGCTAAACGTGCAATTCCATTGCTATTCTACTGAAGCATTCAATAGAAGCACCTCAACCTGGACTGCGCTGAGGATGAGGGTGTATTATTGGAAAAAAAAAGTTCATTTGAGAAGTTCTTCAGGAACTTAGGCACTGAACGTGTGTAAATGTGAAGATATGTAACTTCCGTATGTGCTTCCTATGTAGTCTTCAGCACTCTTCATGACAAAACAAATTTCCCAGGCATTTCAGACTATTTCAGACTTGAAAGACTCTTTAATAATGAATATACATATAGATGGGCTCCTGGACCTCCGACGCTCTCTCAAGTATGACTGCGATAGAACTGGGCCTCTAAAGGCTTTCAAGCACCACGTCCTCATCCATTATTTGTTTACACATAAATATATTATTTGCCCAGTGATGAACTAATAGAAAAAAACTGAACACTGAAAGGGAGAAACCATGGAGAATCCGGCTAGTTGATGTTTATTGTAAGGAAACTTCAGCCACAATACCTCCTCATAATGGATCATGTTCTCCCACTATCAATGCTTAGGAAAAACTCCATCCGTGTCTTTTTCGCTGCAAATCCAACGCAAATGATAAAGAATCTTCGAGAACTAGGACGAATTTTGGAGCTTCTCATATAACAAATGGTCAGACTTTGGAGGAAACCATACTAATATTCTAAGTTGTCAAAGGCGGTGATCGAAAATCATTCGTGCATCAGTTTCGAAACATATGAAACTGTCCTAAAAGATTTGATGAAGGTAATGGGAAGGTAAGGTATCCATAGATTGGACATGCAGGTGGTACGTGCCTTGGCATACTAGCGGTCATCCTGATTCAATGCTGTTCTCATTCCGGCCGTGCCACTATGTGTTCACGTATTCCTAGAGCGAGCTTATGCAAGAGCGGTTGTGTAAGCGCTGCTGCCCGATAACAGCTCCATTCATGCCCTGAATGAAACATTTGGAGGCCGGTAACAGTTTCATACACTGAGGAATGAAACCATCCCAGGCTTACACCGCTATGCTCCCGTCTTTGCATCAGCTCGCGCTACCGATGCGTGATGATAAAGTGATAGGCCGCAAAGGAACAACACTGAATCAGGATGACCATTACTATATATTTGCTGCTCCCAAGCATTGAAAATAAATCGCATTCAAATGAAATGAGCTTTAGTAGTTATTATCCGCTACACTATACGCATAGTACAGCGCCATACGTTGTCGTCGCTAGCGATATTGATCCAGACACTTATCGATTTTTGAGCATACCATCGTTGAAGGCGTTTCTGCCCGAGCTACCACTAATCGATGCAAGTTGCTAAACTTTACGTAGCGGTAGCCAGGTAACCGAATTTATAACTGGAAGCCATGATATTTATTGCTCACGCAACACTATGCGTCATAAAGCAGCAACATAACGATTCACGTGCGGCGATCGTTACATCTGTAACGAAGAAATTAAAAATTACTTGCCACATATTTGACAAAGACCAAGGGGGAAGAATTCGAATTTTCCTTTTCTGGGCAAAGTGAGGATTTTGAAGCTTGGACAACTGGCCCTCAAAAAATCGCTGGCGCCGTTGTGTCGATACTTCATTTGACTAGCGTCTCAATGGAAAACCCGAGAAAGGTGATGCTTTCATTCATTCATTCTCTCTATGTCGCTATCCATGAATTGGTTTTTGTTCATGAGAAGACAGAGCTCCTTTTCACTCCTCTTCAACCCGAAAAACAACTAGCTGATTCGGAAATAGATGGTTTCATCCGTGCACAGTAGTTAGCAAGCGCATATAGCACTGCAAGTATGCAATCCAGAACCACTGATTTCCTCAACTACATCTTAATAAGGGCCCTGGCAAAACTTCCCGTCTGGGGAAGATGAGACTGCCATGACATCTGCTCAAACGTTTCTTTGACATGGCTGAAAGCATCTTCTCCTTATGCACTTTTATCCGGCTTAGCCATGCATTGTAACTGAGCTGAAGGCGCTTTCTGTCGCTTCGATATGTCACTATTAATGGGTGTAGCAAAAAGTATTGACATCGTAAGCAAAGCACGTGCATCGGCGTCTAGTTTTCCAGTGCAGGACGAAGTCATCGAGACGAAACTCAACAACCACGTATAGCTGCAGGCGATCAGACTGAAGCACGCATGAAGGCAGTGCATGCGAGCTGCGTAATGGGAATTGAGGAAGTGAGGAAGTGAAATCGAGGTTGCAAGAGGTTAAGTGCATTGACATTTCGGAACGAAACCACATCCGTCGAGGTAATCGGGCGCGAGGAAGCGGTGAGGCGCCGTCTGCGAGAACAACCACAAGAAACTCCGAAAACTCTCCAAGTAGACGGCTGCGGTGTGAAAACGCGAGGAATTCTCACCGCTTAGGACTTTTTCGACGAAAAAGCAATGGGCGAGCTGTGAGAAATCGAATGAGAATAACATAGGTCATTGCCAGAAATAAATATTTCTTGTAGTCAAAATAATTGCGATTTATGTTGTGAAAACTCGTGCGAGAACGAGAAAATAAAAGCTATCCATGTCCATAGCAAACCAAAAGCTAGAAGACGTTTGGAACTGCGTCAACTTTTGGTTGGATTCACAAATTTTACCCGAAGAACTTTGAGATCCTGGATGACGCGAAGAGGACGAGGTTCTCTACAAAAACTTCCATATAAAGCACAAGAGATTAGACTTGGCTAATGTGGACAAACGGCAGAAAAAGCTAGACATGTCAATTTTGCTAGGAAACCTCGTTCTCTTTGGGGGAAGATCTCCGGGAAAATTCACGAGGCCCGCCCCAAGCTTGCCTGTAATCGACATTATAGAAAATCATAGATTTAAAAATTCTTGCTCAACTCATATTTTAAAAGAATTGCTAATATCGAAAATTCGACGAGAAATAGGTGGATATTGCTTTTGACCTTTCCTGTTTTCCGATAGCGCCTTTGCTCAGAAATGCGCTTAGTTGGACACAAGAAAATTGGCATGCTCATGATAAAAATTGGAAATCAACTTTTTCATCCTGAAAGTTCAATTATCCGGAACAGCTGAGCAAAATTAAGGATTGAAGTGCCCAACAATGAGCAGTTGTAGCCTTCCTAGAAGAACATTCTCTGCCATTAACAAGAGAGCACTAGCAGAATAGAATGAAGGTTGATCCGATAACAACAGGATCCAGCAACACAACTATACACTCTATGCCACGATGTAATTGTAAGAATTCCCTCTGAAAATATGCCATGTCACCTAGCTTTTAGGTTTTGGAACGCAAAACAAAACAAATCCTAAAAATTGTGAGAAAACTACTCGGAAAGGAAGTTATTTTTTGAGAAAGTATGAGCAAGAAATTTCCAACTACCTACTCATCTTTGCAAAAAGGGCAGCACACGGTAAGATATGCATGATCAGGCATGAGCCTTCAATAATCGGTTGTTTTCTATGACTGCTCCGGACTGTACGAAACAAAACAAGAATAATTCAAAAGCATGGATTCGATACAAAAAATACTCATGAAGACTTCTACAGAAGGCAGCGACAGAATGGCGAAAGTGCGTGGGATAATTGATAACCGTTAGTGAAAACGCACTCAGATTGTTCTCCCATGGTGAATAGTCCTCGTAGAGAAAAGTTACATTTGCTGTTGGCATTGATCCATTTTTGCTCATTCTGTAAGGTTACTGCAGTAGAACGTCAACGAAGCAATTTTCAAATTTTAGAAAGATGTTGTAGAAGTGAATATTTCAGAATATAGCTGAGAATTTGTGTCAGATCTATTTATTTATTTATTTATTTGTTTATTTATTTATTTATTTATTTATTCATTTATTATACACAGTGCCAAGGCACAGTGCTTCCGTTCAACACGAAGGTAATAAACATAAATAAATAAGGTAGGTAGAGAGAGGGTTTTGAAAGTTGGATTGAAATTGAAAGGAAGATTGCAGGAAAGAAGCATGAAATCCCAGAACAACGCTTTGAAAATGGTCAGCCCGCTCAGAAATACCTTCAACACTTTGTATGTTGACGTTACTCCCTTGACCTTACTTAAGCATGAGTTAGGTAAAGTAACTAACTCAAGCGATCCATTTCCACTAGTATGATCTAGCAGTGGTATCGCTCAAGAGAAACTCTGGAATGAGGAATCAATGCAATGGAAATAGTATAAGGGGTAGAAAATTTTCGTTTCAAAACCAATAGAACGAAAATAATACAAGTTTTGGGGAAAGCTTTGCCGTGGAATCCGAGATTATAATGGATGGCGGGTTAAAACCACACTGTACAGATACATTACCTCTGGGATTCCCTTAAAGAATATATGGAGTGCACAGTGGTCCATGAGTGTTGCTTCAGAAAAGACATAGAATATGTAGATGTCGTTTGATTCAGGCTTTTTGAAGAGGAAATTGGTTAAATTCAAGCGATATCGGTGGACCAGTGCTTGGGTAAAGCAGGATAATCTAATAATTAAAAAAAATGAGCAAGCTTGCTTTTGTTGAAAATAATTAAAAGTATCAAACACGTCAAATTGGAACCCTGGCGCCGAGACCAGTAGATATACGAAGATCTGCAGACGATACATGTTGCGAATTCATTTATCTAAAGAAGGGGAGCACCAAGATTAATATCGCAGACTGCAAAGCAAACATAATGGAATTTCTAAATGGGATTTCTATAGCAAGTCTGTGCACAAGTAGCCGGAAAACACGAGCCGAATAGAAAAGCTCGGCTAGACTAGGAGGTGGAGTGCTCTGTTCCACACATAAGTAGCTGCTGCACTTGTACGCAATTCAAGAGTCTTTGGTGAATAGCAACAGCCACAGCTACATACACTTATAGTCGTATCAATCTGTTGAATATTTGCTAGTGGACTATCACCCAAGATTTTGAGCTTTTCCACCGGATATCCGCAGGATTCTGGTGATTCCAGATCACCTGCGCTGACTACTAGCGTCTACGAAGCGAAAAAAAACCTGGAATTCACAGGCAATTACCTATTTTGCTGATTATTGCGTATGCTATGGTAAATAAAGTATTTGAGAAGAATGGGAACCTCGATGTCCCATTAAATGGCTGCCCGGAAATTGCAGATAATCACCAGGGCGAAGATCGGTAATTAAAATATGAGAGCGATCTCTTCTCGAGCGACAACAGATGGTTAACGGCTGAGCCTTCCAAGCTACCTGCCCTGCAAATGTGGAGCATCCTAGCGGTGGAAGGATGCCAATAATAAACGAATAAGCAAACAAATGCCAACAAATTGCTGTCCGAGTCTAATCTAGTCTTAGGAATAGCAACTCGCAACTATATACTTAGCCCTATACAAGAAAGAAGGGCATATTCTGGAAAAAAATTCAGGTTTCCTTCGTCAGTCTCAAATGATCATAGTGAAGGCCCTAAGAAGGTCCTTACTCTAGGAAAATTCATCATCAAGTTCTCAAGAGCTACAAAATCGGGTATGTTTAAGGTGTATGGAAACCTACTTTGCACTCTTCATTACTCGGAATGTCTCCTTTAGTTCCTCCTTCTCTTCATCGTTTTTTCAATGTTCTAATTTTTTCGACTGAAGCATAGTCATCAATTCGGACATTCGGCGCTCCTAAACCAATATAACTGGTGTTAGTGTGATAGCCATCTGTGAGGTTCTCTGTGATTGGCTATTCTTCACAGCTAATGTTACTAAAGTGTAAATAGGGTAACTTGTTAGTAGCAGATGCAGAACATTCAAAAGAAAATGGGAGATATTCACTGTGGTCTTTTGATGGCTTCTACGTATGTCACGAGTTCTTTTACAAAAAATAACCAGTTATATCTTCAGAATTGCCTTCGAATTTGTTGTTAAATTGAGTCTCGAGGAAGCATGAGTCAGTTTGAATTCGGAATTCGATTTTTAGAGAACGTCACACATTCCAGCATCAAATAATGAGGACAGTTAGTGCATCATGCTGAACCGAGAACTGTACTATGTATAGATGACCAAAGCAGTTTCTGGAGATCTGGAGAAAACTGTAGCAGAGGGACATAATGACGCTGTTGCTCTACTCTAATGGCTCAATGATAACCACAACCAACCTGTCGGCCTTATCCCAGGGTGTATTGATGATGAACACTACGAGAAACTTCTTTTTCGCCCCTTTCCATTATCCTTCAGCAAGATTTTAGCCAGTGAGTTAGCACCTACGTGGAGAACGAGAGACATGCCCTTGCCCTATGAGCCCGTTTAGTCGTACAAGTCCTAGAATTTATATGAGACCACCAGAAATGAGCACTCCATCATAGAGAACAGATTGGCGGATTTTCGAAATCGTGACTTACTATAATGGTCACACTTATGAATTATCCTTCTTTTTGTTGGTTAGAGTCGTGAATGCCATGGAGGAGGGGAGAGGGAGCGATTTTTTCTAAACAGGGGACTTTTATGCCTTAGCAAAAAATAATTAATGAAAATAATTAATGAAAATTAATAAATAAATAAAATACAAAAAGCAAATGAGGTGCGAAATCTGCTCAAAACGACGGATAAGCTATGCACGACAATTGACGGTAGAAAACAGTGTCTCTCGCATAATCGAAGAAAACGGATACCGTGCGGATCCTCCGAAGATATGGTCCCCTTACTCAACCAGAGATGGTATGGCACTTGTTCTCCCCCATGTGAGAGATGGTGCATCCCGATAATTGAGTCATGCTGCAAAGGATTCCGGACTAGCCATAAGGCTTGTATTCCGCGCACCTCCCACGTTAAAAGACCTGCTCACATCCACTAGGATCTACGAGAGTCGATGCCCCGGATCTGATTGTAGGCGATAGTTGTAATATTTCTTGCTGTCTGTTTCATGAGCAGAATAGAAGAACCAGTGCTAGCCCGTCTACCCTTGATGTACTGTCGATATATTGATGACTGTTGCATAGTCACATCGACACAGTCCGAAATGGACGAGTGTTTCAACATCCTCAACCAACAGTCACAATACATAAGGCTTACACGAGAAACCCCCAGTGACGGCTGGTTGGCCTACCTAAACACTCAAATACATCTGCACAACGGCTTGATTGGGGTTAAATGGTATCGCAAGGCAAGCGCTAAAAACATCATATTACACGCAAAATCTGCACATCCAACAGCTGTTAAACGAGCCGTTGTACGTAATATGTTCAAAACTGCCACCCAAGTTTGCACTGGCGAAGCTGAACGCCAGGAATCGGTCCGGTTAGCAAGAAGCAGTGCGAACAGCAACGGGTACTCAACACCTGAGCATCCACGGAAACGACCCTGGGCATATTCAAACATTTCGAAAGCAAACAAACTCCCTCTCTGTCTTCCATTTGTTTCCAATGAGGCGACCGCTGAACTTCGAAGATGGCTAGTACGAGCACAACTGCAAAATGATGTGATCTTGGTGAACATCCCCAATGATAACAGGCAAGGTAGCTCCTAGAGGCGTTTTGGATTTCGGTTCAAAATCCCAAGATGAACAACCGAAATGAGTGCTTGGCGATTACAAATGACTTCCTGCCCTTCATGCCTCTCTGTGAGCTGTAGATCGCTATTGTATCTGTGACCCTATACCATCTTGGGTCCCTGGTGGCACTCATTCGTCCAGAGTGTCATCAAACAGTGCGGACAAAGATCGCAAAATCGGTGGAATTCGTGGTACGTTGTGAGACTCAGTTGTGAGGGATTTCCAGATGTGTTCGGGAGAAGGTCCATAGTTTCTTGAGAGAGATGAGACGTTTGGCGGTCCAGATCATAAATAGCATTGAGACCACTTTCAGGCCTCTGAAGAAGACGTTACCGTCGAAACGTCGGGCCGATTAAAATAAAGAATTCCATCTACCAACCTGAACGGCGCAGAAGATTATCATCAATTATCACAAGTATGCCCAGGTTTAAGCAACAAAGGACATGGAGATTAATACTCCTAAAATTCCTAAAATTAAAGCACTGGGCGCTCAAAAAAGTTCGAGCTTGCAGCGATGGTTGAGTATTACTCGAATTACTCGATGCTGCACATCTATGAGGCATAACAACTCTGTGAGCACCTTTGTTCAGGTTTTTTGCCTGTTGCGAATTAATTAGATATTCACATAAAAGAATGTGCAACACACCAGGACAGATAATGTCTTTCAAAAACCCAAACTAGAGTGCGTTTACCGAAGAATCCCACTGTTAGAGCTGTATTCATGGACAGATTTTGTGCTCCATAAGATCCATGAGGAATTAGTTCAATTGTATGCAAGTGTGAACAGGCATATTAATTGGCCGCCAATAACGTGCTTATGGATGGACTTTCACGATCTATTAGACCTATAGTAAAACACGTTAACTGCATTTGAATGTGGATTCGGATTTGTGTATCGCAACTAACACTTATATAGGAACAGGCTATTTGCGTGCATTTTGTATATTTTATCGATAACCTAGGACACTCTTACGTCATCTTCAGAAGCATTACCCGGGTGAAGAGCTGAAAGAGGTTTTTGATTCAAATTTTTCTTCATAGTGGTCTCTTGGACTTGCAATTGTATTGATTGTAGGTAAAGTTCTAGTGGTTTTCAGAAGTTTGCTTTTTTAAATACCATGCAGCCTTGCAGTAACTTGTTTTTGTATGTATAAGGAGGTCAGGTATGTACAAGTTTATTATTATTATCATCTGCAAACTGCTGCACAAGCCCTTGCAGAGAGATGGAATCTTCCAAGCAGTACATTTGCGACCTTTTAGTATTCGACTTGAAATCTGATGAATCAGTAGCCACTTCCAGTCGCCCTATCACCACAGTATTTGGGAAGGCACGGTGTCCGAACGCATTCGACAGGATTGCGTCAGAAGCTTTCATGTTGGCGACTACAAACTCTATGTTTCGACATAGTCGGAACGCGCTTCTGGATCCGACAGTGATCGATTGTGACAATTGAAGGACTCAGATGCATGGCAAACTATGCGTAAAACGACAAAACTCTAGGATGTTCACTTTGCCACCATCACCAATTGCCTGCATCAGTTGGATAGGGTATGAAAATTATCACTGTGAGTGATGGTGGTCTGACCGAAGGCGATCTTCAGCGACGTGCAGAGGTGGCTACTGTGTTGCTCTCGCACAGGCGCATGGAGAACTGGCTGGAGCCCATCTTTACAGAGGATGAGAGCTATGTACGTCCAAATCAAATGCCGCCGGCACTGGGTTGACAAGGATGACCGGCCTGAACCGCGGCTGGAGGCAGGCCTTCACTGAATGAAGGTTATGGTCTTTGTTTGGTGTGACAGCAAAGGCATCATCCCACTACGAGATACTGCCACGCTATACTGCCCATGCGGCGGACCTGTACTGTCTACAGCTGGACAAATTGGCCACAAAACTCGCAGAGAAAGGTCCCAATCACAGCACGATACGACTCCTCCACGACGATGCTTGTCCGCACATTGCAAGAGTGACTAGCCAGAACCTACCGGACCTTGGATAGGAAGTACTGCCTCACTCATCGTGGAGCCCTGACCTCGCAAACATCAATGGTTTCAGACGACTCGTATGTTTATGACACGCATTTTATACCCGCTTTTGTGAGAAACAGAAAACACGGAGATTTGAATTACTTTATTCACAGACATCACTGACATGAGACCAAGAGTGAATAAACATGAACAAACTTATTACATGAAATATGCATGTGGAAAAATTAACAGCTTTACTCTGAAATTAACAAAATTCCTTAGCTTAGAAACATAAAGGCTATGCACAAAAGAAACATTCACCTGGAACTGAGGCTACAATCATCTGTCAGCATCCGCAATACAAAGGAAAGATCATAGTCAAGAGAGGCGATGGCAATGCGATGCAACACACTTATAAGTTCTCTATAGAGAATGAGAAGACGGACGCGCGAGGAGATTACGAGGAAGGAGGAGTGAGCATTGGTTGTGTGGATTAGGCACTTGTCTCTCGGTAGTTGGGCATGATAGGAGAGGGCCTGAACGCCGGCTGAGGCGAGGGCCTATACGCCTGCGACGACGGGTACTTGGACAGCAGCGGCTCCTCGCGTGGCACTCGCAGTTCGTGGCTGGAATCAGGGCGATCATCACGAATTGTACATCCTGCAATGGGTGCAGCAGCATGCAGGCACAACACAACGAATGAATTAGCTGCGGATGGGCATTGCAAAGCGATCATAAGCAGCTCTTTCAAGAATATATTGAATAGTATGAAATTTGCTACTTGAAAGAAAATCCCTTATTTTTTTTAATGTGGCAACAAATTTGAAATACGAAAATACGAGTCAAATCGTTGGTCCTAAATAGGATAAATATGGTGCAATTCAGATGTCCAGCCCCGCAGCCTCGCTAGTCCGCAAGTAATGTGAAAGATTTTATCATTGGAATATGCGGATACGCAGACAATCAGAGTGCAAAAACGCAGCCGATGCGGTGCGTCGAACAGGTCCCGACCATTGGAGTCATCCATGCATACTTAGGTAATTACTCCTCACACAAGAAGTGTATGCAAAAAAAATTTAACGAGCTAGAAATAAAAGTAATGGTACCTTTCCATATTTACATCACTAAAACTTCGAGGAATTTTTTCGCTAGAACTTTGCCGGGGTAGAGCGAGGTACATAGCTTGATATAACATCGCAACAGTTTGGATCAGCGCATCACTGCCTTGTGTATGATTAAGGTAGTTATACCTCACATATTGTATCTCGGAAAGTCCCAAAAAACATATGTAGGATAATACATATGAAGAGAACAATAAATCCTACTTCGTGCTCTTGCTTTCTTCCTACTGACCGTCTTCCAATTTCCTACAACAAGTCTACCGCAACTCTAGAAAGCGTGATGTTATCGCACGAAGTGGACATGGATCTGCATATCAAGTGACTCTGTGGACAATGTTTTAACGACAAAAAATTACGGAATAGCGTGAACGTTTCCACTAATTTTATTGCCAAAGTTGATCCACTCTAACGTCATGAACATTTTTGGAATTATAAAAGTTCTTTCTGGTTACTTAGCAGGAAAAAGAAGGACCACTCCGAAGCATCTTTCCTACAAAGCTTTTCTTTCCTTGTAGCAAAAATCCTCCAAAACTATTTAGTTGATCATAGAGAGCTTTTGTGTTCGCCCCGACGACTCTCGCCTAGGCAAACAACTGCTTTACTGCACAGAAAATACGATCTTAGTGAGACTTCCACTCGTAAAACCTTCAAAAATAGGGAAAAATATTGAAATTATATAAGTGTAGTGTTTGTCCCCTAAAGTTTTGTAGAGAAAATATCATTACTATCACAATAGTATGAGCTAAGCACTCATTCTTATTTTACGTATCCAAATTTCGAGAGATTATAAACTAAGCCCGTATTAGCAAACCAAGGAGTGAAAAGCAAGGTGAGCCACGACCACGAAGCAATAGTGAGCAACCGGGTTAGAGAACCACGCACACCAAACCAAACAACGGACGCGAATACGTAAAAATCTGTGTTTCGAAATGTTTCTCAGAGTTTCGTGCCGGAAGATTTTTGTGTATTCGGCCGTGAGAACTGCACGAAAATCGAAACTGATGAAAAACTGTTTACACGTTGTGCGTGGCGGCTCGCTGCGATTGCCAGGTGAATAGGTTTTCCTTGCTAGAAAATGGACGCTGATCAACCGAGTACAACTCAAAAACCTCCGTATGTGTGACTGGTGCCAGTGGGCGCTCGGTGGCGCCCGCTTGACTAGTCTACGAAGCAACAGAGGGAAAGTTCCACGGACACACATCGGGTGAGGGAACCGGTAAGCTGAGAAACCAACCTGCCGCTCGAGTCTCGGCCGGCGATGAACTTGTAGGTGGTGGTGATGGCACAGATGAAAGCTATCACCCAGCATAACGTGCCCATTATGTGCAGGTAGAACGCGTAGCCAATGCGCTGCTGAAAAGATAACAAAGTATAAATGATCCAAAGACTCCACAAATATTCAGGTACTTCAGAGCCCCTTGTCAAAAACTGACGCCCCATCGTACACCTGAACAAACGCCCTAGGTAACCGATGCTCTCAGCGCTCCGTACCTAGCATTTTCACCCAACATATTGAGTTGGTGGAAAAATAGTCTTTCAACGCCGAACTTTACACTGTAGTACTGAAAAGATATCCACTCTCTCATATCAAATGTGGCGCCGCCACGGGAAATCTTGCGATATTTCCAAGTGCTACTCTTGCACTTCCGTCGTAGATAGCCGTGATTCTAGGAGTCTTCTGCATTTCCTCGAAAGAGTCCATCCCCCTTCTCTTCCCTTGCGCCCCCACCCACCTCAAAGGTGATGGTCCCCCCCCCCCCTCCCCAGGCTCGACCAAAAAGTAAAGGTTGAGTGAGACTCACGGTATTTCACCCATGACTCTTTACAGATTTTTCTCGGGAACTGCACATTGTTTTATGTTAAGATCAAAAGGGTTACAATATCGTAAGGAATAAAAAATAAAACGAATTGAACTGTTGAAGAGTTTACAACAAAAGCTATGATATTCTATATTCGATGACTATTGCGCTTTCCAGGGCACCAATTCAATGATAAACAGCGAAAACACAGCTAATCTTATGTACATATTAAGTTGCCTACCAATTTTTGTGTCCTAAGTTATCACAAGCGGCTCTGCCCCTCTAAAAAATATTATTTTCCTACGGAGATAAGCAGCATTCGCTTTTTCCCATTAAAAATTACCGGCGGCAGAAAGCGTGGGTACTGGTCCGTACCGCTGATTTCTTCCTTGTATATTTAATACACGAGCCCGTTAATCAGTAGCAGGTCAGGTCATCTGCTACTCATAGTGCGCCTAAGCTGAATGGGTGCTGTCAAATACTCCCTTTGTATCAAGAACAATACGAAATCTAGCAAAGTAATCCAATTAATCCATAACATCCGGAATACTGTTTTTTTATACATTATGTCATGTGAATCAAGCTATGTATGTCCATTGCACAGTTGCCAAATAGGTGTGTAATGTACCTCATATGTTCCAACCATTCCTTGCACGAAACGGTTGTCCACACGGTTAGCAGCCAGGAAAAATACGCCGTCGGCGATGAGCGAACATATCACTGGAATCATCCGGATCCAAATAGATAAATGGTAACAATACTATCCGCAAAGTCAGCTAGTCCAGGAACAAAAAAGAAAAAAAACTCTAGATGAAAACTCACAGGCAATAAAGAGTGAGATCGTGAATACGAAGGCAGTCGGTGGGAAACACGGAGCGCAAACTCCCGTACAAATTGAAAGAAATGCGAGTAGTTGTGAGGTGATGATGAAGAAGAGAATCGCTTTGTGCCAGGCTGTAAAGAACACTTTCTATTGAATTTTGTGGCGAAAAAACGCCCATATAATTCATTATCACGTCACCCAAGATAAATTTATTACTAAATTTCTCTAGAAAAAACCCCTCACCCCAAAAGCGATGGTGCTCGCTTTCACCGGCAGCGCCGTCCTCGTCGATGTTATTCAGCGTGTTTTCAATGACCATTTCGGCTGAGTTGTCGAACTAAGAGAAGGATTCTTACAAAAACTCACACGATGACAAACATTCTAAGAAGGAAGAAATCGATTTGAAGGAGAAATCACCTTGTACATGCAGTGCAACGGCGTTTCGTCGTAAAAGTCGCCTACTGCAACCACGTGCTTCTCAGCTCGGATACAGTCCCACCAGAGGCCGTGCTAAATGGGGTAGATAACTGACACAAAGCGGTCGTTCCCTCAATTATGCGAGATTGCCAGGCCCTTTCCAGAAAAATAATGTACATACAATATAATGAAAATCGGCTGATAAGAAAAATTGCAAGGACTTCTCAACGGAAGCTATGCAAACA
The DNA here is from genome assembly GCA_037903475.1 of Ancylostoma caninum. Lineage (NCBI taxonomy): Eukaryota > Metazoa > Nematoda > Chromadorea > Rhabditida > Ancylostomatidae > Ancylostoma > Ancylostoma caninum. The sequence continues at coordinate 188,638 of JBAJFG010000052.1, forward strand.
GCAACAAAATGAAAGTAGAACGATACACCATGAAAGGGGGTGTGACCGAGCTTTACGATTGGTCAGTTCGACCGGCCAGCCAATCGCAGAGCTGAGTTGGTGCGCCCTTTCCCAGTGCAAAGCCCTACCCTGCATTGAAATCCTTAGAGAGTTTGAACTCTACATAAACACTAACAATAAGCGTTGAAATTATTGACAAGGCCTGAATGAAAAAAAAATGGACGAACCTGGTGCTCTGCTCGGAATTCCCGGATATCAACCACTTGCCATGCTGGGGAGAAAACACCGGCTATGGTCAATCCTAGGCCACCCAAGATAAACACTATTGATAAGGCCAGAAGGCCTTTTTGAGCGATTGAACTCATTCAATCCTGGAACAAGTAAGGTTTATGAAGGCTGCAGAGGAGGGAGAAGGCTGAAAAGGAGGCCATTTCCAGGTGCTATCGACCTGGCGGGCAGTGGGACGGAAATAAGCGGAGGAAACCTTTAGATTCAGGAAAAGAACGGCTTGTGAAGAATTCACTGGATTCGAGAAATATTTTGAGAAAAAGCAGCAGAAATCAGAAGGAATATCATAACAGATGTAAATAAACAGCGGGTATAAAGGAACTATCACGTAAACACCCACAAATTTCAGAACACTGACCATAAAACATGTAGCCAACATTGAATAAGCCGCTGGAAAATCGAACAAGCTGAGTGGAACCGGATCTGCTACTCGAGTAGCAAAAGCTTCGAGCGACAGAAAACACACAGATGTGAATCACAGAAATGCTGGGGAGTCATCCATCAGCCAAAAAGCTAGAGAAGTCCAGAGAGGCTAATCAGAAGACATACTTGATTTCATTGGTTTCGTAAATCTAACGAATAGTTTTGACTAAAACATCGTCTGCGTGAAGATCATTCCTACAACCAGAACCACTTATTCCATGTGTATTTTTTACCGGATTAACGTATTAATGCTATCTACATATTTGCATGAATTTTTACACTCCATAAACGAACAACAACTTCGCTTCTATTGAGAAAAAAAGCACTTCGGAGAATGGAGACTATTTGCCTCAATTCACCTGTTCAAATCCTTCAGAAATTTATCTACAGCACTTAGATTGCACCCATGAGAGTTTTATTGTGGGATTTCATCATATCTTTTAAATTCTAACGAATAGCTTTCATCTCATGGTGGTTTGTGTACAATGAGGTGTCCTGCTTTTTTTTTTAATTACCGTTCTTTAGTGCCATTAGGTGGGGTAAGAATGCCCATATTTTAAATGTTAACCGGCTATGTTTGATTTTTACATGCATACGTACATCGAGCGGACACTTACTGTATACCTATCTACGAGTGCAGTTACGTATATTGTGGTGCACCTTTTTCTTGGTGTATTAGATAAATAAATAAATAAATAAATTCGCATATTTCTGGAACTGTGAAGATAAGCGGTGAACAACGATGTGTCTTGGAATTTTATCGCTGGGCTTACCATTTCGCTATTATGTACACTACAGCGTTTTTTTTTCTTTTTAATTGTCCACATTGGTGTTTTGAAGTGATTGCGTCTAATAAACTTATACGTAAATATGTACTTGTACACGAATAAAGAACAGCATTAGCAGCCGAACAGCATACGCATTCAACATCTCTGCAAAAGATCTGGGGTGAAACCGCACGGGAGGAAAAGTTAAATGAACGTCAAACGGGCATCGGAAAGCTAAGTCGAAAGATATGTATGTAGATTTTATCTCCAGAAGTACAAACGAAGTCGTTCGGGTTGCCGGGCAACAAAAGCGCAGCTCGATTCTTCGTCTATTTCTCCAACCAAACTTTTCTTTCAAAAAAAAAAGCCGAGAAGGCTAGGTAAAATTTTGATTGTTAACAATCTGGAGCTTGCTTTAAAGAGCCAAAAAATGCAGTAATTGACGCATGGAAAAGATTTCACTTGTTTATTTGCAACGCCAAAAGGTGCTCTGTAGTTTTGGCAGTTAATGAAATCCAAATCACTAAAACGCAACAATAACCAGCGTAAAAAAATGCAGGTGAATTTAAAAAAGTATAAAATCAGAAAGGAATTAGGCTCGGAAAAAATTTTCGGACCGTTATTTGCCAGAATCGTAGCTCAACGCAACAAATGCAATGTTTGTTTTTTTTTCTTTTGATTTTCTTCAGTGAAACGTGGGCACAGGAAGGAGAGATCGGAACATTTGAAGAGAAGGGAAAATTATATGAAAATACAGTGAGAAAAAATTGTCCGAAAGGAGCACAACAAGGATGCCAAATAAGCTCTACAGTAAGAAAAAAAGCCATGAAACGGTATGTGACACTGGTGCCAGAGAAAATGGCGGTGACATCCGAGTCTATCGATGAATCAGGTTTCTTCCCATGGAATTTCAAATGTTTTGAATCCTAAAAAGCATCCGAATGAAAAAATGAAAGAAGATAGCCAAAAAAGGAGGAACGAAGACTCGATAGAGATGTGAAAAGGAGGAATTTTAAGGAAAAATCAAGGAATCCAGGAGGAAGTGAGAAGTAGGACCTGGTACAGTCCCACTAAGGGGAAAAATCAAGCTCAAGTGAGGCCTAGGACCTCGTCGGTCGAAAAAGTACGAAAACGGAGGCTGAAAATAAATTTATGACATCATTAAAAATAACCGAAATTATATCGAAGCGATCTTTGGGAAAATGACTGATCATCATCTTCCAAAAAAAAAAAAAGAAAAAAGAATAAAAAGAACAAGCCTAATGTTGTGACAGAAAAGAAGTTCAAAAACCCATGCTAATCGATGCTGTCGGTCGTTGAGTTTCGGCTTAAGGTGGTGGGGTGTCCGTTGAAGGCCGATTTGACCATAATCAGCCGTCGGCAGTAGCGGACGACCACCGACAGCACAACCTGTCTGTTGCAACGAACGACCGACACAACAGACAGAGAGAGAAGGGGATCGATCCTCAAATACGTAGCGCATGAGTCACAAAGTGAAACCACCGTAAGATCTGACGGGAGGATAAGATCGGAAAGAGAAGTTATGAGCGGGAAAGAGAAGAAGTCAAGAGGACGCTGAAGATTTCAACAAGGATGGATCTTAAGAAAAACAAGGCAATGCTGGATGAATTTCCAGGATAAAAAGTAATACGTGGCCGTTGGTTATGCTTTGTAGAGCTAAGGCGTCATCACTCGTTAACAGATATCGTTGAATTGATGTAAAAAAAAACGTGCATATAGGAAAAAATTCCCTAGGAAATTTGGGGAGAAGCACACTGTACAAATTCGGGCCACAGCTTTTCCAGTCCATTTTCCACATCCAGAAAAAATATATTCGAGTATTTGATGGCTTGTCAGTAACCCTGCTTCCTAGACAAGATTGTTGAATGGAACCCAACAATTTTACTTAACAAAAAAATGTAAAGAAACTAAGAATATTTAGAGCAGCGGTGTGACAAAAGCGCGATTTCCGCCAGCACCATGAGTGAGAGTTCGAGAACCTCGAGTAATGGTGCATGATAGAAATCGCTTGGACAAATAGAGTGAGAAGTAAAGTTTCTCGGGAAACCGCTGGGACACGTCCTAGCACATGAGAGCGGTTGAAGGCTATTTTCTCAGAAGATTCATCATACAGTTCGTTATAAAAAAGTGATTTTATTTCATCTATAAATCTACTCTTTCAATGCAAGGCGAACAATTTTCCCAGACAGTGTTTTTTTTTCGATACCAAGACATGTAAGTTAGGGATTCATTCTTTCTTTGAAGAATTATGTTGAATTTAACAAGCTTTCCACATTTTGACTGCTCCAAGTTTTAAAATGTTCGGGACACTTTCTCAAACAAGCTAATCTTTGCATGACTAAATGCTTGCTCAATCATTTTTGTTCCAAACAGAGTTATGTACAAGCAAATAAACAAATAAATAAACAGTGGAAATGAAACGTGCGTTTGAAAGCAGTGGAAGGAAACTAGTTAGGACAAAGCAGTAGTGTGCCACTACTACTCTGATAACTGTGCAGAACGAACGCAGACCAAAAGGCTAATGGTTCGAGTAGAAACCCTAGCAGCAACGATTGTCAGCTGCTGCCATCCTCTCTTTCATTGCTGCCGTCCCTCAGCAGTTGCTGCTAAGAACCTGACAGCTCGAGCAGCAATCGAGGGGAGGATGGCAGCCACTGGCAACCGTTGTTGCTAAGTTTTCTTCTCGAACCGTTACGCCGTTCGGCCTGCGTTTGTGCTGCACAGTTATCAGAGTAGGGGGGGGGGGTGGCCGATATCGTTTACTGAAGTATATGGTATTCGATTTTTTTATCTACTTCTTCGTTCATTTACTTAATTATTTATCAAGCCCATAGGCATGCATAGTCGTTCGGAAAGCATACCATTTCGAAGAAAAGAAACGAAATCGAACCAAGGAAGCAAATGGAAGAATGAAGCAATTTTAGAAAGAACTAAACTCAAGCGTTGCTGGGGTAGGAATCATGCATATGACGGAAACGTCTATGGGTAGATTAGCAACTCTTCTGACCAACTAAGCAGAAACATGTGTTCCAACCAAAAACAAAACAACAAATTAAGAAGTAACAGATATTGGTAGGGTAATGCATGATTTACCAAAACTGTAGCGTTTTGTAATACACGTACCTGCACCCGTATTTGCAAAAATACAAAAGCAGGGAAGAGCTAACCCTTTCCACTTTATGTTGCGTCATGGAGGGAATCATTCTGTTACCCGTTCGGGTAAAGTAACTATTTATCAACAACTTGGAAAAAACATAAAAAAGGCGACGAGTATTGCAATTTGTGACTCACTAATAAACGGGTTGAAATTCTTAGAATAGAAGCTATAGGAGTTAGATGGGTGCAGCTATATCAAAACATAAAAAATACGAGATAATGTGAGGAAAAGACAATGCTCATCATGCCTTATCTTTGGTTGGAGAACAACTGCAAACTAGCCAGATTAAGTTCTTGCTTGCACCCTCACATAAGGAGAGAGGAAAAGAGAGAAAACACCCACATATTTACCAGTCATAGCCAATGAAAGAAAGATCACTTCACTTGTGTACACATGAGAAAAAAATTGGTTTGACTCGATTTCCTTCCATGGACGAGAAATCAATGGCTGCGCAGCGCGTTGATGATCAGGTCGCCAAAACCGGAAACTCTCCAACTGTCGCCTGACTTTCAGTACGTTGTTAGACGCATCGCATTGACATCTTATGACACCACGGGCACATAACGGTTCGACGTTCCACACCGAATTCGCGCGGAATGTCGTGCTAGTCAGCGATGACAATGTTATGACCACTGATAGACGTTGATTGCTACAAATACTAACGGTAAATGCGCCGTTCACCACCTAGGCAAAAACGACAATGCGCAGAAGTATGCACGATTTCGCAGTGGAGCTTGGAACGCTGCCTTGAATAGGCTGGCGCAACCTAATGGGAAACCAAACCAGCTCTCTTCCTGGTTACATATGTTCAAGAGGGGGTAATTTCCCTGACTACTTCGTAAGGGGAAAAGAAAAAAACCAAAAGGAAGTTTCCTTGTTCTCACAGGCAAACTTGGGAAAATTAGACGCGAAAAGTCTATCCAGAATCAAAAATGTCCAACAATAAGATCCAAAGTTTGAAATCTTGCAGTCATGGATAAACTTCGAACAAAATATAGGGTAAATTATAAATTACATCTTTGAGACGGAAACTCATGATCAAATGTTCATTCATGAGCCCTTTGTCAGTTTCCCTCTTTTTTCCTCTGCCCTACCATTGTTTTTTAATTTTTCATATCTACATATTTTTGATTTTATTTTCTTTGATTTTGGGTTTTTGCTATACGTGGCTTATACATATATTTTTACCAGTTACACATGAATAACACAGGAAATGATCGGTGGCAAACGTAGAAATGGGCTGCCAAGGGAGGAGCGGGGAAAACTGGGGTTTCCGCCATTTTGACCCTGATGGCTGGACTTTCAATGATAAAACTGATGAAAATATTAGCTTCCATATTACGTAATTAAAAATTATGCGTAAAATATAATAAAAAAATAGAAAATAGGAACACCTTCCATAATGTTCTAATTATTTCGTAAGGTGACAGCAAAGAGGAGAAGGAGTGCTACAAAATGAAAACTAACCCTACGAGAAAGAGAGAATAGTTGTTGAATATTTGCATCTAAGTATAATGCGAATCATACAATGGTGAAGAAGCAGAAAGTCATAGAGATGGGGAGAAAGCTATGGTAAGATAATTCGACACTAAAAAAATAGTAATTTCTTTAACGTATGTATGTATGGTGACCACCAGCAGCCATATTTCTTTGTTTAGAGCCTAATGCTGATAAGGGCCTTCTTCTCTATATGGGTAGCATTCAGCGACGTTCCAAGCGTCATTTTATCCGTTCTGATTTGTGAACGCATGGAAGAAAATTTTTAGTGGGTAATCCTCTCAAAAAGGGCGATAATGGTTCCTTAAGATTACGGAAGTCTAAGAGAGAAAAGGAAAAGGTTAATTAGGCTGAAGAATGATCGCTCAATGATGACCCAGGCGTTAGATTAGGGTGTGCTTCGTTTATAAATGAATCACATGGGAAATATTGACAATAAGCAAACATAGCTGACAGAAATGTAGCTGAAACAGTTCGGTAATTGTTGGATGTTGACTAGGTTTACCTGTAGGCTAAACCTGGTGTCGATCTTTATTACGGCTAACGTCCAGTAATTTGGGTAATGCTGGGAGAGTGACATCACAAGTAATGGATTCCGTGGACCTCTCTATAAGGTACGCATTTACCCGCTTTGTGTGAGAAAATAAGAATTTTGTGAAGATCTGAGCCGAATTGCAGGGCAGCAAAAAAAATCGCGTAAAGTTTGGGAATCGCTTTAGATCAACGCTCTAACTGAAAAGTCATTTGGACTGTATTGCCACTGGAAAGCGCTTTGGAAAGAGCATTCCGAGCAAGCCTCGCTATTGGTCAGCCAGATGGGTAGGCCAACCACAGGCTCCGCTCGTTCTATCCAGCCACAAACCTACACAATCGGATATTTGCAGCCTTCAGTCACAGCTCCTGAGTACAGCCTGAGAGAAAAACGATCGGGCCGCGAAGTGTTCTATGAATGATGAACAGCCGGGTACAAAAGAGGCCTTGATACGAATGCGGAGAGTTTAAGGGACCACGTAATGGCACAGGTTAACCTTGGAAATCGCCGTGGGTGCCTGTCGTCATCGCGCTGACTGTTGGACTGCGTGCATTGTTCACCTGCCGATGCGATAAATTACTCAAGCTGTGCTTGACTCGTACGAGTTCTCTGAGGTTCATTTCCGAAGCGCATTCATTGCAGCGAACGAGTGAGACTGACTAGTAGCCAGCACTCGACGAGGCAGCAAAAATCATTGCTCTTTTTGTCGTTCGTGGAGAAATTCACTCGTTCACTCACTCACTCGCAGAGCACAAGGTTGCATATGTTTCCAGGAGGAGGACATTTGGAGGTGCAGCGTGCATAACCATGAAAAGGAAAGGAATAATTTCAATGGAGAACTTTATGCTTCGAAAGTTCCATATTTCGACGAAAACACAAGCGCATAAATCCCATAATCTCATAAGGAAAAAGATTAGAAATGCTCAGCCGTAGTGTCCAATACGACTATTTATGACTCTAACCTTACCTGAGACAAATTGAGGTATGGTTAGAGTCACAAAGTCTTCTTCTAACTTTGAATTATGTCTGTAGATTTGATCAACTCGACTGACAATAAGTTTATTCAGGTAAGCAACCATCGTAGCTTCGTCATTATACGATTTCAAAGCGAAATATCCTTTCCCTACAGATCAAATTTGGCCGAATCGGTCGATCCGGAATTTAGCTCCAAATTCCCTTATATGGATAACGTTGGGTACTAATCTCAAAAGTACCCAAACAAAACACTTGTTCGCATTCATGCATTTGTGGAGTGCAGTGACTTTTACCGCTTCAAGAAAAATTCTGATGACATGCTTACCAGATTTACATGGCAAAAATGCATTCTCCAGCATTTCAGAGAAACTTCAATAGAATTAATATCCTCTAAAAACTCCGATACGGTAATCAGCATACTAGAAAGCTGTTAGAGGTAATAAATAAAATTCAGCAAAAAGCATCCTCGGGAGGTAATTCACAACACATCCTAAGGGAAAAGCTTTATCCATACATCTCTACCCCTCAAGACGTAATTTCAGTCGATGTCAATCAATGTCTATAGCAGACTCTATTCAATCTTATGATTGACGAAATAAATCTAATCTAATCTATACAAGAAAAAGCACCAAGAACTACAAAGAATATCATTGGAAACTATGATAAACCGTCTTAAGATCGCCAAGCGTATATAGCCGTCAGACTCTCATAAAAATGCACAAAAGAACTGGAGCAGAACACTAGCAGGATGGACTAACGCATAGGCCAGTGTCTACATACATATGTACAAGCGCTCACTAAAGTAATAACTAAACTAAACATCTCCCATAGAGAATAAGTGAGGAAGATTTGAAAAACAAAAGACTAGCATTCATAAAACGGGCGTGAACCTCTGTGGTTTATTTATGAAAGGTTTTTCTTAACTCGACGATGGCACAACCTCAATGTATCACTGAGATTACCCACGTTGAGCATGTTAACGTATCCAAATTTACCCCTCACTGGGCACCCATCGACATGTTCAGCAATACCTGGTGTCGTCCATACCCAGCTGCTATCTATGAGTAGTCGTACTCATATAAAGTCGTACTCATAGAAAAAGAACACCTCACTGGTTCCACACAATAAATTAGTCAGTCGTGCAACCAAGTCAAGTGGTAGTTCATCATCTTTTTCTTTTACTGCTTAGTCTGTCACAAGTTGCTCTGATAATTTGCCTTGAGGTTCATCGATATTTTCATTTCCTGGCAATTACTGTAATGATCGGCTTACCACTTTGGTATAACGAGTAAATAAATAAATAAATATACATGGGATAACCATCGCATGTAACCAGGCACTGCTCCACCTGCAGCACTAGTCCGGTCGCTTCTTCTGCATGGACGACTCATTTGTTCAGGGTTGGTCTCGAAAGGAAATCTTCATGCTTGGAGAGCATAAAAGCACACCACTTCGGTCTTCGATGGCCTTTTTACTCATTTGTCTTTCGCATGTTAATGACAAGAGCGTGTCTCGTCAGCTGAGCCCGGAAGAGGGAGATCTGCCATGAGTTGACCATTACGTACTGCTATCTTAATTAGCAGTACCGCAAAAATCTCAGATTTCGATCAATGACCAATAAAATATTCCAAAGCTTCTGGAAATCCTGCACCGTAGCGATCTCACCAAAAACAAACGCCGATTTTTTGAGGGTCAGTGGTCTGTATGTCTTTTACAATTATTTAGGCCTTTAAGTGCGCTAATTGGGCTCTACAAGACAAATCAGAGCAACCACTGTGCATGAATGTACATCTACAGGATCATCAATGAAAAGAAGGAAGAAATAGGAAAAAACTGTTGTCCATAAAAAGAGCAAGGACTATACATACTGAGATCTCAAAAGGTTTCATTAGTATTCAATCAGGTGAGCGCAACAAATACCTCATTAGGCATTCGCTAGAGAGCTGAAACCGAGCAGAGTATGAACGCAGGGCATGAATTGCAACTGTCGGTGTTAGATCCGAGGGGAATCGGGCGGTGCGGCCGTGTTTTGGCATATCGCCAACCGCTGACCTCATTTCACCCGCGTCGAATTCCGTACCTATCCTAATCCAAAGTCATCGCACGCGCTGACTCATGAACATCCGAACATCCGCAAACTTTTTCCATAAGGGGAAGAACGCTTTCAGCGACTTGCTCCGGAAGAGAATCGTCATGGAATGCGTTCTTCCCTTTTCAGATCCGTGAATACACTAAGAAAAGACAAGACGGGAAAAACCACAATCCTTCGCCCAGAAAAGATGTTCAGAATCATCTTGAACATACAACTTTTGATGGCGTTTCCACGGAATTTCACCTTGCTCACCCATGAATAAAATGCTTATCGATTGATGAATCGACGAGATATTCTGCCAGCTGACCTCGATCGGCGGCACGCAATAACAGCGCGATAGGTGCGACTGTGGAGGATCGTTTCAAAATTGACAGCTGCTCTGAGCGGATTCGACATAATCCAGGATCAGCTGATTATGTGACCAGTACGGGATAAAAGCATCCAGAACGCTTCGGGAGGATCGTACAAAAAGGTCGGCTGACAGTTCTTCTAGAGGGTTTTTCATAGTTCTTACAAATTCCAAGTGAAGAATCACCGTCCAGAGGTTCTGGGCGCTGTTTACCTGGGTTGTTTGCCAGTTGCACAAGAAAGCGTCACCGTTTAACAACAATTATCGCTGGAGAAACGGAGAATGTGCAGGTGACTCAACCATCGTGGCTTCACCTCTAAAGTTGGACCATTTGTCATCAACAACTAGCAACAAATATGAACTTCCGGAAACAGGTCTCCTCATCAGATGCCCAAAAAAGGCGATTATTAGTACATTGAGAACCTCCGAAGAACTGCCTTCTACAAGGGCAGTTTTTCGGAAAATTTCCGGAGAAAATGCGTCTGAAGTAAATCAGGTACCACAAAGGCGATGACCGGATCTTGCTTAGATTTTGGTTAAATTCAGTAGGGATTTTACTTGATTTCCTACGCCCGATTCAAGTCGGAGCAGTCCGCAAAGAAACGCCAACCGTGGCTCGGAATACCAGTTAGGCCAGAGCGGATAGCAATGTTATTCTCATGACTTTTCACGCATTTTCTCTCTTCAAGCAGAGAGATTCAATGAGATGGTTTTCTTGAGGGTCAAGATAGTTGCCTCGAAAATCTTTGCTTATGACCCGTTCAACTCCGAAAAAAAATCAGAAAACTAAGGGACTTCTCTCTACCTTTGGCCTATCCTCATTTTTTTCTAAGTTCAGTCGCACCTGTACTGCATCAATCCAGTCTACTTTGCCTTGACTAAGGGCAGACGATTTCAAACATGCTTATTGAGTTATAACGCTTTTTTCCTTCGATTTCATTATAATACTTCGTGAATGAACTTGTGAGTTAATTATGAAGTTCGTTAATATGAACGCTTTGCACAGGTTCATCTTTCGTCACCTGAAACGAAAGAGAGAATTAGCGCTATGATGAACCGTTAGGATAAAGTTGTGATAAGGCAAAGCACACAAGAAGACATAGAAATTTGAAGCGATCCATCCACAATAGTCCACACATACGATCCAGGAAAATGCTGGAACTCTTCCAAAAATCAGTATTTCACCACAGAGGGATAGAGCGTGTTCATGCGAAGAAGAATGGTTTTCCAGCGTCGCAGCGAATTTCCGTTCGCGTGGACCGCGCGTACGAGTTAATCCGCTTTGGAGATGCGGTCGAACTGTTTTTGGGTGTGTCCAACACCGTGAATCACAGCAGACCGAATATTATTCTTGTTTTTTTTATTTATTTATGCATTCGTACACACGTATAGGTGTACAATAAACAATTCAGTGGGACTGTAGATAAATTCCGCCTCAAGGTGGTGAGAGACGGTCATGTTATGACACAATATGATGGTGTGGCAGATCAGGCTTCTGTCAAAGGAGTGGAAATGGATCCCGTTGTGAGATTCCGGTTCCCAGAAATCAGAGAATGTGTTGCTGAGCTTAGATTAAGTCGTTTACTTAATACGCCCAATACCCTTCATAAAAATGTCAGTAAATACGCCGAAAACAAAAAAAAAATAACACAGGTGATGTATGATGATCAATCAGCGCTTGAATTAGAACTAGATAGGGAAAAAAAGTGTCAGTTTGAGAGAAATATTAGAAGAATGCTAGGCAAGTTTTTATCAATGTATGCATTTATACAACGCACTTTAGAATTTCGGACAAAATTCACGGATGCAAAGAAAGATCTACCCATACATATTGAAGTAATAGAGAAAAAGTACTTCAAAGAGGTTTCTTACCTCGATCCCTTGAAATTGCGTGGCAATTTAACCTTAGGTCTCATAAACGGGTGGAAATGGCTTGAAATCTCATTGACGAGTTTTCGAAATGCCTTTCTGCCATAGAAATGGCACAAATAGGACAAAAACTAAGCAGCGATGGATCAGCGCGGAAAAGCGTGAGTGAATAATCCTAATCCGCCTCGGGGGAGATTAGCAGAGTTACGAGCGGCTGACCTGAGCACGGCTGACAATAGCCGAAATCGCCATGGCAACAAGTCGGCAACAGCGCGTTTGCGCAATCACACGTGTGTCCGATTAGACAACATAATTTGCCGAGCGCTTTATCCGTCCACTATCCGACCGACACCGGCGTTCGTATTTGGAACGGGCTCGAAAAAGCAACAATGATCCAAAAAAAAGAGGAAATGAAGCAAAAATGAAGCGTTCAATGGTTCCAGAGAATTTTAAAATCTGAAAGACACCACATGAATGCAGAACGCCTCCATCTGAAAAGATATACCATCTCAAAAGAAAAAGAATAATAAAAAAAAACTACCGAGATGGAAAAAAATGCAAAGATAATTTCTTTCTTAAGCTTTGGAAGAACATGTACAATACTGCTCACGGGATCGTGAAAACCGACGGTTTTCTTGAATTACTGTGGAATTTGCCAGGATCAGTTCCTATATGCTTGACTTTGGGGGTCTCTGCTTTAATTCACAATATGCTTGAAATCCTGTTCATCGCCGCATTTTTCAGCTACTACTAGTCCTATCCATTACACAGCATCAATCGGTATATCGATTACTAGGACAAAACCAGTAAACCTAAAGTTTTCCTCAACATTGAGTAGGTCATCTGAAAGCTCTCTTTGAGATAAATAGAGTGGTGACCAAATCGTTTAGATTGGTGCAGTTCTACGAAAGTTATGGCAAAGCGACGGTGGGCCACGCTCACTCCGCGGAGCGGCCGTCGGTTTTCACGATCCTGTGAGCAGTATTGTAGTTAATCTTGGCCTTTTTATTCCAGAGCTTCTGATTCCTGTCTACGGACTGAGGTTTAATGAATAAATGCAAAATAAATACTGAGTTCCTAGAAACAGCACACCTAGAATTTAAATCAGAAACAAAAATTGCTTCGATTGCTCTGTTATGCAGGTAACGCCAGTGTGATTCACAAATTATATTTTTTTACAGATTCAAAAGTACAGAATGTTACCCTGAGGCGCAAGTGGAATGATACTCCCACAATTTCATTACCATTAGCAACAGATGGTATAGGTCTGCGAATGCGATAGTGCGTGTAATGGTATTGATGTGGACGTCGAAACGTGTTTGGTGCAAGTTTTTTGAAGCATAATCTGTAGGCTGCGAGTAGATAGCACTATCGTTAAGCGTGAATAACAATACTCGTAGAGTTCTGCTAGTATAAATCTGATTATGAGCCACATTCGTGCTTTGGCACTGAGAAAAAAAGGTGATTTTATTGGCAAAAGAGCCACACCCCTGTTGCCCTATTATTTTCAGGAAAAATAGCCTGCAAAGGGTATAAATATGTGCAGCGGCGAAGCACTAATACATATATTCTAGCGATTCGGAAAATTGCCAATGTAAGTCACCAATGGGTATGCAACACTCTAGAAAGGGTTAAGGTGCTGAACAAATAGAGAAGAACAAAGTTTTAAATGAATAAGAGAGATGCATCGGTTGTTCGAAATGGAGCGCTGTGCTTGGTCCAGACGGAATCTCCAGGGAAATAGAAGAAACTTCGCGAAATTCCTCGAAAATTCACAGGAAGTCGCCGGTGAAGAAATACCAGAGTGATGTTAAGTAAACTGCATGAGAGATCAATTCCAATCATCATTCCTATCCAGCAACTTTAGACCAGTCGCTCCATTTTTACGATCAGATGATCCGTTTTATTTATCCGTCATCGTGTTGTCGTTACGATTAATGTGAGTAGGTATATATAAAGCCTCGCATAGCCGTCAGCGAGATCGACTCGGACTGATATCCATTTTGGGCTACGTAAGGAGCGCTTGTGTTGCTGCTGTATAAGCCTCCGATAACTGATACACATAGAAATGAATGCCGTCTGAGCAAAGGCGACTACACCTTGAGCGGAGTATAGCGATAGCCTTGCAAAATTTCTTGTGATCATGACCTGACGCAGTGAAGATACGCACGCAAGGAAAATGGAGTTAGATTTCAGAAGTATTCTAAATATTGAATAAACATTCCTTGAGATATCTAGCGGAGCGAATCATCTAATTCATGAAGCAATCCACTAAATAAATCACTGGTAAGGAAGAAAGAGGATGTTCAATGAATGTACATATGCTCAAATATCAGTTTCTTCCAAAAATCTTATACCATATTTCACTTTTCTCGAACTATCATAAAATTGTTGGGTATGAAAAGAATCCGGTTGGCCAATTTTTATAGATTTAGAGTAGTAGGACATTCTACCCCACTTCACTGTCAAAATTTTCAACTCGAGACCAAGAAATTCTGGATCGAAAAATAAATTTTGGTGCAAACCTTTCGGATCCATATACATACGTACTAGTAAGACCCAGGCTGATCCTGCACAGGTCATCCTCTCACTCCATATCTCAGTGTTATACAACCAAACTACAGATCAACATTCAAGAGATAACTAGTGACAACGATGGACCAGGATAATTAGAGATGCGGAATAAGGGTAAGCGCTGCGGAAATCGGCAAAGTTTATCCTAAGCGACCATAAATACTCTTTTTGCATAGTTGATAGATAACAAAATGAAACCAGAGCTAGTTCAAGTAAGCAGAGTGGGTAGAGGGTCTCATAAAATGGCAGAAGAGAGAAGAAATTATGGCATAGGCTGAAGGAGGAGAAAGGGAGCTGTGACGAAAGTAGAGGAAACAACTATACGTACACCAACGTAGCGATACGGACGGGGCCGGGATAGTCTTGACAAGTCATGCGCACCAGTGTAGCCATTCTGATGCGTGCACACTTCTTGTAACCATCAAAACTTCTTACAAATGGTCATCTCGCCTGAAGAGGAGTGAAACTTTCTGTTGCGTGGTCTGGCGACCTCAAATTGAGTGTCAAACGTAGACTTTCGCACGGATGTTCTCAAAACCCAGATGACGACACGTTCCCCTACTTTTTAGCCGCTAGAAGAACGTCACGACGTGGTCCGTGTGTTTCGAGGTGTACAGTCATTGAACGTGAATATGTGGTAAAACGAGTGGTTTAGTGGAGCAATCGTGGTGTGAAAAAAGCGCTGAATTCACTGTGCAGCGAAATGCATGAAGTGGATTACACGCTGCTGGAATGAAATTGACCGCCGCCCGCAGTCGCTGAAGTGACCGCGTAGAAGTCGAGGCCACGCGATCAAATCGATGACGTCGCAGAGGATCTGCAGCGCCAGTTCAACGACTACTCAAGTGTCATTATTAATTTCGTGTTGACACTCACTTGTCCGCACGCGCGACAGGTACCGGCATCCAGGGGATAAGTGGTTGCCGTGTGGCACTATGGGGGCAAAGAGGTTCAGAGCTGGGAACCGAGGAGAATACGAGTACGCGGGCAACAGGTGGAAGTAACGCACAAGGAGCTAGGTGTGACCGACCGCAAAGTAGTCGGCACGGATAGTAATCGCAAGTGTCGGCCGCCTCACAGATAGATACGGGGATCATCTGGGAGGAGGCCGTCGGGGGATGCGCTCGCTCGGGACAGCCAGCTCTGTCACTGTACATCCGGGGAGATGGTTCAAAGGGCATCCAGTGCTGAATAATTTGAGATAAATGGATTAGAATCTACATGCTCCATTGAGATTACCCAGGGTGAACTTGCCAAGTCTCCCGTCCCCAAATTTACCTATTGTTTACATTGGCTTCTATACTTTTACCCTGTGTAATCTCAATTATGCATCCAGGCACAGCTGCTCACAAGGGATATAGGTACAATTATAAGGCAAGCGATAAAAATTAATTTCTCAGAAGAATCTATATAGTCTAGTTTATATTAGTCCAATTTTCCGAGCTCGAAAACTGCAATGGTCTGACCTAGCAGAGACCTCACGGAGAAGAAAACAAGCAATCAAAAAAAAAACTGTTTTGTAGGGTCAAGCCGAGCTATAACACTAAGAAAAGGCTGAAAAGTTAAAATTTTTCAGATGAATTCTCTAAATAACAAGGTGTTCCTTCAGTAATTACGAAGTCCAGGATCCGGATGCAGCATTATTGGTTACTCATGGTAAATGTGTCAACATATCCCAATTTACTCTTTACCCTGCAGGTTTGCCACGTCTTCCATGTCCATCCTTATCGACGTCTATGCAAGGGGTGCATGTATCACTGTGGCTACGCAAAGTAAACGTGGTAACAGCACAAAATTTACCCATCAGAGCATTTTCTTGTTGGTAATGACAATGACGCTTCAGACCAAGTTGGATGTGATTACCCCTGGGTATGATTACTCATCACCCAAGTGATGCATACGGGTCTGGTAATGCAGCACTCTTCAGCAAATTTTCTCATAACTGTAGCGCGGAATTTCAAATCAGGTAAATCACAGCATTTTTTCTGTCCAGAGGTAACAAAACTCATCCGAGTATGGACTATCCATAAAAACGCTAAAAATCCAAAACAACTGCTGAGAAATCAGGAAAAATCCATGAAAACTCCAACAAGTGTGACGTGCGGCCGGCGTCAAGGCTGAATGTTCGCTGTATTTGGCAACGGTGGGCAATATTCAAATCGCGAGGGGCTGGTTGACTGGCCCCGTGTAACCTTGAAAACGCCCGCGACTCGCCTCAATCGTATTTTCGCTAAACGCATTGCTCGAATGAAATGCTGGTACGACGACGAGGTGAATTGGAGGTAGTTAATATACTCGGTTGCGTAAACCGGGTCAGAAATTAAGGACACACTATGAGGAGTAAGGGGATTAACCCTTACTTTTCACAGAGTTAACACTGTATTGTTACATTCAGTTCATAGCTAATCGTCTGAAATTATAAACATCGACGAGAGAGAATTGGTGATTTCAACAAGTGACCCATGCAATAAAAAATGCAAAAGAAGGATTTGATGAGATACGGCACCTACAGAGCTGTTATAAAAGTTGTGTAGGCTTGTAGCCGATGGAACAACATTTGTGCTGACGAATGTTAGCACAAGTATTTCTTGAGAAAGGAGATGCAATTGAGAACAGATTCAATACTATGTTTTTTTTTCTCTCCCGAATCGAAAATGGTGGGTGCAAGTGCGAAGATGATAACCCTCTCGGTTAACCCTGCTCTGTTTTATTCCCAAAACTTACAAAAGTATTAGGATGAGGGGGCAATATTCCAAGCCTCGGAAAGATAATTAACAAGTTCCATCAAGACAGGAGAAAAGCTAAACCATAGGATAGCGCCAGAAGAATCAGCACGCTAGATTGGTCAGATCAGGAGTCCTGACGGAACAAGATCCACTCTGCTAATGAAATGAGAAGATGGGGGGGGGGTGTTCTTAATGGACATTGAGGACTTCAGCTTGAAACGTAAGGTATTGCTCAGAATATACGCATGACTAAGAGGCTGATCAGCATTTCACTTTGCTTATTTTCTATTATTTTTTATTTATTTTATTACATTTTATTTACACGTTACAGCATCGCGATGCAAAGGCAGCATCATTCGCGACTCCAGGAACGCGGAGCAACGGCAGCACTGCGATGCAACGGCAGCGTCATTCGCATTCCACGATACCGCGAAACAATAGTCCGTTGCCTTGCGGTGCTGGTGGTGCACTGTTGCCCTAGATTTGGGAATGATGCTGTCGTTGTACTGCGGTGCTGGCGTTGTATTACGACCCTGGGTTGCGAGTGATGTCGGGTTGGCGTTGCATTGTGTGTGTTGGCGTCGCTAGAGATGCACTGCTGTTATAGTGTCGCGAAAAAAATGGAAATCTTTCTATTCATCTACGCATCGCGCGAGTACGCTTACAGGTTTGCTCAATTGTTTTTACTGTAGATTTATTAAAATTGTTTGATGTTGAAAATGGCTTGGCGAACCGATTGAAATGTAGGTTTGAGTCTAGAAATATTAGATGTGAAAATTATCTCGGTTCACACCACGGTAATTTTCGTACATGAATTGTCTTCAAGACCCATGTCATCCTTGTCGCAATTAAAGAACATTTCGCGCAGGTGTTGGTTGACTGAATTTGTCAATTTATACCGGGGTAAAAACCCCCGTGAGTGTGCTTCCTTCACGCCCGCGGCAGAAATGACGAAGAACAGATGAAATCAATAAATAAATAACCACGTCGTGTAAAGTGGCCGTCAGATTTAGGATCAGTGTGGTGGATCACCCCACCACATCCATATCGATCCGTATTGGGGCTAAACTAAGGAAAATCGATAATATTGATCGATAAATCGATGTCCGAATGGGAAACATCCGGTGAGTAGTGTCCTAGGTCCTACACCGGATTCGAATGGTGTCTCATGTTATCGAGCACCTTCCATCGCCACCTCGCTTACAGATGCCTTCTCACCTTTTGAATCTGGCACCACGCGCACTGGCCAGGTTTTTGAAAAAAAAAAGTGTCGTGATCCTTTGAAACAATCAATTAATCCATTGAGAGCAAGAAAACGGGATGCCCATCATCTAACTGATATGGCAAGTTGTGCTTTTTGGAAAGAATCCTGGCTGAAATAGGCAGACGAGAAACATTCAGAATTACGAAGATGTGCTTGAAAAATTATCCGATTGGAAGAAATTCTCAACGGAATTCGAATGGGAGGGTAAACGGAGTAAAACGCAAAGGTTTGCACCGGTTCCGTGAACACTTACAACTTTTTGCCCACAGAACTTGTCATCTTGACGAGAAGGGTAAAATATTCCCGGAAACTTCCATGGATACTACCACAGATCAAATTATAATAAGACTTATGTATTTTGATAGAATGTGGTATTCAGCCAAAAATAGCGAAGTAGGCAGCATAGCAACGAAAGCGTGGACAACGTTAAGAGGATCATGACGGAGAATGGGGGCGTATTGAAGACGTCTTGTGGAATATTTTCCAAACAATAAATGCTAATGCTTGAACGTTGACGATGGGGAGTAAACAACAGAAAAAATAAAATGTGTCTCATCATACAGTAAAATATATGGAAATTCTCAAACCAACTTAGGCTGAAGAAGAGCTGAGTTTGAAGCCCCGCTTACATGGCTGCCACTTCGCCCCGTTTCCCTCGAAATTTGTCCAAGTTAGCGAATGTTCGTTCTTTACTTGATAAGAAATGAACTGTGCTGTTAGCATACCTTTGTACACGAACAAATTCGCCTGAGTGGTGAGCAGTGTTTGCTCGTTGACTCATCCACCGACTCATTTCTTCCGGTGTCCCCTTCTCTTGGTCTATCATTAAATTAGTCGCTGAAGTTCATGGTCAGCAAGCAATTTTCTTTCCTTCTTTGCACCGAAAAGTATCAATAACGGCTCAGGCTGGAGTTTGCGTTCTGGCTGAAATCAGATGACACTCAACTCTATAGTTCCGGAGGGAATGAACTGAAAGGATGAACGAATGAATCATGCCCAATCGTTTGGATGAACTTGACTGCAGTGTGCTGGTGAAGTTGGGAAGATTAATTATGGAAACTGAGCTCGCCTTGGTACCTATTAGTTAGCAAATCTGAGAAAGTAGCGCAGGTGTTTTCACTATTGCCAATCCAGTGGTTGGGAATGAAGTGCTCAGTTAAAGTTAAATGTCCTGGAAAGTTAGCTGAAGGTCCAAAAAAGTTAATTGTTACCTTACATGTTTACCTCACATGACTCAGAACGCTGAAACTAGAGCATAAGCACTTGCGGGTGAAAAGACGATACAAACAGAGATTGTACTCATAATAAGTAACGAACTTCCATGACGTTTCCTATCAATTCTACAAGGAATTTCCAAAGCAAGTCTGGGAAAGTAGCCAGACCGCTACTAAAAGTGAGCCATATGGGGTTACACGATGTGCGTCACCGCATCAGTAACTGCTTGCCATATCAATTCAGCACCCACGTCTTGCGTTGACAAAAGCAAGATGTGGAGCGCTACTCCTGGAAAGGGAGACGTGACGAATCCGAGGGAATGTTCAATTCATGCGAATGCTCTGTCGCAAACCTCAATCGTTCTAGCGTTCCAAAGAAAAACGCTTCGTACCTATAAAAATATCAATTATGGTAATGTTCGGAGAAGTTCTCATCACTCTTGGTCTTCATAAAAAATTGACTACCGAAATTCGGTTTTTTATCCAACAGTTATCCGAATTCCAATTGGATTCTTCTCAACGTTTTTGGCTACAGGAGATTCTGAAGAAGCTTGAATGACATTCATTGGAGGGCATGATAAAAAAAAATTGGGATCTCCGCATTTAGCAAGGAATTCCGCAGAACATTTGAAAACTTGCAAATGAAAAATTTTCAGCCTTATTATGAAGGATTTTTTGATTCGGAGACCTCCCCCTCCCTCAGTCTACCAATGTGCACAGGCAGGTAGGAGATGAACGATGTTAGTGTTAGGAGGGTTTTGTTAGTTCGGAAGAGTTTGTGCGAGAAAGTAGGAAGACTGAACCGAATGTTCGTCGTGGAAATTTCCAAATGGGAATGGGAGCGCTACACTTATTTTTTTTTGTCAGGTGGTACATAATGAGCTGGTAGAGCCTTCAGCGAGCAGCAATGGTGCCGATTTGTACCTGGTCATGCAGAAGCAGGCAGCAATTTACTAATCACCGACGGCCTTAGCGAAAGCTGACTGAAGTAGGAGGTGTATAGGTCCTATATGGCTTATTTGCTTGACAGGAAGTGAAACTGGAAAGACCTGTTATCTACAGAGAGTATTGTGAAGTCTCCTATGCAGACCGTTTATTCCGAAAACTTTACATTTGAGAAAACAATAAGAATGAGTAGTTATCTTAACTACCTTCTGAAGTTTGTCTTCCACTGGATCACAGAAGTGTGCAGTGCGGAGGAAGCCAGACAGTGTTTCGATTCCCTTTTTCCATCTTTTACTCTTCAGTCCTCTCAAACTCACCGCGCTACAGAAGCAAAAGCATGAGATAATATGAATAACTTAGCGAGGTGAAGTTTGACTTGTTAATTTCGAAGAAAATGAGGTAAACACCACCAGCCCTTCAGCAGTGTGGTGCATTTGAATGCTGTGTGCTGGCAAAGATGGTGAAGCTGATTATGCGGAAGTGAGTCCATCCACTTTGGCAGCCTTCTCATATGATGTGCCCAACGAAGTTCCCCACAAGTTTTCAGCATGGCCAATCCCGTGATTGGGAAGAAAGTCCTCAGCAAACTGAAGGTCCCAGAAAACTATAATGTAGGTTCATGGTTCAATCGCTCAAAAACGCGTAAGTCGTGCATCTGCTCCAGAGGTTCACCTATTCAGGAGGCTAAAACGGAGGGTTACGATGGGCACCTGGAGTGGGAAGGCGACACGAACAAGGTAAGCTACGGCGCACGATGACCTGCAGAAGACGTTCGATGAAGGTGCTCCATTCCAGATGCTCTGCATGAAGTACGAGTTCTACGAAAAAATTCTGAGGCTTCGGCAGGACGGCAACAAGGAAGACGTCATGGAAGTGTTTGACACATTGGGCGTCGCCGCATCAGTGAGTCGTCGCCACTTCGTTTCGGCCAGCTCGGTCCTACTCAAAGAAAGCTGGAGAGACTCTGACTGCCAACACCGTACCCAAAATTTCAGGAAATAATAATGGAGTACCCGAAATTTCAGGAAATCCAAATGGAGTATCTGTGTGAGCTGCTCCAACAATCACAATCGGCCGAGATGGCTAAGGAAGCTTTGCTGATAGCCATATGTATTGGCAGCAGGCCACTGGTCGAATTGATTCTCACCCTTTTTCGGGATTACCCACACGAGGAACGAGCAGGTTAGTAGAATGAGCCACATTTGCACTTGCCTTTTGAATCCTACACATAACACAGGAATTCTTTTCCTGCTGGTTCAGGAAGATATAATTAGTAGTTCTTCATCCAAACACTGACTGCCGAGTTGAGGGGTTGGAAGAGTTTCCCCAAACAAGGCCGTTGTGGATTTTCTAATTTCGAGGTCTCTTCTTTTCCCACAACTGAGCATCGCAGCGGGAAGGGTACGCCGTCGACCAGTAGTGAAGAATGAAATCTCCCCAACCTTTCAACGCGCTGGGACCCATTTGTGGGTGAAACGCAGTGCAACGTACATATTTTGTTGACATCACATCCCTGCAGAGTCCAGTTCCTCTCCTTTGTATCTGATCGAAACCTACCAGCTCCCTTCTCCACAAGACCATACTAGTCGTTATCATATCAGACAGGAGACATTGAACCACTTGCTGAGCGCGCTTCACGTTAATCGGTCAATATGCATCTCAATTCGGAGTTGACATGCATGAGGAGTAATTCTGGAGGTGCCTATCGTCCTCTCCATTGCTGGCAACGCTGCCCCCTCAATTTTCTTACCAGTCAACTCCAAGTGTTGACTGTCTAAATAACTCCGATGGTTCCACTCGATGTTCAGCTTCGTATCTCATACGTATGAAATCAGCAGACATTCAGCTGACCTTCCTGAACACCTAGTCGTCCTTAAAGTTAGGCATCCACAGAAAACACCTGGAACGCCCTCCATTCGTACGAGTATCAAGTGCCGTGATGGAAAATCCCATTGCAAGGAATATTTGTGACTTGGAAAAGAAAATTATACTAAGAAAATTATACTAAGTCATTTGTTCGCGCTCCTTCTGTGGCGCTGAAATTTCGTGTAACTTCTGATTTGCCGATTATACCAGCTCTGAGTAACAATAGCTGTTTCCGCATATGTCATTACAATACGCGTGTAATTTAAAAGTCTGTGGTAAATAAAAAGTACGTGTAGATCAGGTATGACCAGCGTATAACCCTACGAACTTTCAGGTTTCTGAAATTCAGGCGAAAATCGAAGTTAGAGCATGAAAACAAATTTTACTTTATCCTATCACTAGTCATGCATCATGATGAGTCAGTGTGATGAGGAATTTTGGCAACTCTATCTTTTTCCAGTTGAAAAATAGTCTTTTTACGGGAATACCGGCATTGTGTGAACCGGCATGGGGCTGCAATTGTCACATGCCAGGTAACGCCACTCCATAGAATACCACCAGGTTACTGCCGTAGAAAAGGTCAGAAAAGTTTAGGAAACTGAGTAAAGCTTGAAAAAAAAACTTATAAAGTTTGTGAATTCCAAAAACTATAAGTATGGATCAGGTTCAACATCGTATCTATAGGCACAACAAGTAGACCGGTGGTCTCGCACCTGCACACGAACATCCACGAAAAAGAATGTAGATAATTATGATTACTGACATATGAAACTAGACAGTTGTGCACAATAGAGGCACCGAAACGCATGCAAAGTCCAACACAATCCGTTTACAGCTGTCCGAATCATTTCGCATCTTTAGCGACAAAGCTTTTTCGTAGTGTACATAAAGCGCATCTTGTAATATTCCTGAAAGGTAAAGAAGCAGACACAAATCAGCAACCTCAGAGATTTTCCAAGTTCACGCTGGGCGATGTCTCAATCTGGCAACTGCACCTCATCCGTTCCAGGATGCTCGAACTCGGCCGGATTTCTGCCGCACATGACTCCTCTCATGCTGGCGTGTATAAACAACAACTTCGCCATCGTACAATGTTTACTGCTCAGAAATCACTCCATTGACATTCCTCATCACAGTTCATGTGAGTTTAGAGTAATTAAAAGCTCAGCGCTGCTGACTGTAGTCCAGGACATATCACTGAGGTTAGATTTCCAAAGGCGCTAAAAAGAGGCTAGGAATTGGTCATTAACAGGATTGATGGTTCTGTCGAAATAACGGAGGCCTACATGCCTGCAATTAACTGCTCATTTACTAGACTGCACTTAGTCGAGGCCCAATTAGCTGGAGTTTAGGTAAATGCGACGTCTGTCTCCTGGTTTCGAACAGTAATATGGATACAATAAGGAGGGTAAGATTATTAAATTTCCGGAAAAAAAATTCACTTCACAATTAATGAGCTTGCGAAAAAATTCCATGCTGTGGGCATGAGTCTGTGTATTCTGGAATACACAGCAATATCCCACATGTGGATAAACTTTTCAAGAAAAGTTCACGAATTCCACAGTTGGAAAGAATATAGATAAAACAAATACTTGCCACTGTGAATTCAGAATTCCCCGAGTTTAACGTCAACAACTTGTTCGATAATAAATCTTTGCTCATTACGTCAGCATTTTCGGAGCATTCTGAGCATATGCAAGTCTCTATGTGGCAGAAGCGACTTTGGGAATTTTGCGACGTTTTCAAGCAGATATAGAAGGGATGTGAGCTCAGAACCAGCGGAAATTCGCCAGTTATCTCTAATACGTCTCTCGAACGATTTTTTTTTCGATGGAGTTCAGTCCTAGGAGTAAGTAGTCGCTTTCACCCGACAAGTCGGTTGCGCGGGGTTAGCCAGTATACCCGTTTGTCGAACTGGCGGCTTGTTCCTATGACTCTACTCGAGAATGAGGGCATCTTGCTGGCTGGTGTGGGTGACTGCGACCAAAGGTCCTGGACCGATCCTCACAGACTCCTATACTGTATAACGGAACAGTCTGTCCCTCTACATGCTCGGGCTACCTTTAACCTTTACCTTACCTACCGTTTCCGTGTAATTTTCGAATTTTAATCAAAGTTGCGAATATTACTCTTTCCTGAACCTAACTCCTTACCCTATATTTCTGATTACTGGATACTGTCTTGTTCAGTGGGAGTTTCTCTTTTCTTTTTTATCTGTTCTTGTTTTTTTTTGTTTTTTAATGGTTTTATCTCGCAGACCAAGATTCCTGAGGTTGTGGCGCGCCTACGGGCGTATTAAATAAATAAATAAATAAATCTGTGCTTCGCCTAGTACCAGCAAAAAAAAACTCACAACCATAAAGAGAACATAGACGGCGAGAAATGAACTTCCGTACCGCCCTGTCTGTCTGTTCATCATCAATGATTGACAATAACATTTTAATGATCCAAATTAGCTCACCAGTAATAAACAAATAGCGCCAGCTCTCACTAGGCTTTCTTACCCTGGCCCGCCTGTTCCACTGTTTTTCCTTCTTCATTTTCAGTTTAGGTGCCTTTTCTTGCTTACATTTTTTTACTGTGGGAGTTCCGCCCTAGCAAACAAGCAACCAATATTATCTTCTTTTTGGAAAACCTGTTCCTCTAACTTGTTCAGGTGGACACAATGCGTGCGATCAGCTCGGAAGCTTTCCTATGGTTAGCCACTGACGATCCTTTTGCGGCGGCCTGCTCACTCTCTCAGGATATAGCTAAGTGCATGCAAGACGACAATTTTGAGTTCATGGTAAAAAATATTCAAGGATAATAGAGAACGGCATGAAATCCCATATGCAGTCCCATGGGAAATGGAGACTCTTTCAGGATACTTATCGCGTTCTTTACAATAACGTTCAACGTTTCACGTGCCGAGTAATAGACAATACCTGGAGAGTTGAAGAACTCGACATCTTTCTGGCTCATGTACAGATCATATTTTTTCCTTTCTTCCGATTTTTTGCTAATGGAAAATCTTAAGAGGAGAAATTAATGGGAAGCACTGCAATAGAGTAAAATCTGCAACATAAAAGTTGGGTTTTAGAAATGTCACTGCCCTCTGGCGACGTGTGCCAATCCTTACCCACGAGTTCAGCTGGCTCTAGAAGCTCATATGCGCCACTTTGCCGGTAGCCCGAATGTCCAACGAGCCATGGCGTGCATTTGGTGGAGAGGTAGGCGTGCCACAGCTTGCTTGCTCTCCAAACGAGGTCATTCCAGGATGGGGCAACTTCGGATCGAACCCGGCCCGGGACTCCTATAGAGTTCTGCGCCATGTCTTTCTATACCCAATACTCGCCCTAATGTACATATTCACCAACGGGAAAATAGGCAGTTCCTTTGACGTGCCCTTGGCTAGGTAGGTAGAGGTGAATTTGAAGCAATCACTGGAATCCAGCTGGAATAGTGGAATTCAGGTACATTAGCTACACTTCGAGTTATGCTACGTTTGTCATTTGCCTTATCGCGATACGTTATGCAAAAGTTGGGGAGGCGGCGAAGGTCGTGCATACACCAACTGGATATCGTAAGTCAAACATTGTACGCTCATTTATGCCTATCTGCAGTAACCCACGTGTGGTCAATCACTTGTGCGTCACAGAATGCCACTCTTCTGGTCTGCCGCGCCGCACTACCCGGCGGCGCGGCAGACCAGCCGGCAGACCAGCTGAACGCAGGCGTTGTTTTCAATGATTCCTTGGTTCCTTTGTGTCCTTGTCTCACCCCAAAATGCTTAGATAAAAATAAATAAAACATCAACACCGGTGACGCCCAACAATCAAATAATCAGCCAAAATTCTCTGCCGCATTGCGCACCTGGTGCGGCGACCAGAGTGGCGGCACTCCTTATTGCAAAAAGTGATTTAGCGACACTGTGAACATATCTTTCCCTTAAAGAACTTCTTTCGCGCCATCGGTAAAAAAACCTGGGAACATTATAGAAAGTTCTTGAGCTCTCTTAAAGGACTTTCGTTTTATTCATTTTTCGACTTAGCTGGCGGAGTACCTATGGAGATCTACTGTTATTTGTACATTATTGGTATGTTGGTGGAACGATATATACAATTCTGTCGATATGGCTTTTCTAACTACTACAATTTTTGGTGGCGTTGGTGAGTTTGTTACCCAATTATTGGCTAGCCTGGGCTGGGATTCATGGACCTTTAACCCAAACAAAGTACGGCTAGCGTAGCTGGTTAGCCCATATGTAGACGAAGCAACGTCAGGAGACACATAAATCCCAGCTTTGCAGCGGCCATCTCATGATCCAATATTTCTGGAAAATTGTGAAATTTCTGTTTTTCACTCAATAAGGACGAGTTGACACACTGTGATCTTTAAGGTTTGACTTCATGCTCATTGGTGTCTTCTGTCTTGCACTGCACCTCTGGCTGACTGGTGTTGTTATGCCAATGGAACCGGACCTTCGTGAGCTCAACAGAATCCATTGGGTTAGCAGTAGCTCCAGCTTTTAGATGGATTTCGAGTAACTAGAACAATTTCAGCCAGCATGGGACTACTTTCTCATTTATGACATCTACGTGTGCACTGGTTGTATACTTGGAATATGGAAGATATTCTATTTTTTCCAGCTTATAAAGGGAATTGGAGGGAGTGTGGTAAGTTGTTCCGGTTTTCCTTATCTGATGAGTTCCTACCCTTGTGAATTTCCAGATATCCGTTGGGCGCTGCGTCTCCACTATATACAATTATCTGGTTGTGATGGGTGTGATAATGGTTTCCTTCGCTGTTGGGATCAATCTTCTCGTCCAACCTTATCTGAATAGCGTAGCGGAGGAAGATGGTGTGGTGAAGAAGATGGGACCTGAGTTCCGCAGGTAAAATCGACCCGCAAAACTGTTGAACGCTGTAAAATGTTTTCGTATGGTATGGCGTGTGGAAATACTATGTAGTAGGTGTTGAATGTGGTAGTACTAATACGGACTAGTCGTAAGGAGTAGTAGGATCCTTCACACTGTAGTAGTAGTAGTAGCAAATACGTAGTTGTGGCACGCAGTAATAGCAATAGTATGTAGTACTATCAGTTTGCAGATAATGAATAGCAAATAAAAATCATATTAAAAATAATATATAATAAAAATAAACAACTAAAAATAAACTAATACAAGTCTTTTATTCGTATTGTGAAGTAAATTCGAAAATTTGGCGACCCATTCTCGGGGGGGGGGAGGCTCCCGCCACGGGTATGTAGCATTCCGTATGTAGTAGTTGTAGCATTGAAGAGGAGTAACTGTTTGTAATACTTAGTAGTGTGTAGCAGTCATACAGTAGATAGTCACTGTATGTAGCAGTGGCGGTCGTAGGGGGGGGGCGCCCCCCACCCCGAGGATGGGTAACCAATTTTTTGAAATTGCTTCACAATACAAATAAAAATCTTGCATTGTTTATTTTTAATTATTTATTATTTATTAGTGGAATAGTTTTTGTTATTAATTTATCATTATAAAAATATTTTTTATTAATTTTGCTTTCCTTCTGGGTCCCCAGAGCGCCGGAGACCCCACTTTTTCCCATGCTCTCCCCCCTTCCTTCCGCGCACTTTCTGCGTCCACCAGTGGTATGTAGTAGTATGTGGAGATAGTACTTAGTAGTAGCATGTAGTAGCAGTAGTATGTGGTAGTGGTGGTTTTTGTATATATTACAAGCGTTATATCATTATTTAAGCATTAGATGTATGTTTACAGTATCTTTTTTACTGTGCGGAATTTGTACTGGGGTGTGTACGGATATCTCGATCCAAACACCTACTACATTGTTACTGGTAACGCTGGACCCGATCAAGCGCCCACCAGACATTACATCACTTCGTTTGCTACGGAGGTATGTATTATATTATATTACAGAGAGCGTTGAATTTTATTTTTATATATCGATAGCGCCCCTTCGGGACGCTAGAAAGTGGGGTGAGGCAGCCACTTGAGGTATGTGCAAAAGCTTCACAAAAGTGAAATGCTTGGAAATCAGCAAAAGAGCGAAACTAATCATCAGCTGAGCTCAAATATAAAATTCTCCTTATGAGCTGCGTATACTCTACGGGTCTGGCCGCCTCGCCAACGTCGGCCTTCGATTGTTGCTATCCTAGCGAGCTGGCAAATTCTTAATTCCGCACCTACATGTAAAGCTCATTTTCGATGCA
Organism: Ancylostoma caninum; assembly: GCA_037903475.1. NCBI lineage: Eukaryota > Metazoa > Nematoda > Chromadorea > Rhabditida > Ancylostomatidae > Ancylostoma > Ancylostoma caninum. The sequence goes on from JBAJFG010000052.1 coordinate 217,390, forward strand.
CTGATAATACCTACTCTTTTTTGTCACATTTCTTACATGCCTTGGGACCCGTTATGAACATCCAACAGAAAGGAAGAAGAGATGGTCGACTAAGACACGAATGAGCGCGTAGCGTGCCCCTACTCCACCGGCAATGTGCATCTTGGCGTGTTCCCCACCATTGAGCCACAGTGAGCCATTCTTCATCAGTGCACCCGTATCCTGGCGCTTATCCCACTGTTGGGCCAGAGCAGACCCATCCTCCATTTGTGGATCTCTATCCTGGCGTTCTTCCCACTACTGGGCCAGCGCAGACCCGATCCATCCGTGGGACTCGTATCCCGACGCTTTACCCAATAATTGGACCCTTGCGGACCCAGTCTCCATCCGTGGACTCGTATCCTGGCGCTTTCTCCACCGCTAGGCCACGGCGGACCCTTTCTCCATCGATGGACCTGTATCCTGCCGTTTTTCCACTATTGGGCCACGGCGGACTCTTTCTCGATCGGTGGACACCTATCATGATGTTTTTCTGAACTACGGGGCCCCGGCTCATCTGTTCGTCATCACCGCAGCCACACTCCTTGCAAATATCGAAAGTGGTGGAACAAAGTTAGGAAATATTTAGAAAGTTCGATCAACTGCACAAGTAGCACAAATGGTTTCAGAAAATGTCACAACAGCTTATGATGACGCGTTCTTCATCCTGCATATTTGATTGTACTTCTCAAAAACAAACGGATCCTCAAGCTACATTATCCCCCGAAGGGACCTCAAGGAGAGGCGCGCAAGGATCATATCTCAAGTGAGGACACCGAGCGAATCCTTCCATATATCCTCCATGGTGTGCACACTTCTCTTCGAAGTGGTTATCGTCCACTGTTCCAAAGTTGTGTGAAGCAAAGCTCCAGCAGAGGGGCGACTCTGCTCCGTACATTGCTGCAACGCATCGTCAAATTGTTGTAAACACCGTCTCGTCTAGAGGGCTCGAGACCGCTAGCCGCTGGTCCCGCCACGAAATTCCGAATGCACCGACTTCCACTACGTCTATGTACGTATGACGAAACATCGGCCGAATGTCCCATCAGCTTCGCATCCTCGCGAGGCACAGTCTATAAGTGAGTCTCACGGCGAGCGCATGCGATCACGTGCTAGTCCCCCACGTCTGCGCTTTAGAAAATTTTGTTGCACTACCATGATTTATATAAGAGGATAGTTAAAAACCGTGGAAAAAAATTTTGAAAAAAAGAATTAATTTTGTCAAATGACCCCATCATTAAGCTGATCATCACGCTGTACCATGGTATTATTGTCATAACGCTGCTCAATCTTATGGTGTCATTGCTTGTCAAAAAAGCTGATGAAGTCCTTGTAAGTATTGATTTTATACAGAGCATGGATCTAAACATGAGTTGAGATCCTCCCAGGAAAACGAGGAGAGTGAGTTCAAATACACTCGAGTCGTGATTTACTCGGAGTTCATCGACTGGTCTTCCTCTGTACCGCCACCGTTCAACCTGCTATATATCGCAAAGGAAATGCTGAGGAAGATATGTTGCGACACATCCGTGGTCTTATCTTGGCCGGTAATTGAGCACTTTCTTCAGAAGTTATTGCGAGTATTGTCACATCAGAATGTGGGGCGTAATGCTTCTCAACTTCAAATTTCCCTGCTTCCGGTGTGAAAATATATGGAAAGTATTGAGAAAAAACCGCTGTTAGATGCCTTCTGTATTAGAATTGCTTGAATTTTGGGAATTTTGTGCACATGCTTTCCTCAGTCCAGTGAAAGACCCTTCATATTCATCTGTGGAGATCTTCTTCAGTACTCAGTAGAGTTGATAAATCAGTAGAGTTCAGGAGCTATGGACAGCAAAGGATCTTCAATACCCCGACTATGCTACAACTGCGATGGACTGTGAAGTGTACAATGTTAGTGTAGAGTTGTTCCTTGCAAGATTTGCGTTTAGACCTCTTCTGCGCTGGATTTTGTGCAAATCTTCTACTCTTTCAGAACTTGATGATGACACTGTTCTCTCGTTTCCGGGCCAGCAAGGAATTTCATTATCGCAGTATTTTCAGAACGGAGTTTGACGTAAGTTCTTGTTTTTTTTCTTCCTTTTTGAACGTAGGATGCACTGACTTTTGTGGATCCAATCAAGAGCAGAAAACTGTAAATTTAAGCTTTCAATTCTATACATTTTCAATCTTATAAAATTTTTATTTGGAGGTTCTACCCTAGTATGGTCTTACCATGACACCTCGTTTTCGTTATTGGCTGACATCAAAAATATTGCACATGACTCCAACGATGCTCCGCTCGAAATCGATGAGTATTGAAATCTATGTGGTTGACAGCTTCCACATGGTACGACCGTAGCCTTAGCCAACATGATTCTGCATAGAAATGGTTGAAAACATGCGCGGGCCGAGGGACTCGCGAATACCTACAAAACTGGCTCTGCTGGTTTTGGATGGCCCGCGCGGCCGTCGGGCGGGTCCACCTGGGTTCGCTATGCTCTACTAATGTAAGCTTTTCTAGGACTCAGATCACGGCTCTTGTTGGGTTCATGAGCTGCATCATGCAATTTGGGTAGTTTGCGAGTTTCAGCCGGGATCATCTTTGGTATAATACGTGAAGAAATCCAAACGAATTTTCAAAAAGTATCTTGACGGAAAATGACTTTCACCCTTCCGATTTCATCTGTTCTGTCCGCTTCACTGCTTTTTTTGCCTGGTAAAATTCGAAGATACCTTACTTTTGCTCATCTTTGGTTAATATAATAATTCGCTGTTTAGCTCAAGGAGTGAATGTGCTACCAGGTCAATATAGAAATGTAAAAACTAATTGTCAACCAAGACTAAACCGAAGGCTTTCTCGAAGGCTTTCTCCAGCAGATGACGTCATGCTCGCATCTGAACAAAAAGAGGACCTTGAACGACAGACACAGGCCTGGAGCCAACGTCTAGCGTGCTTCGGTCTTCGAGTCAACGTCAAAAGGACTGAGTATATGACGACAGATATGAATGAGTCCGCCACCATTCAGGTTGACAGCAATGACCCTCCGAAAACCGACTACTTCAAGCACCTCGGCTCAACACTCTCAGCCGATGGCAACCTAACCCAAGAAGTCGTCAGTCGCCTCAACGCCGCATGGCTGAAGTGGTGAATGACGGGAGTGCTGTGCGACAAGAAGATCCCGGATCGCTTCAAGTCGATGGTGTATCGAGCAGTTGTCAGACCCGTGGCACTGTATGGTGCAGAATGCTGGCCGGCCACCGTAGAAGTGGAATGCCGCCTGGGTGTGATGGAGATGAAGATGTTACGATGGATGGCTGGTGTCACGCATGTGGAGCGCATACGCAATGAAAAGATCCGAGAGCAGTTCGGCATCGCCACGATTGCTGGCAACCCGTCTTAGATGGTATGGCCACGTACTGCGCGCCAACAAAGGCACCATCTGCAAAGTAGGCCTTGATCTCGAAGTACCAGGAAAGCGATCAAAGGACGGCCGAAGCAACGGTGGCTGGACACACTAGCATGCGGATCTGAAGCATGTGGGCGCCTACCCAGACCAGGCTCACGATAGAGCTAAATGGCGTCAGAAGATCAGAAAAGCGGACACCGCCAACGAAAGGGGCGAACGCTAAAGAAGAAGAAGATTATCAGGACCCGTCGCTTTTCCTGGCTTCATCCGCTTTAGCGCAGCCATAGCCTGAATTGGCGATGTCTGTCACTTCCCCGGCGACCTGGTTTAGTCGTGTCAAGCTCTGAAGCTCTGTCCCACTTCTGCAATGTGTTGAGTTGCGTTCTTCCAGGTCTCGTGGACTGTCGTGACCGGCAACTTGATGGTGAAAGTTACTGTCGCTTCTGTGTTTCTGTGTCTCCAAAACCCCTTTAGTATGACATTTTCACACTAATAACCGCTGGCACATGACTCACACTAGTGAATCCGTTTTGTGATGTCATACCCCTTTTCGTTCATCGAATACCCTTTTCCACATATAAAGAAATTAAATAAACTTGAATACACATGTTTTGTTTTGATGCTTATATCCATTATCACATCTCACTGGTTTGTGCGTGAAAAGTACAATAAAAGTAAAAAGTACGATACAGCTTAATCGCCCTTGATGATATTTCCGCTTCAACTGTGTACTTGCACTTACAGATTATCTCGTTGTTTTGAGGAACTAACAGTACCTCAATTTTCTTTGAAGAGTGGCAAATCTGGCTTATTTCAGAAAGATCGTGCAAATGCCGAACCGGTTGCAAAGGTTGCGTTCATGAACAGTTATAACGACCGATTTGATGCATCCAAATGGCAGCCACCGAGATTCGAGAATTTTCCTGAGACGCAACAGCCGGCAAAACAGACACCAGAAGAATAATGGATGCGGAACCCGATTACCGCTTGGAACAAATCTTTGGACATTATTCGTTAGGGCCTTTTTAATTACGCGCTTTAAATAAATAATTTTGTTTTTTCATTTGATGTAATTGGAAACTCTACGGGATACGCCATAAGTTCTGGTATATCTCATCCAGAAATTCCGCAAACATCTGGTATCCTTCCCTCGTTGGCTGGAGCCCAGCGCTATCTACTGCAAGCTGGAAAATTCGAGGAAAGTTCAAAATTTGATCCTATAAAGGTGCCAAATTTCAATAGAAACTTGATTACAGCTTATATTCAATCATGAACAGCACATTTTCAAAAGTGCGAGTTCAATGTTAACTGGCACTTAGTTGGGACTCACACCTCTCGGCCTAATTACTACAATCCTCGATCTATACATCGATACACTGATAAGGGAAGGATACTTGCTCTGTGTAACCGTTGGAGGTGTATGTAACTATTATATCTTATGCACTGGTTTTGATCCCGTTTTTGAAATAACCAAATCTGCTCTCTATGACGGTTTACGACCATTTTTGGAGTTCAGGTACCAACTCTGCATAAGCAGATGGATTGAAACGACAAGTGTAAGCCCCTCGATGGAACTTAAATAATCGAATAATTGCTGAGAGAATATTTGATTCGGGCAAGAAAGAGACCTCATTAAAATTATGAAGGAAATTAGGCAAAACAGTACTGAAATAGCGCGTTGATAATTACAGTACTCAATAAGAATTCCCAACAACAGCTGCCTTCTAGACAAACCCAACCATCTGGACTATAACAGCGAGGGCAAATTTGTGTAGCAGCTGGAAAAAGTTCTATGATACCTTGGTAAATAGGTTTTCTTACCCTCGACAGTTGAATTTATATTTATCAGAAACTTCTGCTGAACGTTTTTCAAAACAGCTGGCCACATTTGTAGCCTAACCATTAAATAGAGTGAGATCCTGTGTAAGTGCAGCTATAATTCTCAATGTCATTGCGATGCTCTTTCACTACCCGTTTCTCAGGTAAACCTTAACACAATTATCAAGAATTGAAGGCATTTATTACTCAAACTATTGGATGTTGCAGTATTTGCAGTTTTCACACCATTCTTAGCAATTCTTAAATTGGGTTGGGGAATAAGTTTGTTCGGTTTTTTTCAACTTGTTTTGTCACGGCGACATTACCTTTCCTTGATTGCCAGTCATAGTCATTTTGAAGCCCTTGACTTGCTCTTTCTGAATGTCGTAACCTCATTCCTGAATTCTCGTTTTATCTTGCTTTCTACCCCATGGATTGTGACCACCCAAGTCGACAATATTGAACCTCCTCGCAAGCGACAACCGTCCGACTTCAATCCTGGATCAAATGTGGCTTAATTGGCTAGAAAAATCAATAGCGTTTGGAGAGGAATCTCTACTGATGAAAGGACAACGTAGAAGTGTGAACCCAGCCAGGGCAAATTTGGCTTTAAAGTTGTTTCTTGTTCTGGACGCCCAATTTGTAGGAAATAAAGGCGATTATCCGCTAAGGTTGCTTCAGAAGTAAGGAAGAACCACTACTGATGCTAACTCCCAACAATGTATAAGTTTAGCTAACGCATTCCGTGCAAAACTTCAAAATGCTGGATAAGTGGTGATCGTCCACATCAGGTATGCTCGACTCCTCTGTACAAATTCCACCAAAATGACAAGCAAAAATCTCAAATGTAGGGAATTTTTACCACTACCGACTCTTCTGGTCTAGTGCAGTCGTACATAGCTTATTTTGTTCGGTTCCCAATTAATTTGATAAACTTCATCCAAGAGTTGCGGTTGCGGGCTACAATTTTAGTCGTCTCAAACAAAGAAATTTTTCGTAGACTTGGAGCTGACAAGCAGCCTTGTGCCTGGCAGCATTAATAGAGGAGGAAATGCGCTACGCTACCCATTTAGTGTGGTTTACAATGATGGTGCAAAATGGTGGTTTCTATGCTCATGAAAAACCGAACGAACTTATTCCCCAACCCAATATGTTTCCTCTCACTTACATCTTCCATTCCCTGATCAAGCCGTTTGAACGTCACACTCAAGAAAAACTCCGCTTCCTAAGTCGTTAGATATGAAATGTTGCTGGTGAATCTCGCGACAGTGAGTAGAATACAAGAACGTCACGTACCTGTGGAAAAATTGCCGCGAAGGCCATGAGCACAGCTCATTGCTACGGATTAGCGGCCAAACAAATTTATGGACTTGCTCAATTGCGTCGCGGGAACCTTATTTCCGCCCTTACTTTCAAACTCGTAAAAAACAGCCTCTTAATTTCCTATATTTCCAGTGCACTTCGCGTTCTGCACCACTTCATTTCTATATTTAGTTCCTTTATTGCATATTGGATGGGAAGACCATGCAGCACAGGTGTGTACAGTGCTGGAAAAAGAACAATGCAAGAAACTTCCTGCTTTTCTTTAATTGACCTGCAGCAATATTTTGCCACTCAGGACACCGATGCATAGTTTTAAGCTTCCTTCAAGCGTTCCACTGAATCAAATATATGTTGTTCCATGGAACCCTCTTCGGAAGCACATTGCTTCTGGAAATCCGTTTAGATCAAGGTCTTTGGAATGTTCTTATTTAAAAGCCATATGCGATGCATGAACTATTTCTTAATATGATACCAAGAACAAAACTTTTGAGGGGAGGTTAATTACAGTGTGACAGTGGGGCAACAGTGGGGCATTGTCTCAACATTCTACTCTGCTCTACAGAGTACGTACATAAAAAAAGTTCAGCGGGAATAAATGTCGATATAAGAAAAGATTAATCCGTTGTTTATGACGAGATTAGCAGAAAACTCTGTTTTTGATGTCATATGAGCATGTGAATTGTTGATATCCTACAAGGGTCGTGATCCGTTCAAACATCGAGTTATGCTTGATTTAACCATACTGTTTGTTTCACATGGTTTGCTACTAACTACATGTGTTCCTGTCCCAGTCTGGAATTTTCCTAGCTCATCTGTGCCTGTTTCGATTTTTCTCAGAATTTCGCACTTCCAGCTACCACATTTCAAGCCTTTACTACTACCTACATGTGACTGGAGAGGGCTTCGGTGTTGTTTCACCAAATTCTGAGATTTGATTTTTCCATGGGTACATCCTAAGTTACCCAGAGGAAGAGAGCCGGCGAGTATCCCACCAAGTTTACGCTTGATGTACGTACCAGATCAAAGAGGCGCCTTTGCATCCTCCACAGAATGGATACTCCAGTTGCATTCGTAGCGCATTATTATTCCATACGTCTTCACCACTTGACCGTAATAAGCCCACGTTCACTCTTAAATCTTCACATAGCTTCCGAAAGCAATAGAATTAGGAACCGCTAATTCAGGTGCCGTTCTTTGTTTCCTTGTCCGCCCAAACTCGTAGGTAAACTATGTATAAACAGAGTTTCCGTGGAGTTATGAACATAGTTGGGGAAACGAGATACAGCCCACTCATTATGCTTAGTCATAGCTTCGTTTTTCTCTCTCTTTTCTCTGTTCTGTCCCTTATTATTTGATAAAAGGTACATACATATCTTGATTTTGTAGTAGATAATTATGTCGGTAAATATGCTTTGGACTTCGGAAACTGAAAAAAGCAAAAAAAAGGAGGAGATATTAGAGAAAATTGTATGCTGGATAACGCGTTCTCTACGCTCTCTAATCATATACGAGATTTCGTACAAGTACTCGAATTTACCTCGTAATTATTATGTGAATGTAGAAGAATGGAAAACTTGCATTATATTTCGCTAATCTAACAATTTGCTTTTGTTAAAGCTTACTGGCAATTCTGGTGCAGCTCTGAATGATACTTGAGGTAATGCACCTAACTAATGAAGCGATTCCTCTATACTTTCCAATTGCAGTATCTGATCGATTCCATTCTATAATACAAGACCGCAAAACAAGAAGTTCCTATAATTTTCAGTGAAGCCCACTTATGCGTGACAAACAAGGCCCATTAGGTAATGACAGTGCTTGATTAAGCGACCCCCCTTATAAATATGATTGGAAGGGCTAAATATTCCGGAGCATTAAAGGCAGAGGGCCACCTCGTTCTGCCTGTTGGATTTACCACATATCCTAGACCTTCTCATCATGTTGATCCCTGAGATGTACATCAACAGGCACAGAAGCGACGAAATCCCCACTTTTGAAAGGCTCGAACTGGATAAAAATTCGGAGCCCGGAGGCGGATCGCTCCAAGCTGTGCCGGCTGACGACCACGGCTGCCGCGTCCGTCAACGAGTCTTGGCGTGTCCAATCGATAAGATCAACAGCTTCACATGTCAACTCGGGTTGGCAAACTATTACAGACCCCGTCCTGGAAGACGGGTTTATAGACCATTCTGAGACAATTTATGTGTACCGTTGGAACCATTGCGCCGAGTGGATGCAGAATCTGCTGTTAGCTGAACTACGAAAATGAGGTGGACCCCTGCCTTTAAGGAAGTCGCACAATTGGTCTAGCACTTACGAAGAAAGAATAATTGGTCAAGGTGGCTATCTACGATCTGATGTGTATTACTATCATATGGAGTTTGCAATGCTGACCTCAGATCTGTTATCCAGATTTTCGTGCCTATTGCTCAGGTAGTTACATCCTTTCCTCGTGCAGATGTAGGGTGACTTATCCATGCATGAGCCCATATACCTATTCAAGCTCGTATGTGAGCACCTTACTCTATATCATCTATGAAAAAAAAAATAGGTCTAAGCCATTCTATAAAACGCACAGGAAATATGGACAGAGGATTCACCATCGGTGGTGCAGACTGCATGTTGTAGCAAATGCCTCTTCAAACGGCTACTCCAACCAACTATCGCTCCCTTGTTAGCTTCAGGCGCTAAAGGCGGAAAAATTGTTTTCTGCTATCTGCCTCTCTTCGTTTAATGTCGGTATTCTATTTGCGTCAAAGTCATCCTACATAGTAGCACCTTTCTTGTAATGAGTGTAGAATTAACGAAGCATTAAGAACTTCATCATTTATCCCTCATGACATGACTTCTCGTAGCCTTCTGACTACTAACTCCGCTGTGCTGTGCCCTCTGTCTTCAACTCCGAACAATTTTCACGAAATATGACTTATAATAACGACGAGCGGCTGTGGTCACAGTGGCATGAGCAGCGTTGGCGGCGCGCGCCGATGTAGTGGCGGTGCCTGGCGTACTCTACACAAGCGCAATTACTAGGGACGCGCTGGCGCGGGCCTCGAATTCCAGCGGCTGCTGGTGCAGCTGGCAGCATGGTGCTGGCTACAGTCTATACGCATGCAGTGTGTGCCTGCTGTGGCATACTCTGGACCTTGCTGGCGCTTTCTGGACGCAATCATACCACCGCAGTAGACCCTTCGCTCGCACCTCTGGGCGCCGTCGCATCCTGCCCGTAGCGGTGGACCTGTCGCTCTCCTAATCCCTATCCATTAGAGCTTCACTTCATTCTATGAACCTCACCATACCCGTCCCTATCATCTTGTTAACCTCGCAATCACCATCACAGACCAATCAGGAAATTTCGTTTCACACACACACGTTGCAGACGGAGTAAGTCCGTTACTATAAGTCATGATTCGTAAACTTTGTTCGGAGTTGAAGGCTACGAGAACTCATGCCTCAGGGATTAACGATGGTGTGTTTAATGTTTCGTTAATTCTACATCCATTATAAGAAAGGTGCTACTATGAACGATGACTTTGACGCGAATAAGAATACCAATATTAAGCGAAGAAAGGCAGATAACAGAAAACATTTTTCCGCCTTTATTTTTTGAAGCTAACAAGGGAGGGATAGTTGGTTGAGCTAGCCGTTTAAAGAAGCATTTGCTACGGCATGCAGTTTGCACCACCGATGATGAATCCTCCGTCCATATTTCCTGTGCCTTCTTTAGAATGACCTAGATCTATTTTCTAGCGAGCGAAGCGAGCATCTCAATAGAAGTCCGTAAGTTTGGCGTTGGCCAGACGGCCAAACTGTAATATATAAGGTGTTTAAGAAATCGCGACACTCTCAAAATATTTGTCCAAAACCAAAATTCTCTATCAAGTGAAAATTTCAACCGATAGTATGCACATCCCCGCAGAACTGCATCGTGTGCTCTTCACACCACGATTGTGGATACCTTTTACTAATTTTTTTTCTCTTCTTTCTCCGAGAAGTCTTCCTGAACACTATCATCCGAGTTCAACGAGAGATAAAGATAGTGCTTTGTCAGAACTTTTTTTTTTCATCGAGTTCAGCTCAAGTTCAATTGGTTTAGTTGAACTACACAATTGCGGCTAGCTGAGCGACGATGGAGACTACTACGCTGCTACCGGTTCCGCCACAAGTTTTCGTTGGTTTTGACAGGACGATAACAGTTTTGTGGTACACTTCCTTTTCAACAGTTTCGCTTATTCTTCATTCAGTTTTCATCTACGTAAGTTTCCGAGATTTCGCCAGAGGAATCTCATAACTATTCTTGCTTTGAAGGGAATTCGAAACCTATGTGGATGGAATTCAAAGTTCGCTTTCACCCTACTGCTTTTTATCTCGGTGATGTGCATGATGAGATTCATAGTGGAGATTATAGCAAGTGCGATAGCTCTGCTGTACTTGGATTGGAAGGAGTATCAAACGTTGTGGATCGTAAGTTCCTATCGCTGATCCTGGATCTGCAATATATACTTGTATATTCATAGTAGCGAACGAAAATTGCAATTTCGTCCATAACCTTTGACAGACTATGTTTAGGAGCTGAAACTTTCAGAAGACCCGTAGATATGGAGGGAAGGATACTTGGTGGCCGTGGCCATTCTTGATGAGGTGTGGGGTACTAGATGCCATATTTGACGCTGATTTTGAAATCGTAGTCCGAATTTCCTGAGGAGTTCTGTCTGGTGAGTCACAGCTATTTCATTTCGCGCTGATACATGATAGAGTACTCATGCGCTCCAGTATGTGCTCTTTATCTGTTTTAGTCTCTTCGAACTACAGAGTGCTTGAGGAGAGAAAAGGGGCATGAGTACTGTTAGTGTGTTAGTTAGTGACTTTGAGTGCGGTCCTTATACACGAATCCAATCGGGATCAGGCAGCTGCTTTGGCAGCACATAATCAATGCCCTTGTTCTCTCCTTAAGCACTCTGTAGTTTGAAGAGACTGAAATACCTAACAAGCCCAGTCTGGAGTCAATACAAGGGCACTCTACCTTGAACCAGCGCGAAAAGAAATAGCCGTAAATCACTATACAGAACTCAGAAAATCTGGACTGCGAACTCGAAATCAGCGTCAAGAACTGCATCTAGTAGTCCACATCTCATCACGAATGTCCACGGCCACAAAGTATCCTTCCCTTATGAGTAAAGGTACATGATGACCCTTTACTGATGTAGGTTTTAAGAACTACTATGATGATTCCAAATGGGTGGTACCCACCGTAAACGGGAGCGTGTGTGTCTTCAGCCTCTGCACTCAAAATTTCTATTTTCATTCAAGGAATTTTATCGTTAAAAAGTTTTACTTAGCTCATTTTATCAAAATCGAGAAAATTTGAGCAGGTTTTGCAGAAATAGGGCACGATATCTCACTAGTGTGATACACTATACCTTTCAATCGAGCAAAACCTAATTCTTCCATTTCGAGGAGACTTCAGTTTTGCTACCCGTGACAACATTCTAGAAATCTTGCCACATTTTTGTCGTTATTGAAGTTTTGGTGCAATCGTTATTCTAAAGAAAGAAAAGTTACCAAATTTTCATTCCCGTAATGTAAAACTATGGGTGCCCCTGTTGTTATACCAGCTATTATATAGCAGTATCGAAAAGTTTCCAGCCTAGACTACTTCTAAAAGGTCTATAGTGACTAAACTCCGTTGTAGTAAAATATAGGCCTCTCGAACCCCAATACACGTGTCTAAGGTCACATTCAATTTTGCAAACCGTTTGAAGAGCTTGGTTTACCACATGATCCAGAGTATCTTCCAACAGCCGACTTCAGCTCATTTTCGACCCTGAATTTCAGTGCTTGATGAAGCTGTTCCACATTTCCAGGCAGTTGATAGTTACTGGATGCCAGGCCCGGACTACTGGATGTGTGGATCAATTATTCAAATCCGCGTTCTCCTGCGGCAGCAACCGCAACTCTTGGTCTGTGGACGGGTGCGCTGTCGAAAAGCATGTGAAACCCACTTTGATTAGGCTAGAAAAGCGTCATTATTTTTAAACGAGTGAGCTCGAGAATATGGAATTTGGCACTTAAAAGACTTCAGGCTAAACGACCGCGCTTGAAGTTTTGAGAAAAAAGGGCTGGAAAAGGTCGAGGCCGGGAACTTTTTGATATCCCCGTATGTATTGGGTGAGGTGTATTGTATTGGGTGGGATTGAGTTCGTGCGGATTTTTTGTAGGTAAAGAAACCATTGTCATCCACGAACAATGTAAATCACACTGAACAAGTTACATAGCTCTTCTCCTCGTCTATCAATCCTGCCCGGCGAAAGCTGGCTCTCAACTCCTTCTCTACGAAAAATTGCGTTGTGTATGAACGCTCAATTTGTAGCCCGCAACTCCAACTCATTTCGAGCATTTTAGGGGTTTACCCGCAATGCATTGGCTAAACTTACATATTTTTGAGAGTAAATATTAGCAGTGATTCCTTCTGTTAAGAAATAAAAGGTCTTATTTCGAAAGCAACACCTACAAGTTTTCTACGGACTCCAGCCCCCAACCTCTATTCTATCAGATGTTATATCGGAAAACTAAATCTGCACTCTTTTTCCGCGTGCATGATGCCGTATTTGATATCGTAGCACTTTTGCTGACGTTTTGTTTCAGTGTCTCGGTTCTTTTGTGGCCTCACCAAATGTCGCCTGCATTCTTCTAAGCATAGTCCTATTACTTCATCGGCTTGCATATACAGCTTTCCCTCTTACTGCTAGCTTATACTTCAACAAGTTCGTACAAAAGGTAAAATATCATGATACTTTCAACAGCTTTACACTAGATTCACTCCAATAGTAGTGTGAGCACAAAGTTATGTGCAAATGAGAAGTTATTGCACAGCCACTGTCCAATTACTCCTCCGACCGGAATCACAGCTTCGAAGCACTTCTTTCTATGCTGAATAGGGAAAGATTCAGAATATTTTTAGCTAAGATTTTTGGAAAAGTCTCCCGGCCTGAAGAAACTGACCTCGGAAAACATCTTCAGAAAATGTATCTCTTCATGAAAAATAACTTGCGATATTCACATCTTCGAGGAGACCGTTGCTGTTTAGATATAGGGGTATCAAAAAGTTTCAAAGCTAGGCTGCTCTAAAACATCTACAGCAACGACATTTTGTTACAGTCAAGAGTAGGTCCCTCTAGCACTAATGCGCATTTCATGCCTCTATCTCAACATTAAACCGTTGAAAGAGCTCTTTTTATTACACAAGTTACAGATACTTTGAATGGCCGGCTTCAGTGCGTTTTCGTTTCTCAATATCAGTACTCGAAGATGTTGTTTCAAACTGCAAACAGAACATGTTATAATTGCTAGATCCTAGCTTCGAACTATAGCATGTGTGATTCAATAGTCCGAGTTCATTTCGTGCTACAGCAATAGCAACTCTTGATCTAAGCATGGGTGTGCTGTCTAGAAGCACAAGATTTCTACCATGTTGGGGTGGAGAAAACACCATAATTGTTGAATGTGCCGAGATTATGAAACTTGGCATGCTGGCTAGGAAGACTTTGTGCTACACGACCACAAAGTTTCAATGGAAGGGAATGGAGAAAGGCAAGGTCGGGAAGAACGGAAAAAGAAACTGCAGCTATTCCGTGCTCCCATGCTTATTTTTACTTAGTTTGCCACATCCACCAGAATACAGGACAGGACAGAAAATGCTATTTCGTCACTGTAGAACTCCATAGGTACGCTCAGTATTAGTCAATGACCTTGTGTGAATGTTGCGGATCCTCTTAACAGAGCACCGTAAGGGCGGCACTGACGGAAAAATGAATACAGTCTCCAATGATGAAAACGAGAGGTTTAGACAGTGCTTTCAGCTTCGTGGCGGGAGCCTACTCTAGCGGTCTCGAGCCCTCCGGGCGAGAGAGTGTTTACAACGACTTGATATTACGTAACAGCAGTGTACGGAGCGGAGTAGCCCCTCTGTTGGCGCTTTATCAGTATCTTTTCGAAATCATGATGCACTGGAAATGATCCTCCTCGAATGGATGGAAAAGCATCAGAAAAAAAGAAAAGCATGAGAGGTCGCGCAGCGATGGGTCGGTCCTTGCCCTGAGGATGTACGTTTGGCGCACTTATTCACGAGGTCCAGCAGAGATTAGGGAGCCCTAGAACAGTGTTTGTTTCCAAGAAGGACAGTACAATCCAATACACAAGAAGAACGAATGAAGAACCGGTCATCCTGAGCTGTTGTGACGTTTCCTGAAAGCACAAGCAATTGACCAAACTCGGAATATTTCCTAACTTTCTTGCATTATTCTCGAGATTTACAGGTAGCGTGGGTGCACTGATGACGAGCAAATGAGCCGAGGCTCTATAGTTCAGGAAAAAAACATCAGAACACCAGTATACGAATCCACAGCTCGAGAAAGGTTCAACCGTGCCCCAACAATGGGGGAAACGTCAACATACGGGTCCACGGATGGAGAATGGACCTGCCGTGGCCATTAGCAGGGAAAACGCCGGGATAAAGGTCCACAGATGGAGAATGGGTCTGCCGCGGCCCAATAGTAAGAAATACGCCAGGATGAGGGTCCACGAATGGAGGATGGGTCTGCCGTGGCCCAGTAGTGGGGAAAGCACCAGGGTGAGGGTCCACGGGTGGAGAATGGGTCTGGTCTGCCGTGGTCAATAGTGAGGAAAACGCCAGGATAAGGGCCCACGGATGAAGAAAGAACCCATGGAGGCCAATAGTAGGGAAAACGCCAGGATAAGGGTCCATGGATGAAGAATGGGTCTGGCGTGGCCAATAGCAGGGAAAACGCCAGGATATGGGTCCACGGATGGAGAATAGGTACGTCGTGGTCCAGTAGTGGGGAAAACGCCAGGATATGGGTCCACGGATGAAGAAAGAACCCTTCGTGGCCAACAGTAAGAAATACGCCAGGATGAGGGCTCACGAATGGGGGATGGGTCTGCCGTGGCCCAGTAGTGGGGAAAACGCCACTATACCGGTCAATGGATGGAGGATAGGTCTGCTGTGGCCAATAGTAAGGAAAACGCCAGGATAAGGCCCCATGAGCGGAGAATGGGTCTGCCTTGGCCCAGTAATGGGGAAAACACCAGGATATGAGTGCACGGATGAGGAATGGACCCGTCTTTGCTAGTGGTAGGGAAAACACAAGGATAAGGTCCACGGATGCAGAATGGGTCTGCCATGAACCAGTAGTGGGGGGAAACTCCAGTATACGGGTCCGCGATGAAGAATGGGTCTGCCATGGCCAATATCAGGGAGTGCGCCAGGATATGGGTCTACGGATGGAGAATAGGTACGTCGTGGCCCAGTAGTGGGGAAAACACATGAGGGTCCACGGATTGAGAATGGGTCTATTTTGGCCCAACCGTGGGGAGAACGTCAGGATACGGGCCCACAGCTGGGTCGGGTCCGCCGTCGCCAACACCAGGATAACGGTCTGCAGTGGCCCAGTAGTGTGGAAAAAGATGATTATTCGCTCTACGTTGGTTTGATTATGCCGAGTTGTACACTGGTTTTTAAGGCATCTGAAAGATGATCCTGTGTAGAGTTGGGAGTGGCTGGCCATGACGGGTCCATAGGCGTTGAATGAACTGACTTACAAAAAAAAACAGTAGATAGTACCATTGTATCGGAAAATAGTTTTACATGTAGGTGTGTGATTAAGAATCTGGAAGAAGACAAGGACCACGAGACGTTGGTGAGGCGGCCAGACTGGTAGAATATACACAATTTATAGAGAGGGTTCCGCATTTGAGCTCAGTTAATGATTAGTCTTGTTGTTTTGTTAATTCTCTAACCATTTCACATGTGTGAAGCTTTTCTACCTGCCTCAAGTGGCTGCTCCACCTCACTTTCTAGCGTCCCGAAGGGGCGCTAGTCATCTCATATGTGTTATCAACAGAACAAGACAATCCTATCCGATCCAGCTACTGTGTCTAAAAGAATTTTGCTGCGTTAGAGGAGAACAGCTGGTACATTTGGTTTTCAAGTGCATTTGGCTATACCGGAATACTACATTGAAATTTTGCAGTAGAATTCCCTATCGCAAATATCAGGAGTGCGTTTCTAATCAAAACATAGCAGTGACGATACTAATGAATAAGGTTTAGACCAGCAAAAAAAGAGCAAGTTAGCATCAACAAGTAGGCCAGTAAGACGATAATCTTTGCTGCAAACCCCAACCCCTCCCCCTTGTATGTGTGATTCTTCTTATGGACAGGTTGAAATATTAGGGTGGTCAGAAAGTCTTGAGCCGTTTTGGACTTTTTTTGCTCTTTATTTTATTACTCAGCCCAAAGTTGAATTTGCTCAACAATATAATAGCCACAGTTAGTCAGTGCTGTGTCCCACCTAATGGGCAGGTCAGCGTTCCCCTCCTCCCAGAACTGGGAAGACTGGGAGCCAAAGAAATCGCTGACCTCCGTTCCAACATGGTCAACTTTGGTGAATTTTTTCTTAGCCAGGAATGCCTCGAGGGGATGAAATAAGTGACAATCAGAAGTGGCAACGTCAGGAGAATACGGTAAGTGGGGAAGCGTGTCCCAACCCAGCTCCTCCTATTTTTCAGGGGTCCCTTAAGCAAAATGGGGCCTAGCGTCACCATGGCGTAGGTGTACAAAAAACTCGTCTTGGCCGTTTTTCTCAAACAGCATCCGCGACCTTCCGGAGCTGATTGGCGTATGTGTTACTGATGACCTTGTATGTTTGCGGGAGCAGCTTATAATACGACATTCCTGGCGAATTCCAGAGGTAGCAAAGGAAACACTTGTTTGGGTGGGGGTGCGATTTGGTGGATCTTCTGCTCGACGGAGCCACATGGCAAGATGTATGTTAGAATCGTAGAGGACACAACTCTCATTTCCAGTAATTAGTTATTCCAGAAACTCCTTTCGGTGTAGTCAATGAAGGAAAAACTTATCTTGGGTAGGAGGACCTCTTTTGGAATTGACGTCGTAATTAAAGCTAGGAAAGCCAATTCGGCTATATATGCCTATTATGGAGAAGCCCCGAGTTTGGTCTATGATTACCACATGGTAGGTCATGGGTACCGATCAATAATCAAAAGTTCTGGAACTTTCAAAAAAATCGGCTTAAGACTTTCTGACCACCCTAATATAAGTTCACAAGCACCTTTCAAGTTCCGTCATGTATTTCTGTAAAATTCTGGGATCAAATTTGATTTGATCGATCATATTTGATTCGAGGCAGATGGTACGTTGGAAATCAAATAATTGAGGGAAAATTAGAAATATGCTGGAAAATATTGCTGATGCAAGGAGGTATTCGATCGCTAGCGGAGCCCTCAATGCTTTTATGGGGAGCTTCAACCACGATTACACCTCTTCGCGGCTTGGAGTGACGCACCATCTGCGGGCGGGTCACGCCAATATCCACAGCGCTCAGCCGCGCCGCGTAGCTGGTGCCGCACCTCAGCATTCGAAAGTGCAGTCGTGATTGGCGTTCCCCGTCATCAGGTTTAATTATGCTCATAGGAGAACATTCTGCCTTAATAAGCGCTTGGAATTTCGCCTATTTGTTGGTAATGATCTAGAGCGCTCTTTCCATCAGATAGTTGATTGGAGGTGGCGCAGATGTTGTACTGTCGATATTTTTCAGTTAGTACTCGCTGTAGTGTTTACATACTCTTTCGCTTTTTTGGTGATACTAAACACCGATCTTCTTGGAATGCGATGGTTGGATTCGCTTATGAGTTGGATGATCATGCTTAGTCGCAATCCTGGCGTACTTTGGACGTGAGTTCTATCGATTTCGCTTAGTCCAACGTTTCTACGATTATTTCTGTGGTGCTGAATGAAATATGGCTCGTTTTAGTGTGGTAATTTCTTTCGTGTTAGGAATTTTTGGTTCGATTTGGTTTCAGCATCCTCTCTTTGAATAACTATGGTGTTGCCATTATAAGCTTTATTGCCTATGCGCTTATTATTGGAATACTCTTCCTAAGAAAGCGGATCTCATTTACACGTTGGAACGAGGTCAAGATGACACTGCAGGTAAATGGGGAAACAGACTGTCGACGCGTATCCCTCACCGAAAACTAGCAAGGAGGAGCTTCTTGTATCTGCTACTTTGCATTCATCTAAGAATAGAAGCGCAGGTCACGAATGCATTGATTCTTTCTGTAACGTAGTTCGTTTATGACCTTTACAGTGAAGCAGGTTAGAGGAGGTGGCAACTAGTGGTTTCTCATTTAGTTTGCTAGCTGTCGCGCATAGGATGCCTTACCATTGATGGGTTCCAACACAACCGCCGGATCTTGTGACAAACTCGGTTCTCAAATAGGGATATTTTATCCCTTATTTGGATTTTATTTGGAATTTTAATTTTGCAGGTCTCTTGTATGGTCACTTGTGAGATTCTGTTCTCTGCTTATTTTGAATTCTGCCTCTCAACAGGATTTGACGCTTGGAAACTTGTTAAAGATGAAACAGTTGACCTTTTGTCCTTCGATGTTATCGTCCTTCCTTATCTTATATTCAATGAGTGAGTTATCTGCGCTATTTTCTCAAAACAGAAAAAAAACAACTTGTGCTGTGCTTTTGTGTTGCTTGCACCAGTATCCAGATTCAGCAGTCACCTCTTAAAGCAATAAAAAAATATTGCAGCCTGAAAGCGGATATGTCGGAGTCAAACAATATAGAAAAGCGAGAAGAGCGATCCACAAAAAGCAGCACTGTTCTCTGATGAGCCTGAGAACAGCGTGTTACATGTGTTCGCGCTGTTTCTAGGTATTCACAACTTTTTGAATTGAAATGAGTTGAAATTAAAAGTATGCGCTGACTAGTGTCATTGTTCTTCTAAGAACTGTGTCGGTAAAAATTGGAAGTCACTCACTTTGTTGAAATATCACAGTAAGTTTCCTGTGGTTGCAGAGAGCACACCTGCATAAGGGTGCAGGTGAGCAGGTGGTTTTTTAAAGAACGCTCTTGGTCTGTCACCAAATCTTGCCAATTCGTCTTTGCGTACAGTTGGTGTTGCTGGCCACAATACAGGTAGAAAGAGATCACACACCACTAATTTTTTTTGGTTCTCATTTTGAGGACCGAAAATCTCGTGCTCCAGCGTTTTTCGGCAGTTCACTGACTCAAACTAAACTCCAACCACAACCGGCCTCGTCGATGGAGAATGGGTTTTCTACTCATTTGATGGCGGTCAGCCTTCATAGACATGCCCTGCTGGAGAAGAAACCCTCTTCCACCCTCTCCGTTTCCCTCTGTGTACAAAGTCCTTTTGCTGAGCTTCCAGCCCCGTCTCCGCCTGCAGATGAACAATGATTAATATACTCATGATGATATAAGTAACATATGGCATAACACGGATGATATCGTTTATAAGGCACAGGAACACAATACATGAATATGCGGCAATGTATGAAGGTATACAACGAAAATGGCACAAGGTGAGCTCAAGGTAAGTTGGAGCAGGACCTGCTGCTCTAAAACTTGACGTAGTATTGAAGACAACAGCGACGATCAACAAGAAGCGAGAGTACAGAAGAAACCACCATCCGGCGTGACAGCACAGCGCCGATTGACTCCGAGAGCTAACCACTACGCACTGCCCGCACTCGACAGCGTCGTTGGTACTACCGTACGCGAATGCGCGCGGCGGGAACCCGGTTACAAAGTAGAATCGTGCAGGGCTCGAAAATGCTTGTGCTCGACATCGCTCGTAAATGTTAATGGCTCCCGAAGTGTCCTACATTTTTTCTAAGCTCACACAGCGTTGAGGATTGGTTAATATTGGCGATTGTGACCACACGGATTTCCTGTTTTGAAGGTTTCTTAGCAAGCGACAACTTACTACGAAAGAACAAATTATGGAAGGATAATCGTGAGGCGCCACTCCTCGAGCTATAGTACTGGCCAAAAAGATATCACCTTTTGAACTTTTGTTCGTAACTTCCCTCTAAGTGAAGCTTGAGATTTCAAGTTTTAAGAGATAATGCAGCTGCTCATTTCTGATGAATAAAGCCACTAGCATCTTTACTGTGCCAGCAAATTTTTGTAAGAAAGAATTTTTTTTACTCAAAAAGGTCAAAATTCTTGACTCTGCACTACTCGCATTCAACTACTATGTGACTTCCAGTGGTGGAATTTCTACTGGAATCGAGAGATTCATATCCAACGTAATTGTAAGAATGCCTAGGTAGACACTGACATTTGAAGCTCTCCGAAAATGATGAGCTACGTAGGCTTAAAGTGAACGCTAGCAAAGATTTGCAAGGGACAGTGCGCCTCCTTGGTCTATTCACAAGATTCGACTTTTAACAGAATGAATGTGATTTTCTAAGCGCTCTATTGGAGTCACGCAACCAAATTTACACTCGTTTTGCTCGCTTTTATAGAGATAGAGCACGATATCTCACTCTTCTGACATATGCTTGAAGACTTGATGGGAGCTATCTCTCTATAATATGTTGTAATCTCGAATACCATGCGCATTGTTCTTGGTAACATCCCCCTCATCAAAGTTTTATTCTCCCCTAAAATAAAAATGCAAAACTTGAAAATCGTAAAGTGCACCACCTGTGACCGTGTTTCTGGCTAGTGTTTCTAAGACAATTAGGCATCCAGCGAGCACCAATACAAGCGTTCTCTTTCTGCTCTGGCTAGAGCGTCATGCAGAATGAGAACCAGCTCAAAACAAGGTCGTTGGCGCGATCCATAATGACTAAAACTACCGAAGGAGGTGAATTACAAGGTGATGTCAGCTGAGCTCCGGATACGTCAGGATTCCGCCACAGCTTACCGAAATTACGTTGGATATCAATACCCTTCGCTCGATTTCAGTGGAAATTCCACCGCTGGAAGTCACATAGTAGTTGAATGTGAGTGGTGCTGAATCAGGGATTTTGACCTTTTTGAGTAAAAAATTCTTTCTTATGAAAATTTGCTGGCGCAGTGGGGATTCTAGTGGCTCGTTTATAAACAATGAGAGCTGCATTATCTTCTAAAATTGGAAGTCTCAAGCTTCACTTAGAGGGAAGTTACGAACAAAAGTTCAAAATGTGATGTCTTTTTGACCAGTGCTGTAGTTTATTGAGGAGTTTCAAATCGAATTCGGAGTTATTTTTCTACAACCCATCTAGCATTTTCGTGCAAAACATGGAAACTTTTGTAGCAAACTAACACTTGCGAAGCACCACTCATCTATCTCTCTTATCGTATAAGTTTTTATGCTGATGCAGAGATGACATATTTAGCAAAGTGTTACTGTTCATCAGTCATGTCACATCGGCGGCATGTCCTAAACTTGTAAATTTAAGGAGGATTCATCAGGAGCTGAGAGCTTTTAGAATGCCGAAGACAAGTCGAGTATTTCAGATTAGCTCGAGAGTGAAAGCAATATGTGCATGGAGGTGAGTTGAAACTCCTGTATACTAGTATTTTTCGTTTGGTAGTTAGCAAGTTCTTATACGTTTCGGACTTTTTCAGAGTGTGATCATGAAACTGTTTTGTCCTTTTCGGTGAGGAGCAAGAAACACCAGTATAGCAGAAAACACGATGCCGAAGAATCATGGCTGATAATACGATTATTAACTTGTTCTCCAAATCACTAATTGAATGCTTATAACGTTGAAATATTTCAAAACCTTCTGATTTTGGAGGTCGAACGATAACAGCAAGGGAGCGCACTCTGAGAAAAATAATAAAAAAGCGTTCATAAGAGAGTTTGACGCTTCCTTTCTCCACCTTCGGTTGTCATCGTCTTCACTGTCTTTGTCATTGTCCAGTTTATTGAGAAGATTATTTGCCTCTTTTTTTTGCAACCGCATTTTTCTGTATTTGGCATGTACATATACTTTTTAGTACACATGTGTATGTGTAAAAGTCGGATAAACAAACACTCTAAGGGAAGTCCTAAGCAGGACGACAAATATATAGAAATGAAGACCTAAAGTCGTGGTCATGAAGGGCCACGCAGAAATAATAGAACTAAAAGATTTGCTTCTAAAAATAGGTAGAAATGCCCCTGGAATATTTGTATAATAAAAACGGCAGGATTATATCGCTGTTTCTAAAGGGAAAAGAAAGTGGTTTGCTTATGCGATCGAGGCCGCTAACTTCTATCACACTGCCAGTCTTTCAACGTTGCCTCTATATTGACAATTAAAAGAAATCTTAAGACGAAATAAATAACAAAAATATTATGATAAAAATAACAAAAAGGTATGAAATACGCCAAATTAACTACAGCATACAGCTGACATGACCATGTTAATTTCAGAGCTTCACTTATACCATGTCAAGTCATTCTTTAAATTAGCCTCGTTTTGTGCTCGCCGAGTGATGATTTTAAGCATCATCGACGCTTGGTCGCCAGAAAAAGAAACTGTAGAATCGAAAAGATAACCACGGAGATCGGGGTCCGCCAGTTGCTCTACGGTTTCACGGGGGGAGGGGGCAACGCTGCTCTTCTTCTTCTATCCATCTCTTCTATGAGGCTGTTCTTCATATTGATTGAACGTCCAAGTTACACATAGAGCGACATCGCCGTTATATCAGATCCACGCAGTTCTATTCGCTCTCTCTCGCAGTACTCATTAATCATGAACTGGGTCTTAGCCTTATTGATTCGCAGTCCTATCTTTTTCCTTACTTCGCAAAGCTCATTGAGCATTGTTGTAGGACCTCGATTGCTATGTGTTTGAGGTGATCTAGAGTATTCGATCCACTTTTGATTTGTTGTGATCTACTCTGGAATATTCTGGAACCTCGCCTTTTGGGGTATATAAACCCCACCACTGTCACTGCATATATTCTTCTTATTCACACGCCTCACTCGATTTGAGAGGAATCGCCCATCAGTCCGGATGCTTTTCTCCTACCAGTCGAATGAGCTCGTTGTCTACTGCAATGCTACAGTAGACAGCTTCGGCGATACAGTATCGCCCTGTCGTACCCCCTTCGCGAATGGAATGTTTAAGGGGCGTTGAAAGCTAGTGTTGGAAACCATTTACGAACATCCTCCTAATAAAGTCTAATACCCATCCTCATTTCAGACCAAATGGGGCGGGAGCATAGCGTGATCCATCTTAGCTTTCTCTGCACGCACTAACGTTGAATAACATTCTAACTGTTCAGCAGAAGGGTTTCACGTCTTAGAAAGGCTCAGAAGCGATCTATGGGTATACGAGGACTCTGAAAGGAGTTCCCATTCCTTCAGACCACCTTGCTGAAGGACCACTATGCCTAATCGATGAGGAAGCATCGCCGCAGTCGGCAGATGGCACTAACTAGAACTTCTTCTGCTGCAGGTCTTCTGATTCATTCGACCCTGGCACTCTGCATGCATACTTCAAGATTACCTGAATGGAATACTGTGATCAAATGCTCTGGAATCGTCCATTATTCGTGAAGCCTGCTGCTTGAACCTGGTCTGCCACGCCCTTCACAAAGTGGGTATAAGATGTCCTGCAACCGTTGCAAAAAGTAGTGGAGAGCTTCTTTTAAACATCATTTCTGACATTACAAAAAAAGAATCACTGGGATGCTATATGTCCGAGCAACAAGTAGGCTTCACCATTTGAAAATATACAAATTCTTTGCTGGTAGTTGGGAGGCAAGTGGAGCAATAGTGGAAACAAACCACTCATTTAACCCATTGACGACCGCGTGGCTCACCGGTGAGCCGCGCTTTTTCGGTCGCGTGGGACCGCGCGGCTCACCGGTGAGCCGCGCCCTTTTTGACAAGTACTGGACCTTATTTTCGAACCATTCTGCAGCATTTCAATATGGAATGGTTACAATCCTTCCTTAAAAAGTCTCAAACAAGTGCAGTTCAAGGAGGAGTTCTCCCTTATTGCGACAAACATCATGGAAAGGATGGAGTTTTGAAGTCGAGGAAGACTGCTTCACATTTCTTTTGTCGTGGATGGAAATACTCTGTGTAAAAGCCATATTTCCTGCACAGAATCACGTTCGTTACATCCTGCGCTTCCTTATCAGTCAGGCTAGAGCCTTAGGGACGTGGATAGTCTCTGGACACTCCCTTATAACACTAAAAACACCCTCTACCAAACTTCCTTCGGTCATAGTGGAATCCGGAAGCGTTAAGAATCTCTACTTTTTTGTCCGATGACACTTGTAATCTTCTGGAACTAGATTTCAAAATTGTTTCTGCAAAATGATCTGTTTTAGTCGGAGTTATCTCATCGTAACGGTGTGGAACTCCGCGGGCGCCGCACTCTTGAAAGGGGCGTTGGTCCCACGCGCCAGACACGCAAAAATGGGCGCGGTCGTCAATGGGTTAAGTCTCGTTTTCTACTCATTCAGAAAGAAACTGCACGCAGCGGGTGGAGAAAAACCGCGTAAGCACAGTTGGACTCAATCATGAAGATATTTATTCTTCATATTCATTGAAAGACTGGTTTTCTAGCAGACTTAAAAACTGCTTGAGTAAACATTGGAATCTACGATAAAAAGTGGAAAATCCGGCTCCTAATTCAGAAGCAGAACATGCTGCCAAGGTTGCGATCTTGAAAAGCTGCTGCAACCGATTTGACGCATTCAAATTCAGCGCAACGTCAGAGCATTCACTTATTTCATGCAGTTGCCAGTGCGACGTAAAAAAGAGAAGAATATCGCGAAGGGAAATCGAAGAACCGATGGTGGTACCATCCATAGTCCCCCTGCAGGCCTAGGGTCAGGATTCCATACAGAATTCGTTGCTGAAGTGTAACAACAAATCGATGGCAGTGGTGGAGATGACAGATTCTGAAATGAATTCATTGTGATCATCTTTTCCATTAGGTACTTTAACTGGTCGTTAGTGTTCTTGGGCTACTGGTGCTATAAAATTTTATAGCATTAATCATTTATCCATAGTTAAAGTTTCACTTGTTCAGTTTGAAAACGTTTCGCTTCCATGAATTTTCTTCATACTTCAAATCTATGCCAATAGCTGAAGAGGCCAAGGACTTAGTACCTACATAAAACGAGGAGGAGGATTCGTGTTGTGGCAACATGCAAATTGCTGCAGCCCTTTGCGGTTCCCGATCTTTGTCGAACGAGTCCTCGGAGAACCGGAACTCTTCGGTGTTGGTATGACTTGCCATTCCGCGTGGTTCACTTTCGTAAGCTTTCCCTTGCTCTCACGGCTTTCTCCGATTTCTATGCCAATTATCCTTCTAGTTTTTTGAACCATACATCACAAAGATGACTTCATTTCTGAGTCTTCCATACGTTTGGGTATATCTGCTTCTAATTTTTCAGTTTTCATATTGTATATGTAGTTCTTTTTTTTGGAGTGGCTGGTCCAGAGAACATGGTCGTTTTGATGTGCTATTTGATGCCCTTGGATAGTGGACTAAAAGGTGCAGCGTTGGGTGCAGATGTTTTGAGAATAACTCCAGTTGCCATTAGTTCCCCAGAGTTTGACCAAAACCTCACGAAGAGCCCTTCAACAGGACTTCTAACCAAGTAACTGCACAAAATTCGGAAAAGATTAAAGAGAAATAAAACACATAATTTTTCTTGAGAATATGTTTAGAAATATGTGACTTTCTACAATCAAAAGCATGTCCTCTGCTGCTGCTCCAGTTCTAGAGAAGCCTCTGTGGATCAACGATCAAATAAAACAGCAAAACTATCAGGAAATACTCACTGTCAGATTTACAACTCGCTTCACAACCCTTATTA
Organism: Ancylostoma caninum; assembly: GCA_037903475.1. Lineage (NCBI taxonomy): Eukaryota > Metazoa > Nematoda > Chromadorea > Rhabditida > Ancylostomatidae > Ancylostoma > Ancylostoma caninum. The sequence continues at coordinate 243,618 of JBAJFG010000052.1, forward strand.
CTCGAAGTTAGCAGTAAATATTGGATTTATCAATGATTATTGGATTTAGAGATGGGTAAACTTTGAACAGTTACCACATCCATCCAATCCTACTGGTAATTGTGCAAATAGTGCAAATCACTGTGAGCAAAGTACTTGGATTAAGAACTGACACTATACATCTATTTGAAAGAACCATAGATCTGTCCCAATTGGGCCATTTATATACTTATGCGATGTGAGCTAAATCTAGTACTGCAAACTAAGTGACACATGCGGTAGAATACGCGACTCCATTTGAGAACAATCCATCGGGTTTAACCTAGAAGTTTCCCAATGTCAATATACGAAGGTATTTTTTCTTGCAATAACACTAGCGTGTTTCTTGTCGAGCAAATTCTTCTTCATGGAAAATGAACTTTTCCAGATACATAATTCATCGATGCGACTCTATGCCGTGCTATTGCAGATAATCACAGCACAAGCAGGTGTGTTTTACTCGTATTATTCAGTTGACATTTTAATGGACCCCTTCGGATTCTGGATCTCAATCTTCTACCAAGCTTCAATTTCCTCGAAAACTATTGGAATAGCCAAACGATGAGTTGCATAGCTGAAGATGTCTGCTTTTTCGTGAGGCCACCTGCTCAAGCCATACTAATAATCAAGCAGGGAAGGAAACCAGGTCCAAAAACGGACCAAATTGCTCCCCTGCTTTCTCACTTTCGACTTTCGACTTTCTCTATCCAGGATTCAACTTAACTTCCTTCTGCTTTGTAATGACCATAACGGGAATTTGATAAGAGTTCGTGCTAGCTCGATTCACACATTCTCTTCTGGGCAAAAGCTGGTGACTTCGTGATTTATCGAACAACTTTTCATTGCAGCTCTGCAAAACTGCCCAATGAGCCCCATACGTTCAATCGTACATCGTGCAACGGAAGCGACCAAGGATCCAGCTACACAAATGCAGGCACGAAGTAGTCCAAGTGTTTTTAGTTCCACTTGGATTGTAGTCTCACTTCTATTGTAATGCTACAGGGACCGTATAGAAGTCAATTTCCTCCTAACAGAGTTATATCTTGCGATCAACGATATTGGAATGTCTGCATGTTAGCACTGGCCAGCATACCCGTTTCTTAGTTAAAGGCAGAGGGCCACCTCGTTCTGCCTGTTGGATTTACCAACATATCCTAGACCTTCTCATCATGTTGATCCCTGGGATGTACATCAACAGGAACAGAAGCGACGAAATCCCCATTTTTGGAAGGCTCGAAGTGGATAAAAATTTGGAGCCCGGAGGCGGATCGCTCCAAGCTGTGCTGGCTGCCTGCCACGGCTGCCGCGTCGGTCAACGAGTCTTGGCGTGTCCAGTCGATAAGATCAACCGCTTCACATGTCAACTCGGGTTGGCAAACTATTACAGACCCCGTCCTGGAAGACGGGTTTATAGACCACTCTGAGGCAATTTATGTATACCATTGGAACCATCGCGCCGATTAGATGCAGAATCTGCTGTTAGCCTATCTACGAAAATGAGGTGGACCCCTGCCTTTATGTATTAGGTTGTCGAGAAATGATTGAGACACTCAAGATTTTTTTTTTCAATCTTCAAACTTTTTCTCTTATATAACATGACTTCAGGATATGCTGTAATAACCATTTACACCTATCACCTGGGGCCACCTATCAGGGACAGCTCCAGCACTGCGAGGTCAGTATTCATGTTACTACACGTCGAAGAAGTCATCAGTCAGTGATCGAAAATCGTCAAAGTTGGCGAAGTGCTGCTCCGCCAAGGAATGATCAAGCTACCAGTCAAGATGTTAGCTGGAAAGATCGAAGTCGAACAAAAGTGGCGTGTGTGGCACCGTCATCCGTGTCTTCTCCTTCTACCGTCCACGAGTAAAAAGTCATTTGAAGGTGCATTTTGTCGAGCAAAATGTGCACTTCGACACGTTGGGGATTGTTTTCTTCGATAGTGACGGCCATGGCCCTAAACTAACTATTGTAAATGCTGCTGTTTTCCACTATATTGCTTACCAATAACTCCTGTGGAGCTTTCCCTGCTCCTCAGCTCAGGACATTACCGATTAGGAAAATGGCTCCGAGGAGACGTAGCGCCGGAGAAGAAACATTGGAACCAACGGTTCTCAGTTGCGTGGCTGGGGAGCACCTGGGCGAATGCCATGGAGGTGTTGTCACCTCTCCTACTCCCACTAGTGCTCCATAGGAGCTCGTACAAAAAAATCACTTGGATTGGGTAATCGTACATTTTTGCACCTAGATAACAAATGGCGCAGCGCCTTGTCCTCACATACCCATGGCGCAGATGCTCAGAGAGGAGCAGGGTGTCACATATTCACGTACCATGGGGATAGGTCACGTGGGAGGGTTGCAAGGAAGAATTTTTGGTGAAGTGTCTCAATCATTTCCCGACAACCTAATAATTCGAAAGTGTTACAGGACCAGTGGAAGAAACTATTAAACCAAACAAAGTAAAACTAGAGAATTATAAAATAGCATAGCAGTAGTTACCAGTTTTCTGATTTCCATATCTTCTAGATGATACGACGGATTATTGAAGACATCTATGGGGGAACGTGGGGCGTGCTCATCATACGAAACCCGGCACTAGTTTCCAGCGGTGAGCATACGGATCTTTGCGCTTCCATTTGAATGTCTTTGGGTTCACTATTCTTTCGTTATGTAATCCTAGATATTGATTTAAAAAAATTCATTTCGTCATTGAAGTATTGCTGTTTCCAGAAGTTCACTGGACGATTCCCGATCATAACAATGCCGACGGCTCACCGGCTTTCTGTCTTGCGGTAGTGAAAGGGTAAGAGCCGCCATATATAGATTATACACATTCTACTGTGCATACATATAGAAGTTTAGATCATATATATGGAGTAGTATGTATGTATGTATGCGACAGAATACTGTAACCCTTCATCGAATTTAGGTGGCAGTACAACATTTTCAAAACAGGTGCAAGGGACACACGAGACAGGATGACCGTCGAAGATATAGTGAAGAGGTAGCTAACCATCAGTGAATTGCAGTAACGGTCCTGAAAGCACAGAACGTCGTTTAACATTTTCAGGATACGACAAGCTGATGAAAAGCCGAGGCCGACTCGGATGAGTGTGAAAGAGTTCGACAGGAAGCTCTTGCAAGCAATACAAATCTCAGAAATTCGTAGAAAATAGAGGATACGTGACAAGGAGAGGACAGAGTACATTATTAGAATAAAACTTGGAGGCTAAAAAATATGATTTTTTTTTGAGTACAAAATATAGTTATAATCTTGTTAGTCTCGCCATTTATACTCCGGAGTCACAGTCACATTTTAATCCTTCGATGAATCCGGAAGCTGGAAGGCTGCCACCATCGAAACTTCCAGGAACTGCCATAATTGTGGCCATTTTAGCAGAAATTCTGCAGAGTTCAGCCGCAGAAAGCGGTCAGAAGTCATGTTGACCCGTAACCATTACGCGCTAACAAATCCAATTTGACAGGAGAGACAAGAGAGCCAAAGAATAGTTGGGGAGGTATTCTCAAGCACCAACTGCCGACACATATTCACTTCCGCCTGATGTTTAGCAAGAACTTTTTTTTAGCTCGAATCCTGGTTTGACTCTACTAATTTTAGGTAAACGGTGATGCGTGTGGGTATGTACACTTCTTCATAGTGTAGGTTAGAAAAAAATTGTTCTATAATTTTTTCAAAACCTCCAACGAATACCTTTTCAAAAGCTAGAGCAAAACCTTAACGAGTTGCATGATCTCAGTCCTTGTCTTTGTAATGCCGACGTTGGCAAAACAATGAATTTATTCACAATAATGAGGGACTTCCCATTGATCGCATGGGTTCCGTGTTTCGGGTTGCTCCAGATGGCAAAGCTGTTTATGGATGATGCGGGAAAAGCAGAGCGGAAAAGGCAGCGAAAACAAAACGAAGCCAATAATCTACTAGGAGAACTGGCTAACCGAAGCTCAAGGCAAGGTCTCCGCTCATTTGCATTTTGGTAATAGACAGTATGCTACTGTGATTTGAGCGGCATAGGTTACGGGTTTCAAAATGGCCAGTAAGCCATCCCGGGGGAGTCTAATTGCGGATGGGGTACGTGCGAAACAGGCACGGATGCCTAGTCGAGGTTGCCCAACTTGTTGTTGGTGTTGGTTAGCATACTCAACTTAACCCTCTACCTGATACCCACCAACAGGTTCATCCATAGGAGACGTTGTCTCTACCCATATCTCCTATGATGGTATTGGGCTCAGGAATCTGTTTGAAATAGGTATGTAGCAGTGGCGGACGCAGAAAGTGGGCGGGAGGGGGGGCGTGGGAAGAAAAGTGGGGTCTCCGCCGTTTTGGGGACCCAGACGGAAAATAAAATTAATAATAATATTAATTATAATAATAAACAATAAATAAAAAATATATTAAAAATAATAATAAAAATAAACAATTAAAAATAAACTAACACAAGATTTTTATTTGTATTGTAAAGTAATTTCGAAAATTTGGCGACCCATTCTCGGGGGGGGCGCGCCCCCCCCGCCCCCCCCCCTGCGTCCGCCACTGGTATGTAGGTAGCAAAGTGCTTTGCCATTCAAGAACAAAGCAACAAGTGCAATTGATTGTTGGGAAGGCATGGATTATCTTCCACAGCTGGCCAGCGCTCCGCCCGGCCCTCCTCACCAAAAAATATCCTTATAAATGAGGGTTTTTTACGTTACCAGGACATTTGACACATACAGGCGGTCAAGCTCACATAGATTTCATTTTCGCAAGAATTTCAGAAATTTACTGCAGAAGCTGGCCACTGAATATATCAAGCAAAGATCTATACTATAGTCTAGTCCGAAGAAGATGTTACCACTCCGGATGCCAACAGTCGTCTAGAATGCAAACGAATCCACCCTATCGCCCAGCTAATAAGAGACTGCTGATTCTGATGCCTTGCATAGAATAAAAGTGGCTTGAGACTCAACCTCCATCAGCTCCTCAGCAAAGCGAGAATAACCTCGGGCGCGAATTATTCGTGGAGATGTGAACTGGTTGTTTTTTGGGTATCAGTCAATGACGGTTGCGGTAGTGGAAGGTCTACATATTTCTTCTCCAAGGCTGCTACTCGTTGGAAGACCTTGGTCTGGATTTCCGTGCGTCCAGTGCGGCCTAATCAGATATCTTAGATACATATATTTTCCGAGAAAATACCTAGTAAACCCGGTTCAACCCTTCGGGTTATTGGAAATACTCGAAATAATCTGCATTCGTTCATAACTAGGTTGGTATTACTTTGTATGGATGTTTGCTCGAACTCTTTCAAACCTTGGATTGAATCTCAAAAGCTAAACATAGTCGTGTTCGACAAGTTCGGAATTAGACCTCTTGATTCTTTCTCGACTCAAATTGGAGACCTGGAATAGTTGACGCACAATTCACTGACAAGAAGAAGTTACTCTTATTGTATTTCAGCTAGAATTTTTCTGGTAGACATTTCAGCTCTTGCCTGGAATGCTCCAAGCACTTACTCAAAATAATACCCTTTCTCTCGTACAAGGAACACGTCTGTTCCCAGGTAGATGACATTCAACCTTTTTTTTCTCGAGAAAAAAGGATTAAAGTTGATGAGTGCTGAAAGAATTTGAATGTCGAATGTTATATGCTGAAGAATAATCACACACGAAGCTGGAACTTATTAGCATGTTCAGGAAGGTGTTAGTGGGAATCATATGGTATTATTTTCCATCAGGTTCTTTATGAATGGAATTCTATGCGTAACAGTTCTGGATATCTTAACATCATATGCTTACAAGGAATGTGATAAATTGATGAGCAAACTAGAGCACGAATTCTGCACTGGCTCTTCTTCTACAATGTCAGGCAGCTCATGAAAATTAATGGTTAATAAAAAGCTTCATTCCAGAATCTATATGGCTACCCTTGTGCAAAATAAATGCTCTTTCAATGAGTTTCTATGCGAAGCTGGCTCAGCTGTGATGAACTGCTCCCAGTGATAGACTTGCGTTGAATTATGACCTGACTCGAAAACGAAATGTTCCAAAGCCGTTGCTTATTATTTTGGGCACTTCAGCACAACACTCAGGGCAATCTACACTTATGTCAGCTGTCCACATTATCACCGCCCACTTAGTCATTCGTTACAAAAACTACATTTCCGAAGACATGTATCATAAGCCAGTGAGTGCCTTAGGCTAGGGCTGGCCGAGTAGGTGTTTGTATCCTGAATGTCATGTATATCCCTTAATTGTTCTGCACTGGATCAAATGGTGACAGATCAGAAAGTCAGAACCACCGTGGGTCCATCTTGATCACATCGTGGATCACTGCCCCACTCTTTCTTCGTTTTCTGCTTGTGAAATCGTATTTCCTTTTGTCTTGCCTTTTGCTTCTTGCGTTCTGCCTTTTCCATTTCCTCTCTTTCATCCTCCTCCTCTATCATTTCTCATATAAGGAAGTTGTAATGCGGCTTATCTATGTTGTACGAGTTTTTTCGATTCTACTGTTCCTATAACACCGTGATAACAACATTTTCCACCTAACATTTTAAAAATCTTAATGAATGGAAATCTTAGAATGAGAAGAGCGAGCACGGCTGGCTTTGCTTTCATCCAACAATTCAAAATTGAAGCTTATGTGCTTTTCTTCCTGTGTATGATTCATGAGTGTTCTTCTTTCTGAGACTTTGGTCCACCGGCAGCACAACTTTGGTTGTAAATCGCTTGGGAACACTTAACTTCACTGATTATTTGGAGCCTACTTCACTGATTATTTGGAGTGATGTAAAGAATTTTCAAATAATAAAACATAAAAAGACAAGTGTAATGAATGATCAGTGGAATAATAAGCGTAGGAAATAGCAACATCGTATAATAAATTACAAATAAATAAGATAGTGAGCAAAAACGACAAAAATTACCGGGAAAAAGATTTTCACATCATTCTGTACATGTGGTTCCGCGGCGAGCGCAGCATTTTTCTCGGAAAGCGGGAGGCAGCCGCCGCAAAAAGTTGTAGCCTTAATCAAACCTATTGAAAATTTGACTTTCAAAATTCGATTATTTTTTAAAATGAGCATTTTCAAACTGCGATTCAGTTAAAGTAATAAAAAGGAACTAGTATGTGTTGTGGTTTAAGAGGAGTGGGGTGGGGGGGGGGGAGTTAACAAGCTGATTGTTGATGTCATGAACATCCCGCTGATCAGGCTGCTGAAGCACAGTTTGTGCAAAGGAATGGATATATTGCATTTTATTCCCTTGATTTATTTGTATCATCTTGCTAGGAAACTCAGGCAGAATGTATCGAATTGTGTCCGGGTTTGCCTGCCGGGTTAACACGTCCGTTGGGTTACCCTTGGGTTACCGCAACCGTTGTAACTGTTTGATGAGCTTCATACAATAGCTTCCATGTTCCCTGGTTTTTAAAGCTGGGTATTTTTATACTATGCTTTGTATGATGCTGTTACCTCCAGGTTGTTTGGTGGAACTCGTTTATTAGGGCCTGACGTTTCGACTTAAACGTCTTCTTCGGAGGTCTGAAAGTAATGTAAAGCTCAATTATGCGTTCTTGGAGACCAAATGTTGCGTCCCTCAATGGCTAATGCAATATCATTCCGGATTAACTAGACAGAACCGCCCATAGACAGTAGGCAACTAACCACCGTTTTTGAGTCCACCGTTCTTTCTTTCGTTCAGAGGCAGCATACAACGCATGTTTGATAAGCGTTCGGAAAACTTGTTGTATCTGTGTGCTAACGACAATTACAGAAAATCGAAAATAATTAATCCAACCAGCTCCGCATGTATGTGCATATTTGTAGTGCACACCCTATCATTTTGTTCTCAAGCGAAAATGGTGAACCTGATGAAGGTGATCATTTAAACACGAAATACAATGATCAAGTAAAATCCTCAAATATTCCAAAACCGTGCATGAATAACAAGTTGAAAGGTTTGTTTTGCTCGGAAATCCCCTCCCCCACCTCGTTCTTACCCTTTATCCACAAACACGTAGGGCTATCTACAAACAAATATATAGGGCATTCAGCTCAATCATGAGTGACCTTGTATTTAGCCAAAAAAGGTTCCCCGTCACTCTCTGTTCACGTCGACAAGTACATAACGTTTCATTTTTTATGCTTGACGAGGTAATCGAAGAAAATCTATTTCCAGACTTCCTTCTCGGGCTAAAATTCGTGAACAGGTAGTGTATAAGATATCTAATCACGCTAACTATCTTTGTTTTGCGTGATTGATGTTTTACTAAACCCAGTCCTAATTGAAGAGAAGCTCGCACCCTATGCGGTCCTCATTAGAAAATCTTTACCTCCATTCTAATCCGGAAGGAATAGAAAATAAGAAAAAAAACGCATATTCCTTAATAGAATACTGTAAGACTGCAGAGATTTGCTGACTTTTGCTTTTGTACCAAATTATCTATTAATAATAATTTTTATGTTTGGGTGTACTTTGTGGGTAGCTCTTGCCACCCTTTACTGCAAATTCACATTAGCAAGGATGAAGCGTTATGATGATAAAAAGTTCACTACCCTAAGTCCACCCCCTGCTCCCCCTCCCCGTCCTCCCCCACTTTCCTTCTGCTTAGATATTCTTAACTTATCACGTCAAACTCTGACCCTCGATATGGAGAACAATAGAAACATCTCTCCACCCCTTCCCCCCCCCCCCCCCCGCCCCATCTTAATTTTCTACAGTCACACGCTTTAACTTACAGGTGGAGTCATTTTTTTCAAAGAAATGCTTTTATTGTTCTTCTCAAAAATGAATCCTCTGCAACCCGTTGCCTGTGACATCATCATAGATCGCTTCCAACGCGAGGATTTCGCCCTATGTCTCACCAATATGTGGTAGTTTCTGAATTGCTTCACTGTCCGGCTAGGAAGAACAGTGAGATTTTCACGAATTAGGAAGAAGTCATTGCTGCTTATATTGTACATCCGGCGTTTATGGATGGATGCTGGCGAGCTTCTTCACGTACAAAAGGTAAAAATGGTAGTTGACCCACTGAGAACATGAGGTCTACATAAGTATACAATAGCACTCCTAATTTTTGTCCGAAAAACCGTTTCCGTCGGATTAATCCATCGAAAACAGTCAGAATCTATGGGAGAGGACGAAACCAAATGTTAAAACTGAAAATCGAAGCCTCTTGAGCCCATGATTTCGAATATCTCTATGAGAATTGTGTTCGAGCTCAATTTGACGAAAGAAAAAATGCTTTTATTTCGAAGATTTGGCACATTTTCACATCAAAATAAAAGGATCCCGAAACATTTTTCTACAGGCCTGAGCAGGATGATAGCTAGAATAATCTGCGCTGTAGGATTGTTTCAATTGCTGATCAATGTTCTCCCAGGAAAGTTGCCCTGATGGACATGGAAATGTGGGAAAATAATTCTTTTTTCTCATTGGTATTTAGTCCATATTCAGTGGCTCGTAACTTGTAAGTTACTTCAGCCAATCGCGTGAGGAGTGTGTATCCTGTATCTACATATACAAGATTCTCTTTTTGAATTCTAGTGGATTCGCAGTAGACTACATTCGTACCCTTGATACACATGTGCAAACTTTGTATTTTCGTTAAAATTGATGATTTTGAAGTTCGCTCCACCAACGCCGATCATACCCATATGGGGTTGGAAAACGATAGTTGCACAGTGGAGAGTCCGAATATGAAGTTTAATTGCAAGAATTGCATGCCCGCAGAAAATTTGAGCTCACCTCTAACCGATATGCCCGCAGGTCATGTAATAAGCAGGGCCATTTTTTCTTCGTTAATTAGATGTCATATGAAATCTATGTATAGGTATTTGGAATCAGGAGACCGAGAGCATTCGATTGGTAGTTTCAACATTTGATTTCGTCCACTCCCAAAGATTCTGACGGTTTTCGACGGATTAATCCTTCGGCAACGAAGTTTGGGAGAAAAATTAGGACTGGTATTGTAGAGATAAGGCCTTCCTGCAAAGGATGGCTTTTCCGATACTTCACTCCAAGTCTCTCTGAGAATTCTGGTGAAAAAAGTCCTCTAAGCACTGGTTCGACGACTTGACATTGCGAAATCGGAGGCATCCGACTTTGGGCTGCAAAATTTATGCTGTCCTTCTTAAGCTATCTTTAATGCATTTCCTCTACTGTGCCATTGCTTTGCAAGGACTCCGGGAAAAACAGCAGAGGAAATTCGGAATGCACTCTTGAGCTCTTCCTGCAGACAGTCTCGTCGCCGTATTGCATTACCTCTTGTTTACCCAGCATGCACTCATAATTCGATACAGGGCACGAGGAAGAATGCAGGGAAACTGCACTCGGGTATTTCCTTGTTTTCGCTCCTCTTTGCAGGTTATTTCAGTGCAATATCCGCAATTGCAGACACATATTCTAACTAGTTTTATATATTGGACTGAAGTCGCAGATTTGAAGTTGTTCTTGGAACCTACCTCCTCTTACCATTCCTGACGGAAGTTGCAGAGGGGCTGGGTGCATTTCTGTGATGAGAATGAGAATGCAGTTACCTGAACCCATACGTCGCACCATATACGAAGGTCTGGGTGCGTCTCTGAGATTACCATGGTAAACGCGCTCACTTACCCAAATTCACCCTTTACTTGATAACCATCAACATGTTTACCCATGCGTGATTTCGCCTATACCCAGCTGCCAACCAATAGTGATCCATACCGATGAGTACAAGATTACCCATATTTTCATTAATGCATCCAGGGTCAGGATAGATAGAGAATGAAGATGAGAATGATATTACTGGAGGAGGTGCAGGTAGTCAGAGTGAGAAGACGCAGATGATGGAACGCTGCCAGTGGGTCCAGGCTGCTGGAGTTCTCTATACATGAGGGGTCACATATGTAGGTATTAGGTTGGTGCAAAAATAATGCGCGTTTTCATGCCTTTGATTCCGAACCTCATAACTCCTTTCGAAATCGATCTTTTTCAATAGGCTTAGAAATATTGTAATCCGCAAATCTTTAGCAATAAGATAGATGTTATCCGACTACCTTGCAGTTCTGACAAGACCTTCTAGAATCGACAAACTTCCGGAGAGCAGTTTTGGTATCACTTTAGTCTTCGAGAAAATTCTCCCGGAAGAAGTCGTCCAGGTTCTCGGGGAAGCGGTAGTCGGTCAGCGAGAAGCTAGCTGATTATGATGTAGGAGTCCGAGCTTCCTAGCTCAGTTGCTCCAATCTGTGAAGTATCTGTCGTGCAGGGTGTGCCTGGACGGGACCGTGTACGAGTGAAGAACCCATTTTATTGAGCAACGCTGGGGTCACACCGTGAAGTTTCTAATTTATTTCATTTACGTCTTGAAACCATTACCAGATTAGGAAGAATGAATGGGCTGCAATGAGCGATTTTGGCAGCAGTCCACCACAAAGTCGCCGTGACCTTATTTTGGTGTTTCTTCGAGTTCTGGGAGTGTTTCGGTACTTGTTTCTCGTCCAACTGTTGAGCAAGGCACCTCATTTTGTCGAGGAGGTCTATACTTCATATCTGATTACTAAGCGACCGACTGTTTGGTCGCAATTCTTTCACTACGAAGGCGCGAAGCAGACCTCTCAGCGAGGATCAATCTGCTACTCATTCAGCATGCGCGACATCAACTCGTCGAGCTTTTTCATCCTCCCATTTTTACTGAAGGGAGGGATGGTTTGACAACAATCACCGGCAATGTTCTGCGAAACCAAATATGTTGTTTTGGATGGGTGCTGTTTGATAACTGTCATCACAAACCCCAGGAAGACGTATGCGACATTCCCTACTTTCGAAGCAAGGCACACCAAGCCGAAAAATCCGGGAGCAGCTCGGCGGAATGCATTCGCTCACACTCCTTTCGCCAAAACTATGGTGGTATTCTCAGCGATTCCTGCTGCGATGCCGTCGAGTATCAGCTCGCTGAAAAGAATTTGGCAAAAAGCTTGTTTTGGCGCCTTTCGTTCCACAACTAAAAATTCGCCAAAAACATGAACTTTGCTCAAAATGCATGAGATATTTGAAAAGGCGATGAAATTTGCTACAAAACCTTTTGCAACTTCTCATACCAATGATAAGAAACACCAGAAGTTTTCTGCACCGAAGATGGAGCAGCGAAAAACGCGCATTATTTTTGCACCAACCTAATACATACCTCCGAAGGGGTTTGCCGTAGAAAAATGCTCGGTGAAAAATTGGTTTTGTTGCCGCTATGTGCCTATTAATTTTTATCCCCAACTAGAAACTTATTTGGCCACAGAATCCAAGATCTGCACAATCTAATGTTACCTGAATTTCTGACAATGCGGCACAGTTTATCCGCTCTGGACCAGCATCATCTGTATATAACCCACGCTCTGCTGCGTAGTTATAGCCTCCCCTCCTTTCTGAAAAGAATTTCTTGTTATAAAAACTACCTAACTAGATTCAAAAGAAGTAAGTGCCGCGTTTATTGCGAGAACCCTCTTTTTCAGCAAACATCTAATCAGCCGGAGATGTACGAACATTGACACCTAATTACCGTTGTCCCAGCATATGTTGCATAAATATGCATGCAATAGACAGCTGTCGAAAATTGATGCAATTAATTAGCCCTTTTGCGAATGGTTCCGTGTTGCCTTCAGACCGATCTTGAATTCCCCTTATGGATGTTAGGGAGCTTCTTGGAAGTTTTCCTAAAATGGGTGAAATTCTAACAGATTGGTTTATTTGAATTTCACATCCGTATTATGAATAGGAATTATGCGCTATTTAAGGCTAAGATTAGAGTACTTTCTTTAAATATTTTAGTATTTTGTCTAACTGAACTGCTGTAAACAGGGCATAGAATAAAAGGTCTCAATTCACAGTTTTCCTACTCCTCCTCCCCCTCCCCCCACCGCCCACTTTGTTTTACAAATGTTACGAACAGTTGTGTGATGGCATACTTATCATAGTCATTATGTTGTTTTAACCTCATGTAAGCGAAATTATTCTTGAGAAACAAATTGAAATACCAGTTCAAAAACCCCTTTACTTCTGCAAAGCGTGAACTTCACAAAGTTGCCTTCCAGAAGTTTGTAGAATTTTGCGATCTGAGTTTTGTTTGTAGAGGCACATCGTTTTCGCAATATTGTTAGGGAAAATTTAGCGAATTAAAAGGGCATTAACTTGGTCAAGAACGTTGTATCCATGTTAAAATTCTTTAAACTAGAGTGTCCATTTGGGCAATGAATATCGCACCAACCTGATTGATGTTTGATAGCTTCTCCTTAATACAATTATACTGTTTATTTGTTTTGATTATTGCTTTCCATGGGACCTGTATGCATTATATTTGCCTTGTGTCATGTAAAATTTCTAGAGTCCTAGATTTTTCAGGAGTACAACCTCATTTTAATTGTGATCAATTAATCGTGAAACAACTATTGATGTTTCTAGATTTAGCTGCTTCTTTGAACCTTATTGAATCGTCTTATTCCTCTATTCCAGCTAATGTAGTCTTTTTTGCTAACTTTTTTGCTAAATGTGAAGCTCTGAAAACACGGACTTTGTTTTGGCAACTACAAATCTGCACTTGGACATAATCTAAAATGAATTGACCCGTTTGCTACCTGAACAGAGCCTTTCATACATTCTTTATCTCGTTACCTCCTTTGCATTTGCACTTTGCTGGTCAAAAGTCGCAGCAGGCTTCAAATTTCTGCTCCATGAACGAGCAATTTGTTTGATAGGGTGAATTCTAAAAAAAGGTTTGTGGAATATTTTGAGCTCACTTTCCTCTTCTGCAGCCTTGAGTCTTCTCAGCTGCTACTGCCACTTGCAGTCCAAAATGAAGTACAGTACGGAAGTACTCATTATAGTGCTAACAACTGTGATTGTAGAACTACATAGTAAAACGACAATAGAATCTAAAATGACAAAAAAACAAATGCGTCACACTCTTTCCATCGTGGACATGCTTTAAAGTTGGTTTTCCTCGAGACGATGTCTAAAGATCTGCTTTTTCACATCATTCTACTCATTTTTATTACGTTCATTTATTCATTTATCCATCTATTCATTCACTCAATCATTCATTCATTCATTCATTCATTCATTCATTCATTCATTCATTCATTCATTCATTCATTCATTCATTCATTCATTCATCTATTCATCTATTCACTCGTTCATTCGTTCATTTATTTATTCATTTATTATTATTTTATTACATAAGCCATGTCATGTTTACAACAATCAAAAAGAAACGAAATACCTTCATGTTTACATCAATCAAAAAGAAACGAAATACCTAAGGAAAACAAAATAGAGTAGCAATATTCGACAACCGAATATGCCAAGAAGGGACCACCCACGTCGAAACAACTAAACGACCACCCAAAAGCACCAGCGGTTGCCTGCTAGATATCGCCAGCGAAAGAGCGAACAGTGAGAGTCGCAATATTCGACAACCAAGGCAGCCAAAACCGGACCACCCACGTCGAAACAACTAGACGACCACCCAGAAACACCAGTGCTTGGTTGCTTCCACTCGGTTTGAGTTTCGCAAAACGCCAACAAACGACCGAGAAAGGGAAATTCGCACGCGACGACACCAATTTGCAAGGCATGTTGAGATCTCAGAAAAGTTTCCAAGAAATCTGGAAAAGTTTCATCTCACCATTTATTTATTTACTTATTCCGCTCATCCATCTACTCATTCATTCATTTATTCATTCATCCATTCATTCATTCATTCATTCATTCATTCATTCATTCATTCATTCATTCATTCATTCATTCATTCGTCCATGCGTATGGATGGATGTGCTACTGAGAAGCTTTCATAAAATGGATTCCAGTATGTTTGATGGGATAGTGCGCCCCCTAAAGTGGACGATTTTCTTTACTACTGAGGAACGCACCTGTAACCAGTCTGGATAACCGGACAAAGCTTACCCGGAAGCGTCCTCGAATCTCTCCACATGAATGGGGTTGGATTGCGTGCAAACTCTTCCGATTAGACATTATAAATTATTCGTCCCTCTGTATGGTCCTGCTAGAACTATGATCACGTAAGAGATCCTTTCTTTGCCTGCATCACCAGTTCTTGAATTTCTCCCCAAAGGGTTTTGTTCTTGTGTTGTCTGGATGAAAAATTCACCAAAAAAACCTTCATAGATCAAATTTTCACCGTTCCAGCCAGTGTCTCCATGTTTTCTCACATGCAAAAGAAGAATGGCAAAATTCACCCAATCCTGGTTTCTAAGCCTCCTTCAACGGAATCCCTCCAGTATTGCTTCCCTTCAAAAATCTCCAGCATCGAACCTATTCGCGTGGTAGCAAAGGAGACCCATTTATTGCAAATCAGAAAATATTTTGAGCGTACGACACACGTCCTGTCGTTAGCAGCCGCTTCATTGCAACTCATATTGGCAGTTATAGGTATTGCCGCGTGAGCGACGTTAGGACCTTACCTGGTACGAATATTAAAATGCGTGATTTGTTGTGCAGGTGCGCCGTGTAATGAGCAGTGTGGACTTTTTTAATGCCCTTCTTTGGCTTGGCGTTACATTTTGTGGCTTTTGGAAGAAAATTTAATAGTAATTAGGTATTGCTACGCTAAATAATTCTTGGAGCTCTCATTTGCTGAAAATCTCCATAGCGAATTCAACTTTGTAGTTCCCACATTCCCCTTCCATTTAAAAATAGAATGAATTGTGCGAAAATCTAATGAGCAAGGTATACATGAAAAAAAAGAGAAAAAAAAAGGTCGAGAGGGCTAGAGGACTTCGTTAATTTGCAGCAGCGTGCACTGGAGTTAGGAGAGGGGGGGATCGGTCCAATTTTACCAAAAAAAAAACATCTGAGAAGATTTTCCAGATCTTTTATTGGCTGCAAGTGTCACACTTGCCAACCTCTCTCTTTTCTGCAGATATAATCGACGCATTTGTACAATTACAGGATTTAGAAGAATTTCTCTTGCATTTTTTTTCAGAAAGGCCATGGTTATTTTGCCTGGGCAAGTATGCTCTCGGGGAAAGATTAACGCCAAGATAACCGTTTTCTTCCTAGAACCTGCCACAGTGATTCATGAGGCCCCAGCCTCTGTCAAAGTGCTCTCTGATCATTTGCACTCATGGTTGGAACTCTTCTGACAAGTGGGGCTGCGACTGACAATTAGAGCACGCTGAGACCCCGTGGCTCATGGAAATAATTCAGTAAGTCATGGCTGCTCAGCCGAGTGCGAGGAGGCTTACAATGTTGCCATCTACTGACTTTCAACGCTGGAAACTTCCTTTGAACTTTTTGACCAGTTCTAGGACTGTACTTCTTCCCTAATGCCTTCCGAATCCCACGTGCACTTCATCTAATTCTGAGGAGTTCGGAAAAGTTCATCACGAGTCAATGAATAATGAAAATGTTTTGGTGATTATGAATAACTCTGAAATCTTCTTTTCCACTCTCGCATTTCGACGCAGACCCACAGAACGGCTAATAACTTCATGGCATACCATCTGTTGTTGCCTCATCTTTGTTTTACTGACGAATTTGTTGGAATTCTTAGCAAATCTCTGATATTGACTATGTTTGAATCTATTATTATATAATTGGAGTAAATCGAGTAAGTTAGACTGAATCTCTGTTGTTTTTCTTGGAAATAAAACTCCAACGAAGCTATGTAAACACTGCCTACGTAACTTCTACTAAGGCTTCAAGGTTGAATGTCAGTCTAAAGCTAGTTGACGGATTTTTAAACATTTTTCTATGTCTTAGCAGACACTATGTATTATATGCAACTAGTCGCCCCTGCCAAGTGTGATTCGGTGAAAAATGTCTGGAGAGAAGCACGCAGCTTTATTTAGCACTTCCAATTCAGTGGCATGCAGCAGCAGCAGTTTTGAAAATGTTTTCATGTGAAATTCAACTTGATACTGACTAGAGCACACTTATGTACTAAAACGCCTAATTGCAGTAGCTATTCTTTTAAGGAACCCCATTGCACTGCTGCAAAAGCAAAGGCCAGAAAGCAACCACGTAAAACATGCCGATTTATGCACTATTGGTTTATTAGCTATCTTGTTTGCATGCCGCAAAAAGAAACCTCCGGCTAGCGATGTTTATACTTTGTCGAACAGACAAAACTATGTATTTAGTTGAACAAATATAGATATACACACGTGGCTACTCAAAGACAGCGCCCTTGGAAATTTCGGACTCCGGGATTCAGGCAGAATCTGGGGTAAGCTGGATACAATTCTGAAAATGGCCAAAGCCTTTAGAATCCATGTCTTTGAGTTTTCTCGACGGATCTTTTTAGAGTAGAATGGAGCGATGCGAAAATTCGAAACGAGCTTTGGGAAATATTACAGTCCTGGGGTGGTTTTCATCATCAAATTTAACCGTGGCAATCAAGATTGCACCCAAAATTATCCTTGGGCATTCACCAAGAAAAAGTACTCTCAATATTTGCGGTGAAGTCGTAGGTGAACATTATTTGCCTGTAAGTTACAGGTAAACTCTACTCTTGACTATTACTCTTGATAATATGTATGTATGATATTTGGACGTTCCAGTTATGACATTCATCAGTGAAAATGAAAATGGAGATGAACACTACGTTTACCCACAACTTTACCATGCTCCTCATATCCCACGGTATCAACACGGGCGTCAGCAAGTTCACCTTGGGCAATCTCATGCAGCCTCATTTCCAATGATGAATCCCACCAATGGTTCCGCGGGAAAATCAAAGATTTCTGGAACAGTCCCAGAATAGTCACGTGATTCGAAAACCAATTATTGAACATAATAAACTCTATGGAGTGAATGGAAGCAAGATCAATTGGATAGAATCATGAGAAAAATTTCAGTGTGCTTACCATGTGTGAAAACGGGGTTAAAAAGGCTATAAATGAGGGTAGAAGAAATGGCAGTCCTTCAAATCAGCTGGCAGCCACCCTCTCTTGCCGCTGCAACACAGTCGTGGCGACCACATCACTAATCCCACTGATCCCAGATCTTTGTTATTCAACTAGGTGTATCTCGGATCTTAGACGTTCAACTTACATCACCTTGCTAAATACGGAATATACGGTTGAGTCTTTTCTCTAGAATCGTTGGGAGAACTCCAGAAAGTGCGAACTCCCAGAAAGGAAACCTTCTTGGGCTGGCGTGATGCCATTTTTATGAAAAATTTATTCGCTCTCTGTTGGTGTCCTTCATCATCATTCATAAAGAGCAAAGCCGAGATCATCGTTCTTGGTCGTACTTGATTTTTCATCGCGTGCTTCTTGGGAACCAGCACATGTTCCTCACCCTCAAATTAACTATACAAGGATATGGCTGCACCCGCAGAACTGATAAACCCCTATCATTTATATATTCAGTTGTTTATTTATCATCATGTGTTCTTCAATTTTTTTTTATCTTTCTAGTAGTGACAATATTGTGCCTGGCTTCGCTGTGACGTACGTATTTAAATAAGAGGCTTTACATAATTGATTAACAAACTGCATTCGAGGCTACAAAATTTGCACGCTTCGAATTTCCTGTTCGTCAAGTCTTGAAAGGACAACATGATGATCCTCAGGCTTAGCTCCATCGACGTAGTTGATGGTGGAAAATGGGGATAAACACGTCAACATGGTGCGAATAACAAGAAAATGCTGAAGGAAGTGCAACCTCTGCCGAGAATTCCTGCAGATACGTATGTGTCCCCGCTGATGATTTTGGAGTCTGTTCATGTTAGCCAATTGTTTGCCGTTATCGTGTTCTTTGAAGGCAGAATTAGGCTCGGCAACTGGGCTTGGCACTGGACATTCTTTTTTCCCTGGACTTTATAGCTTATCTTTATCTTTCAACGTATTCAAGAATGATTACCTATGTATAGTCCATTCACCTGGCAGTCGTCATTGGGAGAAGGAACATGGACTGCGATGCGGTCGTTTTCAATCAATATCAAGCATGCCTGATAGTGCACAACCGCATCACTTAACTCTAGTCTGTGAATGCACAATACCGACTCCTTTCTGAATGACCTATATGTCTCGGAAATAGGTGTCCTTTGGCACATCAACTGGCAATGTGCCATCGATACGCAGCGCACCAATTTTGAATGATGGGGATGCGATGGTTTCAGTGAAAATTGTGCTTGCTGTCGATGCAAGGTAGTGTAGATGTTACCGCATTTAATTCTGATGGTGTTAATGTTTGAGAACAACGCGTGGCGAGTTTTGCCTTCAACGGGGTTTGTGAAAGGTGCCTGCAACGAGTCGGTATCTTGGGCTTTAACTGGAGCTGTGGTTCTTGCCTAGAACACAAAAATTTCTTTGGAAAGAACTAATGAATTGCTAGTTACATAGGAAATCACCCACTTTCACCCTTCTGTCGATTCTGGACTGTCGCGGTCAATCCACCTTTGGGCTATCTGAATTCAACTTCATTTGAGCCTGGTCTGCAATTCTTACCCTAATTTATTTCATTAATCCATGGGAGAACCATGCGTGTAGAAATAAAATGTACCTAATCCATATAACAAAGCAGAGACAAAAGGATTTGAACGTAACAATATATTCGGAAACATTTGAAAATCTGATGGATCTTTTTCCTATCTTTAAAGAAATTGTTTTACATTACTAAGTGTAGAAATAAAATGCACCTAATCTATATAACAAAGCACTAGGGACACAATATTTTTTTTGCTTATACTAATCTCCCCAAAGGGAAAAATAGTAAATCTCACACGAAGTTAAGTGGCCCGTAATGGTTCAACGTTTCCAAGAAAATTGGATAGATAAATCCACCGTGCGAGCTTTTGTTGATCTGTACACTCAGTTCACTTGTCTATGGTGTTGTGCTTCCTTGCAAAACGTTTCCTTTGATTTCTGAGTACCTGTTGTTTTTGAGGAGTTTCTAAAAGCCATTGTCTTCATTATCTCGTTCCAAGCCATTGTTCGGTACTCCAGTACGCTCTTCTGTAACTGCACTCTTGTTTTTGTGTGAAGAAATGCGAAAATTCCAGGAACTGTTTGATGCTGTTCGTTGTAAATCAAAGCACTTTTTTACCAAGCATATCCTACTCTTCTTCAACATTGCATTAGCATTTTTATTTTCTTCTCATTGCAAATGTTTTTCACCACCCTTACCGGCTATTCACATGGCGGATGTGGATTTCGAAAAACAAGTTCCATAACACACATTCGCATGCTCACTCTCATTGTTTTGGACATGGTCGTTGGAGGTCTGCTGCTTTTGGAAACCAAATCATCCAGGAATTACTAAACGGAGCCTGCGGGTGTCTTGTCTTTTTCGGTTCCATTTTTGAAGGTTCAAGACCATTTTATTGAGGGGGGCCCATTTAGCTACATATTGTTTGTTTCTTTGGTAATTTCTGCACGTTAGCGATGGTAAATATACCTCGCCACGAAAATATGGAAAGAAGTTGGAGAAATGGAAAAAGGTTCGTGCACCCACTTGAACAATCGAATATTCAAGAGTTCGACTGCTTGGGAATTTGAGGGTTCCAGAAACTTTTGTCGTAAATCAAAGGCCTCAAGAGATCTGGAATTGGAGGACTAGGGTTTATTCAAAAGATAAACTTGAATGTTTGGACGTAGGATATTCTCCAAGAGCTCGAATTCAGAGCATTTGGCGGTTCGGGATGGAAATTCGAGATCTCGAATACTTCTTGAGTGGAATGCTTGAAGTCTCCAAAAATTCACAAAAACACACCTATATTCAGGGATCCGAAAGCTTGAACTCATGAGTTCAATACGTAACTTACAAACGAAAATGCCTTGTCTGTTTTGTGCATACTCTACTGAGATTTACGGAACGCTTGCCAACCTTTGAGCCTAATTTAAAGAAAACATAAAAAAGACACCAATTATTGTTGTGAAGAGCGTACATCAGCTACTCCACAGTAGTGATCTCTACGAAAGTTAGGAGGTGGACAAACTTGATGGTTTTCCCATTCCTTATTAATTTCTGAAAAAAATGTGTATTTTCTTGGCAACGAAAGCAGAGAACACCTAAAAGCTGCCGCAGCTTCTTTCCATAGTTTACAAAGGGAAGCAAATACTGAGGCTTTGTTTACAGCCCGAAGATCTGTACTTGTTGATGCTTTTCAACTTGGTTACATAATGCATTTGGTTTGCTTGCTATCCCGGCTATGTTTTACCTCACAGTGTCAATCAAAACTTTTTCACTCAGAAATGAAATCAGCAGTTGAAAACCACCCGAATAATTTCTCCAAAATTCAAATTACGTACTCTTGTCTCTGAGCTATGACAATTTCTGAGGGATCAGTGTACCCGAACCGCATTCTGCAGGAGAAGATTTGAGAGGTTTCCAATAATTTCCTATTGCTCTTTCTCATTTCTCTCATTTTTTCGTTCATTTCCTTATTTTCCCTATTGGACCCGCTGGAAACCTGAAAACTGCTTTTTAATTCAGAGCTTTGATTTCTATGGACTCGACCACAAGTGTTCTCTAGTGGTCCGGCAAAGTCTCAAGTTATCGCCAATGTCGACGGTTCTTTGTAGTTCATCAAGTGTTGAATAGCACGCGATTTCTCAGTAAATGCATGCGCTCCCTTCCTCGAAATTCTCAAACTTTTTCTCTCCGCTCAGGCTCGCATGCGTAGTGTTCATCCACGTATTTATTTATTTTGTTCATTTAATTATTTCTTTCCCAAGTTGGCTATTTACTCATGCTTTCATCAAAAACTTTGTACACTACAAGACCTTATTAAGGTGGATTATTTTTTAGTGTGTTTAATATTGAGTATGCGGAAACGAAATAAAAAAGGCTGGAACTTTGAATTTCTTATAGCAAAATGTTGTGTGATTTAGAGGCAAGTGATACAGATTAAGAAAATCAAATTAAACTGGTAAGATGAAAAACAGCCTGACTGCATAGTTTTCCATTCTTACCTTGTCGGTCTTATTTTTCGTTCACTCATTTCATATGATCTACACAAATGTCTCAAAAATGTTCAAGGACAATAATTTTATTTTAAGTCTGATTAATCCGGTCAGTGGCAAACAGTGGGAGTTTCGCGTATTTATTAAATTCTTTTTCAAATTTGTACCTTCTCAGCCTTCCTCCTCACCCTCCGTCTCAACATCTTCGCGACAATGTGCTCAACCGGTTGACAAGCATGGTGCGACACGTGGGTCCGCGTGCTCAACCGGGTGAGCACGCCCTTTTCAGAGTTATATTTCTGTGAAACGGTCATAATTAGCTAACTTCCATGAAGTGTTATACTAATAATACTGGGCAGAGCAGATCTTCACTCAAACTTTTTTTTAATATGTGATCGGAAGATACACCAGAGAGAACGATACACATGAAAAAGAAACTACAATCAGTATCAAGTGAATGAGCGAGAAACATTTGGAAACACTTTTGACAATCATAAAAGAGAAAAAGATCGGGTTCAGATTCGTGCAAGTTCTGGGTATTATGCAGCGGAGGAAAAATTCCTACTATGTGGGACCACGTGCTCAAGCGGTTGAGCACGGGTCCCATTTGTGCAAAAGCGCGTGTGTCCAATTTGACACACCATGCCAAAAGCGTAGAGTCGCGAATGTGTTAATGGTAGGTTGGTCTTACACGTGGGGTACTGCTGAATTGCATGAGTTGTCGCTGATATGTAGTACCGCTCATGGTACAACTGTGTATTAAGGTCAGAGAAAAGCAGTAAGCACAGAAAAATGGCTGAAATAAGAACCAACTTGTTGTCAGTATATTCCATTTTATGATGATGCCAAGGTCATTTATATTTACTTATCTATTTCTTTGATACGGCGGGCAAATTCGACCGATTTGTTGCTGAACATCTACAATTTAGATATATGAAAATTTGAGGAAGTTGTATGTATTTATTCTCTCTACATGCAACTGCACATCATGTCCATTTCTTCATAACATCCATTGTGTCTTTCGAGGTGGCAAAGGTCCCAAAATCGCACAATACGTGACCCCCCCCCCCACTCTCTTTGCTTTGAAAGCTGTTTGGCAGTGACGATCCTCACATATTACACTATTTACCAATGTTCTTTGATTTTTTCCAGTACTGATAGACTGTCACTTTAGTCGCCGACCGTCTCTGAGAAAATAGCCGGGAGCGATCAAAAGATGAGGAAAAGGTCTGCCCTCATGTGAGCGAGATTTTTGTGCGAAGAAGAGGGCATCACCAACTAAACACACTTCTAATAGTTCTGATATGTATGCCACCTGTTTTTGCGTAATTACCTCGTTTGTGCCCAGAGATGATTATTCCCAGAAAGACCGTCGTTCTTCGAATATTACGCTTGAAAATATATTTCACCGGCTTCTCTTATTCTAGAAGATTAAGATTTATTGCACGTGCAATGCACATGAAGAATATAAAAAACAGAACGAAAAAAACAGACGAGTTCTTCGATAAAACTACAAAATTTTAACGGGAAATAGGACGAACGGAAATCAGAAGTCACATCCAAGTGTAACGGTGATGGTGTGAATGATGAGGTATGTTATTTTTTAGTACTACCAACAAGAGGTTTAAGATAATTTCCCGCAAAAGATATACAGAAAGTCGCTTCCTCACCCCAAAATCTTAATTTTTCCGTACAGGGATTCCTGTGTGTTTAGCTACTGAGGACCTCGATAACTTGTTGCTATCTGAAACACCTCTCAATAAATGTGTGAAAGTACGTTCGGTTATTTTTCCGGATTGTTGATCAGGAGTCTACTCTCGCAATTGGTCTGGGGTTTGATGCTGCAATATAGCATCATTGAAGCAATATTAGGTGTTTTGATAGCGCTAATGTCTCGCGTGACGTATGTCCCCTACATATGACTAATCTGTATTGTAAAATCTGTATTTTTCGAGCGTTGCTGCAAATGTGAACATATGATGGCGAGATCTGAAAACAATGTAAAATTTCAGCTAAACATTCGGAAAAATTTACTTATCCCTCAGGGGGATCACTCTGCTCACTGACATTTGCTTTGTAGAAGCTTTCAAGGGCATAGAGCTTCTATAAAAATGCTGATTTATTTAAACCCTTAGCTGGTTCCAACAGAGTTAATCCTCTGCTTATCGAAATCTCAACCTTTGCTGTTTTCTGCCAGATTTTTCGTCGAAGGTTGCGTGGAGCTTCCTCTCGACATGCGTACGGCTGTGCACAGTCGGCTGGGTCCCGGATTTCTACGCCGTTAAGCATGGAGTCCGCGGTCGTCGTTGGTTTAACTACACATGTTTTTGCAATGGTTCTTGATCGTGCTGAAGATGTACTCGTTTTTTTTTTGCGTGAATATTTCATCAACCTTTCCTAACAATGTAGGTGTTGGGGAAATTAAAACCTGTATAGTCAGTTAATTTGACAATATTTTCCGTGGAAATGTGAAATTTCTTCGTTTTAATCTTATGCAGCGGCTTGCAGACGAGAAATTAATTTCGGCAATGACGACTCAATATTCCGCTGAATACGTACGCACAGATGCTTCTTAGTTTTTCCTCAAAATCCCAGTAACGTTCCACTAAACGATATGCAACATTTATGCACACAGCTATTCCGCTCTACGTTTTTCTATCTTTTTCTTGTGGTTGTCCTCTTCGTTTCGCATTTTGTGTATCCTAAGTGTCCAGAAAAGTTAAGATGATATCTGGAACATTTCTCGGCCGCTTCAAAAGAAAATGGGTGCAACATATATGACGCGATGCCTAGGAAAAATTTGCAGAAAGAAGGAAAAATAAGAGAGAGTTTTTTTTCTCGTTGAAATGTTTTACATTTGGATCCATTTCGGAACCTTCCCGAAAAAACCTCATAGTCCCGCTCATCCCCGATTTCGGGCTGCATTTGTTCCCGAGCGTGGGAAATCTTGACAGAGGATCACTTGCCCTGCACCCCCATCACGTCACATTTCACACGAACGTAATAGTGGAAAGGAAGTAATACGATCCTTCTTGGATTTAGCATGTCAAACGGATTCTGAACTTCTAAGTGCATCTGTCACTTGGAGTACTCCGCCTGTCACTAAGGGCAGTACACACAGGTGTTGATCAGTACTTAGAAAACTGCTATCGTTAGAGTAATTTCACCCTTGATAGGCGGTTACAAATGCCAATTTAGCGCCGATCGGTGGTTGTTGTGCTGCAGCTGCAGCGGCTAGAAAGAGACATCAAATTGCGTCTGGTGGATTTCCTCTCATTTATTCTGTTTTTGCCTAATTTGCTATTTTGCCGAAGAGACACGATTAGCAATAGCGTCTGTGACGATGCGTTGCAAAATTGCAATTGCCATCGAATTCGCTTCATTCGTTTGCCTTACTGTGTTGCTCCTTAGCAGAACCTTGAAGCTAAATTGAAGTGTGGATTTTACATCCGTTTCAACAAGCTACATATTATGTAGTAATATATTACATCTCCACAGAAATTCACTTTTTTTGAAGAAAGAAAAAAAAACCGAATAAGTACATACGTCGGATCATTTTGAAAGATGTCTTACATACTGGCCTTAGATTGCGCGAGTTATACTTTTAATGATTAAAATTAAGTAAATGATCGAAATTTTGGCACCGTTCTGCTTCCGGTGCCCGAGAAGAAGTACTCCTATAGGCCGAGCCGTACGGATTTCCTCGATGCTTACACTCCCTCTTATCGTTACATATAATACAGGGGTATCAAAAAGTTTCCGGCCTGGACCACTTGCAGTCTAGCTACGGGAGTTAAATTTTAAAGAAAATAAGTACGCATCCCTGGAAGACCAAAACACTCTTTATCTTGTCATTGTATTACACTTATCCAATTTTATAAGAATTTTTATCACCCGAATTTAAACATTGAACGTAGACTCTTTCTCGTTTTTTGTTCTGTTCCGCTGAAGTGCCGTTTCAGATTTTCTCACGGATTCTAAAAGCTAGTCCCTGTATCCCATCTACGAATTGGCTGAATTGGCGAAATGCATTCACGTTCTCATGAAGCAATACAATTTTGTGAAAAGGGATGTCTCATTGAAGAGCCTGGAATCCGTGGTTGAATTTCTAGAGTCATTTTTCTTGGCTTGTTTCCGAAAGGGGTGGAACAAAGTAGCATTGTAACTATCCACTTCATTGAAGTTTATATACAAGTGGTCAGGTGACACGATCTTTTCTCTATCGCACATACCTTGGGGCAAGACGTTTTCACCCTCGGCTCCGTGCTCGATCGCACTGCTTCCAGAGATCTGCCCGTCCTGACCCACTACTCCGTGATTTGGACTTCACATCTTGGCTGTGAATTTGCCACTTACCGGCACGTCTTCCAAAACGTCTTCTTCGATTTCGATAAAACCTCTCGAAAGTCTTCTTTGAATATTCAACTGGGATTTTCTTGTCGAACGCCGAAAAGATTTTGCAGACTCAATGTTCTGCGAAGGTTAAAATTATTAGTTGGTTGCCTAGAAAATTTCCAAAGAAAGTTTCGAATAGCTCAGACCCTTGCACAGTTTCTGCTCCTAAAACCTGTCTGCGATGCCCAATAATTTTTGCTACGGTTGCAGTAATCTGACTCCGTCTTGCTTCTGCTCATTGATGAGAGGTCGCTCCGTTTCTGACCGACTGTCACTCCATTAAAAACAATGAGTTTCGAAATGTTATGTGGGAATGTTAGAAGACTTCCTTTTTGTTTAGAATTTAGGGGCGGATTTAGATTTTGTCCAATACAGTTCGTTTATTAAACAAAAAATCGTCTGTTGCTTCTCGCTGGATACACACTTTTTGAGCGATAGCTATACCTTGGATTGAATAAAACGTTCTTATTTCAGACGGGTCTGACGAAATCTCATGAAACTTTGCAGACCAACATGAAAGGCTCCACCCTACATGATACTTCTAGAACTGTACAGAAATATGGAATAGGCGAGCGGAGGCCGGAAACTTTTTGATACCCCTGTAAGTGGTTTATTGGTTGGCATGTTAAAGATGACTAGAGATAATGTTGATCCTTGGTACGCAAGCTGGAGGTGACGATATGGAGTGAAGGCAAGTGTTGCGGGCACGTGCGGGTCAGCCTACGTAAACATACTAGGCATGAACTATGAAAAATCAATGGTGGGGCACCGTCGTTCTCTCTCGTAACTTTGTTTAACCCCAATATTTCTCGGGAAGAATTACACGCTTGCATAGGAAATTTCAAGTTTCATCAGGATCCTTCATTCATGTTCTACTTTATATAGAAATGGACTGCACAGTGCCCAAAAACCCTCTGGTATACGCTAATTATCGCCTTAGTCGCAGTATTAGCACAATTAAAGACAATGTTCAGAACAGAAGTCCACTCAGGTCTTTCATTTATCGATCACAGCCGTGAACTGAATTTTGACTCACGTTTCAAGCTG
Organism: Ancylostoma caninum; assembly: GCA_037903475.1. Lineage (NCBI taxonomy): Eukaryota > Metazoa > Nematoda > Chromadorea > Rhabditida > Ancylostomatidae > Ancylostoma > Ancylostoma caninum. The sequence continues at coordinate 270,965 of JBAJFG010000052.1, forward strand.
TATTTGGATGACGCAGACAAAATTCCAAGAGAGCCCAAAAACTATGACGTCACTCACTTTGAGCTTATGAAGTGATAAAATTGAGATTTGTCATAAGAATTCCACTAGAGAGTCAACTCGGTTCTGCGAAAGTTGCACCTACGTATCTGCCATCTTCATTTTGTGAAGGAAAGAAGTTCAAATTTAGGGAATTCCGTCATTTTGCCATGCATATTAACGAATTCCGCAACTGTGCAGATGCTCGGCATAAGAATAAAATATTTCCAGAGGAAATGGTTCCGATCAATCTACTGTCCATCACAATTTAGGTATATGAAAAGTTGTGAAGGTTATGTCTATGGATTCTGTCCATACATACCTGCTCATCACGTCCAAGAATAAAATATTTCGGCATAAGAATAAAATATTTCCGGAGGAAATGGTTCCGATCAATCTACTGTCCATCACAATTTAGGTATATGAAAAGTTGTGAAGGTTATGTCTATGGATTCTGTCCATACATACCTGCTCATCAGTCCAAGGTTCCGAAATCGTATAATACGTGAACTCCTACCCCGTTGGTTTGAAAACTGTTTGGAAGTAACGCTCCTCACACATTATACTACGTACAATAGCGCTCCCAATCCTTGCGAAAAGGACGCGCGCGACGCACTAATACGTCGCAAAGCGTCTCCCTTCGTAATTTTCTTAGAAATAAGAATATCCAATGTTTTCTGAATATATTGATTCTCTGTATTACAACGGATCGAATGATTCATGAATTTTTCAATATTGTTCTCTATACCGGTCAAAAACATCACTAGAAATTTAAGCAGACTTCCTTGTACCTAAACGCCTTAATCCAGAGTGATCAAAATACTACATATTTAATGGTATTTTCTGCAGAGTAAAGAGCACGATGTTGAAAATTTAATATATCATAAGATTCGCCATGAAATGCACAATTTGGCTTTTCAAGAAAAATTGAAATTGGTTTCATTTTAAGGATGTTATGAAAGAGCGACTCTTTGCGACAGTTTAACGCGTCGCGCGCGTACTTTCTGCAAAGATTAGGAGCAGTATTGTATTTACCAATGTACTTTGATTCCTTCCAATACTGATAGACTGTCACTCTAGTCCCCGATCGCCTCTTAGAAAATAGCCGGGAGCGACCAAAAATCGATGAAAAAAACTCTGTTCCCATTGTTGAAGAATTGAAAGTTAGATTCAGAGTTTACAAAAGTATCTTAAGACTGTTAACAAGAAGTATGTCTGATTACAAGGTATATACTTTTCTCGCTGTTGGTTTCGGGGCTTAACTAGACCAACAGTGAGACTTCCTTGGTGCCCCTCATCAGTAGTTACCCAAGGAAGTTTCCAAAAGGATAATATGAGATATGAACTGATGTTGTTGTGAAGAGATGTTAGTGTTGCCTGACTAGAGTAACGAAAGGCAGAAGTCCATGAAGAAGATAGTGAAGTCCATATAAGTCATAATAGTCGTATAATAGTATAAGTCCATATATGTAAGTTTTTTGTGAGAAGAAGAGGGCATCACCAACTAAACACACTTCTAATAGTTCATATATGTGTTTCACCTGTTTCCGCGTAATACCTCGTTAGTGCTGTAAGATGATTATCCCCAGAAAGACCGTAATTCTTCGGATACTACGCTTAAAAATAGATATAACCGCTACTTTTATTCTAGGAGATATACAGAAAGTCGCTCTCCCACCTCAAAATCTCCTTTTCTTGCTTATGTACAGGGATTCCTGTGTATTTATATAGCCACTGAGGAGCTCAGTAATTCATCGCTATCTAAAACACCTATCAATAAATGTGTGAAAGTACATTTGGTTATTTTTCCGGGTTGTTGATCAGGAGTCCACACGCCCACACTCGTGCACTTGGTCTGGGGTTTCATGGAGCAATATATTATCAGGGAAGCAATACTGGTTGTTTTTAATGCATTATATCTCACGTAACGCAAGTCTCGTTAAAGTTGCAGTGAACGATGTGCTACGGTTTGATTGATGAGGACTTTGAACTTTCTTCTGTTTTCTCTACTTCATTCCTCTTTCTTCTATATTCATTTATGCTAATGAAACGGAACCATTTAAAAACCCAAACATGAATCCTTGCCAGGAGCTAAAATCGCCGCACAAGTGCTCTCTATGCTTCCAAAAAAACTAAATTGTACAAACATTATTGATGCAGGACATCATGTCGCTTAATTCACTACCTTAGGCAGGCCAGGTATGTGTCGGCCGAGGTGCGATAAACAGCCGGTCCTCAGAAATTTGTGCAAAATGGCTGGAGTGACTGTTTAAACGATTCTCGAGGTGATTACTTTCCCAATCTCTCCGAAGTTGTAGACAACAATTTAATTTTGTAGAGTGAGTTAAAGGCAACTTATAGTACATGCGTGAGCCAATCGCGACTCATGTGGCCGCAGAAGTTTGCGTCTCACCTGTGTCGGAACTGCTAGGGCTTTCATTTTTGTTTATAAAAACGCACGCCCTTTGGACACGTACTTCTAGCATGAACCGCCCTTCTGGCGATACTGCTTGCACACCACATCGGGAAAAGTTAGAAAATTGAAAAGGGAATCTGTGTGGCCACTGATGGATCATATTTTGACGACTAGTGTTTGTTATGAAATAGTAAGCATAAAAGCTAGGGTGTCTATGGTCTGAAGTATTGAGAACAAGTTTAAAGACAGGGGCTCATTCCGCCTGTTGTAGGTCTAGACAAATCCTCGACCTTCTCGCCATGTTGATCCCAGTAATGTACATCAACAGGCTCAAAAGCGACGAAAGCCAATTTTTGAGGTGGTCGAACTGGCAACATTTTTGGAGCGCGGAGGCGGATCGCTCCAAGATGTGCTGGATGACCGCCACGCCCGCAGCGTTGGCCAACGAGTTTTGGCGTGTTCAATCGATAAGATCAGTGGCTCCACATGTCAACTCATCTTAGCAAACTGCTACAGACGCCGTCCCGGAAAACGGGTTTGAAGACCGTCTCGAGACAATTTACCTATACCGCTGGGTTCGGCATGTCGAGAAGATGCAGAATCTGCCATTACCTCAACCACTAATGTGAGGTGGGCCTCTGCCTTTAATGCGCTCTTTTACCTCGATTATGCCTACCCTGCATTTATATACGTTGCTATCGAAAAAAATTCCTTACTTTTATGTATCTGTTTGCACTCTTGTTAATTTAGGTTTGAGTAGGTGATTGTGATCCGAGAATTCTGCAACATACGTATTTCTTCTCATCCTCACCTCCATTATTTGTATCCTTAATTTTCTATGAAATACTTGGTCTATTTTTTCCTTTCCAGGAAGCGCTATACTTATGTTTTATCCTATTTCTCACAATTATCACTTACTTCGTTCATTCAATCTCTCACGTAGCCATACTTACATATTATACTTCCGTTGTTTTCTTTCACGTGTTTTTCTTTCATCATGTGTGTTCATTGTAGTCTCTCTTGTGTTCGAGGTCCTACAAGAGTTCCGAGGCAAAGGTACGATAACCTGAGACGCGTCTCAACCCACCTTCAGTTACGGCTACGCCTCCGGGGGAACCTTCACCCGCGAAGAAGAGGATAAGTTAGATCCGGGGCGCAGCCCCCGAGTGCGAAAGGGTGCTAAATACGCGCATTTTGTTGGGGAAAGAAAGAAATACATGGAATGCGCAGTTGTGGATTAAATTCTACGTACAAAACAGTGTTAGGAAACATAAAGCTCAGGAGTGGTCGGCGAACACGGGTTGAGAAAAACTGTTGAGAATATATGCATGAGATTAGCTAGAATCTGGGCTTTGGCCTGGAATATCACCTTCAATTCAAAAAAAAAGGAAGTGGTGCGCAGTTGTCGGACGGCATAGTAATACTACAATAGCAGCGGTATCTTCTTTAAAAACCACGCGATTTCGGAGGATTCGCGTTTTTTTGCGTCGCCCTCGCATAACTTCGTTCATTGAGGAGTACGAGAAACGAGACATACACCATTTGAATCAGCACGACCTCTACTTTCCGAATTTACCAATCTCTCTCGAAAATTTCAAATATCATAGTCCAGATTCAGCAATTATCCTAATTACGCATCCGTAGGGCACATGGGGTGCGAGATGGTGGGTCATGACAATTAACGTTCTCTTCCGTTGCCATTCACACATTCAGACTAAGGAGTTTGGTGTAGATCTCATTTTCATCCGCTATTTCAAAGATATTTAAGTCTAGCAGATCACACCGAGGCAAATGATACCCAACTTGAATGGTGAATGTCTCCTAATTCAATTCCCGTTATTTCAGGTTTTCTACATTTTCTCATATTTATATGAGCTTGTACCTTCGTTTTCAGTGTCACATATTCGCGAAGATACTACCACTTTGCTGGATTTTTCCGATTTTTGCCGAAAAAGTGAAATACTTTTAATTTCCGACTGAGTATTCAAGCGGAAGAAGAACTGCATAGAATTTCATCAATAGTAGTTGCGCAAAAGAACGAAAGACACAGATTAGCATGCACTAGACACTAGTCAGATGTACAATCAGTAATTGGGACGTTCGAACCCTCCTCTTCCAGGCATACTTGATGACCCCAGATACCCTGTGGCATCCGCACAGTCTCAGGGATTGCCGTCAGCACAGGTGTGAATGAAGTGTTCTAGATCGTGGTACTGCCAGGATCATGAAGAGGTCACTATCCCTAGCTAGGTATATGAGAATATTTTGGCGTTTCCTTATGCAGTCATTTCATTATGCTTAGATGAAAACAGCTTGCACTGGTTTATCTGAACATATGGTCCTATAAACCTGTGAAATCCTATTAAAACCATCCCTTCCCGTAGTTTTTACTTTTGTTCAAAGTACACCAGTCAATATAGATATTTCGGCGGTACTTTTGTGGTACATAGAAGTGGCCACTTCTGACGTTGAACTAAGCGAAAAAAGTTACCATTCAAGTTGGGTATCATTTGCTTCGATATGATCTGCTAGAGTCAAATATCGTTAAAATAGCGGATGAAAATGAGATCTACACCAAACTCCTTAGTCTGAATGTGTGAGTGGCAACGGAAGAGAACGTTAATTGTCATGACCCACCATCTCGCACCCCATGTGCCCTACGGATGCGTAATTAGGATAATTGCTGAATCTGGACTATGATTTTTGAAATTTTCGAGAGAGATTGGTGAATTCGGAAAGTAGAGGTCGTGCTGATTCAAATGGTGTATGTCTCGTTTCTCGTACTCCTCAATGAACGAAGTTATGCGAGGGCGACGCAAAAAACGCGAATCCTCCGAAATCGCGTGGTTTTTAAAGAAGATACCGCTTGTATTGTACCTTACACTAGATAGTATGGAAATGACAGAAACGTAGCTAAAAATAACTGAAAAGTCTTCTAAAACGTAAAAACCACGATATCTTCTTTATATGGGAGAACTGAAAGCTGCGCAGTTGTCAGCTGAACTCAGAATGAAATTCTGAGCAGAATGATATATAACTCCTGGTAGTTTCTTTTACGCTCGACGGAGAACCCAGGGTGAGACAGATGCCCCGTCCGTCTCACACTCGCGTCGGGCGTCCTCTCATATTGCGTGCTCTCTCGCTAACCCACCTGAGCTACACGGGGCATTTGTCTCAGGCGGGCTTTTTCAGCCTATCATGAAAGGAAGTACCAAGTATATATACGATTCTACTCGGAATCTCACGGGCTCGGCAGCTGGCAACGGCGCAAGACCTGATTTTTCGAACTGAAAGAGATATTCAGCAGAAAGGCGTTTTTGAACATGGGCTGTTTTCACGGGCAGTTTCAGACCAGGCACTTGCTTTTATGACCGCTGTGTGCGCATGGATGTCGGCAGTTTCGTAGACAACTGGCAACTCATTGTTTCCTGAGAATTGTCGAGAAATTTCAAAGGACGCAAATCCTCCGCCTAGAATTTAAAAAAAATTGATTTCTTCGTGGATTCTTGGTAAAAACCGTCGGTCTTGATGTCATTTTGTAGAGAATGTCATGAAGAAGATTACTGACAACTGCGCAACATACAGTTTTATGAGATAACCAAAATATTTAGCGAAAATCAAGCGAAAATCAAGCGGAGTGTTGAGGTGAGCGTGGGTCGCGGCACGAAAGCAGGGAGCCAGTGCAAATCTCTGACATGTCAGCCGACTGAAATTTTAAAGAGAAATTGTAGAGATTGTGAGCATATTTGACATTCTGCCTCCGAACATGTCATCTTTTTTTCCCTTTTGAGCAGTATTAGAGCTGTTTTGGTGCGAAGCATCTTTAAAAAAAGAGCTTCACTATCTCGCACTCTTTAAACTCCACTCTTTTTACCTTCGTCAACTTCATCGAAATGGTTGGTGAACAACCTTCACTTTTTTGACCCAGACAACTTTCGCTTTTCTGACCCCTGTCTTACCACTATCGTACCTATGTTCCGAGGTTCTTCATTGAAAGCATTTTGCTGCGCTCTCTCTCTCTCTCTCTCTCTCTCTCTTCAATCCATTGGAATTTTAATCATAAGTCGTATACGAAAGAGATTCAAATAATGAACCTAAAGAACTTTTAGGTGTGGCACGGTCAAATGCAACTATGGGTCTAGGACTCTGAGGATTCTGTGGGAACCCCTTATTGGACACGAATTCCAACTCTACAACTTGGCGCTCGCTGTTGGCATTAGTTGGGCATCTGGAAAAAGTTTTCCAGCTTCCTGTCTTGGATATAAAGTAGGTTTTCTGCATGGCATACTGGAGGTGTGAAATTGCCGGAAGTCACCATTTGGGTGCTTGACTTCAAAGTTTTTCCACTCGCCGTGCCTTGCTCGCTCAGCTGTTTTTTTTTTCTCTCTCTCTCTGCTCTGAGCAACTCCTTCGGAAGTGGCTGCTGTCTGGGAAATTACCTTTGGTTAGATATGATTTTTATTGACGCTATTTGAAAAAAAACCTTCAATAAATATGACAATACAGAAAAATGCATAATTAAGTAATGCTTTGAACTGGCTATGAAAAAAAGTTGTCTAAAATTACAAAATTTGCACAATATCTGAAAAAAAAAAGCTTTTGTACACATATAAGTAAAATTTTCTAAATTTTTATAGATGCGTAGTGGTGAAGTGGGCTCGAAATTGTAGGTATCCATAACAAAAAAAAAACCCAAAATTAGGCAACACTCGCTGTTCAAAGTAGTGATTGTTCCGGAAAATTTTAACAATTTCATTCCAGTACTTTGAATGTTTCCAGGCTTAATCTCACTCTGGAAACTCAACAAAATGACTCTAAAGAGAAAAATAAGTTCGTACTATCTGTTGTTTTCCTGTTCTTGCGCAGCGGTGCCCATTCGTGGAAGTGTTCCTCCTCCGGGCATAACCACGCATTTGTCCTTGTCAACTTATTCATGCACACATCACGTCACAACAAGCTGGGACGATTCATTCCAAGAATACAAATGAAAGATGACTTTGTGGATGACGAGGGTGAGGGAGTGAGGATATTTAAAGATCCTAGCTGTTGCTAACACATCCACTGAAGCAAGTGACCGTTCTGGTAACGAGTGAACCACCGGTGACTCACTGAGGCACCCATGACTCGTTACTCTTCTGCTCAACTTTCATATTCCTCATTCTCCAATGCTGGATGATATAGTTCATTGGTCCCATGGGTAATGAATTCTTGTTATTTTTTTCCTTTGCTCATACCCAGCGAAGAAAAAAATTTGCACTGAACATCACATATCCTCACTGTTATTCTTCCTACTGTTTTCTTGACTGTCACATGCCGGCTTTCTATTAGTGATGCACATCCGCGCAAGCAGCCCATAAATAAAATTTTAGAGTGAATTTACTTATTCATTTGAATTACATCTGGTTGTGACCTTACCAGTAATGTTCTCTAGCTTGATTTTCGACCGTAAAGACTTTTTCATGTTTTTCAGTGAACTACTAAGAATTATTAATCGTACTAAACCCCTATAGCTTTCTGAGCTATCAAAATGAGCTCTCTGATCAGAGTTCTTAGAATACTAATGACAGTGGCAAGGATGTTAAACAATCCTAAGAGACCAATCATTATGAAGAACGTTCTTAGAGAGGTATTTACCCAAACATTTCTGGAAGAGTGCACAGAAAATGAGAGTACCAACGAGATGCTTTGATATTGCTTCACCAACCTAGCTCACTAGTTTCTTTCTATTAGATTAGTGCAAAAATAATGCGTTTTTTCATGCCTTCGATTCCGAACCCCATAACTCATTTCAGAATCGATCCTTTCAAAAGGGCTTAGAAATGTTGTTATCCGCAAATCTTTGGCAATAATGTCGCTGTTCTTCGACTACCATACAAATCGAATAGGGCCTTTCAGCGGCGACGAACTTCCAGAAGGCCATTTTGGTATCCCTTTAGTCTTCAAAAATTTGGATGACTCCTGGAAGAAGTCATCCAAATTCTCTGGGAAGTGGTAGTTCGAGAGCGAGAGGTTTGGTGATCATCATTTGTGCGGCGGAGTTTCCTAGCCCGATTGCTCCAGCCTGTAGGGGCGGTTTGGTGCGAGATATGGATAGACGGTGCTGGTGTAGGAGAGTAGAATCCATTTTACTGAGCAATGCTAAGCTCACACAGTGGGGTTTCTTATTTATTTCATTTACATATTGCAAGTACTTCTCAGGTGAGAAAGGCCAAATGGGCTGTAGTGAGCGATTTTTGCAGCAGGTCACCACAAAGCCACCGTGACCTTGATTAGGTGTTGCTTCCGTTTCTGACAGTGTTTCGGTGCTTCTTCCTGGGCCAGCTAATGAGCAGGGCACTTCTTTTTCTCGTAGAGGGTCTATACTTTAAAATGAAGCACTAAGCGACCAAGAGTTTGTCTCAATTTTTTCACTACAAAGGCGCGAAACGGACCTCTTAACCTGGAGGATCAATCTGGTATTCGTTCAGTATGCTTGACATCTACTCGTCGAGCTTTTTCATCCTTCCATTCCCATTCTCATTAAAGGAAAAGATGGTCTGACGGCAATTACCTCCAAGGTTCTGCGAAACCAAATATGTTGTTTTGAATGTGTCCTTTTCGATAATTTCCATGAGTTGGGGGTCGCAAACCCCAGGAAAACCTATGCGACATTCCTTACCTCCGAAGCAAAACAGACCACTTCGAAAAAATCCTGTGACAGCTTCGCGGTATACGTTTGCTCACACTTCCTTAGCCAAAACTATGGTGGTGTTCCGAACGATTCCTGCTGCAATGCCGCCGAGTTTCAGCTTCCTGAAGTGAGTTTGGCAAAAAAATTGTTTTGCCGTCTTTCGTTCTAGAACTAAAAATCCACTGAAGACGTTAATTCCATTCAAAATGCATAAAATATTCGAAATGGCCATAAAATTTGCTATAAAAAATACCGGAAATTTTCTGCACCAAAGATGAAGCAACGAAAAACGCGCATTATTTTTGCACCAACCGAATGTTTTTCCTTCCGGCTTCAGTAAAAGCTTTCTTCACCAGTGGTGGGTTCGGATTTCAAATTTTTTCTGTTGTTGGCTTGAATTTCCAATTTGTGGTTCATGATCATCTGAAGTTTCTTTTCATCTCCCCATGTTCGGTTCCCATGCTAGTAATCATGCTATGGAATCACGTTTTTTTTTCAATGTCGTTGATCGTTTCATTCAACAATCAGTTTGAAATTTCTTTTATCTGTTATCTGTTGGTCATGTTCACGCACAAAGCAGTAGACGCAATCCAATCGAGTCAATGGCCTGGTCTTTTTTTCAGTGAAAAGAAAACATAAGTTTGTCTTCTTAACAAATTCTATTCAAAGAAATTAGAAAGTTTTTTCTCCTGGAAGTACGTGTTCTCTTTGATTCTCTTCAATTTGTTTCTGTAAATTTTAATGATGAGTCTCAGCTCGCTAGCCTGAAACTATAGATTCAACCTCTGTGCTGGAGGAGCTGCTCAAGAATGTCATTTGATTTCATTGATGCCAATGTCATCCTCAAACGAGCAGGAAACGTGATCCGCAATTTTCCGTAACAGGTTTTAATTGGAGGACGTGTTTTTCTGGAAAAATATTCAGTAGAACAATCGAAATTTACCCCATATCTGTGTCCAAGCCTGCTCTCGAGTTGAGGACTCATTCCCTACTTAATGACTCATTACATAAGTTATTGTTAAATGCCGAATAGAAGGTTAACCTGCATCTTTTAGTCTCGCCATTGCTCCTTAATCATGTTAACCCACAAAAGCAGCTGAGATGTTTAAAGGCAGTCATATGTCTGCGCACATGTCAGGCCTATTATCGAAATTTCTGGAGGAACAGTGATGCCAAAGACGTGACAAAAATAAAGTTTCCGCGGAAACCCCTTATAATCAAATGTCTGACGTGTTTGCATAGGACTTTTGTGTTATCTTGAAGCCAGTATGGAAGGTGTTCTCAGTGTTCGAGTTCATTTGGTCGCATGGACTCGGCTTGTCACCAACTAGACGCCTCCAATATCTCCAAGCAACACAAATCTGATTAAGAATTCTTAAGAAAAAATGCTTTTTCTCCATGTTCATCTATTCATTTGATCAAATGCTCTCATTCACTCGACCAGTGCATTTCCGTTCTAGTTGAAGGAATTTCTACTATAACCTGAAAAATCGGAATAGATTAGCATTTGAAGGGTTTATACATATATGTAAAGAACAATTTATACCCGATGCCAACGCTCCGATACGCACGCATTCGTCTGCCAAACGAGAGGCTAGGATGCATTCGATCTACATGTTCTATTTATGGGGAAGTTCTGATAGCCGACTTTGAAGCCCAGCTCAAAGCAGTCTTCTGCGTTAAGCTAGACGCACGCATAACTGATGCGCGCATTAATGTTATTTTATGAAGCAGACATTAAGCTTCGCTAAGCTGCACATCCTGTCGTGCAAGGTATCCCATGGCAAAAGATTTGTCATGCAACACTGCAATTAGTTGCATAGCAATTTTTGCAGCACGCCTTTTTTGCGATTAATGGGAACCCATTTACCCATTGACAATCGCGCACATTTCACGTCTTCCCAAGTTCTGGCGCCTTTTTCTGCTCCGAGAATTCTTTTAAAAATCCTATAAAGACTTATTTTTAATGCTCATATTGTGAGTCTTATCACGTTAAAATTCAAGACCACTCGGACCGTTAGGGTTTATTGGTCTCTCATACAGGATCATGTGAGAAAGGAGATGAGCCAGGGTCGTCAATGGGCTGATCAGATTTGTAACACATCTTTTCCTAGTCTCTTGGTTTGTTACTAACCCCGTTCATCGTTGTTATATTTAACAGTTCAGTTTTGGGGACGAAATTCTCTTGTTTTAGCATTTAAGGCAATAAAAGTTTAGTTTCTCTCACTCATTGTTTAGTGTGTACATTTCTAGCGCCCTTGTGGTGTAAGTGAACAAACAAAAATATAAGTATGACGAGTGCAATAGAATGTAATAATGCTCATGGAAGTGCAAAAGCGTTCAGTAGTATAATATTCCAGTTAGAGAAGTACGAATCTGTTCAGTAGGATTTTTCAATTCATGAAAACACATCAAGCTTTATCACCCGGTAGTGACTGATGATGATAGATCAGCTTTACAAGAGACTATTGATTTCGTTTACAGTTGGGCGACCAGGTGGGGGTTACCCCTTTCCATGGAGAAATGTAAAGTTCTTCATCTAGGCTCGCGTAATAAATGTTACCATTATACGATTGACGGCACTAGGCTAGGTGAACCGCATCAGGTAACGGACTTAGGTTTCGTTATCACACGGGATCTAAGTTTTGACGCCCACTGCCAGATGATTGCTAGTAGGGCAGCAAGAGCTATGTATAATCTGTTCAGGGCATTCACGACGACTAATTCTTATTAATACCTCCAAGCTTATAAACTTTACATTAGACCTATTCTTGAGTACGGTACTCCTGTCTTCAGTCCGCACAAAAAAACTACCATAAACAAGCTAGAGAGTGTCCAGAATAGCTTCACCCGAAAGCTTATGATAAGAGCCCTAGGTCTTACATACGATCAAATTCCCTCTAGTTGGGATAGAAACAAAAACCTGGGTCTTTCTACACTCCTCCATAGGAGGAGAAGAAATGATTTACTGCTCTTCCACAAATTAATTCATAGTGAGTGTGGCCTGAAATTAAATTATTTTGTGTCGTTGCGTGCTTCAACTACAAAGGGAGGAGCCACTAAGTTCCATGTTCCAAAAGCTAAGCTCAACTGCAGACGTTTCAGTTTCATTCATAGAGTTATTCCACAGTATGAGAAACTTAGTAAAAAACGCGCTTTACCGTTATCTTATAATGCTTTCAAAACATGGTTGAGTAACTGTCTAAGCCCGTGAGGATACAGATTTTCCGATACTTTACTGTTTTTTTTTTCCTCAATTCATGACGCTGGTTGTTCATGCTGTTCTGTTTTTGTGTTGTTCGATTTGTTTTATTTTGTTTTATCCACATGAGCTTATGCTTGTGTAATAAATGATGATGATGAAAACTAGCTCTAAGTGAATCTGGGAAGCCGTTACACCATTCTTCCAGGATTCGATGAATCGGTTTGGGTTTTATGGCGAAATCTGCTCCTCACGCCTTCAATTTCGTCTGAAATTTTATTCCACAAGCTCCTGTACCCAGCTCAAGACAGTTTTATTTGAAGCTTGGATTGGCCCCATCCATTACTGCTTCTATACATGTTCGTGTCTATTGCAAAATGCCCAAAATTGAAGAAAAAGTCTGCCGAAGAATTCACAAAGCGATGTCGCCTCACTACTGCCTGCACCAGTTCCTTCCTGGTTCTGAGCAGAGACGAAATGCATGGGTATCGCGTTGCTCTTCATCTCTTGCAAGGAAGTTTCTACATCTTCTTTTTTTTGTTCCTTTTTTATCTTTACTGCATTTCGTACAAGCTCGTCTGATGCTTTTTTACGGTTGTCTGTCCCCCTCATTTCTATTGTCCAACGACTGGTGGCATCTGTGGCTTTCAGGCGACCAGCTGATTTCAGACTTATTTGCGAATCTCTTAAGTATTCGGTAATATCTATACATCCTGAATATGTGAGGATTTCCAGAAACCTGTGTTTTGCGAATTTTCAACAAATAGCAAAGGCACGTGCATTTCTTAACCTCTTTGCTCATTTTTTCATTGAAGGTAGCGATCAAGTACCTATTTCGAAAGGAGCTTGGGGTACCTATTGCTTTAGCTGCACGTGATCCACGAAAACTCTTGAACGGGACGTGGAGAAGTGGAAGTGGCTTTTTTGAATGTTTGAATTTGAAGCACCACATTCTTTCGATATCGTTTTTCCGAGTTTTGGTAAGTGGTCCTGCTCAGTGACATATGACCTCTCATACTCGAAATTATCCCGAGGAATTATTTACTTTCAAGACCAAGGCAATGACTTATGTCTGCAGCACTATCGACTGGATGTCAACTCGGTTTATGAAAGTGATCAGGTGCGGTTCAAAATGAATCTGCATGCTTCCTGAGACCGTATATTAGGCTTTCCGTTTGACTACCATTTTGAGACTTCACAGGGTTGGAGACAAGCTTTCGGCTTTCTGGGCGAGGGATGTTTGGCCATCAAAATCGCCTGATATCAATCCTTTGGAATTTGCTACCTGGTCACTTTTGGAGCAAAAAGCCTGCTTTTTCGAGCACAAGTCACTGGATTCGCTGAGGACGGTCCTGGTGAAGGCGAGAAACGAGAACTCGCCGGAAGTGGTAGCGCGCATCTTCAAGATTTTCCGGAAAAGATTGGACGCTTGTATCAGAACCACTGGCAGTAGTTTTGTTTCATGGGGTTTGAAATTTTACTTCCGCACTTCTTTGAACCGGATCCAACACATGATACCGTATCTAGTCAGGTAAACTCCAGGCAACAGGTGCTTAGTACTTGCTCACTGCTATACACTGAATGTTTATCCGCACATGTGCGTGTTTTTTTTTTGTGGGATATCTTTAACCGGTTGACTTAGATACCGAACCATTGTCAGCTACCCCTCTCATTTCATGTCCTCGCAAAGCATTTGGGCTAAGAAATGAAACATGGTTGAACAAAATGTCTCGCAGAGCACAGTGGATAGAGAGCGGCGAGAGCGGATACGTAACCGCCGTGTTTTTCCTCCCATGACTAAATGTATTGGATGAGGCCCATCTATTTTTCACCGGACCTGCAGTTTCCGCCTGAGTTTTAGGAAAAGTTGTAGAATGCCACAGGAAAATAGGTGATTTTACGAATTCAAGTACATTTGAGCTCGGGAGAATTACGTAATTCACCTTAAATTCAGAGGCAACTCAGAAAAAAAAAAACAGTTGGTCTTCCCGATAGTGCAGGAATTATGCAGAAGTTCGGCCAGAATCCAAAGAAACAGCCGGCACACTATGGTGGGATACGCGATTCAAGAAGAAATGCTTCAGAATTCATCACTAAATCACCGGTTCGTAGTAGTAACCGGCCTCCCATATCCTCTAAGTAAATGCTTTGAAAGTCACTAATAGGCATAGGGGTCCGTCAACCACAGAAAGTTGACCGAATTGAGTAAGAATTGAATGTATGTACATTGAATAATACATTCGAATATTCGCATACTCGGGTAATGACTAAGCTATTGCCCCGGGTAAAATTCTGACAATTAAAAATAGGAACGAATATTTTCAGTTCCACTGGATGGCAGTCTCTGGATTGATGTAATTACTTGAATGCTTCCTCTGATTACAATTCGATTAACACTATGTATATTCATCCAACCTTTGCGTACCGACCTGTCTTCATAGATCCAGCAAATTATTCGTGTTTTTGCGTCACTTCTCCAGACACGTCATGTGAACCCTCGTGTCACAGCTATCCATTGTCCGGATGTTGCCCTTGAATCTTGTCACCAGCGCAAATCTTCTTTGACTGGGTCTAGGCCGGCGCTTTTGAAAAAGTATACTGTTCTATTTTTGTCTATTGTTCTCCTATTAGAGGCACCGTATGTGAGTCTGGTGAGTCTGGCTGAATATAGCTCACGACTGGGTCTCTTTCATGCACATGTGCTCGAGTATTTGGCAAACAAAGTTTCTCCCGCTTTTTAGGTATTCACAGCACAACATCTGCTCTCCTCTCTCCAGAGTCATTCCTTCCTGTTCCTAAAGTTGCTCATGTAGTTGCAGAATAAGCGTTTTAGGGAAAGGGAAAACTGTACTTTTTGTTTGAGACATTGACCAAGTAGTGATCCGTGGATACTCAGCCGCAAAATTTAATCAAGTCTGTGCAAAATTTCGAGTGTGATGCCCTGTAATGGATGCCCTTACCTGAACTTTATTCTGTTGTCAAATGTGAACGCCGACGTGTGGAGCGTTGTACCGCGGGAAAAGCTGTGCAGTCTGTTCTGCGATTGGCCAATCCACCCAACTGGCCAATCAGCGTCCGGCCGCACTGCCCATTGCATGTACAGCATCCCACATCCGCTAGATCCTCTATTCTCGTTGATCACTGGTTCTAACCCTTTACTCACGATGCAGCACGCAACCAATATTCCTTGTAGGGATTGCATTTCATTTTCTTGTAGAAGTCCAATTTTCTAGTCTTGGCTCCGCGCATCAGCACATTGGCGACACTGTGCTCAGTTGGTTGAGCACGCGGTCCTGCGTTGTTATGCATGAGTACTGTAATCAGTTTGTTAACCTAAATCCGTGAGCTGAGTGCTAGGGACCACAGTGATTCGTTATCTATTATATTTTTCGACAAATTTTTAGTGAAAAGGTATGTTTTTTTTTGTCAAGACGAGCTGCATTTCCATGATTTGGAAGGCATAGTACAGTGGCTGTACAATTCTCATGGGTACACTGAAACGAATTGTGGAGTAACTTGTCTCGCTCTTCACATAATCCATCCATCAAATGTGCACTTCTACATATCGGCTGAGGTCAGCTCATGTTCCTCGTTCCAGATGTCCAAAGTGCTTACGCTCGAAGTACGTTAGAAGTGAACAAAGAACATTGTAGGTGTACATCAAAAGCTGTGACATGGTTGGCCATTTTGGACAGTTGTCCTGGATTTTTCGGCCGGCTTTTGAGTGCCTCAGTCAAGGGATGCGCGCGTCCCTACCAAAAAGATTAACCCATTGTTAGATCGAGGCAGATTTTAACTGACGCAGGCAGGCCAAACGCTAACAACCACTGTATCCATGTGTTCTACCATCAATACGCAAATTTTTAATATGTACTACTCGTACTTTTCGCTATTGTACTGGTCCGTGAAAACTCGTCAGCACCCCCCCCCCCCCCGCTTGCCTTGCCACCCTCGGAATTGCATCCACAATAGGGTCAGTTCATTAATGTTGTTTGGATACCTTTGATTTGCCAGCTCTTCTTTGAGGCCTCAGAAAGAAGCCCGAAGATGCTACGGTTTTATTCCTTCAGATATTCAACTTTGAAGTGTCTCGCGACATTCCGTGCAGAAGTTTTTCAACAACTCGGTTTTCGTTTAGGTTTCTTCCAAGGAAAATACCATGAGAATCCCACCTCTGGCAAAGATGTCTTCAAGGAAGACCCTAGTGTTATGTCACACCTTCTTTTTGTCCCTTATTGAGACAAGCTTCCTGCACAAATATCTGCTTAGAAACTCATCCATACGAAGAGACTGCATTTAAAGGCAGCACTCACGGAAATTTTCACTTCTGAAATGGGTCGCTTACCATGTAGCCGGCCGCTTGACAATCGCAACAGTAAGTTGAACACCTTGAATGGCCACCTACCTGCGAAGATACTGCCGTGGACACATATGCCGCTCTGGCCATTAGGGTTCCATCACGCCAACTAACGCCTTTGACAGGGTGTGTGCAAGTGGTTCAGCGGGGGCGTGTCTATGAAATTCGTACCATTTGCAGGGTTCCGTGCCGGGACCCATCACGGAACACTCGTCCGCGCTGTGGACACACATGAAATACCGCCATCTTTTTCTGTGTTTTTCGCGTGTTTCACGCTACGTCATCGTTGTCAATGAGTTCATCTTCCCTAAAAACCCCGATATACCGCGAAATCTTCAACACAAAAATTTCCGTGAGTGCTGCCTTTAACTCATAATTTTCGAGAACGCTCATGAATTTCGTTCAGGTTTTGTTGAAGATGTTCGGTTTTGTTCCCAGGATTTTGAGTAGAGCAGTTGTTGCCATGAAGTTGAGGGGATCTGAAGCGTGCTCGACCTTCCAATTAAGCTCCATCTTTTCTAAATCTCTGTTATTATAGAAAAATGGTGGGGAGATTTGGGGTTCCCCTTATGTTGTTTGCAGCAGTCTTTGCTGGATGGCAATTTAATAATCCTCGCTTACACATAAAACATTCCACATCAAGAAGAGAAAATAAACACATCTGGACTAGCTCGAAGTTCATTGCTGACATCGGACGTCAGCTGCTTCTCAATCACGGATTCATGCTGCAGTCAAAACTACTGGCTGACGAAAATAAATCTTTGAAATTTCAGTGCGGGATGGGTTCGCTAGCGCAATGGGGCAATTTATACTACATAGATGCGTCAGACGTACGTCAGAAGCAGTCATTCGTGGAAGATTTAGATCCGTCAACGCTGTATACACCGACTATCATGTTCCATGGAGCTTTATTATCACACTCTCCCCTACCCTGTGATGAGACTCGGTCCGAGGACGTGCCTTGCTCATTTTCCGTCTCGCTGCCCTCTTTTTCTTGCCTCTTTTTTTCTTTTTTTTACTGCACCAGCTGTCTTTGGAATCCGAGACCTTTTTTTTCGCTTGTACCCTGCTGCGTAATGAACGTCGGTGTCGCTTTCTAGCAAAGTATTAATCAGATCTGCGTCTAACCTAGCGAACCGTGATTTAGATTGCTCTACCAGCTTTGGGCGGGAAAAGGTTACCTAGGAAAACCTAGGAAAGCCGAGCTCACAATTTCCGAAATTGTACTCTAGAGAGAAGGAATTTTTTGTGCTTCTTCGTTTCGAAACGTCACAACTTTGCGAATCCTTTTATCTAATGCAGGCGAATGCAGCACAAAAAATAGCACAACTGTCACATGCACACATTTTAGCGCCCATAAGCACCGTTAATGGGTCTAGCAGAGAGAGTGCGCTCCGAGTACTCAAAGTTATTACTATTTCATTCAATTCTGCAAGTTGTTGACAGTAAACTCGCCGGCAGCGCGCTGTGATCCGCTAGAGGTTGAGGTCCACCACCCCCTATCACGACTTGTTTTTCGCTCAATTCTAATTGAGTTTTTGAGTGCCCTGTTGTTTTTGTATACCTCATTACAGGAGGTGTTGTTTATTGTGGACTGCTCCAGAAATACTATGGTATCTCCTCAGCGCTTGGCAATCGCTTTTTTCCTGAAGAGACTGAGCTTGGTTTGCTTCTGTGCTTTAATTATATTTACTTGTACATTGGTCTCATAACTGAAGCCTTTGTTCACCGATCTCTGTATTTTCCGAAAGGATTCTGGACCAATAAAAGCAAAAGAAAGTGGAAAGGAAGAGAATTTTTTTGGAGAATTGAAGTCCAACAGAATTTTCGCTTTTTCCCTCAATTGTGAGTTACTCAGTCAACACATCCTCGAGGAAATCTACTTTGGTCCAGGACCACACTTCAGATCAAAATTTGCATGAACTATAAAAGCACTTTAAATTTCGTTACCACTTTACCAAACGCTTTGTGTTCTCAAGTTTCTTGAAAGTACAAGTCCGCAATCAGTACGCAATCACAGTATACCTGCACATCCTCAGTAATCTTATAGAAAGGACAGCTGTCTTTTTGAACCGTGTGATTCGGCTTAGTCTTGGATTTTTTGTCAAAAGCGAATTATATCCCATTACTCTCGTAGTCATCTTCCCTTGCGGCATTTCTCAAGAAACTGTGCAATTCTGTGCTCCAGTTAGAACATTCTGACTAAAATTCTCTAGCCCTTGCTAGATTTGGATTGAATGGAGTGTGGAACATCACTCCTAGAGCTCGGCTGGGCTGCTCTTTCCAGGTACAACATTTACCACTCTTCTGAATGGGAATGGTTAGCATTTGCTCTCCGTTGTTTGTCCTCCTTGTCGAGAGGTCACGCCCTCTTTTATGATGACAGACTTTCACTGGTGAAATTTATGACCAAAAGAAATTTTTCACTGCTTACTTCTCAATATTACCTGTTTTGGGAACATTCCCTCCCTGAGAATCTCAAGCTTTCTTACCGGCACTTTCTCCTCTGAGATCATGAACAGATCCTGTTTCTTCTTTGAAAATGTTCGTCCAGGTGTCGTCGTTCCTGTTACAGCATTTCAGGCACTTTTCAAAACCGTACATTAAACGCATCTCAACTTCAAATTTTTCTTATTTTTCAGTTGCTGCATGCACCATTGAGGTTATCCAGGTTAAACGTTTAACATTACAAAAATTTACCCATCGTCAACGTTAGCGTCAACACATCTAAGGGGGGTAATCTCAATTATGCACCCAGATCCAGAAACATTCCCGGTCATCTTCCGATCAGCTAGCTGCTTGTGTATGTAGCCTTCTGTTAATCTGTTGCTGATCGCTCGCTGATCATTGACTATGCACTTCTTTGCCTCCACCGGGAAGCCGGGAAAAGGAAGCAATCCAGTCGAAAATTACTCACTCAACAAAAGAGCGCCCGGATTTGTTTATGGCGTTCCAGGCTCCTTGACCTGTTTTGAGCATGCGAAATCCAAAAAGTGCAGTCGTAATAGCTCCGTCTCCCATATAAATCTTGAGTTCTCAAAAGGATGACGTGAGTGGAGCAAAGGAAGAAAGGAAAATTTGAGAAATTTTATAAGCTTTAAAGAGGTGTGTTTCAATTTTGCGCTTGGGATCCGATGAACTTTTATATCGGTAGCTCTGTTGTCAATGTTAGTAAAATTCATTTTCCAATGTGCTAGGTTTTTTAGGCTTTCCTCTCTTCTTCGGAAATGAATAAAATAGTGCTGAAAGTCTTGTAGCCCCTAATTTTTGTGGCGAAATTGTATGGAAGCGAGTCGGACATTTTCTTTCAATTGCTGGCAATTTTGTTTGTTTTTTTAAGAACTCTAGGTATTTTCACAATGGCTTCTATTCACCATTGCGTTAGTAGAACCAAATTTGTAGCTTGCCATTGTCTATCCTACTCTTCGCTAAAGAAAAATCAGCAAAAATACTGGAAAGAGGTCCACAGCGTTTCGTTGTCCAGACTCGGGAAGAAGAATGGATGGAGTTAAGACTTTATTTCCAATTTTATGTAAATGGGGAAAAAACGGGAAAATGGGAAAAATGCGTTCATGAAACCTGTCTGGTATAATTGTGCTATTTTTCGGATAAAATAACAAGTTGATGCTTCATCAAATTTTTAGCAAAATGCTGAAGTGATAAAGCAATTTTCACACATCCCTGCTGAGAGCGGGTTTCTGGAAGCCAACGTCATTCCTGGATCCCTAGCTTGAACGAATGTTAGATTGGCGTAAGGACAATAGCAGGTCACAAAGCCTTCCAGTTCACTGGACCTGTGAATCCTAACGCGATTTTCTCAATTTTCTAGGTAGTGAACTGAATTATTCCAGGGTTTAGAAGGAAATGTCCTGCGTAGGGCAATAGCTCCCTAGGATTACTGGGAACTCATCTTCCTCGTCATTCCGAAAAAGAAATTCTTCGTAGCTGTAATCAACTGCCAGACTAAGCATCGCCATTGCATACAAATTGTTGGACGTTCCCAGAAAATTGAGCAAATACTTAGGTGAAAAATATCCTCCTACAAGGTCTAGTGGGCTGTTTATCTGCGCAGGCCGTCTGGTAAGGGATATTGCATGTACTTTATGATCAAACAATCAAATTATTGCAGTCTAGCGGAAAACAGAGATTGTGCGTGACGCTTTAACCCATTTTCCTCTTAATTTCCAAGTGAATTGTTGGAGACTTGCTAGAGGTTTGATTTGTTGTTTTTGATTGTGGTTTCCTAGACTAGACATATGCTGCCAGTTGTAAGAATTCTACAGATTTTGTTACCAACAAAGGAAAATAAACAGAAGCACAACAGCAATCTAAATATAACAACAGCAGAAATTGACTAAGCAGGATCAAAGGGATCACAGAGGTTTCTGCCCGAGGAGCCTAAAAATAAAGAAAATGCTCCGGATCAGCTGAAGATTTATAACCCACTTCACCGACTTTTCACCATTTTCATTTGCATTTCTTCCATTTTCCTCCGAGATGCCTAACGACCGTTACTTAACCAACTCTCAGCCGCCAGCTTTTGCTAATCAAGAAGCCCACTCATTCCTCGAACCCCTTACCAGCATTGAATTGCTCTCATCCAGGACCTGTATTTTCCTTTTTAGTATCTATATCATAGCTGATTCATATGCTTTTTCCAAAGGCGGAAGCCATGGAAATTTCCACGTTTAATATAGGTCTTGTCCCCATGTGTCATATTATAAATGGTTGCCGGCCGAATCGCAAGGAACGGTCCTCCTCCTATGAATATGGTGTTGTGAAAAAGGCAACCACCTGATGTCGGGTCAATCCACAGCTTCTGGTGGAACACACATTTGTCTACGACGTTACCATCCTACACGCCCTCAGCTGCACATGGAACAGCGTCCCTATTCCTTGGATACACCGTATATTCAATGCGACTTTACTACTACTTACTTTACTATTTTACTACTAGTTGATGGAAATTTGGCGTCATTCAAAGCCTTGTGATGCCACTGGTTACTAGACCTTAAAATCTTTGCGGATGTTGCCTCTAGAGGTCCCTTGGGCAAAACCTAGAAATGAAACATTTGTCAGCTCCAACCTCACTGTGCCAGTATTTCCAACCATAGCATATTGCTCACCGGTTTAGCAGGCGTCTGTGTTAGCCATAAATAAATGTAGAAGTTGGATGAGAAAAAAGGTCAAATCCATCAAGGGAGAGCTCACGCAGAGCTCTTTGCAAAGAAGCAAAGAGCATCTATCTATCCTTACCTACACGAATGAGTCTCATGAAACGATAACCAAGCTAACTTGTGAGGGTTAGCGCTATTGGCTATCGTATAGACTATGTAATGCTAAGAGACGCAGGATGTGAAAGTTGGTTTGTTGGCCTAATTTCGCTTGGTTATGCGTTCATGAAACCTGTCTAGTATGCTTGAGCTATATTTCGGATAACATAACAAGTTGATGCCTCATCAAATTTTTAGCATTTTCTGGCTCTCCGAGATATGCCATTAGTTAGATTTTGATACGTAACAAGTGAAATCTCTGGGGGTGTGGCTCGTAGTGGATTAGAACGGATCATGTTTCCGTGATTTCTACTCTATTTTAATGGTTCAGTTGCAAAATTGAACTCCAGCTAGATTCACCTCCAGAATATCTGTGCAATCATGGGTGTTGGTGTCGTCCCACAATGTTCGAGCATGGCAACGATTTTTTCATCGCGAAAAGAGAAAAAAACTGGTAGTATTACGAAAACAAATACTTGTCATTGATTTTCTGTGCGTTTTTCTGGAGTTGCCTCGATGTCGACTATTAATTTCGCCTTTCTGAAACTAATCCCATGTCAACTCTAAAAAGTCTGTCAATTCCGAAGATTTCAGAGAAGACGTGAAGTGAGTCCGCATACTTTTCTTATGACAGCGTCTATGTAGCCCGACCTAGAACACAGACAAATATCAAAGCAAAGTTTTTTATCCGGAAATCATGTTTCCACGAACTCTGGCTCAAATATGTAGCTGTATAAATGTGCACGTGAGTTCTTCAAATCCACTCAAAAAAGTTTCTTTTTTACTGATGTCCCTCTTTCCGTCCTTCTTGCACAGGCTTGCTTCCTAAGTGCACTAGCGCAAGTTCTAAAACCCTCTTAAGAACTTCCATCAGCTGTTGTTCCACGGGAAAGAAGAACTCATGAAGTTTACTTCACCCAACGAGAGCTTCTAAAAAAATTCCATTACGCTTTCTCCTACTTCTCACCCCAATTGGGCATTTTCTAGAGTTAGAAGAGTAAAAAGAAATATGACATCAACTTGCCCGAAATCTCACATGTCAAACCTACCTTCTGAGGTATTATTTGCTACAAATTTTTAAAATTATGGAATGCTCGGAATCACCCTCGTTAATATGATATTAGCGTTCCAAAAAACTGAGCGATTAAGTAAATTGAGGTCAAAATAGTGGAAAATAGGCGCACCGTTTGCCTTCACGGACGATCATTTGGAAAAACTACGTTAGACGTACTTATTGCCCTTCAAAAACTCTTGAAATTTATCATTTGCACCTCCGGGCTCCGTCGATCCTTTCGTGGATAAAACGCTTTGCCTGCAATAGCAGGATGGTTAACTTATTCTTTCTTATCTCTTCTGGCGAACTAAGCTAACCAATTGAAATTAATTCTATGGCAGAAAAAATGGCATCTAAAAAAGTTAGAAGTTATCGTAATTTTGCGCGACCCAGTAGCGTAGCGTGACCGAAAAGATCTTTCTCGTGCATTGTTGCTGTTGAAACGAACTACGGATGGGCTTTAGAAAATGGGCCTTATCCTAAAATTTATAAGATGACTCAAACACTTCGAGCTGCCCAATAATCAACAGGCTCCAACTTTTGTTTATGTATTTATTTACTATATTCAATGGTGCAACACAAAAAGACGAAAAATGTCAGAATATGAAAGTCATGAATGGATTCAGAATTTATGAATGTGGCCCAGTCCACAAGCGGGAACAGGTCTTCTTCCACGATCGGTGAGAAATTTCGAGACCCTTTTTCCATAATCTGAATGCAGAATATGACGCTGCTAACTAATTTGTCCTAGTAAAAATGCAAGGCAGAAAATGAGTGGCCAGAATCCGAACCGTTTGAATTATGTCACCATTTCATTTCCACTCTGCCATACTCCGAACGGTTTGGATTGTGGCCACTCATTCTCGACTTTGCATTTTTACCAGGACAAATTAGTTGGTAGCGTCATTTGTGGTCTTTACTGATATGCCAATAATATGTTATGATAGAGCCAGCTGGCCGTATTTTGTAATTTTTTTGTGAAAAAATTATTTGTGAAATTGTTTATAAAGTGCTGGCTCGTGCTCCAATGCGAGCATGCTGCTGTCACCAGTTATCTAAAGTGGGATGTGATTGAACTCCGTGTTTTAGTTTTGATGTCATGTATGAGGACGTGCAAAATGGTGAGGCCTTGCAGACTTTGTCTGACATGCGCATTTTTCTTCGAACTCATGGGAAAATATATTACTTGAGTGGAACATGTTTGCGCTTATAGGGCTGGGCATACTGGCAGCGACGGCGATTTGGTCGCCAATGATTTAACTTGCAAAAATCACAAAAGCTGCCGTGGTCATTCCGCGCACATTCATTCTCGAAAGCAATCCATGGATGCACGACCGACTACAGAAAAATCACAAGAGGAAAGAGGTGGCGACCAAATCCTTTGCCAGTCGCAGCCTGGACACACTCCATTTTGTGAGTCTTCAGCGATTTTCCTCATTTCTTGTGTAGTCGCACAGCTACGTCTAGACATTGCGACACGACTGAATCGCTCAGTTTCCTCGTCTTTTTTTAAAGATATTTCTGTTATTTTGATTCGTATATGTGAGTTTTTCACTATTGAAGGTTTAACGCTAGAGAGTAGATGAGTATATGTGTAAGCCTTCCCTTTTTTCTAAGCCGTATGCTCTTAATTTGTTCCCAAACTGCAGTATTTTAGAGTGATTTCTTATTCTTTCTTCGTAACCAAATCCGCATCTCTCCGAATATTGGATGTTTTTCCAAAATTTCAAAGAGTAACACAATAATTGTGTTTAGTAGGTCGAACAGAGAATTACAACCAGTTTGACACGTTTTTTCGAAACCAGTTAGAAGCCAAGATTCCGACGTCTTCAGCGATTTTCCTCATTTCAGTACAGTCTTCCTCAAAAATAGTTGCCCCACGCTTCACCGCCCATTTGCTAAGCCGCGCCGCATCACCTATGCATTATCATACGTGGTGTAACGTGGCTAAGCTGACGGGCGGTTCAGCGTGAGGCAAGAATTTTTGAGAAAGACTGTACAAAGCTTTTGCACTGCTTACTACCGCTAGGTAAGAGAAAAAAGTGTGAAGTAAAGCCTAAATATTGGAATTTTAATGGGAAAAGTCCAGTGAGCAAATCAATGTCGTCGCCAATCATTAAATGAAGTATGCCCTTGCACGCGATCCAGTTGCAGCGACTGCATCGCTCGTGTAAAACCTAGTCGCGGCAACCAAATCGCGTCGCTTGAAATATACCCAGGGCTTATCAAAGATTCTCTTAACTGCGAGATATTCGATTAGTCTGGTGCATGCTCGGACAAAATGAATGTGTTTGTGGTTGCCTTGCTCCATCGACCATCTTTCCTTCTCATCAGCAACGGGATTCATGAACGCTTCTAGGAAAGTAATTCCTTCCCACTCATTCACGAGCCCCTTAAATAAAGTTTGAAAGATTTCGTTGCTTTTGTCACCATTTCCTACTGCTGGCTGACCCAGGTTAATGGGGACAAAATTTGTCTTTATTCGGTAAACCCGTATACCTCAACAAGGCGGAGAACACCTGTAACTGAAGCGGAGAAACATTCACCGATCCAAATACAGGTGTCCATCATCTCAGTGCTTCGAGTGACCTACGTACATGTTTAGGAGCATTCGTGATTTTTGGACATAGAAAGAGACGCTGAAATTCTGCAGCATTTCACATCGTTCTCTCCGTAAAGTGGAGAGGACTAGATGTCGTCCACTGGGTACACGTGTGGTCTTCAGTTGCGCCTCCAATGTCTTCATCGAAGTCCATGGTCCGTATTAATCCTCCATACGACCACTCAATGCCGAGTTGAGCAGCTGGACGAGTTTTCGAAACCACCTTGAAGCGACCATCGATTTACTGGATTTCCAGATTTCAAGATATTTCTTCTTTTCCTACTCCTTTCACCACTGCTGAGCGCCGTCCCGGAAAGAATGCATCGATGTCAAGTGGTGAAGATGGAATCTTCGCAGAAATTCACCCGCAAGGCACTAGGACTCAATAGCGAGTGACATGCGGTGCGCACGATTCTGTTGATATACCGCACCTCGTCCGTGCTCGGTTTGCCCGTTCGTGTTTGACAACAAAATCCTCCTCCATCGTTTATATACCTACCTGTACCTAGCCGTTATCATATCAGTTCGAAAGAACTGAACCCAATAAGAGGATTTTGCTTTCTATATCGGTGGGATCGTCGACCGCTCCCATGTACGAATAAATGAACATCTGGCTAATAAAGGCGGGTAAGTTTGGTTGAACCACTCGGGAAACACCGACACGGCGACCACGTTGATAAGAATTACGGAGTAGCGTGCATAATTCTAGGTTACTAGCCAGAAATCTTGGCAAGGAAAGCTCTCGAGGCATTCTGGATCTCAGCATGGAATCCAGGAAACAACAACTGAAACGAGCACAAATCGATTACCACTGACTTTATGCCGTTCCTACCACTATGCGAGCTATAAGACTGTCCCAAATAGATCGAGCTGAGCAATGCTCACTCATCCGCTGGTGATAGTCTCGTATTGTGGTGCAGATACACTGTCCGCCTCTTGGTGGCATATTTGGTGAGTTCGTCTCCCTCATCTGATGCTTACCTTTGGCTGTTCAGTATGAGTCGAATGCACCTTTCTGATGATGTGTTTGATGGTATAGATCGCGATTTCGTGAAAAATGACCCTCTGTCAGGCCTTGACAACGGCGTGTTGCCGGAACGTCGGCCAGTAAAAAGTATTTATAACAAGGAGCAACTGCAGAAATGGCTACTTCTTCGACTCTCTCACCAGATAACTTGGAGTTGACCATTTACTCAAGACCGTGTTCATTTTTCGGCTCAACTCCGGTGATTTCACTATATACTATTGAGTATCACTATATACTATAGAGTTCGAAGTCATATTTTAATACATGAGAAATCAAAGATTATTCGGCTGGGCTAGCTGGATTTTGAGTTGACCTTTCAGTTGAGCTCACTTGAAGTTAAGAGGGGTTCACTACGAGCCCATGTTTTACTTTCGTTGCAGAGAAAAGGAATGTCAGTAGTGTCGAGCATGAGAGCTGAGCTGTTCAAGCTTTTTTTCTTCACTCATTTGAAGTATGCATATAATATACTCCATTGAGGACGTCTTGTAGTTAAGCACAACTTCTTCTTTGAATCCAAATTTACCTAGCTCAATTGCGAGTAGCTTCCAAGCCTTTTCCATGCCAGCGTACTTATATGTAGAGATGTCCAAACTGATCTGGTAAAGGGAACGTTGCGCAGCCTTAACAGCAAGGATTTTGCCACGCATATGTAGTAAGCCACCTAATTGGCTGCGCTGGCATCCCGCAATGATCAGAAGGAACAATATCTGCTTGCCCATGTTTTCGGACTCGCACAGCATGTGAATGCACACCGTCTGCAGTGACATTCACTTGCAGCATACTAATTCTTGAGCGGTTTGTTGGTGTTGATGGGATAATGCCATTTGCATTGTGTGGGTGGAGCTCCATGCCGCGGGCCGCATCTAAACAAATTACATGGTAGTAATTCATCCATATTTCCACAAGCTAATGAGGGATATGGCTTTCTACATAGATGTGTGTTTTTCTTGGCCTTGTTTCTCTGCTGTTTTCATTATAACCAGCCTGATCGTCCGGCTAACGCCGGACTCCCAGGCTTCTTTTAGTGCTCGCTTCGCTCGCATATTTTCATTGTCTTCAGATAAGATTGTTGCAGGTGGATGAACAGACACTATCCACACAGAAGTATTGTTTATCGCGGTTCATGGAACCACTGACCCATTATGGACAGCTCCTTTCCAACTGCAACGCATTTCGGTTCGCTGTGGTGGACGTAAATAGTAAAAATTGACCGATTAGTGCAAACTGGGATTGGATATGAACACCGGTGCAACCTTATCCTACCATTGGGACCTGTCTCCGAAGGTTCCTCCACTTTTGAACGCTTGTACACCCTTATCACGCCATTGGATCCGACTCCAGGCGTTTCCCCGCTTTTGGACGCCGGCACACCCTTATCACGCCGCTGGACCCGACTCCAGGCGTTTCCCCGCTTTTGGACGCCGGCGCACCCTTATCACGCCGCTGGACCCGACTCCAGGCGTTTCCCCGCTTTTGGACGCCGGCGCACCCTTATCATGCCGTTGGACCCGACTCCAGGCGTTTCCCCGCTTTCGGATCACCGTTGGACGACTCCAGGCGTTTCCCCGCTTTCGGACGCCGGCGCACCCTTATCACGCCGCTGGACCCGACTCCAGGCGTTCCCCCGCTTTTGGACGCCGGCGCACCCTTATCACGCCGCTGGACCCGACTCCAGGCGTTTCCCCGCTTTTGGACGCCGGCGCACCCTTATCACGCCGTGGACCCGACTCCAGGCGTTTCCCCGCTTTTGGACGCCGGCGCACCCTTATCACGCCGTTGGACCCGACTCCAGCGTTTCCCCGCTTTTGCACGCCGGCGCACCGTTATCACGCCGCTAGACCCGACTCCAGGCGTTTCCCGCTTTTGGACGCCGGTGCACCGTTATCACGCCGCTGGACCCGACTCCAGGCGTTTCCCCGCTTTTGGACGCCGGCGCACCCTTATCATGCCGCTGGACCCAACTCCAGGCGTTTCCCCGCTTTTGGACGCCGGCGCACTCTTATCATGAAGTTGGACCCGACTCCAGGCGTTTCCCCGCTTTTGGACGCCGGCGCACCCTTATCACGCCGCTGGACCCAACTCCAGGCGTTTTCCCGCTTTTGGACGCCGGCGCACCCTTATCATGCCGTTGGACCCGACTCCAGCCGTTTCCCCGCTTTCGGACGCTGGCGCACCCTTACCACGCCGCTAGACCCGACTCCAGGCGTTTCCCCGCTTTCGGACGCCGGCGCACCCTTATCACGCCGCTGGACCCGACTCCAGGCGTTTCCCCGCTTTTGGACGCCGGTGCACCGTTATCACGCCGTTAGACCCGACTCCAGCCCTTTCCCCGCTTTTGGACGCCGGTGCACCCTTATCACGCCGCTGGACCCGACTCCAGGCGTTTCCCCGCTTTTGGACGCCGGTGCACCGTTATCACGCCGTTGGACCCGACTCCAGCCGTTTCCCCACTTTTGGACGCTGGTGCACCGTTATCACACCGTTGGACCCGACTCCAGGCGTTTCCCCGCTTTCGGACGCCGGCGCACCCTTATCACACCGCCAGCCCACCTCTAACACTACACTAACACGTTACCCTCATCCGTGTCATCCCTCGTCTGTCTGGTTCCTCCTCTTCGTTGTAAAGACAACCTATCCGACTCTTTCCTTTTATACTGTTCTGCAATCACAGGCCTATCTCATTCATTCCAACTGTGGTGAAAACAACTGTCGGCCATTAACATGTCTGAACATGACTGAAGTGGCCCAAAACACCTGTAATTCAAGGTAAAAATCAAAATTTACCACATTTTTGCACATAACTCAATGCGCTGAACACAATGGTGTAGGTATTGCCCGTTTTTGGTGGCTGGTTCTCGTGCACACACACACACACACATGAAGTGCCAATTAAGAAGAAGTAAGATATGGAGGCATAAGCGTGTTGATTAGAACGCAAGGTTTGCTATATGTTTAGCTTCGAGATGCGCCCAAGTCGGATCGTGGTTTCCGGCGAATCTTATTATCAGTCTAAGAATAGAGGGAGCACTTTTTTCATGACAGAGTTTTTATGCTTACTTGGAAGCAGCAAGCTCGCCTAATTTGCTGTCAGCGTTGGCTGAAATCTCACGTTGGGAGATTCTTTTCGAAAACTTTGCCAGACTGTGGTAATTACTGTCC
The DNA here is from genome assembly GCA_037903475.1 of Ancylostoma caninum. Lineage (NCBI taxonomy): Eukaryota > Metazoa > Nematoda > Chromadorea > Rhabditida > Ancylostomatidae > Ancylostoma > Ancylostoma caninum. The sequence goes on from JBAJFG010000052.1 coordinate 300,761, forward strand.
TTCCATACAAAACGGATCAGTTTTCCTGTTTCGAGTAGCGTTGTTACTGCCGGACTTTCCTGGAAACCTTTTCGGTGCTGTTCAGATTTGGAGATTTCACGAATAGTGGTAGAGAAACAGCTCAGAAACTAGCCTTTTCTTTAACTTGAATTTTTGCCTACTTTTCATAAACTCTTGAATTTTTTTTTTCCATTTCATTACCTTGGTCCTCATGATTTCTTATTTTCTCTAAATATCCCAGAGTGAGATGTGGTACGTCGGTTTTTCTAACGACAAAAGTGCACGAACTTAAGCTGCCTCCCACGACGAGACCTATATAGTTAGAATGTTCTTCCAAGATGATGTCACAGGCTATACTTGAAATCTGCTAAATGGTTCACAGAAGCTCAGAATTATCACAGAAAACCGAGAAAAATTGCCGATTCCGTCAGGAAAATAGCAGATGATATTGATGTTTATGCAAAATGATGCTTATAATCGTGATCAGCGTCTGAAACTACCCCCATGTCCAAATTGGTAAGAAATTGCGAGACCCCGTAACTACCCTATGTCCACTGCTGTGTTCTTACTGTGTGCCCCACACGTGCACTGCCCTGTGGTGTGAAAAACGGACATAACTCCTGATAGAGACAAGATGCGGGGAAGGCAAAAACTGATTTGAAATCAGCGTCTGGAGCTGCGCTAGGCAGTCCCTACGGAAGGAACGGAAGGTATACCACACTGCCGGAGTATGGTTCCCTTAACATCATGGTAAGAGGTCATCGATGTGGAACTCTGGGTTTCTGTAAACCATTTAGCAATTTTCAAGTATAGCCTCTACCATCACGATGGGTATGCTCTCTAACCATATAGGTCTCGGCTCGGATTAGCTGCTTAATTTCGTGCACTTTCGTTGTAAGATCTTTTCCATTTTCAGATCAGATTTTGTATTTTGCGGATCTATAATGCTTAGTGGTGATGTCGGTGCTACAATGGCAACTTGTAATGTTTTCTTTTTCTATTATTTCGGCTAAAATGTGTAGTAACCAATAGCAGTGGTAATAGGTACATCTGAATATTTTGGCTTTATTTTTCTCAATCTGTTCGATCTATTTGGATAAGATACACACATATATTTTTTTTGTATGAGAATTTCATCAGGGCAGAATTCTTCCTCGCCTCAAACTAGACTTTTTTTTTTGTTTTGTCTGCCTTGCATTGCCGTTTTATACTCAAGAATTGGTTTCGAATTTTAAGACTTTTCTAAGAATAATGATAGAATAATAATAGAAGCAACACTATTAACATTTTGATGCAAAACTGGTGCAAGTCGAAGTAATCGATAAAACCGTGCAAAACTCATGCATACTTGTGCACAAAAAATGCGTCGCCTAATCCGATGCAAATCGTTCCGCATAAGATTGGGAAAATTGTGGGTTATACAGAACACTCCATAACCCACAATTTTCCCAATCCTATGCGAAACCCATGCACACTCATGGAAAGTACGGTTCCTAAGCCTCTTGATAGGAGCAGATTCCCGAACACTCAAACGTTTCCAGTTTCATGTGCGTGCCACAGAATCTTCATAGGCTCAGACCTTTGAATTTGTTGGGAATCTAGAAGTTTATTCGAGACGGTGAAAACTCTAGTTTAAATTACATCTCTTCCACCATTACTTGGTAACCCCAGTTTGGAATTGCGTTACATGGTGAGAAAAAGCGGGACCGGAGTTACATTCCATTATTGCTTGCCGCCTTGTACTTCTAGCACCCCCGCTCTCTTCTACTTCATTCGTTGAAGCCCAACAACGGAGTTATTTCTCAGAAATGTCCTTCCTCAAAGCCCCCTCCATTAATTGCGTACGTATCCTTGAACAATTGCAGCAGTTTTCAGAGTTCTATTCATGGAGTTGATGAACACAAATAAGCAGCAAGATGAGAGCCTTATCCTTTCGATATGTCTGTTTTTTTTCCATTTGCCTTCAGGAGGATAAATTAAGGTCTTTGAGACGTTGAAAGCCTTGGCATTTCCACAAATGCTCGGCTCAAAAGAATGGCGGATTAAATTAGAAATAATCTAATGAGGACTCCGGAATTTGATGTTTGGAAATGTATGGCTGGAAAGAGAGAACAGCAGGCTTTTATCGCAGGGGCAGATTGAGCGACAAATTGTCCTCAGTTCTTATTTGCTTTTGCAGTTTTTTGCGACTCAACCGTTCCATCCATATTTTGCTGTCATCTTAGAATATAAGACAATTTTGTAGGTTTCTATTAGCGTGGGACAATATAACGGATCCGTGAAGTCACATGAAGCGGGAAGCGTCAGAGCTTGTGTCCCGTGTTCAAACTCATTTACTTATATAGCTCTACGCAGCTGATTCGTCTCATCGAAATTTGGCCCTTCCCAAACATTTTGGGATGATTTTATGGATAAGTAATGCGATAATATTACTGATGTGCGATACCTCAGCGGAATCTGAATCCGCAAGCGAGAACTGGTCCCCACTACTAAATATGCTTCGCTGCTGTTCACTAGTTTCACCAAAACTCAGTGCTTTCCGTGAAATTGTAGTTCAGTTCCATGGTGCTAGCTGATGACAATGTTATGTGTTTCTGCAATGCTGCGGGAGCGGAATGTGTGAGAACTGATCCCTAGGTCATTCGAGTACTTCATTGCAGTTTAAGAGCTGCGCCAGAAATTATCTGTTACCTAAGGATCCGAGGCAACTTCGTGGATTTATTATGCTGGTATGATTCTACAAATTTTGTGGGTTTGTGCAACTCGAGTTGGATTACTTCATGAGGTTCTGCTTCAAAACGCACTCAGTACGTGGCAAAATAACTTTTTGTAATTGTCTGTCACCTGTTTACTAATTTTATACACTACTTGGTTGATCCAAACACCTTATCAGGTATGCATATATGCTATAGGATCTTTCTTGCAGTTAACCACTGAGATGAACCCAGCTTTTTTACGAAGATTCTAAAGTTTTTAGGCAAAAGCAACTGCAAACAGAAAACAACTGCGAGCAGCTAGTTTAATTTCCTGGTGTTTTTCGGTGGTCTCCAAGAAGCCCACCGTCGCAGGGCTTCCCAGATTTTAGTATGACGCCGTTCAAATGTTGGTGCTTCGTGAAGCTCACTGTGTCTGACACCGTTTGCATTACGGTATTTGCGACCACTGTCTTGAAATGAGTCAGGCGTCAACAGCTTCCTGGTTGTTCGGATAGTGGAATCCGTTCAGGCAAATATGACTGGAGGATTACAAGAGTGAGAAGAATCTCCTATGACTGCTCGGGTGTTTTCCTCCGAAAAGTGAGTCTCTTCATAACAGTATGCTTTATTTGGACGAACTCGCCAAAAAGAGGTGCCTGCCGTGCTTAAATTTCCTGTTTTGTCAATGCTGAAGCGGCTTCAACAGCCGTTGTTCACATTTACTGACTTTTGGTTGCTTGGGTCAGTGTTTGATTTTCTCAAGGCTCCAGCCTTGGTGTTTAAGAATGCTCCCACTCTAAAGAATTCCGCTTTTTCGTTCCAATTTTCCGGATTCGTTCGTTATTTCAACTGGTTTTTGATGTCCATTAGATCTACCTATTCATTAACCAGCGAAGTTTTTCTGAAAATTCTCTTTCTTGATTTCGCTTGAATCAAATAGTAGATATTTCTTGCATCACGAGGTTCCTCCCGGCTAAATTAATAAGGCATTTGAAGTGTGGATAGGACGTGGGCCATATTTCGTGGTCTTTGATCTTTTCTAAAATTTAATTAGTTCCGGTTTCTTCCACGCCTTTCTCACTTCTATTATAGAATGCTAATGTTTTCAAGTGAGATTTCGCTTGAATCAAAAAGTAGATATCCATTTTTGGGCGAAGTTGTCCAAGGAATTGGACATACATGGTCAGGTGTTTCCACGACAAAAATTCTCCAAGTTTTCTTAGTTCTGGGACAAATAGTGTACATGCTGTTTATTTTTATATCAGAGACAAGTCCCAAGACCCATCTCCAGTAAATGGATTTTATCCAGCGGGAAAGAAGTGATTTGATGTACATATTGGTGTGATCTGCGAATACCTCTTTACAATAGCATTTCTCGCAGAGGAGTAGCCCGACAAGATCCTTGTCAATTCAATCAACAAGAATCACGAGAACCTCGCCTTCAGTTTGGCCACCAGAGATCACACGACGTCAAGCGGGTTTCATTTGCTTCTTGTTTGAGGCTTCGGTTCTAAGCGGCTCGTTCTCTCTTTTCGTAGCTTACCAAGAACTCTCCGTCTTCTCGCCTCCTTTTTATACACGCTACAGATAGCCAAGCAACCTCCTTTTTCTGTCAACCTACTGAGTATCGTGGTATCTCGACAGTGACACCAACAGGGTAACGTCTCAGATGAGTGTGGAAGCAGGTGAGGACATTTTTTTCTACCCCACGGTGGACCCAAAGGTTGGTCTTGCTTTCAGACGTCAGAAACATTTTTACCTTCTCATGGTTGGATATATTTGAGATTTCGACTTGTACGCCTTGCACAACTGATTTATGCCAACGTCGCACGAACCTCAAACTTGGGTAATTAAGCGAGTCTTACTTGCGCATAAAATCAGCGATACATGTTACATAATGATAAAATGATAACATGTGAAAAATATGATGAAAACATTAAGTAATAAAGAGGACAATGTTGCCTCGCGCGTCGATGGCTCTTTTATATTGTACAACTAACAGTGTTGTTAAGAGCCGAGACAAAACATAAGACATGACTCATATGACCAAGCGACAGATGACTAATATATTGTATAGATCAGGCTTAAAGCGTCTTCGATTTCACTGCTAATCGCGGTCCGCCGCGATAGGATAGACCTAATAAACATTAGTATATAGGATAGACCTAATAAACATCCTCCAGGACCTCGAGGACTCTTTCCCTTGGCTCATGGACTCCCACTTCATTTCACGCTCTTTTCAACCTTTGTTGCCCACGATCTCTTTCATTCGGACGTTGTTATTCGTCTCGTCACGGTCCTTTAGGCGATGTACTCCCACTGGTTGTGGAAAACAATAGCAGTGGATGTAAATCAACATCGATGATGATTTCATTTAGCGATTGCAATGGAGTCTACTCAAAAGCAATGCATAGAAATGCCTGCAACGAAACCCTCACTCCTCAACCCTCACTACTCTGCCACGTCTATTGAATGTTTGTCTTCTGTCTAAGAACCACAGGCCATCAAAATACTCGGTTATTAAAACGGTCTCCTCTCAAGGGATCACAGAAATTCGCAATTTTTCGTCATCATCCCTCTCATTATGAGAATTTCCCCGTATAGTCCTTTTGTTTAAATGGTCTACCTATTTTATGCAACCCGTTGCGACTGAGTATTGTAGATTTTCCGCTTCCTTCAAGTGGACTACTAATAATATTCAATGTCATGTGTTAGTTAGGTATAAGTAATAAACACTGTTCCCTCAACCAATTAACGACAACTTCTCATCGGCCCTTTTTCGGCAAAGTGAACACAATTTAAGTAATCCTTGTGTCCCGTTATTCTCATTGTTCTCCTTAGACATGCATCTACATAGTCCCACATCTGGACTCATGTGGCCATAATAGTCCAAATACGGATATTTAATGAATTTATAGAGGAGAAAACAGAAGCAAAAATTGTTCAGCCAATGGATAAATGAGCTGTTGACCTGGGAATGTCAAAACATCTTGGCGCCATTGCCACTGTTACTGTCTCATCAAATCTCCACGATTGCTGGCCCCTCAACCATATTTCACATGCTTTACCAATCAGTTCTTATTCCCACTTCAATATTTCTTCTTTCACCACTGCAGCATTACGCTGATGACCTAAAAACAGTTTAATTTGAATCAAGTATGCTCTCTACTGTGCTGCTATTTTGAAATCTCATCTTATAGCGATTTTGTTGTCAGCACAGACTGAGAATTTCGTCAAAGATTTTCTTAGTTGTTATGCTTCCAGAGCGTAATGTCTTCTTCATATCGGACGTTCGTGGTACTGTCATCCTCCCTCTGTCGAATGTTCACGGCTTCTCATGCCTTTTCGCAATCGATCAAGCAATGAATTTTAGAGCTTCCACAACTTCTTGTTTGCTGTTATCAAGCCGCTTGATTTCCTTCCACCTCTATATCTTCTTATCTATAGTTTTCTCAAGGTGACGATGCAGTATTTTGACTTCAGAATCTGGAACAGATTCTCGCATGTGCATCGTCGCGCTGTGCTTAGGGAAGCTATTGCTGGGAAGTGTCGGTGGGTGAGCACATGATCGCCGATGCTCGTCCGGTCTTTTCCTCAGTGGCCTCTGCGTTTCTTCCTCATATCCTATGCATATGTGATGAGATGAACGGTACAGCGCTGGTGACAGGCCTCCTGATCACGGCAGTACCAACGCGATTGTTGATCCCATTCTGCTCCATAAGTGCACGACGAAGTTAACATATGTTCAAGTGTAGGTGATTGTTTGAAGTATGCGGTGTTCACTTCAGTACTCCGATTTAATTCAGCTGATAACGACTAATAGTTGGACAAATTAGGGGCTTCTAATTTTCTTGTAATGATATTACTACTCCAAGAAGTTCAAGACAAACCTAGAAAATGAGCCTGCATCCATTAGTAACTGCCCCCATTAACTCATTTATACTCGTATTGGTAGGATGAAGTAGTTCCTTATGAGGCCGTGGGCGATGCGGAAAATGGTGAATAATGTTGATGAAACCGTCGTGTTCCTCGCGTTGATGAGACGGGGGGGGAGACCTGGGGGGGGGCCCAGACGAAAAATAAAATTAATAAAATGATAATTATGATAATAAATAGTCAATAAAAACCATATTAAAAATAATACTAAAAATAAACAATCAAAAATGAACTAATACAAAGTTGAGGTGTGGTCGAGGTATGAAGAGATGCAGGATGTTATTCTACATCAGGTTGTTTTTTTTTATTGCGGAAAATATTCATTCCGAAAGAAGTTATGCAAAAATCCCGCAAATCCCGCTAAAATTTTCACATTCTACCGACGCGGCTGTGAAGTAATTTCGAAAATCTAGCTACTCATTCTGGAGGGGGGGGGGGCGCTCCCCCTTCCGTCGCCCTCCGTCCGCCACTGTCAGGCACCTGGTTGTACATATATCAGCGCCTCCATAGAACTATTGCATTTGCAAGATGCATTTCTCAAGATGTTTTCTTCCGTTCTGCAGCTGAACAGTTTTGTATCTTATCATATTTCACACACGTGCGGTAGAATACAAAATACCCAGCACGGTGAGATCTGCATAAGTCTTTTCGTTCACTTATTTATTCCCCATTTTCCACTTAGTTGATTTAAAAAAGAACAGGAACTAAGAAAAAAGATGTGCGGAAACTATGCTAACTATTGCATCTGGACAGAGTTACATGTATCTGCGTGCATGGCGCGGCTTATTTTTTCAGACAAGTACTGCCTCTTCGAAGGACTGTGAGGTCCAATGGGCGTCGCCTTCAGATCTTCCATCCTAAGTACATGCTCAGTGCACCTAATGGCTCTACAAGTTAAGAAAAGGGAGCGCCAGGTGGGAAACAAAACCACTTTTGACATGGGTAGAAAGCTGTTCCCCAGTACTTTGGGGAAGAAGATGTAGCCGCCGAACGTGTCGTATCTACCAAACTCCCACACAATTCCAGAATTCCTCTAGCCTCCAAAACTCCCGCTGATCCATTTCTCGATCAAAATCACTGTCGAATACATCGCGGGGAAATTCGCGAAGTTCGACAGGGTGTTTGAAGGCTCGATTCCAAAACTGTTTAGTTTGGCCATCACACCCCCCCCCCCGACCCCCACTCAGTTGAACATGTAACGACGTCGAAAAACCAATGGATTGATAAATAGGTACACGGACAATTGAGTGACAAACATTTTAGATTGAAAGTGAGTGACGAACATTTTAGATTGAAAGCGCACGCGGCGTCTTGTCTGTCATCCTAAACGTCTACCATCTTTTCTGTCAGTCACAGTGGCATTTGCAATTATCTCCATTTCCTCAGTTATCTACCAGGAGTCTCTACTCACAGGGTTAATATCGCTGAAGGATAGCAAACAATTTTGTGTGGGTTGAATGGATAATTTAGAGGCCTGATCATTGGTCACTTATGCCCGAAACAGACGTCTTACTGTCTACCAAGTACAAGCTCCGTCGCATAATCTGCGACTCATCATGAAACCAAGGGTTTCCGCTTTTTGACTTGGGCCCAAAGACATAGACTTTTTAATTGTGTTTCCTACGAACATTCCTACCTCCTGGATTTGGGCTAAAGTGGGCAGCAGATAGATCTGCCTACGTCTTCACAGCTAATAATTAGTCCGTCCCGTTACTAAGGAAATAATTGGTCAATTATTGGTAATGTTATAATTAGTGATTTGCCTTTGTGAACATTTGCACTGTTGCTTTGTTTGCGTACGTGTTCATTTTGTCTCATTTTCCTTCAAAAAGTCTCTCTCATGTTCATTTAATTTCAGGACGTTACCGTGGACAAAGACCGAGCTCCAACCACGCAGCTTCAGCACCTCACCTTCTGTTTGATCTTTACCGCATTTCTTCTTTTTTTGAGCCGCATCAACTTCTAGTGATGATCAAACTCCAACTGGAGATCCAGGATTCTCTTCCAGAATAGAAACACCAGGTAAGTGAATGTTTTGTGCTCATCGGAGGCTCGCGTGGTTTCAGCGTCGTGCATCTGGCTGAGGCGTGGATTCGCTTCCACTCTCAATTACTGCGAATTCGTTCTTCTGTTGTTTTCGCTTTTCATTAGGAGCAAGGTCTCGAGCAGGTTCGTTTTGCTCCATGTTGGTAGGAGCAGTGGTCGGGTTTTTCCTGGAATCTCCTGAAATAGTAAAATTTCTCCTTGAATGGTCCTTGGAATCTGCTGAATCCTTGCAATGGAGCAAGGAAGCATTCCAACCATCTTCCTCTTGTCACCCACCATGTTCTTATGATGGAACTTTATCATCGAAATGACCTCATGAATCTTCACATCAAATTTGATGCATGTCCTTGAATTCCCACGGCAACAAAAAATAGACTGAAAAATAAACTAATCCAACGTTATGGATCATTTTACAAGGTGTTTCGAACTTGATGACTTCTCAGCGAAAGCATTCCTACTACGTCTTTAGAAAATTCGATGTTTTATTATCATTCAGGCATTCAGGTTCTTTAACTCTTTACTCCTTCATCCGGGTACCCATATGCAAAAGGTTTAGTTTTTCCCGATCTATACGAGTAGCGGAGTCTCGCCTCGGGGTCTCGTAGAAGTGAGGAATTTATCATAATCCAGGCAGAAGCCTTTTTTTGGAGAGCATACTTTTTGTGCCTTGTCCGTCTTGACATCTCGAGCCTACCACAGCCTAATTTGATAGCAAGTCACTCATTTGAAGTACGACTTTCTTCATTCTCTCAGATTATTCTCTATTCCTTGTGTAATCGACACTACGCTGACCATTCTTGGTATTCCTCTTTTTTTTTCGGAGGATAAATGAATTTGAACACCTGAGTTTTTTGCACTAAATGACAGTTCAGGTAAGAACCATAGCACGTTTTCTTCTCAGAAAACTCCAATCTCCTTGAAATGCTCTCCTCTATAACTTTTCTACCCATTCATTCTTCAAAATTTCTACCCGAGGGCGGACAACCTCATCAGTTTTCGGAATCGACAAGAGCATCGGTTTTGCCGTTAATTCATGGATGTGCTGCTTCCTGCAGCAAGAACCCCATTTCAGCCGTATCATTATGGACGGCTACTGGGAAATTTCGGTGCTTTCAAAGGCTCTACCATTCAAGAGGGGGAGGGGGGGGGGGGGGTGAAACAGAGGCTTTCGTTGTCAGAGATTCATCGGAACACTCATTTGACCTGTTTATTTATTTATTTATTTCTACATATATTCTCTGTTTATTCTGAAGCACCACTCTCATAAATAGTATGTACATTGCATTTTACATAATATGTACATACATATCAAAATTACGTATCTTATTGTAAATCAAAATCAGTATCATCAGTAATCAAAATTACGTATTTTATTGTAATTATACTCGTCAATCTCGTAACTGGCTTCACTTCCTAGGATTTTAGTTACACGTTTTTTCGAAGGAGAAAACCCCTTCCTTCTGCAGCTTAAGGTAAAAAATTGCCAACGAGACAAATCTTTAGCGATTTTCACGCATTTTCCAAACAATCCCCCCGTAATCCTTTCTCCTGAATTGTCCCCTTCTTCCTTTTTCCAACTTCATCTCTCTTTTCGTCGTCTTGCTTTTGACTACTTCTGAGTTTTCCCTATCCCTCTACTTTCATTTCTTTTCTGCATAAGTGCGCCGAAGTGCAGCAACGAAAACCCACAGACATCTTCAAAGTTTATTCATTCTGAGCCTTACACACTACCTCATTCCGTGGACACTGGCTTGATTAAGTTTTTTCACTATGTTTTCTAAACGCCTAAAAAATTGAAATGGATGTTAATTAAACGACCGCGTCGAAGGCGACGCATTCTTTGTGGGAGGCGCTCACTTTTTCAAGTCCTAAAACCTGTGCATGGTCGCTAACGTAGCCATTAATTCCCAGCATCCCTCACATCCTATTTATTAGGTGTTAACATAAGTCCTTGCGCTTTTTTTCGGACACGCTTTTATCCAATTGGTTACCATCTTTCAGATACAACTCATATAAGATTCGAAAGCGCTATTCTTCCTCTACAAGGACTTCTAAATAGTTTTTCCCGAGTCAGTTGAAGTTGGAAAGGCCATCAAAACTGGCCAAGTGACCTCTGCCAAGTATGAAAAAGATGTTTTGCTCGAAATGACTGGTCATCAGTGATTCTCTAAGATCAAAGAAGACATATTTGGTCTCCATGACACCAGTCACTTCGACGGAACAAATTTCTTATTCGAAAATTGGTGGTTATATGTTAAATATTCATATGTTTAATTGCATTTATTATGTATACCAGTCTGGCCGTCCGGCTGACGCCGGACTTCCAGACTTTTCCCAATGCTTGCTTCGCTCGCATGATTTTTTCCCTTTTTCATCCTAATGAACTCATCCATACCACTCATAATGCGTTCCACATCTTTTCCATTGCTTTTCTTCATGTGATACTGGACCTATCAAAGAGGACAAATCGAGTTTCTCGCGACAATTTTACCTTTTGCTCCACTGAAATGGCTGTTGAACTATTCAAAACATATATAGTTGACTGAAATAATTATGTATGACTGGTTAAGTCTGGAATGATCGCAGGAAACGGTTTATCATTCTTTGTTTGTTATAACTGGTCAAGTGATAAGAGCCACTTTGAACATATGCATAAAAGAGGAGGATGTGGTGTATCCATAAACAAATGAGAGGAGAAGAACGCGAGAGGGGATGTAAGGAGGAGGGATTTACACGGATTGCATATTAATCACTGCTGAGGTCTGACTTCTAGTTTTTTACCATTGATGCTAGGCGCCAGCGAAACGATTGAGCAAATATGCACCTGACTCGTGTCATTTCTTCAGTAGTGGACAGCGGCGCATCCTTCCTCCGTCGATCTCCACATTTTCGGACTCTCTGCCATTTTTAGGCACCGGCGCTACCTTATAACACCGTTGGACCCGACTCCAGGCCTTTCTCCACTTTTCGACGCCGGCGCACCCTTATCACACCGTTGGACCCGACTCCAAGCGTTTCCCCACTTTTCGACGCCGGCGCACCCTTATCACACCGTTGGACCCGACTCCAGGCGTGTTCCCACTTTTCGACGCCGGCACACCCTTATCACACCGTTGGACCCGACTCCAGGCGTTTCTCCACTTTTCGACGCCGGCGCACCCTTATCACACCGTTGGACCCGACTCCAGCGTTTCCCCACTTTTCGACGCCGGCGCACCCTTATCACACCGTTGGACCCGACTCCAGGCGTTTCCCCATTTTTCGACGCCGGCTCACCCTTATCACACCGTTGGACCCGACTCCAGGCGTTTCTCCACTTTTCGACGCCGGCGCACCCTTATCACACCGTTGGACCCGACTCCAGGCGTTTCCCCATTTTTCGACGCCGGCTCACCCTTATCACACCGTTGGACCCGACTCCAGGCGTTTCCCCATTTTTCGACGCCGGCTCACCCTTATCACACCGTTGGACCCGACTCCAGGCGTTTCCCCATTTTTCGACGCCGGCTCACCCTTATCACACCGTTGGACCCGACTCCAGGCGTTTCCCCACTTTTGGACGCCGGCGCACCCTTATCGTTGGACCCGACCGTTTTCCCACTTTTCGACGCCGGCACACCCTTATCACACCGTTGGACCCGACTCCAGGCGTTTCTCCACTTTTCGACGCCGGCGCACCCTTATCACACCGTTGGACCCGACTCCAGCGTTTCCCCACTTTTCGACGCCGGCGCACCCTTATCACACCGTTGGACCCGACTCCAGGCGTTTCCCCACTTTTCGACGCCGGCGCACCCTTATCACACCGTTGGACCCGACTCCAGGCGTTTCTCCACTTTTCGACGCCGGCGCACCCTTATCACACCGTTGGACCCGACTCCAAGCGTTCCCCCACTTTTCGACGCCGGAACACAATTATCACACCGTTGGACCTGACTCCAGGCGTTTCTCCACTTTTCGACGCCGGCGCACCCTTATCACACCGTTGGACCCGACTCCAAGCGTTCCCCCACTTTTCGACGCCGGAACACAATTATCACACCGTTGGACCTGACTCCAGGCGTTTCTCCACTTTTCGACGCCGGCGCACCCTTATCACACCGTTGGACCCGACTCCAGGCGTTTCTCCACTTTCCGACGCCGGCGCACCCTTATCACACCGTTGGACCCGACTCCAAGCGTTTCCCCACTTTTGGACGCCGGAGCATCCTTATCACACCCCCAGCCCACCTCTAACACTACACTAAGGCCTAATCCTCATCCACGTCGTTCCTCATCCGCCTCGTTCCTCCTCTTCGTTATAAAGGCAACCTATCCGTCTCTCTCCTTTTATACGGTTCTGTAATCACAGGCCTATCTCATTCATTCCGATTGTGATGAAAACAACAGTCGGACATTAACATGTCTGAACATGACTGGCGTGGCCCGAAACACCTCTAATTCAAGGTAAAAACCGAAATTTACCACATTTTCGTACATAACTCGAAGCGCTGAACACAATGGTGTAGGTATTTCCCGTTTTTGGTGGCTGGTTCTCGTGCACACACACACACATACATGAACTGCCAATTAAGAAGAAGTAAGATATTATTTATATTTATATGTTAAAATTGTGTGGTCTAGATAGACATCATACTTCTAAAAACCACCATATAACAGAGGTAATTCTGCTAAAAAAATCCAATCGCGAGGGTCCAGTCATCTTACCCGATGGTGACGTCAGACCCCACTTTCCAAAAATCGTCGGATTGGCGCCCCAATAGTTCCGCTGATGATGTTCTTCCGCGTTTATATTTTACAAAGCTCACGCTCCAACAGTATGGAATGCTTTCTGATACCTGCTGAATACAAAGCGGAAACTGGGTTTTTCGTTGAATTAGCTTTTTTCTTTTTAAGCCTAAAAATTAAGTAATTCAATAGCTGTATGAAAACAGTTGTTGAAGGAATTGCAGTCGAGGGAAAGCGCTTTTGGAACGTATAGTTCATCTTAGAGAAAATTGGCAAAATAGCGGAAAAAAGCAACTAAAGAAGCGCAAGGACTTACGTTAACACCTAATATATCTTAAATCTGTCTCTAGATCGCTATTTATAACTGCAAAAAGCTTCAGACGTGGAAGTTAACAGCATTGGAATTTCAAACTTTAAGCTTGTTGTCTGGCTAGTAGCGAAGCCTGGGAGTTCGTTGTCTCCCATACGATTCCGTGAAAGACTTTATCAAAATCCATCTAAAACAACTAAATGTATTGATATAAAACATTGAGTTAGGAATGAGCTGATAAGTCGGAGAAAAATGAAAGGCGAATGTTCTTTGTAACATTCAGACCAAGGATGTGCGAAAATTAATTTTTGACATCCATGTTGTCTTTCCTCCAGAATTCCAGAATTTGATGCAGAAATCTTCTGGTAAACCTGTTGGAAACCGCTTTGGGTATAATTAATGAGTATTCATAGCTGTTTTTTTTTCTTTGAAATTAGACATCCGGTGTGCCCTTAACTTTGATAAACATAAACCAGCAAAAAAAACTGTTGTGAAGTCAAAATTTTGGTAGGTCGCCTATTTCTTTACAAATCGTAGAGTTTTTTTTTTATTAAAGAGTACACTCAGTATTTACTACTTACTATGTAATAGGCAGAAGAGTCACAGGTTACGCTGGAGAACACCTCTCAGATGGAGCTGTTGAATTGTTGTCTTTGTAGTAATATGTGTTTTTTGGCCAGACGAAAATTTATATTCCCTCAACCTAAAATATTATCCAATGAATCACTAACAGCGCAGAATTTCCTGGTTTTTCCTACAGTTACGGTAGTTGTTTGATGCCGCCATTTCCGGAATGTTTTACCGGAAATGGATAAAGCAGAAATTTGCACATCTAATTTTCTAAATGTCTTTTTTTTCTCTTCATGAGTGTGTGCATTCTTCTTCCTCTCTTCATATCACTCATATAACGATAACAACTTCCGTAAGTTGTAGTATCCAATTCCATTCTAATTATATAAGACATTTAATTGGAGCGACACACGCTGCCATTTTCACTGAAGGCGGAGGAACAATTGAAGGATTGGTACTACAACTAATGGTGGTAATACCTAGTGAACAGCTATGAACGGATTGACTTCATATCCAAAGAACGACTTTGCTATCGTGGATGCGTCGTTCAGGATTAGCTAGTTTTTCCAAAGCGAAGGAATGCCCGTGATATTCACGAATTTGTACGTTGATTTTTTTTCTTCGAATGCAAAGGCCTTCTGTAGATTAAGGGCTACGGTAGTCTTACAAAAACGCGTCATGGTTTTCTAGGAATCCTCATGTTTGCTGGATTAGACTAACAACTAGGGCTGCAGAGCATGCTTCTGCAGTGAAAGTCTTCGAAAATCTTGTTGTCCTTCTCCTTGTATTCTAGGAAGCATGAGGATTCTTTTCCTTGTATTTTTGCCGGTTTTGTTCCCATTACCCTATTCCCAGTGTTGTGACTCACTTCATTGATGTTCTACATGATGAAACAAAAAAATTGAGTGAGAAACCCCTCACCCCTCTAGAACAGGCGAGTTCCCCACCAAAATGAGTATATTTTTCAAGAACCACGCCTGGGGTAACAGTAGTCAGCGGTGAGGATGAGATTACCTCAAATAAGGATAGGAAAACTCGTCCACTTTCAGCAGTAAAAACTCCCTGGCAGTGTTCGCAAATCCTTCCACGGCTAAGCGGCTGATTTGCTCCCTCACCTTTGCATTAGGATTTCCTTTATATGTTCAAGGGTCGTAGATTCAGTGTTTTCTGATTGTTTGCTGTTCCTAATCACCGGCATTTCACGTGTGACGACCGCCCCAGGGATATTTATGGAAATAATGGTTTTTGCTTTGTCTCAAAGCAGTGTGGATAAAATTACATCTGCTCATTAACCACGCTCAGGTTTTTCCCAGGAGTGGTAAAAACGTTATAAAAACGTTAACATCTTCCCAATTAGGTGAATCACATTGGTTGAACTTTAACGCTTCAGATTTTCATCGTAGATTAGTGTTCATAGAACAGTTGCCCAAAGATATGGGCCACACAACACTTGATCTATCGCAATGAGAGTGGAGATGTCAATGGAATGTGTGGATGCGCAGACAGTCAGAATGCAAAGACGCGGATAGCGCGCCGCGGCAAAGCGAAATGGAGTCTTCTCTACCACATTTTATAAATTAGTTTTGACCTGCAGTTAATACTTTCTTAACTTCTATGCCAGTTCCTGCCAAAAGGGTCTAGGGATTCGAGAAATCACCCACTCCTTGCAAGTCTCATATAAACCCCGCTAAATCGTCCGCGTCCGTACTGAAAAACGAGTGATTCCACTGCAAGGCGCGGATCCAATTTCTTGCCCTCAAATAGCCGGAACAAGACCAAAGGTTTATCCAGTGCGTCTAATTTTGTGCACAAAAAACACGAGAAAACCTCGGAAACGGAAGAAATTTCCAAATGGAATTCATGTTCAATTAGTCAGTTCGCCTGAAACTCGTTATGAGCTTCTGGAAACTTGTTGTGTGGCTCTGAGTAATTTTTTTTTCTCAACGACCATTGCAAGTTCTTTGGTGACTCCCACCTCTGGGGAGTTCCGCGCTTCCGCTAATGATCACGAGGCTAGGCTATAACGTGATGATGGCTGATTTGCTTCTCATCTGGCCAAGGCATGTGTGAGAGTTGTCCTAGGCACATGGTTGCACAGCTTTTTTTCACTAAAATCCTATCGCTTTTTCAGGAAGAGGTTGGTTCCATGCTTCCTTCCTTTTAGCATCCATGCTTCTTCAGGAGGATGTATGAATTTTCCTGGGAGGACCACAGGGCCTCAGCGGTTCCAGCAAGCTGCGTTTCTAGTATAATAGTCAGAATATTTTTCACAGCAACTCTCATCTCTCTGGAAAATGCTCACGGATCTTGCAAGGAAATGGGGAATGTTCTCATTTCATCAAGGGGCAGAGCTTAATTTTATATAAGCAAGTCATTTCTCGCATTTTTCACTTGGCCATTTCGGAACCGCGAGCTCTGCGTTGTTGGGAAAATCGCAATCTTCCTGGAAAGTTTCTGATCTCACCACTGCTCCTGCTCAGCTTCGGAAATGTTCAAGTGTCAGAATTTCACGATCCTTTTTTCATGCTTAGAACAGGATAATGCATTAGATATCTATCGATTTATTCAAAATTTGAAAACTCGATAGCGAATAAGTCAATAGTTCGGATGTTTGGAAGAGAGAGGGTAATAGAGCCTCTCAGGAATGATGAGGAGACATCTAGGTCCTCGTCGTTTTTGAACATATATGGCGCTGCCAACTAATTTATCCTTACAAAAATGCAAAGTAGAAAATGAATGGCAAAATCCGAACGGTTCGAGTTATGCCACCATTTCATTTTCACTATGCCATACCGCGAACGGTCCGGATCATGGCCATTCATTCTCAACTTGCATTTTTACGCGGATAAATTAGTTGGCAGCGTCATATGTGAATTTTTTAGATCTAGTCTGGATGAATAATTAAATGAATTGAGCTCTTGGTTTTTCTTTAACAGAGAGGTAGGAACTGTTTTTTTTTTCTCTCTAACTTCTCCTAGGTTTCATCAGCAATCTTATCACCTGAACCTTACTCCCCAGCAACATACCTACTCTGTAGATTTATTTCATAGATCCAATGGTTTCAAATGTAAATGTCTAGCTTCTGCCTCCCTCCTGCAGCCCATCCACGGATATGGCAAAACTATTTCCATAAATGAGGGCGGGAACTATTTCCATAAATGCATGCTTTTTGGTTCTTCTTCAAGTCTTGGGTGCAGTAATAAGCTGAGATTAGATATCCGGTGGGATTTGTTCGACAACATAAATATTCAAAAAGTTTTTAGTTCATTTCGCAGCTTGAGCACGTTCGATTTTCCTTATGAGTTCAAAGTCCTCCCAAAAAAGCCCTTGAATGCATGACACATTGAAAGTACATCCAATGCTAATGAACAGCCCCCTAATTTCCATCAGACTCCTGTTTTCTCAACCATGGAGAGCTAGCATCCGTCCCTCTGCGCTGTGGCGTTGTGCTGTGATAATTTGTGTTCGAAAAGAGGGGAGTGACCTCACAAATGGGTTCCTATCATGAAGAGTTATTGTGAACTGCCAATTATTGTTGTTCTGAAGAAGAAAACGTTATAATTATCGTAGGAGACTAGTTTTCATGGAAAAAAATTAGTTCAACAATCAGTATTAAACAGAAACTGCGTAAATCAACGAATAGCGAACACTTCACTATTGTATCTATCCATTTTTAGATTTATCTGACGTGAAATGTTGACGAACAAGGGGTTAAAAATGTCGTTTGTGGTTGATCAAAAAGGGTGTGACGAAATCCTGAAGAGAGGATCATTACGTATAAGCGTTCTATGTATGTATCAGTTCAGAAATCCATCAGACAGAGAGCAAGATAGAACAGGAAGGATTGTGACATTCATTTCTTGAAAAAAATTGTAATGATTGAATGCTATCTATTAGGCGCACAACGTTCTCTGGTTTCAACGGTAACTCATCAATGAATTTAGATGTAGTAACCCCATTCACAACTCCTATGTTTTAAATCATTTTTTTAGTACTGCGAACATATAGAAGAGGAGGGTGCGGTGTGCCTAGATAGAATGGGATGAGTATAAGGTCAGCACAACGCGAAAGGGGACATGATGGCGATAGAATCACATGAATGTTACACTGCTCGAGGCTGAACTCTTGAATTTGCGCTATTATGTGTTGTTAGGCTCTAGAAACACAATCGAGGCCTATCTCATAGCAGTTTCGGTGCACCCTTATCACAACGGTGGATCCGTCTCTCCCTCCTCCCTTCAAGGCGCCGCTGCACCCTTATCACAGCGGTGGACCCGTTTCCCCCACCTCTGGGCGTCGGCGCAACCTTATCACAGCAGTGGACAATTTCTATACCTAATCTTCTTCTGTGTCCCTCTTCACACCACCCGGCCAACCAAGAGAACAAGGATGCAACCGAGTTTATGAGTTTTCTATTGAGATTTTGGGAGAAAGCTTAGGACCTCTCCCCGTACTGACGAGTACTGGGGGAAGTCCTACGCTTTCAGCTCAGCATCCGGTTAAAGGCAAAATACGAGACGTTACGTGAAGTGGAGTCATTTTCTCATATGTTTTTTATTTTCGAATAATTTATGATTTATTTATTGATCACATACTTTCGTGCATTACCAGTCGGGCTACCCATCGTTGATTTACATGGTTAACCTTTCATTAATTGTACCCTAGTTTCGGGAACACCAACTTTTTACACACTGTTAAAGCCTTCCAGGGAGTTTTTATGAGGATGGGCACTCTCACCTGTATCTAAGTATTCAACACCCTCGCTCATATGTTTGTAAATTTTTTTGTTATCTTTTACCTTCTCATAACCCACCGTTGAACATATTCTGACCAAATTCTTCTCTGTCCAAAATTACCCTGGAATCCGCTATGCTTCGTTGTAGGAAAAGTGCCCATAAGAAAAGCTTCATAGCTGTAATAAAACAGAGTACAGTCGTTGAAATTAATCACACGGCTTAAGGCCTCACACGATAGATAATTAAAGACAGCTTTTGTTCTCAATTAGCATTTCGGAATGAAGTCGATTAGCACTGTGAAGTTCACCTGTAGTTCTGAGACCTTTCGATTTTCACATTCAGTATGGTTATTTTCTCATTTTCTTGTCGGTAATTAGCATCTGTCACGCTATTCGCGGGAGAAAATGCCGTCTCAGTGCAGCTGACCTATGAGTAACTCTTAATATTCCTTTTTTATCGGGGCGAAAATGTCAGCTGTTCGCTGGCCCGAATCATCTACATCAGAGTCCTCTTCGGGGATGTCATCCTTCTGAATTTTTTTTTTCTTCAGAAAAATTGCTATTAGCGGTTGTACAAGCATTCTGATCTAGAGCACATTTTCGCAAAAACGTCAACGAGTCCTCAGGATCATTTTAGTCGATGTTTTCTGGCAATCCATGGCTCAGCACCCCTCCTCTCTCATTCTGCGGGTCTTTTCAAAATAGAGGTGGTTAGGCTGGGCAGTAGGCGTTTCCGGTTCGTTCGTTTCTGCCGGGATTTCACGACATTTCTCAGTGGTCTCCATGCGCATTCATATGGAACCTCCATTTCCGGAGTTGCTAGCGGGGGACGGCTTTATTTCCGACGTATTCTGGTTTCTTTATGACTACCATGAAGGTAAAATATCGTGGTATTTTTCGTGAATAATGGGTGTGCTGTTGTGCGTAAATTTGTGTTGACGGCAAGTTGTTGGTCTGACGACTGTTGTGCGGTTTACTTAGGACTAAAAATTGAATGAACGAAAATCGAACAAAAACAGAAAACAAAAAAAAAAAACAAACAAAAATGAGCAAAAAACAACCACAATTATTTTGATAGGTCATCCCATAAATTAAATTTTCAAGAAGTTCATCAGCCCTTTTCTTTCTTCCTCAAAGTCTGCAGAGAACTTCTTCTTCTGAACATTCCAATCTCAACCTAATAAAATTCGAATATTCGAATATTCTATAATCCTCAGTGATACATTACTCGATCAAGATACTAGTTGAGACCGGAAAAAGAATGGTTCCACTGTAGTGACTCAGGTCTTGGCTCGAAAATTTAGATATATGACCAGGGAAAACTCTAGCAGCGCTTCTTGTCCTTCATCAAGAACGTTTCCCTTTCTTACACTCGGCTTTTTAAATTATTCGAATTCGAGTATTCGAATCCGAATATATCTAATCGGTTCAAATATTCGGTTCAAACAAGGTATACGTTGTGTGCTCAGAGAATTCACATGCACATTTTATCACTCGAGTATTTATATGTGTATTTCATTTATTTTTACATCTATTCGTGTTCAAATGTTTGTATACCATTCTATCCTATCTAAGCCTTCATTCTCCCCTCTATAACTCCTCCCATCCTCGCATACCTGTGAAACGAGGTATAACTAACTATAAATTGGCCTGGAGCGTCCTTGGAAATTCTCCAGAACTCCTGATCTGGACATCCGAACCCACAGCATCTTATCCCTTTCCCAGCATTCTTTGCCTACATCAATTTTTCTAGGATCTACAATCCTTGAAACTTCTACAGATTCCATAGCTAAACCACGTCAAAGTGACTCAGGCTCATCCGTAGCTTTCCTAGCAGCCTCCTAGTTGCCCGACTCCATAGCTGCTCCAGTGCTTGTTTTCGCTATCGCTGGTTTCCATTCGCTTTGTCTCTCTCACCCTCGTCCGGCAGTGGAGGAAGCCACAGCTCACTGATTACGCTGTGGAATATCCGTGTATTTCCATGCACACAACATCTCTGGGAATTCTTATATGGAAGACCTACGTTATGAATTCTGAGAATTAGAAAAACAGATTTTATACCCCTTAGCTTTGCATGGAGGCATTGAAGCGATGAAAGGGCAGGAATGTTTCTCAACTTGAACTGGGGGGGGGTGGTAGCGGGACGGGTGGAGTTTTGTCGCCAAAAGCATGAATTTGACCGTATCGCCCACGTTTTGCTGAATTCTCGGTAGCAGTTAGTTTCTCCAGAGTTAGGTGAAACGTAGTTGTTCACTGTTTTCATGTAATTTTCTCATTGATTCCTAGTATAATAAAGTAAAATTATAACTCGTTGTTAGTAGTATATGTTTCTGAAACAATGCAAATGTTTTTCCGCTGAGATATAAATGCTATCCATACGGTTGTAAATGTCTCGAGCTCGAAGTTAAATTTAAATTTGGAATTTGTGGAGGAAGAAAAAATTGTAGGCGATGAATATTATTCTAATTTCGAAGCATCTTGTCCTATGCAGTTCTTTTTTCAATTTCCATTTCACCACTTTGTTTATAGCCACGATAAGATTATTTCGCAAAGATGTCAGATAAATTAGCAATAAGTCATGTGGCTGATTAATGTAAATGGAGAAATAAATCTCTGACGATGTACTTACCCACATACGTGCGGTCAACCACCCTTGCATCACAGAAGACCGCCCGTCTAGTCTGCGCGCCGCACCACCTACGCGGCGCGGCGGAACTGTTGGATGCAGTTGTCGGGCGGTGATCTCCACAGTCTCTTTGTATCTCTTTCTCATTCCGAAATGCTTGGGTGTAAACATTAGCAGGAAATCAAATCCGACAACCACAGCACCAGCTGGTCTTCAGCATCGCGTAGATAGTGCGGGGCGGTTTACCAAAAGGCAAGAGCGGCATTTGGTGATGCAACAGTTATTGGTCGGAAATGTAGGTGCCCATGTGTAACTAGGGCAAAAAAAAACATCTTTAGCATTTATGACCTGTAGACTACAACTACCTAAAAATGTGCCTCACCCGTCACAAGCTCTCACTATGTATACTCCATGCGAACCTAGTACAAACGCAATCCAACAAGAAGCAAGGTTACTATGGCCTGTGCAAGAGATTGACAATGTCTCAGCGTGAATCCACGTGCATAGATGTAGTCAGATGATGTGCTCGTCTAACGTCAAGCTTCGGTTTTCCGGCAAAAGCATCAGATTTCTGCTCCCAACGTCATACCGAACACATTTCACGCACTTTCCACGTATCCAGAGTACGCTGAGTCACCGTGTTTCAGCTGGGTGTTTAGCTTGACCCTGTTCAGAAAACTGTTCCCTATCACGACCACGCGATCAAGTGATCAGATTTTTATATTCGGAATGTAGAAGTTTCATGTTTCATGCCCTTCATGTTCTTTGAGGTCCCTGAGAACTTAGTGATAGCATCAGTTAAAACAGATTCCACAGAGCATATAAAAGCGCGCACGCTTCTGTCAGATTGGTAGTTTCTGCTAAATAAAATAATAAAACATTGCTGCGCTTGCGTCCGTACATTCCCATTCCTCTGCGAAAAGATTTGACCCCAAATGCATCATTCTGATTAACCAGGGCAAACCTGTTGACGCATGTGTCAATGATGGGTAAGTTTGTGGGATGTTAACAGGTTTATCATGGGTAATCTCAACCATGGATGTGGCTCTTGTATCCATCGTGCTCATCCTATGTAAACCATGCAGACTTTTTGTCTCGCGTGATTCTCACTGATCGTCTTCCGGTATGAAGTTATTGCTTAGCACATGAGGTGGGGGGAAGGGGGGGGGGGAGGAGTTCGCAAAACTCCCTGGAGCCCTGGGTAGGGATTCATGGGACGACAACCGGGCAAACCAACGATGGCTAGCGTGATTGGTTACCGGATGGACTACGTAGTAGTATGAGACGCAGTACGTGAAAGTTGGTTACCTAACCTGGTTTCTCTTGGTTATGTGTTCATAAATCCTAGCCCTGTAGTGTTTCCGGGCTAATAAGGGTGCGGATGGCCATTTTGGTTGTTTGTCATGACATATATAGCTAATAAGGGTGCGGATGGCCATTTTGGTTGTTTGTCGTGACATATATTTTAGCATTCTACGTAACATGATTTAATATATTTATTATCTGACATGAAGTACTATGTTATCTCATTTTTGAAGCCATGGTAATTCTTCATTCTATTAGCGGAAGGTTTACGAGGAAGATTATGGAGGCGGCGTGACCGAGCCATTATACCTGAAGAGGCGGCGTGACCGAGCCCTATGATTGGCTCGTCCAATAATCGCAGAGCTTGGCGAAGCCGATGTTTTCAGGTACAACGCTACAAAACCCCTATGAGAATCGCCTTGAAGTGGTCGTTTTTAAGCAAAATGTAACTCGTTGATGAGAAACTAGTCTCGACTGATTCATAACTACCTTCTATTCCGTTGCGGTTCCACCGAAACTAAAAATAAGCCATCATGTTGTTCTACTGATAATCTCAATGTATTCAATGATTGAGAAATTACGAACAACCGTTCCTGTCCGGGAAAATCAACAACTCTCTGAAAGTAGTTCAGTACCAAAATGCCAATAATGCCTGTCCCTTACTCGAACAGTCCATCAATTGAGGGGGGGGGGGGGAATTGGATTGGAACATCCATGAAAATGCCGGATATCTTCTTCATAAGCCTCTGTACCAACTATTTGGCGGACCTCTGGGCTAGGTTTATGTGGTAATTGTCCCACGTCTCCATGAATTTTGGAAAATTCAGGAAATCACTCGCTTCCATGCCTTTGATCTCTTCTTTTTCATGTCATCACGCACTTTTATTCTTTCCTTTGTTTGCGATGACATGATAGCATCATAACCTCCCTTGTTGTCTGGTCTCACAATTGTATGCTGATTTTTTTCCTTACTACAATCAGTGCTTTACTAATTGTTATTCCAGCCAGGATCTGATGCAGCTGACGTTTGCAGCTAACCAGTAGCAGGTGCTGCATCCGTGCCAGCACAGAAGTAATGATCAGAGCGTCAAACGTTTCAGAAGCGGCGACACAACAGCAGAAGCCGTGTGTGTATGGTCGGAGCTGCGTCGCCTCCGGCTCGGTTATTTTCGTTTTTAATTCACTCGGATCAGAAATGAAAGCGCGCTTGTTTTCCACGCGTGGCGCTGCCTAATTTCGCATTCAAGCTCGAAAATATTGCTAGTGGCGTTCCTTTCTTTTGTGCCCTTATCCTGGATCGACCAGACCACTGATGAACTCGTCGCTGCTGCTACAGTGAAAGTGCTTGGCGCGATGATGCCAAAGTGCAAGGATCGCGGCGATCTTTGACGCGCTCGCGATTCGCGCTGAGACAATGCCGCCGCTGTGGGGCTCGGCCGGCGATGAGAGCGGATCTTTTCACGCTTTTCTGGACGTTCTAAATAACATCTCCAAGTGGTGAGCTATTCCAGTAGCTCGACCGTGTGTAGTTCTATTTTCCTGGGATCCTGCTCAAAATAGAACTCCCTTTGAGAACACAACATTGTGCTCCGGAATTGCTTTTAATTCACCCTCTTCCCGAAGCACATGTACAAAAAGCGGTCTGTCGTAATCCTCCCAAACAAGGATGTCTAATTCGTTATTTATTGCTTCACCTTTATTCTGGCAACATAGCACATCTCCACTAAAGGAATATGAAAAAAAGTTATAAAATTACAAGCAATTTAGTTGGAAAGCTACCATCAGCCAAGGCCAAATCGCAGACGATTCCGTTTATGGACGAGACATAGGCGAATTTCAATGAAACGACCACCTCCAGGCTAGGATGGATTGTTGGAGGAGGGTAATTTTATACTCATGGGTAACAACTGAGTATAGGCAATGCCACGTTTGGGTGAACGTGCTGATGGATGCCAGATAACGGTAGCTTTGAATGAGTCGACACGTACCATGAGTAATCTCACCGATGCGTCTGGGCCCAAGATTGTATGCATTCCTCTTTTCTCAGTAGAATTCTGAAGCTAAGCTTCTTGAATTAGTAATCTGAAGCAATTTTTAAGTATCAATGGAAAAGCAGCACTAATTTTTCCTCTCATGTTCACTTCCCTTAGGGAAGAAATTTTTTTAAATCATAGGTCTGTGGGTATAAAAGTGAAAGGCTGCATTTGCATATGCTTGTATCCTTTAGTGTTGTTTTGTATGTTCCGAATAGAAAGCTCGTCGACCAAATTTTGTCTGAAGACTCTACAGGGGCTGCCGGAGGTTATAGACTTCTGTTTGACCAAAACTGTCAGTTAATTTATCGATCGCATCGATCTTGTTGACTTTTCAGTATTTTTGCTTAAGAAGGTGAGTGAAGACATGCCTGTCGGGGCTCTTTGATACAACGAGCAAAAATATGGCAATGATTGATTTTCGGCGAGATATTGATTTTGCCGATATTTTTCCTTTATTCAAACACCTGTGAAAAATCTTCTATCACAAATTTCTACACTTTCTAATACCTCGAACACGAATTTATAATAATTTCACTTTTGCGGAAGGGCCTAACATTCTGTTGAATACTTCAATTTTTCTCTCAGGAAATAATTCCCTAGAACTTCCCTTCTGCCATCTGCTATTTTTATTCGGCTGTACTATCACATTATAACACATAGCTGTCATATTTCAGAGAAGCTGTTCACTCCGGTTGAACTTCATTATCACGTGAATGCCTACGTACCCACATTGAGTTCGCTACCTCTTCGTACTTTATTCTAATGGGGGGAGTCATGAGGAACTTCTTACCCTTCCCCCAGTTTTTAGAACGTCCCGAGTGCCTTTGAAATTCTCTATCCAGTTCAAGAAGCCATCTACTCGGAATTAGCGTCACAACTTTCAAACTGCCTTCCTCGTGGTCTTTTCTTTTCTGAGTCACTTTATTTCCGCTTCAAAAACTTTCTTAAAGGTAGTGCTTCAGCTCATTTTCGATTTTGAGACGTCAACGGAATCTGGATCTACTCGGCGCGCTGAGTTCAACGGTGCATATAATTTCCAACAAAACTGCCAAGAAACCCTTTTTGGGGTGGCGGTCAAGACGTACGCCGCGACGCGACCGCGTCGCATGCGCAGGGTTTTCAGGTTCAGGTCGTTTCCTCAATATCGACGCACTAAATGACATCGATGGCCACCTTCTCACAGTTTGTGGGTTCCGATAGTAATCATTTGTCCCACTCAAACTTAGAAAAGTTGTCCATATCCACGCAGAACTGCTCGTACTCCAAAAGGCTGCAGCCGCGACGCGCACATGAATCGGCCAATCACAGACCAGCAGCGTACCTCCTGTCACGCAGCCCCCTTTTTGAGGGACCAATCCAACTTGACGCGGACAAGTTCCTCGGAAAGGAAACTGCATTGTCATGCCCCCTCCGCTGATCTCATTGATTACACGTGTGTTCTCATTTCAAAAAACCGCGCCTCCACATTCTGCCTTTAGTTTTCTTCCTCCTTTTCCAGCACTTTTATCTCTCTCTGCGCTACTTCCTGATCCAGAATTGCAAGACCTAAACTGAATTTTCGGACACTAAATCTGAAAATTGCGATAAACTAGTCATGTGCATCCATGGCACCTACGCTTGCAAATTTCTCAGTTCTTGCAGAATCTCCCGAAAAAATTGAAGTCACGGGTTGCCGGTTTCATGCCGGTTTCATGTGAAGCTAGAAAAAGGTATGAGAATCGCTCATTTCTCATTCAGATGCACTTAAGCTGTCTCATTCTGAAATAAACTGCACTATTATGTTTACTTGATTAGATCTAATAAGTTGAGAATAGGTCAGTTACTTTATTCTAATTGGCTAACGACTCTTATTTTAGGAACGATTGTACAGTGTCAAGCACTTATTCTTCCCCATAATTGCGCTGAATCACCTGATTTCCTTGTTTTTGAGTGCGAAATACCAGATGAATAACTGCAAAGCGATTAATTGAGTGCCTAAAATAACCTGTTGATAGCAATGTCTCTTTACCAAGTAAGATTTTGGTCTTGAGTATGGTAACCCTTCTAACTGAAGGACACATAACAGGGAGCCATAAGTTAACCGGATATTGTTTGTTGCCTTATTTCTCCGCAGTAGAGATATATTTTTCAAGGAGCAGCATTTTATTTTGTAGTGCTAGATCTGAGCTACTTGAATATTTTCTGACTACGAATTCGCTTCGGAAGCTTAAGGGATACGGGAAAATATTTTAGCGTCATATTTCAGAGCAGATTTTCCGTGCCTTCAGATGCACTGCTCTTACGTGCAATTTCTGAGCGGAACAGCTGAAGAAGCGTTTCTGACAACGGTATTTTAAAGGGTAAAACATTGTCTCATTCTGATGACAATGTTAACTAGGAGATTCTGCAAATTCCATGCGAGATTGGTGTTAATAAGAGCAGAGAACGAAGTTGTTTCAAGAGTTGTGGGGCTGGGGAAGCCCAGCCCTACATTTTGAGAGCCACAGTTGACCCGTATCCTGATCTATTTCTGGATTTGCACAACACTTTTGCAATATTCTTAATCTGGCCTCCATTACACATCCATTCACTGGCTGCTGCCCTGTTTTCTCACAGAGAATTTTCGTGAAAATAAATTCAGTCAAAATTGTTTATCACTGATTGAATACCCATTATTTATTATACATGTTTCTCCATTTGTCTTCATTCTCCACATTCCCTCGCCCTTTCTACAGTTCTCTGTGCAATTCTGCATTTCTCTCTTTCATATTCTATGGCTTGAACTGAAGTTATACATTTTTTTGTTTATGCTTTTTGTTCTGTACAGAGTAGGGTATCACTGCGATTTTTTCCGCAATTTCAATCAATTCCCCTCATCGAGCGACTTTGTACCTAACATTCACGTCCCTCTCCCTTCAAATTATTTCCACACTCTCAGTTACTTTTTTTTCTCAATATTGTTATTGTTATCCCCTCTGTTTTACCCCTCGCTTACTGCCAATTCGTTGTTCCCTGCGGTCATTTTTGTCATTGATCAACCGACGACCTGATTCGCAGTCGTTTTTCCTGTCGTTCTACAACTCCTCCAGGTTTCTTCTCTCCTACATACCAGAGATGAGCGGATTATCCGTGTCCGGTTGTCCGTTTAGCCGTTATCCGTGCGTTTTGGCCTATCCGTTATCCGCGCCGTTATCCTGGTCGTGGAAAACCTCGTATCTGCTCATCCCTGCTGCATACATATGTCCTCTTTCTTTGTCGTCCTTACACCTTGCGGAACTCCGGGTATGCCAATCATCAAAGCGGCATCTTTGCTGTTCGTTTACCCTTACTTTACTTTTTACCTTTACTGTTCGTTGCTCCGTACGTTTGTCTGTACGTTCATTTCTCAACCTCACCGTTCATATTTCAGCCGGCCTGTTTTCGACACGTCTTCGTCTTCGATGCTGTTGATTGCTTTGCCGAAGCTCCACGCAAATTATGATGAACTTCTTGTCGACACGGCGATTTTAATGTGTGATCGTCACGAAGACGTCGTTACTTGGTTGGAATAACATAGTCATAAATTTTCTCTTCTTGACCGCACCATCAACATCCACTATTCTGTTTCGAGTAGTTTTAGATGGCTTAGCGGAAGGAATCAGTGGATTTTCGTTGACCTAATAGCGGGGAATGCGCACATAAATTTTTTAAGTTTTTTTCTCGAAAAATTAATATTGTCTTGCCTATAACTGAGATTTGTTATGTTTGCGTATCCTCTTTTTAAATGATCCATCATCAGTATTTGTTATACAGTTTTACACCTTTCGTAATAAGATAGTATATCTACAGTGCCAGTCAATCATACCTGCATCGCAGAACACCGCCCATTTGCTATGCCGCGCCGCATCACCTATGCGGCGCGGCGGAGCGCTGAGTCCTTAACTGCCGGCATTGATGCTTTGCTTATGTCTTTCCTACTGTATTCGTAGTCGAAACAAATACAGAAAGAGAAACTGCTCACGCTCACCACATAAGCGAAACAACAATAACGATAACCAAAGCGCAAATCTGCTCTGCCGCGCCGCATGATGGTGCGGAGCGGCGGGGCAGCTGAGTTGTGTTCTGTTGTGCAAGAATGAATCACCGGCACTGTATATGTTCAGATGCATTCAATTTTATGAATTTTTGAACGGGGCTTCGAGATAAGTTGCGCATCATCAAGATTTACATGAGGAGACAACTACGGGTATGGAACATTATTATGTATTTATATAATAAAAAGTATTCAATATAGGACCATTTGATTGCATTATTTAGCGTCGGAACACGACTTTCGATTCCCAGGGTTTCTCAGAAGTATAAAATAGTAGTTCGGTTTTCTCACAACCCAATATTCTCTTGATATTTTTCCTGCCTTTTTGTGGATTTTTTCTCCCCGAGAAATTGTCACAAATTTTTGTGACCTAATTAGAAGGTCTTACTATGGAAAGGGTCAACAATTGTCACTATACTATAGTTAATTCTGTTCCAGCACCTTCCGCCCCCCTCACCCCCCCCCCCCTCCCCTCCCCCGCGCTCCTTCTGTGTTTTGTTGTGAAATTGTAGGGATATGTGCTATAATTACTGCATCAGGAAACCTCGAAGCCTACGTAAACCTGTTGTTTACGGTGATCATCACAGATTCTACCATTGAGCCATCAATTTCCTCTACTGTTAGTCACTGTCAGCCCCTGGGTAATGTTGGATTTCATCTTTTTTCTACGAAGGCAGTCGGAGTGATGGCAACTCTCCTTAGAACTTTTGAAAGTGCACGAGTTCTTGACGCCTAGAGCATACTGAGAAGTAATTTAATAGCAACTGGATTTTGGCTACGTATTTCAAAGTATGTTAATGAGTAGTGGTAGTGCTAGTAAGCTTGAATAGAAGTGAAAGTACAGTGCGGAGGTTTCTCGGTAGTTTCATAGAACTCCATATATAGTAAAGGTAACAGACTTGTCATTTATGGCGAATCCTGATTTTTTATTCCAAAAAAAGCAGCGCAAGGTCTGTTTGGCTTCAGCAACAGTCTGGAACACTTTGTGAGCTGAATCCCTTACTCGTTTACGTCTGGAATATCATTTTGCAAAATGGCTTCTTCTATCATTCTCTTTGGAAAACATTTCAGGTTTCTTAGAATTTGTACATTTTCTTCTATTTTTTGCACGCTTCCATCTAATCTAAAGAACCATTTAATTACCAAAACCCCCAATTGTTGTTGGTATAACTATAAAAAAATCATTAGAATAGCATGCGCAGTAATAATAGACTTATATAACTGACCATTTCCCAACAATAAAACCGGTTTTGCCAATTCTAAACGAATAATCAATGATAAACTAGTCCCCACTATACCTGACCACAAACCAAACAAAAAATACAATGTACCAATATCTTCATGATTAGACCTTTCTAGTCAAGTTGCTGAACCACGCTTCCATTACTCAAACATTCGAGAGGTTTTTCATGCCAAATTTGTCCCAGAATTCAGACTTCATAGATTAGAGATTCATGAATGTAGAGAACAATTTCTTGCTCTCCACCTCCTCTAATATATGACGTCTGAATTTATCATTCATTCCAAGAAAATTATATGCATGGACAATAACCACTGGAAGGTTTTTGTGGGTAAATTTTATGAATCAGCTGTTCGCCAGCTACATATTGAACCTCCCACTAATACTCACATTGACTCTGAGGAAGCGGAGTCTCCCATTCCGGAACTCACTCCAGATTCTGTCTTAAGGGTTACCTTGTGAACTATTAAAATAATTGTACAATTGTATATCTATCATGAGTCCTTAAAGTCTGCCAATCCAGTCGCATTCGCTCATAGTAAATCCATGCCTTGTACCTAAAATTCGTGTTCCAGTCCTTTCGGCTACCATTTTGGTAGAGAAACTCTCTATTCCCTAGCTCAAGCCTTGTGATAATTTTATTTGTTTACTGGCTAAGGTTTAAGGTGTTCCCTAAGGACATTGGCAAATAGAATCCTGAATAAACGAGGATTTTAGGCCTGAACAGGCAAGGGTGGTAGTGTTCAGAGCGTCGAACCTAGGACTTTTGTGTTTTTGATGTGGAGTGTATTAAACGACGTCAGCAGAAATCGCTTGTTGGAGTCTTCTGTCTGGGAATTGTGCTTGCGTAGGCAATATATACTAGGGTAAGATTTATAGCAGTAATAAGTGGTAATGTCCTTGTGCTAGACTATTCGCTTGTTCTAGAGTAAATTACATATTCTAGATTCTGTGCCGCCCTCTGTATATTTTAAGCTTAACGCTACATTAATCCCTGCTCTTTTTAATCGCAGAAATAACCTATTACTGTTTGGAGGGAGTAAGTGTGGAAGAAATTTGATCTGGGGCTCGTGCTCATAAGGTATCTAGGGTAGTGTGATATAAGAAATTCCCATTTGCAGTGAATTCCCCTTTCCCTTCGCTTTGATCGTGGCTTTCTTGCCCTGCCAGGGTTTTTTTTTTTTCATTTTTTACTCTCTTGCTCATTTGTTCCCCCGTTTTTTCTTCTTTTCTTGGTGCACTTCTCTTCCACATTTGGGGAGAAAATGTAAAGCAAAGGAGAGAGCTGTGGAGTTCCCAACATGGAAAATTTCCCGTAGTTTTGTCGCTACTGGTAAAACTCAGCGACATGGAGCAGAGTCACCTGTAGATGGGTGCCTCTTTTGCGATGCATTCAAATATTTGTAACTGAAAAGGTGCGATTTATTCCCGGACTGGTCAACTCACGAAACCGACCAATGGAAGAGCTTGGGCGTGCCACCCTTCCCACGCATAACGCTGCACACTTCTCAAACAGGTATCCTACCTACTGTTTCTCGGAGAAATGGGTCCTTTGATGTTCCAACGCATCAGACGCGCAGAAATGTATAAGATCTCGTCCTAAAAACAGGGATAGCTTGAAGCAGCTGTTTGTAGGAGGCTAAACATCACTTACAATACTTCTTTTCTTTCTCTTTGATGCATCAGTTGGTAAAGATTAACCAAGGTAATTTCTTTGCATTGCGAACCACCGTAATGTCATAAGATCGGTGTACAGCAAGATCTTTTAGAGTTTTTCATTCTGTTTTAAGTGGTCAGTGGGCGTGATCAGAGTCTTATTCGTATGGCTCTCACCGCATCCTTTTATGTCTGATTGTGCTTTTGGTTGTGTAAAACATAAAAGCTGAATAACCTTTCTCATTGATACAGTATTCGGCTGTATAAAAACAAGTTAATGTCAGAGCAATGTTCGATGTCTCCTAGTGATTTCATTTTGCACTAATTAACATCAGATAGCATTAGATGTCTTTGTTCGATCTCCTCCTCTCCTCCTTTCCTTATATCATGAAAAACTAACGGAAAAGAGAACAAGTATTGAATAGTCGTTCCATTGCTCTCACTCAAAAGAGCAACCAGTAAAAAATTTATACCTTTCCCTTGGCCTTTCCGTGCTCATGGATCGTCTGGACGAATAAAACATGGAAAGAAGTTGCCAGTTTTGTCTGAATGTCACCCATGCTGTGCGATCTTTCTAGGAGTGATCTTGGGAAAATAATATGTAAAAGTGCCAGGCTCTCCATCCTATTTGGAAAGCATGCATAACAAGGATGTGAGCTACAAGAAAATTCAAATTTCTCCAATCCATTCATTCCTTACCCTCAAAAAGGATTGTTGCCTCAGATTAATGCTTCAATCCGTTAATTCCTTAATTCATTGAAAGAAAGAAGCACACCAAAAGTTCCGTTCTGGCGAAGTTATAAGGTTTCCGGCAAGAAATCGGGTAAATATCTAACCATACATTGAATGCGACCCAAAGTCTAACAAACAAGTGTACCAGAGGACGACTGTCCTAGCCTAAAGATAACAGATCACGGGAAAAAAGTCGTAAGAAGGCTAAAGAAGAAATCAGGATTCTTCCGTGTCCCACGAGGATTTCGTGCAGCATAATTCCGTTTTCATATGAAATTTGACTTTTTTATGAAGTGTAAGAAATTTAACTCAACTTCATGAATTTCTTTTACACGAACACCAGTGAAAGCATAGGCGATGAAAGTTTTCAATCAAGTTTTCGTCTTTTATGGAAATAAAATTTAACGACTCCTCCCGTTTCCTTATTACATAAATTGTCAAGCCTTTACATTTGTGTACAAGTGGTCATTACATTTTTTTGTTGTAGCTCGTAACCCAGCGCTCGAGATATACGATTTTTCATAGAACTGATGGACTTAAAGCGATCTAATATGAAACATTCTTGGAATTTTTCCCTTCCTACTACATATGTCAAATGAGGTCCCGTGTACTTTATAAATTGTTTGTATTCTCTCCTTCCAGTTCTGACCGGCGAAATATCCGAGCCCATTCAAATAGATGAATGAACAAAAGAAGGATAAAGTGGTCAATGACTTGTGGGGAGCATCCGATGTACTACATAGGTCAATGCTTCATCCTCCCAGACTCCTAGTCCGGCACCAATTTACCTACACTGGAGACGGCATGGTTTGCCTGGGGCGGGGTCGAACCATCGACCGTGCGAGCGGGCAGCTGGCCTCTTGCTACTGCGCTATAAACAAAAACAAAAGCAAAGGTACCTAAATTCCGTTTCGTCCCTTCCACTAGACGAAGAAAGTAGGAAAGACCACCACCGGAACTCATCAGTAGTGAGTGGTGGCCTTGAAAAGTAGAAAATGACCAGAAAAAATCAACCAACCTGTTCTGCTGCTTGATACAGCTTCCTTTTGGGAGCTCCTTGGAGTTGCTGCGGCCGGTCAACGTGTATCTCCAACTCGAGCAATTAAATTATGTTATGCGCCCCCTTGAGTGAACAAATAATTACTTAAGCTAGCAAGTAAATAAACAAATATTCTGGATTTGCGTCCACTAATAAATGGATCTAAGGGTAGAATAAATGTCAATTCAACATTCCTACGTAAGCCACAAGGAAATCAAATTTATTTTTACTAACGCTCATCCATATTCTTCTTTACTAATTCATATTCATAATTCGCCTCAAAGCTGATGATGGTTGACGTCTCTCTCTCTCTGTCTTTCTCTCTCTCTCAATAGTACGCTCTCTTACGTTCTTTTCTCTGTTCTTTCTACAACAAACTTCTTTGGTTCATGAAATATAACAATGAGCGGACATTTTCCATAACACCACCTCATGTTTTACCCCAAGAAAGACCTGATAGATCCATCGGAATGTTTGGATAAGGTAGTCGTCCATTGCACAAAGCAATTTTTCTTGTGTGATCATTGTGTCAGTTGTCCATGCCGAATTCCATTGTGCTTTATAAAACCACGCTTCCGGTGATTTCCTTCACCGATAGAAAACCTTGAGATTGAGCTCGTGAGAAACGCAATTTCCGGTAGATTGACTTCCAGTGCCGCTGCTTTTCGCTTCGAGACCAATTTGCTACCCTGTTCTTCTAGATGCTCAGACATCTCAGTGACGGAAGGTGACGACGAGGGCGAATTGGGTTGTGCTCATCGCTCCGACGCGACAACAATAGCCGTGGATTATTCGTCTGACCGAAGAGCGAACCTCGGCTTGCAGCTCGCTCGAGCACTCCGTTTCCTATTCATCGACGGTTTAGTCGGTGGTTGAACCTCTTGCGCCGCTTAAACTCATCACATCCTAGCTTCTTTCTGACCAGTCTGGATGATTTTACTTGATTTTACCCTGGGAACCTCGGCACTTGCCCTAAGGTACCATTATCTACCCTGCTTACCCCTTCCAATGTTCAAAAATGACCTTATGTTGTTCTGGTTTCGCATAGCTAGGGACCAAAGTTGTTCCTATTTAAGCAGGAAGCAGAGTGTTTTCAGAAAATCTTGCTAAAGTTCGTGGGTCCGTGGTGGACCTAAATTAAATAGAATGACGTGGTGCCGAACTGCTTCTGGCACTTCTGGCGATCAGTTTCTGGTCGGCTATTAGCGGGCGTCGACCAGAAAACAGTGTCATTTTCAATTCTTCAGGATTAGCATTCACAATGACTTTACCATTAACGTTTTTCTCCTATCTCATTTATGGTAGTGTCGGCCTTTATGCTAATTGGAGTCCTTTATTTTTTTATCTCTCTTCCACTTTTCTGCTCGGTTATTCGTGGGATTCAGAGTCACTCTAGAGAATCATTGAAGATCTCGCCCTTCAAAATCTCGCAGTAGATTTATCGAAAATGAATTTAATTTGTTTTTGCAATAGATGTTGTTCGACTATGCACGGAAACTGACGGAAATTTCTCCAAGTATTTGAAAAATAATTGAATACCCTTTTAAATCTGAAGCTTTTCATGCTGAGGCGAGGAATCCTTTCTCTAGTTCCAGATCCTCATGCGAACTAACCCTCGTTTTTTTCAGAAGTACTTCTGATTTGCTTTCAGATGTGCTCTATAGTAACTTCCGCAAGGGTAATACGCAATAGTTCCTTGTTGAAATTCCTGAATCCAAGAGGCAATTTCCGATTCGGTGCTACTATGAAGGCGTGATTTTCTGTGGTTCTGGGAAATGGTTTGGTAAACCTATTAGAGATATGGTATTCAGCAAACCATGCTGGGAGAGGTCTTAAACACTTTGTTTGTGCTATAATATTCTGGCTCACGGCCCTTGTGATTCCACAATAATGGTCCCCGTCCAAGCTCCAGGTTAACATTCACTTGACCTTCAGAAGACCTACTACGTAGTCTTAGAAAATCAAAACTTAACGCAAAACCTCGTCTGAGTTTGTCACAGACGTGGGAAATTGTGAATAATTTACGAATTATCCAGTGTTCCATCTCCAAAGCTTAAAACTCTTCCCAAAATGCGCATATTCCCGCGGAGTTTTGATTTTTCATGGCATTTCTAATCTCGGTTATCTGTAGTAGGAAATAATGGGGTTGGTGGATAGTGTAGGTAGTGCGATCGATAATTGATTTTATTGCACACGGGTCTGTACAACCCGCAAAGGGAAATTCAGTGGTTAGTATCCTTTTCCATCCAATGACCTTTATCCACTATGGTGTCCAGTATAACTTTCCTTCTACATCCTCATTGAAGGTAGACTTAAATGGGGTGTAGTCTCGAGAGATAGCCCAAATTGGCAATGCACTCGCTAGAGGATCTTTTGAATTGGATAAAAATAACCTGCTGGTAAAAACAAACAGAAATCTCCGCTCAGTAGGGCATTTATTTTCAACGACATTTTTATTGAATAGAAGTAATACGAAAGCGCACCAACTGCTCTTCCAGAGCGCGTACTCCCTAAAAAGGATAAAACACACTAGTTTAACCAGAACCCATGGCTGGTTTACAGTTTTTACTCTATCAGGCGCTACATCATGCTCGATGCTGAACATCGAAGATCAGGGAGCCTGCATAAAACATTTTTTAGGATCGTGGGCGTGAACTTTCCAAAATCATCATTGTTATTTAGTTGGTTTCTCAGGAATTCCACAATTCCTTTTGCTCAGTTTTTCTTCCTATTCTAGTCCATGCCCTTTCCTCAAGCAGGTGCCATTTAAGGTAGCATTTTATTTTTCATTACTGTCCTTCTTTCAGTTGATAACAGCAGTTCTTTAACGTCGCTGCTTGTGATTTCACGACATTGTACAGAACTGCATGATTTCTGTGGGGATAAATGTACATTGTTGTACACTTGACCTTAATTAATTTAGGCCTTTCAAGTATAGGAGCAGTAATTAAGGACAAGACGCCATTCACGGACTTCGTCTGAAGCTGTAGTGATCCCAAGCCGCACTTTGGGTAGAGTTTACGTGGTGTACTTCTATCATTTGACCTTAGCATCCCATTCTGATAAAGGCATCCTAATAAAGGGTAGAGAGGCGGTGCTTCCTTAGCAGCAGATCGTAGCCCAAACCCTACTCACTCTAAGTCAGTCTATGTAGCAATCTCTTTTCCCAGACGGTTGTTCTTGTTTTCGGGTGACGCCGTAGAGTGGGAAGGGGAAGAATGACGTGGGATATGTTTCCCACTATGCTTGGCTTCCTATTGTATCTCTCTCACATCTAGAACGAGCACGCGGGGGTGTCAGAAGCACCTGCTCCCGATCTGAACCCACTCTATGTACACGCCTTCTGAGCTCTTTCGTCCGGTCTCTGGAGACGTAGCTACTGGGATTTTCTCGTTCGGAAAGGTTTTTTCTCCTCGTCAACAAGGATTTCGGTGTGCTTGGTGGGTGCAACAAGGTGCAAATGCACAAATCCAGCAGGATATTCACTTTAGCTGCATCCGTACTAGTGAAATTCTTTTACTCAAACGAATTTTCGAAGGGTTTCGTCATTTTCAGGAAGACATGGGGGTAGGATAAGCCATGAAGCCGAAAATGGAGCTCAATTCTTGGGATTCTCAACGCTTCCTTCTCTTTTATTCTGAAGTTCTCAACGGACCAAGTTACTTCGGACAAAATCCAGCTTCCGTGTTGTTTTTACCTCCTGGTCCTCAGATTTTTCTCGTCCTCGTTCCTCCCCCTCCCCCCTACTCCTTCTAATTGCCGAATTTCATTTATGGGCGTTCCAAATATCTCGTTGCATATCCTACACTTTGTACTGGTATCAATAAATTAACTCAAGCAGAAAAATCCCTCTGTTATGATGTCACCTCTCTCCATGAATTCTCGACCATTTAAAATTAAATTTTCGCAAAATTTTCGTCTCTTACCTGCTATTTAAAATTAAAAACGCGAGAGATAGTTTACACTCATTTTCACCAGGCTACTGCTATACATGGCGTTCCACTGGATGAAGAGGGTGTAGTTACTTGCTATGTAACTTCATCTACTGCGAAGGTTTGCACCAACATAGCACTCTAGACTAATTCTTTAGCAGAATTCGCGGTAATTTTCCCTGATGCTCGACCCTTCTGAAGCTGTTGTTGCCATTTATCTGCTCGTTTTCTAAGAAGTAGGGGCAGCAGTCTCGATGCAAGGGCCTTTCACGTTTTCTTGCTAGTGGATTTTGCAAGGACTTTGCCGTTGTTTTTCTTTTTGCTCTCAGTGAGGGGTGTTGTTTGATTTCTTCTGTAAAATCAGGTATTCGAGTGGTTTTTTGGAAGCTATAAGAATTCTTCAGAGATCTCCGGCTAGTACTCAGGTAATCACATGATTTTTTTGGCCTTAGCGAAAGAAAAGTGGGAAAAAAGAGTGAGTACAGCATTTATCTCTGAAATATTGAAAAAAAAACTATCGAAGGGGGAGCTGCGGAGAAGGAGAGGGAAGAAAAACCGAGCAACTTTTTTGAATGTGAAGATTTCTTGTGCAGAAATCGTTTAAAATTTTTCATATTTCTGTCATATGTTCAAGATGCATAGCTAGTGCATAACAATCAATACAATAAATGTAACAAACAATGTAATAATGTACAGACAATGTAATAAACAATCAATGTAAATAGAGGTGAAGACCATTGTAGGATTTCTATAGCTTTCAACTTACACCTTGTTAGGCATCGAAGCAAAAAGAAAGAACTGAGCTTAGCGTACATAGTACATAGTTTCTTCTTGTGCCAACTTCCCATCCAGCACTCCTTTATCCTTTCCATCCTGTGTGTAGTAGCTCTAATTTTCTGTCCTATACGTTGTCAAGAGTGTCGATTCGATTAAAAAAAATTGGGTCAAATTCCCATTCATCAATCTGTTTTATTGCCTTCTGGAACCCATATCGGCCATTACTCTCAGATGTAACTTTCTTTATTGTATGTCCTCCGAACGATTCTTGCCCGATAGCATTCTTCATGCCTGGAATTCTTTGCCTGGTACTTCCAACTGTACACATATGCAGTATATTGCTATTCTTTACAGCATGTTTACATGCGATTTTACTGCTTTCGACTTCTTTCAGGCATTCGGCAGGTGCATTTGAATGGAACGACGCAAATAATGCGAGATTTCGCTTTGATCTAGCTGCTTGTTTTTCTGGGTTTTTGGTGACGTTGCTGCCTTTTCACATCCTATCCATCCTTTTTTTCTTAAATTCACAATAGCAGGCAGTTCTGATATACCCATTCCAATCCGTGGACAAGCGTATCCGTCCGGATACCCTTTAATGGTGGGTCGTTTATTTCAATGCACTATTTCTGTATAACACCAACACACGAGCTCCAAATTTGGAGTAAGGCCACGCCCACTTCGGCTAATAAGCTGGAATAAAAGCGGTAGATTTGATGTCTCGTGCAGCAGCTCGGAATGCGTATGAATTAGGGGGAACAACATCGCCGCCTCCGCTTCTCTTCGCCGACTTTGAGGAAACGTATCGGGGCAGGAATTGTCTTTGGAGCGCCAGATGGACGCAGGTTGCTCTTTTTCTGATTAGGCTCGCTTTTGGGCTGGGTTCTGCAGCAAGATCGTATAACGTATAGCTAACTGTCTACAGAATCTAACTTCTAACGCTATCTATATTTCAAATCTGTAAAAAATTTGATTGGTTCGCAACTTGACACAATATTAATACACATATAGATATAATTTCAGTATAAATACGAAAAATGTTAGGGAAAAAAGATGTTTGAATGTCGAGCCATTTTCCTCGTTGAGCACATTTTCCGTGTTTACACTTTTTCTGACGAAGGAAAATCTTCAAAAGTGCTTGTTTTTCAAGAATAACTCGCCAATTATTTGTGGCTTCCTGTATTTTCCTAAATAAACATCTGCCTGCGCCAGGTATCCTCATGAGTATTAGAATGTTCAAACCTTACGCCGAGCCGTACAACTCTGCCCGACGTACTGACGCCCTGAAACTTATTCCCGTGCTTCAACTTCCCATCGTTTCTATTTTCGTAGATTCAAAAACTCCATCCTATTCTTCGAATAACTTCCGCTGATGTAATTACGTCTGCGGGAAAGTCATCCCTGCGTATTGCATAGTACCGACTCATTACCAAGCGCCATCGAAATCAGTACTGAGAAGCTATTAAGTCAATTGAAATTATGACTGTACTTTGCTTCCCAGCACTTTCTGAATCATTCGCGTTAGTGCATTTGCACAACACCGCACGCAATACTACAAATTCCTCGAACTACGTCTAGGTCATCGACATATGCGGAATTTTTCATTTCCTTTGGTGTTAGTCGCTGAGCAAAAAGTGCATTTCGGAGATGAGTCAATTGGACTGAAAAATTAGGTGACAAAAGAGTGCAATTGGCCGGATGTGCAGAGTGCGGCGCGGTCCTACGCACAGCGAAAGTTCGCGGTGACCTAGAGCGCATAGATCGTCGGCGAGGGCGGTGCGGAGGTCTCTCATTGGCTATCATATGTCTAGCTCCACCCAAAATCTCGCTGCACTCAGTAGGTCTTGCAACGATTCACTTCTGAGGACCAGCTGGCACCTTCCCCGGAAAAATGCCCTCACGACGAGTTGTATCGTTCTGTCTTCTCCCTCATACTTCACTTTTCACAAGCCACCGTAGCCAGGGCCTGCATGCATCGGATTACCCAGGGTAAATGTGTTGGTGTCGATGTTAACTACAGGCCGTTACATCGTTTAGATCATCAAGGTAAGCGTGTTACGACCAAACAAACTTACCCATCGTTGAGGCGGATGTCAACACGTTGGGTAGTCACCAATGATGCATCCAGGCTTCTAAGCGAATTACGATGGGGTTGAGAGGAGTATCAAAGCATCTACCCCGGGTAATCTCGAATATGCATGCTTGCCCAGAGTCATTGCAAATTGTTCCTGACCTATATGTACTAGGCCATGATCCCAGAAATCTTCCCTTTTTTTTTAGCTGTTGCGATTTGCTCGAGTTTATTACTGTACTACTGCTGATCGATTTTGATGACGTCATGGTGATGCTAGTTCGTCCCCGGTGCGAGTAATCCCGTGGGCTTTAACACGGTTACCGATCGCAGAATTAATCATAAGTGCATTTTTGTGCAAGTTCTCTCTTCTCGCAGAATTTTTCTATAAGTTTCAGACTCGCATTAGAGCTAGAAATCTTAAAGGCAGAGGTCCACCTCGTATTCATGGTTGAGCTAATGGATGATTCTGCATCTCCACGACATGCTGATTCCAGCGGTATACATGAATTGTCCCAAAACGGTCTTTAAACCCGTTTTCCGGGACGGGGTCTGTAACAGTTTGCTAACCCGAGTTGACGTGTGAAGCCGTTGATCTTATCGATTGAACACGCCAAGACTCGTTGGCCACCGCGGCAGCCATGGCAGTCAGCCAGCACAGCAATCGGATTTTTGGAGGATCCGCCTCCGGGCTCCAAAAATGTAGTCATTTCGACCGCTTCAAAAATGCGGCTTTTGTCAAATTTGAGTCTGCTGAAGTACATTACTGGGATCAACATGACCAGAAGGCCTAGGATATGTCTTTAACTCCAACAACGGAATGAGGTGGCCCTCTGCCTTTAAGATCTCCATTTCTTTTTCAATCCATACTTAATGGAAGAAAATTTTTGATAGTGAAAATTAGAATAATTAATCCTATTTTGACAGTATTAGCACTAACCATATCTTGCTCTAAGGAAATAGAAGCTACCAAGGCTTGCTTTGACTCTACATTCGAATTGGAGTTGTAAACGATCAACGAAAAAGTTATATATTACATCTATAATCATATGTAGCGGAAGCTCCATGAATATCAAGAGCATAATTGGAAATTGTATGCAACAGTTTCAAACTTTTTTAATAACTTGCTGATATTATTTTGTAGCAACCGACTAGATTTATATTCTCCAGAGAAATATTAAAAATATCCAGAAAATTCTAATTCCATACAGTAGCCGGATAGCTTTAGCCTGTTACCCTCTTAAAATGTGTTAGCCAAAGCCTAATTGGCCGAATAGCTGTAAGAATACCACACCATCGACTGCTTTGTTATTGGGAATTAGCTGGAGCACATGCGGTTTATTACAAATCTAGTACGTCTACGACCTATTGAGACGGCGCCTTTACTTCCTTGTTTTCCCTGGAAGTAACAAATAAAGGAATTGATAATGGTATATCGGACAGTTGAGCTGAAAATAGGGGAAAAGTTCCAGTCTGGTAGCTCAGAGAGGGCCGGTGGTGTGGCTTTGTCTGCAATTACGACCTTATCACAGTAGCGTTCAACTAATCTAATTTTTGCACTTCTTCATATGTGCCTGTTGTGACAGGTTCCATTTTTATGTTTCCATTTAGTGCAATCCCCGTCCAGACGCATCCTACGGCGTCCTTCCATCGATGGAACCAGTGCGGTCGCAAATGCAGACAAAGTCGCTTCACCGGCTCTCTCCGAGCTAACAGACCATGTGTGTGTAGCTGTTTATCCTCAAACGGATGCCGCCAACTCACAACTGCAAAAGTTAAAAGGTCATTCCGGATAAACCGCTACGTAGCGGTGCTGTTTTTCCGAAAAATTCGGATAAACTGCTACACTGTGGAGCTGTTTATCCGAATATAGTCGAGGACCAAATTGTGTCATTTTCAATGTGTTTTTCAAGAGTTACCGTTTTTGAGTTATCCTAGGCCAACATGGGAAATTCGATGGAAATTTTTCTTCTGCACGTTCCAATGTTTCAACAGCATACAATGTATTGAAAAGAATCTATTCACATGGGCTGCATCTTCAATGAAAACTTGTTTTCAAAAATAATGAATGCCTTTTCACTTAGTTTTCTCTGATAAATAGCGCAACATTTTCTTTAGGTAGGTTTCAACAGATCACGGAGTAACCATGCCCTCATTCATAATTTCGGCAAAGTCATCCAATGCAACTGTTATTTCGCACTATTCCATCTGATCGCAGTGTCCTAAATGCAATTATTCGGGTTGAACCACTCCACAAGAGCCAAATTATCTCATACAATAGTAGGCATTACATGTGCAGGCCATTCTTTAGCAGATGGATGCACTCTTTTTTGTTTTTAAAAACGAAATACTGACTTATAATCCTTTTTCCGGCACTGCAGCTGTTTATCTGTTCATGTAGCTGTTTATCCGAGGATGAAGCTGTTTATCCGGTGATGGAGCGGTTTATCCGGAAGTGTAACAGTTTATCCGAAATAGGCCACTCGCCCAGTGGATAAACAGCTCGCCGACCACAGACCATTTATCCATAATAATTATGAAAATAAAAGGCGAGTGAGTGAAATATACAAAATAAACCACATAAGGGCAGATACATATAATTAGGATCGAATAAATATCGAATAATTCAACAAATCTCATTAACAATTCAAAGCTCGACTCGGGAAACTCGAATATTCGAATAAGTGATTGCGCGAGAAAAAAAAAGTGGCGGGGAAAACGGCGTCATCGATTTTTCCTATCCATCGACACCCAAAGGCTCGCGCAGCTCTTTTCAACCCCTGCCGGAATGATGAATAGCAGGCCTGTGAAAAAAAAAGGAATTTTCTTAATTCCGCGAAGATTCAGAGTTTCAAAGGTGTTCAGCGCACTCAAATATCCCGAATTTGGTCAGAATTTCGAGGTGGAAATTTTCTGGGCCTCTGCTTTTGACTGGAGCTTGAATTTTCCGGAAAGCTTTGGTTAGCGATCCCTTATAGGTTTTAGACCTGTGCGATACTTTTTGCACACATATGTCTTTCTTGAATACCTTTGTTTTGAGAGTCTCCTACAATGGCATTTGAACACAAAAGGCTGCAGTATT
Organism: Ancylostoma caninum; assembly: GCA_037903475.1. NCBI lineage: Eukaryota > Metazoa > Nematoda > Chromadorea > Rhabditida > Ancylostomatidae > Ancylostoma > Ancylostoma caninum. The sequence goes on from JBAJFG010000052.1 coordinate 344,329, forward strand.
CTATAAAATAACATAACATTGTAGTATTTCATAAAATAACGGAGCAATAGGCATAACAATGCTCTTCAAATCAATCACATTTTCAAATATTCTCATATTTGTTCTCAATTACGTAATGCCTAGCTACCTTGACATTTTATAGACTCTTGCGATTAAATCTGTTTTTCACCCAGTAAAAATGTCTTTCGTTCACCTTTAAAACCACTAATGACATTCGAATTTGTGATTAATGGCAGTGTTATGGCAATTACATCCTTGTCAATTACCTTCTAATTTCTTCTTTGCCATTTTTCATCACCAATGCACTGTACTATACGTAATTATCTAGTCAGTTATCATTAAATCTGGCGATGTTTTTGAAACTTTGCCTTTTAACTTCAATCACATCAACGGAAAGGCGTACAGAAGCGTTTAGTTTCAATTTCTATGCTATATTTATAAAAAGATGTGGGTTCTGTGCTCAGTGCATAGATATCATCAAATGGCCGCGAAAGATTCAACATAGGATTAAAATTGTTTTCAGAGCTCCACTTCCTTCTTCGGGGCCCCCCAACGACCCGCACGACCCACTTGGGTGCTTACGAGGGGGTGCAGCCGACGTCTTCAGCTGCAGCCTACCACTATTTCCAGGAAATGGGTCACTACGTCATTTTATGCGGCTCTTGCACTAATTACAAAAGGTCAGCTGTACTAAACCAATGCAGGGTTCACCCATGGGGATTCCTTATTAGGGAGGACCGGTCGTAGCAGCACGCCCACAACAACCCGGCCCGAAACGAGTGCTTCTGAGGAGGTGGCAGAAGAGTAACGATAAGGTTGACTGCATTGCGCAGAGAGGCGGGGCGTTGCCACTGTCCTGCGATTGGTCCATTTCAACAGCCCCAGCACCCAACCATAAAAAATATTACGTGAAAGGGAAGAACAGCTGTATAGGTGTATTATTCGTAGAATAATCAACGCTCATATTCTCTCCACAAAAGCAGACGAGTGACACGACACATCATGGTACAAATTCCAACGACGCACCAATTTGCACCAAATTACACTAATAAGAAAGCCAATTTATGAGTCTTCAATGGTAGGTTTGCACTTTCTATAGGTGGATGCGAATGGCAGGCAGACGCAAACAAAAGGGTTGGGAAAAAACTGGGTTCTGCGCTGGTTTGGGAACTAAACCGGCAAAATTTCAAAAATACATATGCTAGTTTGGGGATCCACACGAGAGGATTTTGAAAAAAAAACTAGAAAAAATCAACTACATATCTGTTCAAAATATCATACCAAATTTTTTTCAAACTCGAGCTTTTGAAAATAAATAATTGAAGGAGGTGAAAATAGAGGCAAAGAATCGAAAATAAGCTAAAACAAACTCACCCCCTCCCTCCCACGCATCTCAGTGTAGGCCACTATTTTTTAGTGATTTGCAAACGATTCAGGAGAATGAGGTGTAAGCTGGAGCTTCGTTGGGTAGTTCATGTCACCCCAAAATTCTAGAAAATCGCCGTTTTCTCTCCAGAACTACGTTGCAGACTAGTCAATGTGCTCATATAATTCAATAAAAAAATTGTATTGCACGCAATTCTATTTACCGTAATCCTATTAGACCAACGTACGACATGTTCCTTATGGAGTTATGAGTAATTTACTCACAACAACTAGTGAGTGGGGTGGAAAGACCCAATTATGGGAGCCTCACTAGCGATCACCAGACAGCAGGTGAAATCTGCGAAGCCCGCCGCCGAACTTCCCCTCGGCAGTGATCCCCTTCAAAAGGCGGAAATTTTACGAATACACTAAAAATTATACCTCATAAATCTCTTCCAGGGATTTGAAAAATCCATGTCACGGGGCTTTTGAACCCCGCCGTTCTTCGTCTTTTCTTTTGGAGGCACGCTTGCGTTACAACAATCCGTGGGTGGTTATTTTTGCTGGGCAGCATGGAACTCGTGTTGCCGGGGTGTTCTAATGATTATCCCTTAAGCTTTTCTTATCTGCTTAGCACATAGTTCACTACCCATGCGACCAGCACCTCAGCACTCCTGTGGATCTCCCCAAGGAGCTGTTACTTCCTTCCAAAGACCACTCAACCATATTGCTCACTCGTTTTTGCGCTATTATTGTCGTGACACTTGTTATTACGGTATTTGTTTACGTAGGTGCCATGTTGCTATAGGAAAAATAAGCAAAAGTGGCAACGAAAACAACATCTTATATGGGAAACTACAAGATAAAACCTGGCAACAAGGTTTAGCTGGCGTTTATATCCGTTTATACTGATAAGACGCTGATTACATCCGCTTGAGTGCATGGCTAGGTTTGTAGTCGTCGCGGTTCTCGTGACGTCCCTTCCAATTATGTATTCTGAGCGCAACACGTGCGTAGTCTATTCAATTGTGAACCCAAGGAACGTTTCACGCTTCTCTGAATAAGGAAGAAGAAACGAACTTGGAGCAGCTGGCGCAAATGCTTTGACATGTTAGTTACTTCTAAGGAGCTTTTTTTTAATTCAGGGGTGTGAGATATCGAAATTTCCGAGTTTAATTCCTATATGTTTTGTACGTCTTCTGCTTGGTATTATTCATAAATACACCAGTATCTGAGAAATTTCCGCAATCACTCCCACTCCAAAAATTATTTTTTGAATGGCCGAGTCAGCTGGATTATGGAGTATTCATCCCCAGTCCAACATCTGTCCATTTTCGTGATAGTTGTCCCATGCAAACAAATACGCGCAGCGTCAGCTCCTTGTCCCGTGTCGAAATTAGTAACGAACAAAATATCGATGTTTGAAAGGTCACCTGTTCACCACCACCTTAGAAACCATTTCTTGGAAGTTGGGATCACGTGAATTCGAAGTATTCGAAAAATTGTATGGTCTTTATATCGTCCGTTCAATGCGGTACCGGACTGTGCTAGTTGTCCTACGAATAAAGAAGACACGCAGCATCAGGCCATTGCCCTGTGTCTAGACTAGGAAAACAATTGTTCAAGATTCGGAAGATTTCCGCGAGCACACCAACTTTAAAGCCTTTTTTTGAATCCTTGGATCATCTGGATTCAAAAATTTTGGCCTAATGTTCAGCACCAATACATTTTGCGCATCTTCTATTCTACTCACGCAGACGTGCGCAGCGTCAGACCTTTGTCCCGTGTCCAAATTAGAAACAAACGAGCGATCAATATTATATAGAAATGCGATGTAACTCTACAGCTTCCTGGTGACCTAATGCTGTTGTTAACCTACTCTCACTGGAAAAAAAATTGAAAACAAAAGTTTGTATATATTTCTGCATCGAGACGACGCAAATGCGATGTTCGCAGTTAGCGAAGTTCCTATAACCGCTGTGTCAAAACATTAGCAGTGGAGCGAGCTTTCATCATTCCTGTCTTGGCAAAACCCTTTGGACTTTAAATCCCCCACGATAAGCAACACCTCTGGAAAACACAACACCTCTGGAAAACAATCTTGAATGATATTATAAGAAGTCTTTGAACCCTATAATGCCTAAGCAATTTATTTCAAGGTTGTTATGGTCTGCAAGGCGCAGATCACCATGGTAATGTCGCTATTCTGCTTTTTCAACTGATCGCCATGTGTGTTTATCTGTAAAATTACCGTGCTACCGTACGCTCTTTTTTAATCGTAGTATTAGTGTCGGATAATTAGTGCTAATTGCCACTTAACTGCTAATCTGCTCTGAATTACAGACCGCGACACAGTAGCTGTTATGATGTCGTTTCCAGGCTAGGTACAGCTTTGTTCCAGAGTGCGCTCGTGTAACTTTGCTCTTCGCTCCGCCCACATGCACCGCCCCCATTTGCTGTGAGGTCCTTGTGCTTGGTCCCGTAGCGAAATCTCTACGTGACAATATGATCGTTTCCTTCCTTCTTGAGTTTGGAACACGGGGAGGAAATCCAGATCCAAATCAGATGTGTCTTCATTGTTCCCGCCTTTGTTGTTGAATTTTTTTCAGGGATTTTTTTTTCAGGAATTTCTGGGGTTTCTGCGTTTAAAATCCTATTCTGATCCTTATAACTGTCCCTGAACTGCTAGTATAGCAAAAGAAAGGACGAATTTGAAAAAAAAAACTGAGTAATCACAAGACTATGAAGCAATCTTTGTTGTGCCTATCGCGCTTGTCTGAATATTATGCATACAATTGCTATTCCCTGGATGAAATGAGTATCACACATCGAGGCTTTGTTTTCGCTACAATCTCCGTTGAATCGTGTTTCCCACTAGAAAAAATACCCATCGTCGCAACGAAATTTTGTAGCGCTTTTCTGCTATTCTACTGATTCAGCGCGTATTCTGAATTGAGTTGAATTGTTTGCTTTGCAGATTAGGGCGTTCATTCATTCATTCATTCATTCATTCATTCATTCATTCATTCATTCATTCATTCATTCATTCATTCATTCATTCATTCATTCATTCATTCATTCATTCACTCATTCATTCACTTACCGTGGGCAGGAGCAGCCAAGGTGGGAGGGACATGGAAACAAATGAGTTCATCGCCACTTTCGGAACCCGAACAAACGCAATTTCAACGGGTCAGTCGCCTTTAAAAAATAAATTTCCGAGTTATAATAGTAATAATAATAAGGAATTCAGAAAAAAAGCTAACGCAAGTTTTTTTTATTTATTTTATAAAGCAGTTTCATAGTAAAACTTTCGACAGTTTTCTTTTGGAAGGATAGCGTTCACTCACTGTTTCATTCATTCGTTCTCTCATTCTTTCAATCATTCATTCACTCCTTCATTCATTCATTTATTCATTCATTCTTCTTCAAACTATTACACACATATGAAGCGGGAGTTGCTTGTCTGAAATTATTCAAGGAAACTCTCGAATTCTTTCATTTCTGTTTCTTTCCACATTTTGCTATCACGGACATTACGATATTTGGTACAGTTTAAAGGAAAGAAAAACATAAGAAACCAGAAAAAAAAGAACGAAATTACTTGCTCAGAAGCTCTTTCTCTTTCGAATATGAATCACTGTTGTTTTCTACAAGTAGTGGTCTTCGACGCTTCTCTTTCACTGTATAAATAGAAATGGATAATGAGGACTTTTTCTACTGACTCGTTGAGTTGCGCCTTTTCCGCATACGAATGTTTTCATCACGTCACTTGTCTTCATCATTTCTAACATTCCGTCATTTTCACTTTCTGTACTTTGTGACATCAAAGTTATTCGGCTGTACTTTGCGCACAAGTGTAATGAGGCTACCGCCCTCAGGTGTTCATCTTCATGACAAGTGCTTCACCTTGAGTGCTCTTGAATTCAGACGACCTCTTCCTTCCGCTGCGGTGTTTCGCTTATTTCCACCACTATTCCAGATAATTTTTCGTTTCCTTCACAGCTTCTCATTACGGGTTGTGGATATTTATCTACATGTATATTTGTGTATTTATTCATTTGCTCATCTTAATAGATCACACCGCAGTCCTTTACAATGAAGGTAAGGTGAGGAAAATGCTTTTGCAGAGATAGAATATGTATGGATTTTTGGGTGGGAAAGGAAGAAAATCCAATCTTTGATTTAGAAAAAAAAAATCTTGGATTCTTAATTCATATTCATATCGCCAAAATTTTTTACAACATTTTCTAAATTTTCGTTGCGAGTGAGTACTGGGTAAGTAGCAGTTTCTTCTCTTGAATTATAAGTACAAGTCCTGAAGGAGCTGCGGGAGTCGTCAAAGTTAGCATCCAGAACATTATTTCGTCCTCCAAACAATGTTCCGTGAAAAATGTCGAAGAAAATGGAAATCGTCTCATTCCTTCGCGCCTCCTCCTCGTCTAGTCGGTGTTTGCCTTATTTGCGGAAATAGTTGAAGGTAGATGCACAGAGATAGTGGAGCAGGAATACGGAACTCTGATTTTGAAGACAGATAATGAGGGCACGAAGTGCAGGATTTCGGAGATGCAAAGATCCGAGGAGGTGCAAGCATTTCTCCACGAATTCCTTCAACTAAAAACAAGACATTCCACAAGTCCCAAAAATATATCAACACATGCAGTTGATTGCTTTTTCAGGTAATGTTCTAAATCTTTCAAATCTTTGGAAGATTACGAGAAGAGTTTTCATTGAAAATTCAACATATTTATCTCACTAACCTTCACAATTAACTGTAGTGTTACCTAACATTGATCGCTTTGATAAAAAGTACATATCTCAGTCAAAACCAAGGCCAAGCATGTGGGATTTTTCAAGACGGGTCAAGACAGTACTTGGATCTGATCCATGTAACCCCTTCACTTTACGTACACAGAAATGTTCCCAACCACCTACAGATGTCCCAGGATTAGAAAAAGAGGATCCATTCATCTTTGTTCGCTTACACGCTCCACTGGCGCTGAACATCTCTTTGCCCTTCCTCCTCTTAGCAGCTCCAGACACGAAATTGTCATTTTCAGGCTATATCCCAGCCTCTTCTTGCTATTCTTCTTGTTGAACCTCTACCGACGTCAGCATGGTCACCGTTCATGTTTTGCTCAAATACTTTTGCATACTTTTACCCTTTTTAGGGGGAAAATAACACTGTCCCTAACATTACAGCTCTTAGAGATCTTTGTAAGGAAGGGATGTGACTAAAGGACGTATTTCTACAGAAGATGAGCAAGTGCCCTGTTGGTTCACCGCAAAGGATTAGTCTAGGAGATTTTCTATCTCTTCTATCTCCATTTCTGTGACAAGTGCATTGCCACTGAGCCCAGAGCGAAATTTGTGGCGCATTAAGGCTATCAAAAAGCGTTCATGGATGCTGTGTCCAGCAACCCGTATGCACATGCAATTCGCTGCAAAAATACTGTAAAACTGCATAGAAAACCTACTTTTGCACCTACTCCCCATACTAAGCACTTCGAAGCGTGATTACCTCCACTTATGAAGCACCTCGTTCATTACGTTCTTCCGTTCAATGCCTGAAAAGGCTTCAAATTTCCTCGTGCCTTATCTATAGCCATTATCATCTACTTCCTACTTCCCTCTCGTTGCTTAGTTGTTGTCCACAGAACAAGCTCAACTCATTTATGTTGGTCTAGGCATTACGTGTGTTAGGTAATGAGCTCCCCCAGGAAGTATATATAAGCCACAGAACAGGCACTTTTCCTCACGCCTACCCGAATGCAGCGGCTAGTAGTGCTGCATTATGACGTAACATTACAGTAACCTTGGTTTTTCACTGGTTTCATTGTTCCAAATGTCACTAATTACAAGGCTGCACCTCTTTGTTGTACTTTTTGTCGCTTCGTTGTTCTGTGTAGATTTCTAGTTTCGCTTTTGTGAACGAAGAGTACAGTACATAGGCGTATTTTTTGCTATATATATATCCTATGCTGGAAAACCTGTACATAAATGAGCTTCTACTTGACTGGACCCGCTAGCACTCGTCTCGCTGCACTCTGGTTGGCTGCGCATCCACACATTTTCGAGTTATCAGCGTTCTCGCTCACGATGGAACACTGAGGCTCCATTTCCAAATCTGTCCAAACCAGTGATGCGGCGTATGTGAGCGGGCTCACTTTGCTGGATTCTCCTGTTTTCTCCCCCTTTTTTTTCTTAAATTTGTGCCAGAATTTTTTTCCAAGGGGCCATACCTTCTTCTCTGATAAAATCGCAGAAACGTCGGCCATCATGACGAGATTTTTAGTAGTATCCTTATGCGGCTTCTAGATATCCACACAAGTTCTATAACCTGTTCCACTGTGGACGATAGATGAAGAAGCATCAGAGTGAGAAAGAAAGCGCGAAAGTGCACAGCATCTGGAGAGAGTGACGAGAAAAGCAGGCAGTACACACGACATATGTATATTTGAAAAACTGTCTTTATGCCGCAAGTTTTCCTAGATGGTATGAGGCACTCAATCTTAAAATTTACAAGAGTATACAACTCACGAAAGTGCATGTGATGCATTTCCCGCGTAGCAGTGCCCTAAACTATAAACAAGCCAGCGTTTACATATATGGTGCTGCTTCCTAGGATTTTTAATTGTCTCCTTGGAATGCTCTTTTCCTCTCTTTCCTTTCCAAACGCTGTTCTTCCTGGAAAATACTGCTTTTCTCCTGCGATGCTGGAATTCTGTTGCTGGGTTGGTGATTGCTTCTGAAGAGCTACTGAGCATCCCTCCGGTTTAGAATATATGAGTCACCCGACCGAGAAAAAAATTAGAAATGAACGTTGCTTCAAAACGCCTGTTATTTATCACATTTACTGCAAAAGAAAATTACTGTTGCGAAGAATATATATTTCACTTTTTGGTTCTGTTTCATCTGTGACGAGAATTGGAGACTAATTAGACGAAGAAGCAACAAGTGGACAAACTGAAAGCTTACCGTTTAGCGCTGAAATTGCAGTTCAGTGCGCATATACTCACTCAACTGTGATCGCTATTGAAATTGGCTGTGACCTTCTTGGGAACGCTAATATTTCTCGATGATTTTTCTTCATAAGTGCTAAAGTAATTAATTATGCAGTCAGCTGAGACCACAACTCTCCGCCTCTATGAGCTACTATTGTCTGCTGATGAACACTGCCATTGTCTTCTTTGCCACTTCATGAACACGAATTCTTCTTAGAAATTTTCCATTCCTTCCATAATTCGAAGAACGACAATCTTCGTCGCTACTTCCTCATTATCACAGCCGAACTTTACCTGTTCCTTATTGCAGTGTTACGTTTTTTTTTTTCTGCTATTACCTCAATGAAGGGCGCACTTTTGTCGCTCTTTCAAATAATTTAGTTGTGTCGTTTCAGACGTTGTGCCGTTCTTCCTTCGAGTTATGGTCTGCTTCCGAATGATGAAAGTTCAGTATGTGTGCGTGATGCCTGCCTTTCTCGCTGGCCTCTCGAATGTCAGACACTTTTCGCTCTTTTTCTCTCTGATATCTCTGGAACTTTCTTCACAACTGAAACTATCCATATGAATTAATTTTCTGCGTCATTCTGCGAATTTATTTTCACTTTCCAACTTCTATTTTAACGAAGCTACTTGCCTAGCAGAGCTCAGAAACAACTGTACAGAAGAACTGTACAGAACTGTACTTCAACGGTCGAGTCCTGCTCGCACGCGCCGCAGCACATGCAGCGAAGCGCTCTGACTGTCTGCGCATCCACACATTTCATTACCACTGTTTTACTTCCTGTCCTAACCCTGCCCAAGGGAAGATTAGAGTTTTCTGTTGCCTATATTCTGTTTCAAACGCGACTATAATTTAGTATTCGGGCATATTATCTGTTTTTCTCTCCACTCTCTCGAATTTCTGGGCACTTTCTCGCTCTCTTGTCATTTTTCCATTTCTCTTCACTAGTGAAACACCCTATACTCATGAAGATTTCTCCTCTTATCTTTTCATGAGCTATTGCATTGCTCTTTTTTTCTTTTGTTCTCGAAACTGTTTTATTTTCTAGGTGAAATCCCACAAATCCAATGCTCCTGAGTAGTATTTTTCTGGAACGAGCTCCAGAGAACTACATAGAATTTTCTCATGCTTAGTCACAGATGGATGTCAATTATGCGGCTTTTGTTTCGGTCCTTAATCTCGTAAGCCATGTGTCGCCATTATTCCTTCTCCATAACACCCGTAGCAGCAACAATTCCGTGTTTACCGGCCGTTTTCGTTCGCATTTTGCTTCGTCTGTGGCCCCGGGTGGAAAACTATCCCACGCTTATGCGATTATCGCCGTCGTTTGCAATTTACGTTATTTACTTTGCGTAATTTATTGCTACAGCGATCGAATGTGTTCATTTTCAGAGGGTTGTACCCATGAGTGTCGGGGATTTGTTGGAGGACTCGCTCGACGTGTGCGACACCTCACCCTCGGACTCGTTCACGAGAACTCAGTTTCTGTTTCGTGCCTATCTGATGCCGGTCACCTACCTTTTCGGTATCGTCTCCAATTCCATCAATGTGATCGTCTTCTCGCAGAAAACGGTGAGGTTTTTCCCATTCCCCCTTCTTTTTCCTTTTTTCTGAGAATCTTTCCCACTCAGCTGAGCCGGCCAGCTGGCAGTAATTATGACTAATCCCGTCGGGAATTCCTATGTCACCTGTTTATCAGAATGGGGAGGCGCGAGAAAGCAATTGGAACCCGGGGCACTCTAGTGCGTGGTGTTCGTGTACTGATTGTTTTGCGGTTCTCGCGAGGGTTTCGTGAAAAAGAACTGGGGAAGTGGAGGAGATTGAAAAATCGCATTAGAGAGACTCCCAAAGAGTACACGGTGTCGTTAACTTGCATCGTCTTTGAAGTAGATGTGTGTACTTCCCGGAAATAGTTTGGAATCTATTCCTACGTATGCAAGTGCATCTGCCACAAATAGCATTGTGGTGGGTGAAACTCTAGGAACTGGAAAGCTATGTATAGTGCTTTGATTTAACCTGCACTGGGAATGGGAGCAAGTTTGAAGGCAGAGACGAAGAGATTTACAGTGGACGGCAATGGCGGTGGCCCATCTGCGTTCTCGAGAAGGACGCAGCGCAACCGCGCCGCGCGCGCCGGGATCTGTGTCGTCTGCTGCCGGAATCCTATTTCTAATCGCCTTCTTCCCGATTTGGTCAAAAATCCTTACAAGCGGACAGAAAAGCTCTAGATATAGCATAACAGCAGCAGAAAACATTGTTTGCGACGCGGGCGGCGCGGTTGCGCGGCGTGCTTCTTGAGGCCGCGGATGAGTCACCGCCATTGACATCCACTGTATACTATGAAAAGATGCGATATATACTTGACGGAGCCATTGTGGTAAACTCCTCTGGTCCGGACCCTTTCGCATGCGCTGCGTCAGCCGAGTTAAGGCACTCGGATTGTCTGCGCATCCGCATATTCCACTTAAATCGCCGACCTCGTCCTTGACCAATCTATACCCTAATGTGATCAGGGTGGAGTGAAATGCTATTATATGTAGTGCAAAAATTGTAGATTTATACATAAATTATAACTTCTCGCTTTTCATTGTGGATACTACATATAAGATCGCCTTTTTCATTACTCGAGCGATGCAATGGTGTATTTCACTCCATTTATAGTTTTCTCAACAGTATCGTACAAATTTTAGAGTATAATTGCAGAAATTGTGAATTTTCCTGTTAGGAACACGCTTTTGATTCATAGCAAACCTGGGCGCTTAGTGTTCTGAGATATCTTTTTTTTGCCTTCACACTCCCCCATTCCCTTCTTCTTCTTTCCAAATGTTACTGTAGAATTTCGCTGTGATACTTTTTTGCTCTTTTTTTGCCTTCTTCCGAATCATGCTAATGTTAACAGATTAACCAGAACTTTGCGTGTTTCACGTACTCAAATGCCAAATGACAGAAATGTGATGAGGGAAACCACTCCATTATTTACTAATTTCATCCTCTGAATATGAAATATGTGTCAAAAATATATTTAACTTATATCAGCGCTGGTCAAGATAGGTATTCGTCCTCTGTTGGGGGAAAATATTTTGTCATTTATAGTTCTGTACTATACAATCTTTTTATCCGGTCTTAGGCTATAAAACAATTTTTTCCTACTCGTCTAGGCATTTTTCGAGCTGAATTTTGCGTGAAAACGCGGCTAGTATAAGTAGTCGCATGTAATTATGTACAGGGTTTTTGAAAGAAAATAATTCACTAGAGCTCATTTCTACCGGTTCATTTTCTTTTCAACGAGGATGATGCCGGAGGAAATTGGAATTAATTGATACTGGCAAGAGATGTTGCTCTGGAATTCTCGGATTTGAGATAAAATTTTGGGTTTGAAACTGGTCCAAAGAATACTCATCGAACAACTTTCCTTAGAATCAATTATAATATTTCCTAGCTACTGAGGTGTATGTCCTACTAATTTTCTTGCCTTAATTTAATCAGTACTAAACCAAGGAAAAGGATACTCATAGACTTTCTGAGCCAACTAATTTTCCAGATGCGTAGCCAACCAGTCAACTGGTTCTTCCTAGTACTGTCGCTTAGCGATCTCACCATGCTCATTGCTTCCTTCTTTGTCTTCTCCGTGCCAGTTTACGCCGAAGTATCAGATGACGTCGGTGAGTCTTCACGCTAATTTCTTTCCTATAACACATGAATAATCTTAAAATTACAGGCATGGCTCGCGCATCGGCAATTCTCATAGTGTGGTTTTATCCGCTTGCACAGACTGGCCTCACGATGTCCGTGTATCTCACTATATTAGTTTCGGTGCATCGTTTCTTGGGAGTGTGTCATCCGTTCCTGGTAAGAATTTGATTAGTTTTTCCTACAAAGCAGCTGCTTTATAGAGACATGTCTTATAATCTCCGATTTATCGGGATTTGGGTTACTTAGAAGAATGTCCTGTGATGTTCCAATTGCTGGGATTTGGGTTACTTAGAAGAATTTCCTGTGATCTTCAATTGCTGGGATTTGGATTACTTAGGAGAGGGGACTACCAGAGACTTTATATTCACTATAGTGCAGACCTACAAAACAGCATCAGGTGTCATTGTCCGGGACTGCATGCATGTATAGTTCGTTGCAATAGGGAAGATAGTTGGAGAGACGTCAGAACGCAAAAGATGCGCAGGAATTGGAGACGGTGACGAGAATGGCCGAGCCGACAAAATCTACTAATGGACTTAATATACATATAAGTATATACCTTATAAAGGCCAAATCGAAGCGTTCTGGAAGTTCCACGTCAAGTTGTATTCGAGCAAGAAGGTGATAAAAAAATGCTACACTTTCATCGCCCTCGAGACAGACTGTACTATTTTATATGTGTAGTAGTAATTATTACTTACCTGTTCTGCGAACACCACACCAACAATTACGAGAAATGCGAACCGTTCACGCCTTTCGTCAACACCGGCATTATGAGCGCTGGATATAAATGCTTCGGGGTAATTTGCTAAATTCCTGGAATCCTCTGAATCACCATTCTCGCGCACCAGCGTTACAAGAAAATTACAGCTTCTTGCCTGATTTCTGCTAGCTGCACTAACATTCGAGGAATAACGTCAGAAGTTACAGAGATTCATAGATCATGCGATGTCTCCTTTCTCTCTAAGACGAGCTATCATTCTTGTTTTCTATTCAATGAAGTTGATGAGGGCTAGTCTATTCAATGGTAGTGCTAGTTTAGTTCAACTACATATCAAAGACTCATGAGAACTGGCTCCCTCTAACCAGTTTGTTTTGCATTCTCAAAAAGTGTCTTGTGATTATCAACTGCCTCCGTTAGAATTAATTGCGAAAATTACAATGCTAATATGGAATATTAATCAAAATGAAATACCCATGGCGATAAAAGTGCACCAACGACACCACACCTGGCTATGGTAATGCTTTTCAGATTCGAAGAGTCTCAAATTCGTCGGCTGTCAAGGGAGTGATCGTTTCGGCAGTGGCGTTCGCATTCTTCTTCAACACAAGTCGATGGTTTGAGCTGATGGCTGTGCCATGCTATTCGAAAAGGCACGATAGGTAGGCATTTTTTCTTATTAGTATCACTTCCTCAGAATGTGATAAGATGTAACGGTTGGGTTTCGTGTTAGAATGTGAAAAGAAATGCAGCTGTCCTTGTGAATTACCCCCGTTACATGCGTCAGACAGTGTTGTTCAGAGCCTGTTTGAGTAGAATTCAACGATTCATTAGTGCTATCCTGCTTTAGTAGCCTTTCAGCTAATATAGGGACAGATTAATCATTTCAGTAGTTGAGATTTTAATTCAATAGGTTCTGTACACCAATATAACCAATTTTCAGAGAATCGCTAGTAGTCTACCCTACAGATCTAATGGTGAATAGCGTATACACGGTGGTGTATCGCAATGCAGCCTACACCATGGTGATGTTCTTCTTACCGTTCGCCACCCTTACATTTGTGAATCTTCGAATTATTGGTACTCTTAAGAGTTCATACAAGTAAGTATACATTTTTAGTATAAGTTGAAGAAAAAAACAAGTTTGGCTTCTAAAACCGAATTTGATGATTCTTCAGAATGCGACGGATGATGACCATGCATCCTCGAAAAAGAAGAGAAGGGAAGATTGCTGCCGATACTGTGACTATCTCTCGACCGGAGACGAACTCAAACACCGCCACGGTGCTGGCTCCGAATTCGAATCAACCGGTGAACAGCAGCGGAAATGGTGGGTTTTATAGCATGTTTATAATTTGTGCATATTTTTGAGCGCTAATTGTCGGAAGAAACCCTGCTGACCCTTACCAAATAATGTAGAACTTTGAGAAGAACTGCCACCCCTCTTTTCCTTGCAAACCCCTTTTCTGCTTATTTTTCTAGTAGAAAGTATGCAGATCAACGTCTGAACACGAAATTCTCAGCTGATTTGCTGCCAGCGATAACAGCTACTTTTTTTGAACTCCCCAGCAATCATAGACAACACGGAAGGCTATCCTGCCCACTTCAACGGGAATACAGTGCGTTTCATAAGTATAGACGCACCCCAGAAAATGCCGGTACCCAGTTCATCACAGTTTCATGAGAAAAGTTACAAATGTCAATCGATTCGGCATGCCAGAAAACCTAACATTTCGCTGTTTCACTAGTGATTATGGAAAATACGGGACAGATTTGGCACATCACCATTAAATGTGCCGTTTCATAAGTATAGACGCAGTCTATGAGAAAATACAAATAAATCTTATCTTCAGGGAAAAAAATGGGCTCAATATTTTGATGAGAACTAATATGCGTCTACAGCGTAAATCTGCATTTCAACTTGGATCACATCGTTTTGGAGCGAGGCTGGGGCAGCTAAAAGATTTACATGCTGTAGGCTGGCGAAATCGCAGGATCTCCGGGTAGGGGGAAGGTTCTTCGGGGTCCACCTGCAAATATGTATAAGATATTCAGTCCTACAATCGACGGAAGAATTTTGGTATGTAAAAGAAGGCATCGCATCAAAGACGCTGTCGCATACCCTGCCTGAACTCGAAGCACATGATGAGCATTAATGGTGTCTGAGCCTTTGCGTCGGCTCCATCATGCAGTGAAGGGGTTAAAAAGGCATTTAACCGCTGCATCAGCATTGCACATTGTTGACTTCATCTCAAACCTCGGGTTATCCCGTTCCAAAAAGCTTCACAGCCTTGTTTGCCCGGAAGGAGCGTGGTGATCGCCATGTCGAAAAAACGAGTTGGTTGTTTTGGATCTTTTGAAAGCTCATGCTATGTTTAAATGATTTTAAGGAATGAGAAAAGCTTTAATTGGACTGTATTATAATCAATGCACGCCGCTGGGATGATATACAAGAAGAGTCAGACTCTCTCAAAACGAGCACCTTTGGAGGTAGGCGCTGCCAAAGTTGGAGATGTTTGCTCCCATAACGACATCCTCGATATTATTTCCATTTCTACATAACCGAATTCCTCAAATCACAAGAGCACCTTTAGTGTCCAATTCTTACATTTTCTTGCAGCACACAGAAGGAGAAACCTCACTTTCCATCAAAAACCGACGTGACCTATTCCAGTCGCTCAACAAATAAGCATTTTGAGAAGCCCTGTTCAACGGTACTATCTGCCTTCTAATACTAGCAACATCGAACATCATTGGAGCATCCTACCAAATGACATTCATGGCCGGAACCGAACATCTTCCGGCACAACAAATCTGAAAAATGCTATTGTCTGTACTAAGAGCCGTTTTGATTGCCATTTGCTAGAAGGGGTGGGTAAATCTATGCCAACCCATGTTTTCTGAGTTGCTTGAGAATTACGGAGACCTATCAGCTACAAATCTGCAGTTGCAAGGAAGTTCCTTCTGCGAAATCACCGATTTCTTAAAGTGCGTCTATACTTATGAAACGGTCCCTAGGAGGGGGAAGTGCTGGATCTACCTATATTTTTCCATAGCTTTGGGAGAAACGACGGAGACAAGGGTTTTTGGGCACGCTTATTCGATTGGCACTCGTGGTTTTCTCCAACAAGTTACGTGGAACTGTGTACCAGTGTTTTCTGGGGTGCGTCTATACTTATGAAACGCACTGTATTAGCTCTAGAAAAACATAAGAACGACATGGTATGCACTGGTTGCCCTGAAAATATTAGGATAAACGCGCGAAATTGAAAATTTATCTCTCACAAAGCAGGAAGTGGACTTTCTGGTAAATAGCAATAGCATTTGTGATTATGTGGTTCAACCACTATATGAGAGCAAAGGTCATAATTGCTATAAAACTTCGGGGCAAGAATTTGTTTATAGTAGAAGTTCTCGTCTTTGTATTCCCTGGTCGTTCAGGGATTACTTCCTATGTTGCTTCAAATTCAATTTTTATTCTGTCTTGCAAGGCAATTTGGAGTAGGAAGCTGTGCCTGTTTGCTCTTTCAATATGTGCAGTGATCCATGAAATAGTATTTCTTCTTCAGAGCGGAAAGAGAACGGTGTCACAGTGATGCTAATGGCGATCACCACTGAATTTCTTTTATTCAACCTACTTGCATTCGCCAACAATGTTCTGGAGTTGACTGGAGCGTACGGGCATTCTCAATTGGAAACACTTCTTGTCGAGGTGAGGACGGCCACATTTTCATGTAGATCTTCACTTTTTACATTTTATTTCTGGTGCAAACTGATTTTCTGAAAAAATGGTGGCAAATTTTGTTGGTTGAAATCCACCCCCAATTCGCTTTTATCGAATTGAGCGAGGTTTATAAAATTAGTTCACAAGGATATTATTTCCAATGATTTGTTGTTCATATGAGGATTTATTTCCTATTTTCAGGTTTCTACCTTGCTTGTCAACATAAATGGTGCCTCAACAATAGTTATTTACCTCATATTTGGTAGCAAATATCGTGCGCTTTTCATTGAGGTAAGAGAAGATGATTTCATTTCCGGCTGTAAAGGACACTTATCGCACAGGCATTCCCCTTTTAAGCCTTGCGAGAAACATCAACGCATATTCAGCGCTATTAATATCGGAACACATCAAGGTCGAACTAGGCACTTAAGTGGAAACGAACTCCGGACACCATAGGACTTGCCAGTGATCTAGAAGTTTACGAGCGACACGTAATTAAAGGCAGCACCCACGGAAATTTTCGTACCTGAGATTCTGATCGTTTTGGAAGCTTAACAATTCTCTCAACAATTCTACAAAATAAGAGCACGGAAAACTCAACAGTTTCTAAGATATAACAGTTGAATGTCCAAGCAGGATCAGCGTGGGGTCGTTCGATCGAGTCGTAGCGGCAGCGGAGCGTTGCTGCCAGGTGATCAAGTAGCCACCCATTTCTTTTCTTGTTACCAAAAAGCTCATTTTACTCCTTAGCTCTCCTTTTTCGCATTATCTTCCACAGCAAAATTTTCTACTTGTCATTTTAGCGCGAATGCACTTGCTTATTTACTAGTGTGACCTGATTTTCCAATTATTCCAATTTATTTCAATTTCGAATTCTTTCATCGTATTGGGATCATTTTAGAATTCATCAGTGTTTTTGCGACATCTTGACTGGTTATGCAATCTTTTTTAAACATTGTTTCCTTCCATGGACTTCAGAAACACTGCAAAACAGTGCAAAAGACCGATTTTGCCAACAAAACAGCTGATAAAGGAGGCAGCGATATCGACTTTTTTGGATCGGTCCACAGCGAACAAGTCGCGCGACTCAGCCCAATCTGCTCAAAAGCGATGATCTGAGAGGTTACAGAAAATGGGGATTTTGAAGGTTTCGACTGTTTTCGGCATTGTAACAATTTTCAGCGCATGCGGTTACCTCAAATTGTGCCGAAATCTAGAGATCCAAAATTTCCGTGGGTGCTGCCTTTAAATACACGGACGAAGGGAAATTTCCATTTTTTCCACGGAATCTCCGCGAGAGCAGGCCTGCCATCACAATAGGCCAAAAAGAAGTTTTTTTTTCCTTCGATTATGGAGTTACATGTAGGATTCCCTGTGATACTAGCCTAGCTAGCGTCTTAGGCAAAGTTTCTTATAATTAGGCTCGGACTGGGTATTTATACTACAGGGTGCGGCCTATGTTTCCGGACAAGAACGTTTCTTTATATATCATGTGAAAGCGATCCAACCAAAGCGATTTTTATCATGACAACAATAATTAGGACACTTAAAAGCATACTACGATTGATGCCCAAACTGATTAGTTCTAGAACCATTACAAGCCGCCAAGCACCTTGCCGAATTTCCTGGAAAGGCCGCGATGTTTTTGACAGCGATTTTATCCGAGAAATGTTTTAGCGGGAGTCCCGGAGGATATAGAAACTCTGTAGGATTCAGATAGGATACGTTTGGTGGCTATATCTTCTTTCCCTAACAAGGAACAGCTTTTTGCCTATGGTCAAAAGTTGTTTTGCCTTCGTAGCCTGGCACTCCTGTATCGAAACTTGTACAGAAGTTAGGTGTAGGGAGTACCTGGGATGGAAAACCCGAATGCTAGGCCCACTGGGCCTCGCGGTCCATCGAGGAGGCAAAAATATGGAATCAAAATTTCTTGGACGAGGACATAAGCCGCACTCTAAGCCCATCCAGCTGGGTGCGTCAGTACTGCGTCCGAAGCACGACTCAGGCGAAGTTTCGTATCAGTTCCGACGCATGCACTTACTTGCGGAGGGATTTTCCATGAAAACCGGTAAATATGGCAGGGAATACCGCACATCTCACCTGCGTCTGCGATGCGTCAGAGGTGTGTCTGGGCCTACCCTTCATCACATACATATGTAGTCGCACGCGGGGCAAACGCATGCATCTAGTCGAATTTCCCATTACGACGACAGTCAGCTACAAAGCGGTACGGTGATAAGTATCCATAGTCCATTTCGCGACAGATGATGGCAGCTATGTTGAGTACTTGTTTCAGCTGCTCCAAAAAGCTGGCATTCCTATTTGTACGGATAGAAAGAAGTCCATGTACACTAGTACGCCTCACTACGAAACCACACAACTACTGGATTCGAAAAACGAGGAGAGCAAATGGAAGGTACGGTCACATAATAAATTCAGTGCAGACTAGCCTTTTCGTGCATTCATGATCCTTGCTGCTAGTAGATCCTAGAACAAGTTGCGTTCTCTTTTTCTAAATGTCTGGATGAGATCGGTCGTATGGCATTTCTTCACATCATTACTCTTGTGAAAGTTTAGCCAGTAATCCGGTATTAATCGGATCTTCTGAAGAATGCCAAAAACATTAGCGAACAATCCTCAAAGCTACTGAATTAATTGTATGCTCTCCAAATCTTGTCCATTTGTTCAAGAGGTGGTATTTTCAGAGTATTCGATCAAATAACGCTAGTGAGGTGCAAACAAAGTCAAAGCAAAGTCGGACATAACCAAGGAAGCAACGTCTTCACGAACTCCAGAGGCCTGAAGTCCTAGTCCTAGTTCTGGATAGTTCAAGCTGATGATCTCCTTACTACAGTTCGAGTACATATCTAAGCATCTAGTCATCACAAGATTTGGTATGAATTCATACGGGTTCTTCTCACATAATGATGTATACATTGTTTTTTTTTGTGTTTGACAACATACATAAACATTCTATTTCATTTGTTTGATATTGAGGCGAATATTACGAGATCCAGTGAATTATGAGATGTTTCGCAATAGTCTGGCTCCAGCCCAAATGGCTACGGCAAAAACTGCTAGCGTCATGGAGATGTTGGACCTAGAAAAAGGAAACAGGTACAGAGTTCAGTGTTAGCTAGTAGGTTAAAAAAATAATTTACCCGGATCTACATTTGGAAGGGTAGGTTTTGCTCCCAATCTTTTCAGTTCTGGATGAGCACAGTCGCTGTTCAAATGTTTGCCCCACATCACCCACGACAGCGTAGTCATCGTGAGCGTCGAAGAATGCACAAACACGAGCATATCTACAAAAATTCACATCATGATGTCTGCTAGAGATATTTGCACGGTATAATACACAGTCATCGCCGTAGAATCTGAAAATTTTCGCTGGATTCGGGTTATTCGCGGGATTTTCGCACAACTTCTTTGAGAACGGGTTAATTTCTGAAAGGAAAACGCTGCGATATTCAGGACGATGTTCTGCACACGGGTGTACAAAAATCAGGGCTGATCTTGAGCGGCTGTCACCAAATATTTTGATAAATTCGTTAATTACCTAGCAACTCTTAGGCCCCCTGTATACGATAAAGGGTTGTAAAATAATATTTTAATGAAACAACTAACGTAGAAGCGGTGTTGGTAGCGATTTCAAGGCTCTGGTTCTGCGCGCCCATTCGGACATCAACTCGAAATGAGCCGAACACACGGACCAGATCGTCCCGCACGCGTTCATACTCCTCGGATTCTATCTAAAATTGTATGGGTTTCCGAACTTTGAACCAGGCATTTTTACCTGTTTCTTGGACAGGGAAAAGCCACACGATATTGAAGAGTTGCATAGATAACAAAGATGATTTGCCGAGAAAAAACTCCATTTTCCAAAAAAAAATCGGCAGTTTTCAAAGAAAAAAAAAACCATGGAGTTCCATCTCATTTGGAGTAAAAAAAACCCGCGAGAATTGAATAGAATTGAGCTTGGGAATTCAATTCGGCTGAATGAACTTGCAAAGCTTCGTTGCAGAACTGAAGGGGTTTTTAGTGTGCTGCGGAAAAAAACTATCTTCTTTAACTTTCTGACGGCGCCGACTTTGAACTTCATTATTTTTGCTTGCAAATTCCGTGAATATGCTACTTTTTTAAATATAGCGGTGGTTGCAGGAGGAGTGGAGCAAGGGGGAGTGGGAGGAAATACTGGGGTCTAGCCAAAAAGGGGGATCCAGACGGCAGAACTCGGGAAAAAAACTAAGGTATAAGAAATTCAATTTCACATCTAAACTGCAAAAATGATCATTTCAAAGACACCTGTGAAGGTATGAGCTTGAAATGGAACACAAAACTTTCATCCGTAAACGTTGCAAAATTTACCTACGCATGCCGCCGTCCCTGTGACAGCCTGTGGCGTTCATGCATCTCCTTGCACATGTTTTCCCTTTGTGCTCACATTTTTTCCTTACAAATTTTCCACCAGAACTGCACAAACAGGGCTTCAAAATTTTGAAATAATGAAATTTGAGAATTTCTCACAGTATTCCTGGAAATCCATAAAATATCATTATCGGCGACTTTCTGCATTGCTACTCCAAAATCTCAAAAAAAAAACGCTGCAGTTAGAAAATAGGCGATATGTCCATGTCAGCTTATTTTCAATCTTTTTCTTTTTCTACCAGTAATTTTTGACTAACCAAAATTACTTCAATTTTAAGATTATTATTAATGATTTTTCTTCTGAAATTTCAGCCATCGGGGAAGCTGTTGTAGAGACAGCAGCTTTCCTTACCATGTCTCGGTTTCTGCCCTACACCCCCCTTATATCGAATGAAATCATATGAACATGGGGTTAACTTGCGAACCGAGTATGGACTCCGTCATCAGTAAATCAGGGCAGAAAAAAATAAGAAATACATCATAAGTTTCGCCAAAATGAACCTTCCCAATAATAGCTAGTGCTTATGAACATACCCTCTCAGATGAGCTGCAAAGAAGGCTCCACAGGATACTGAACAACTTTCGAATCGAATTTGAAGCTGTACCCGATGAGCGATGATTTCTCATCACTCGAATGATATCAGGACGATAGCCGGGTGCATCTTCACCCTCCTGGAATTTAGTTCCAAGAATCTGCGCATGATGTCTGAGATAAAATGCAAAGGAAAGAAAATCACCAGGTTGCAGCATTGGGCATCAATCAAAGGAATAGGAATTTTATTAGCAATATCCTTGCGACAAACAACAAATAGCCTCCGCAGCGGCCAACACTGGTCCAACTTCTCTGAGCACCTTTATTTATGGATTTATCATGGAATAAATTTACATGCAAAGGATCAAAGAACAAGAAAAAAGTGCACTACCTCTTCAGAACAAAAAAATGTGCCAATTTAATGAATATGTTCCCAGTCACGAGAGCGTCAAACGCTGCATTGTGATAATTTGCATACTCTGCAAATCAAATGCCCGGTTTCTGCGAAGTAGTTTTGAAAAAAAACCGCTTGCATTGCAAAGGAAATGAGCATAGCCTAGAAATCAGTAGCCCGAGAAAATGTCAGATAAAAACCCTCCTCATCAAAAGTCCAAAGGGCATACTTTTGAGAAACTCCATAGTTCTCTCACCGCTGTCATTACCTATACAGAGAGGGATCGAAATGGGAAGAATCTTCGCAGATAACTCCCTAAAATAACTGTTTGGCTTGGATATTGTGTAGATTATGGCATACGTGAACTAACGAATTCAGAAAAGTCCCTAGAGTTTGAAGCGAGAGATCGGGGCAGTCTCCTTCTTGTAACTCCTGGAAATTCAGTAATTACTGGTAGCTACCAGCCTACACCAAGTTCGATACAAATTACCTTTTGAAGTGCAGAGGCAAGGAATTTCGTGTCGACAACGATAGGAAACAGGGTGTGAATCGCGCGTTTCCATTCGTTATAGGTTTCTGAAATAGCTAATTGTAATTTGTATAATTTGCAATTGAAAAGCAGTAGAATAATAATGCATTAGTTGTTCCAATAACGACCGAACAAATCTAAAGTTTGAGGAGAAAAAAAATCAACTATGGTCATTTTAAGATGAAAAGAGTAATGAAAATGTACTTATCACCTGGTAATGGATCTCTCCATCTTTCATAGCAGCAAAACTGTATTAATTATTCTATCAACTCTTTTGTTTAATTTAACATGTTACCATTAATTTTACTTTGTTGTTTATTTTGACACTTCTACATACATATTTTTCGTTGCGTACTTTTTAGGAATAATTGTTCAATAGCTCCAATCAATTCGTCAAATTTTTTAAATGGCCACGCCCCCTTTCGTCTTTCTCCCTCTCGCCTCTGAAGAAAAACTTCTGTGTCCATCAATGTCACTGCTCTATGGGTGAACACAAGAAAATCCTTCTAAAACATGAAAACGGACTTCATGGCTAAGCTTTGAAGTTTTGATTTTTTTTCGACGTACCTTACGTGTAAATAAATAGGGCTGAGAATTAAATAAGTAAATACAAAATAAATAAATAAATAAATAAGAACCGCTTAATTTTAGAGGATTCTCGACTAGCGAGCTGGAGATAATTTTCCTTAGAGAATCACTGAACTCATGCAGAAGAAAATCGTATCTCCACTCACCTGGTAAATCTGCTTCAAAACAGTTGTAGATATGAAGAAGATCTAGCAACGAATTATGTAGAACCAAGGGTGGCTTAACCTTCGACAGACAGTAGAATATCTGGGATACTCCACAAATTTCGGCAACGAGCCTGTAGATATTGGCTTTTGTTCACCGAAATATGGAAATTAAGAAATTATAAGGACTAATGCTCCGCCTGATATGAGCCAATAGCAGCCTGCTGATTTTTTTTCAACTGTAGTTCAGGATCAACTGGTTCCAAGTCATTATACACAGCGAAGACCCAGAAGTAAGAGCAATCACCAGCAAAGAAGGCATTACACCTACATTCTCAGGTATTTCCTCCAACGGCTATGATAATGTGTCTTGACATCCGCATGAGGATGTTCTTCAACGATCAACTGAAAATGAAAAGGAATAAGTCGACAATTCATCTTCAAATACGCTCCATTTCAACGAGAAAGATAGCTTTAGAGATAACAGAGATACATAGAACGAGCGAATTAATGTGATATGAAGAGGGTTAGGACAGAAAACCAGACGGTACGCATGCGACACTCCTCCAGGCACTTTCGCTCTTAAAATAGACTATGTGAACTAACCACTGTCCTTTCATCATTAAAATTGAACTCCAAATGCGGAAATTCCTCCAGTAAGGCGAATTGAAGCGCTGCCTCTTCCAGAGGTGTGAGAGGTTCATCGAACAGAGACTTCCTGAATTGCAGTGCAGAAAAATACTGTTACTTAGGAAGTTTCTGAGTTAAAAAAAAACAGAGACCAAGTACACCATCAAAAAGCTCAACCTACTCTCTAAACAAATCTATATGCAAAGGCTGCTTCAGATGAACGCTATCGCTTAGATCGAGTGAACTGTCATTCATTAGATGAACCTCTGCCTTTCCCTGAATTATTAAAAAAAACGCTAAATCACCTAGGTAGACGGAAATCATAGAAAATATCACCGCTTTAATAAGAATACACGTCTTGGTTGCTTGTATCCGGTCAAACAGCCCATCTCCAAACAAGCTGAAGAAAATTCATCGTGAAAATCTGCCTTTAATTAAAAATTAGTTACCACTCCGTCCCTTCAATTTTTGAATTTATCTTCTCCAGAAAATGTTGGGTTGTCAAATGAGTTCTCGCCGTTTCCTTTTCCAAACCGAAACAATTAATAAGAACGAGTGAATCGCTGCCCAATGGAGACATGAGACAGGGATTGAAGCCTCTTGCAGTTGAGCTTCACCGCCTCGATTCTGCGCTGTTAACCTGGTAGGGACAAGGCTAATCCAGAGCGATTTTCTCAGCCATATAGTATTCTACGTGCAAGGCGTAAACGTCTCGAGTCATATCACTCGATTTTCGAGCAATGCAAAGGAAAATATGAAGCAATTATAGGGAGCAAATTTCTTGCAGGTTGGTATTCTTGTTTCTGAAGTCTAAATATTAGAAGAAATAAAGCTGTCAGGAAAATTATTGGAACGCTTTTGTGAAACAAGAACAACCGTCTTGAATTAGGGCAACAGCTTGGACAATCACCAGAAGATGGATGGAATGCAAATGAATCATAAGAACTGCCCAGACTTATTTACAACGTCAGTGTCACAGTGAATTTGGAATACATATAGCCCTTTTACAAATGTGAGAGAATTTTGGAGAAGAAAATCGTCATTTTCCAGCCGGTACCTTAAGGTGCACATGAAAAAATGTTCGTCTCAGGTTCACGAGAGTTGTGGGCTACAGGAGCCAGGATGCGGCAAGATGTACCGAGAAAGATGCACCGAGTTGAGCAAATACCAGAGAAGGATAAAACGCATGAATGTGCAGCCGCTGGGTGTGGTAGATGAGAAAAGCAGAAAGCAAGCATAAAGGTAATACCTAACTACTGCAAGGGGTATAGAAGGAGTATTCGAAGGAAAAAAATACTCTTTCGAACTTCGAATAAGGTTCATGCGCTGAAGAGTGGCACGTGGCACTTATTTTGCACTAGAAAGCAACCGTGCTAATGATACGGTAAACATACTATAATATCTTAGAGAATCTTCTCAAACTTCGTAAAGCAAGGTTGTTGCATACCCATGGCACGGATATTGTACCTGAACAGCTACCGTAGTGTTATTGTAGGATTACTATAGGAAATTGGGAGAAGATTTCATTACTGGAAAAAAGTGGCAACGGGATGGGAAATAATGTTCTTAATCGTGGGCAGCTTAATAAGTAGGTGCTGTGCGAAGGTTCTGAGGATTTCATGAGATATCAATTTGTCGTAACCAGGCGTAGACAAAAAACCTGGCCAAGATACAAAATGAGCAAGATATTCGTGACCATCGAATCAAATACACGCAGCAAGCGAAGTTTAACCGATTTTTTTCTTTCCTTTTTTTGGCATAAGTATCCGATTTGTACCGGAAATGTATCATGTGCTGATTTTGTGAAGGTTTTATCCATCTATTCACTTGGTGATTCCGAACGCTCTCCATTCGGGGAAAAAACTAGTAGAAGCAGATACAATATCCATACATCAGCAATATCCCTATCGCACAGTGGCGGAAGCAGGCGGGAGCGTCTCCCCCCCCCCCCCCCGAGAATGGGTCGGCAAGTTCTTGAAATTACTTTACAACACATATAAAAATCTTGTACTAATTTATTTTTATTTGTTTATTTTTAATATGATTTTTATTAATTATTTATTGTTACGATTAGTATTTTTATTAATTTTATTTTCCGTCTGAGTCCCCAAAACGGCGGTGACCCCACTTTTTTCCCACGCCACCCGCCCATTTGCTGCGTCAGCCACTGCTACCGTACTATTTTTAAAGTTATTCTGAGCAAGAATGAAGACAAACGCGTAAAGAATCACAGAGAGGAGTTACCTACTTCCAGATAACACCACACTGTAGATAGCTTCGGAGAAACAAAGCAAAACTCACTTGAAATCAATCTCACCAAGTTCAATGTTCTTCTTCAGCTTGGACAACTCAGACCGATTGCAATAGGTTACTCCTTCCTTGACAAACTAAAATCTGTTTTCACTTAAAATACGAGCGAGAATTTGATCGCATGAAATAAGTGCAAATAAATGGAGATATCGGCAATTATTGAAGGAAGAGCGGTTAATTCTGCAGGTCAGGCTTGGACAGACCTTGTTAAAATCGAATTTGTGTTTTGCAAGGAAGGTCGCAGCATACGGCGAAATGCAAAATTCGTTCATAGGTATCCGTTTGAACAGAGTGACACAATAAACATCTGCCGCATAGCTGTAAACACATAATTAAGGGAAAAAGGTGTTAACATGGTGTTGTACATCTTATCCTGACCCTTTTCCATCCTCTCGGAAGCACGCCAAACCAAGCTGACAAGGTGGAAATCGACGAACTGCATCGGATAACTTTTTGTAACGTTCATATGGTGTATCAAAGAGCGACACAGAGCTTCTTTCGTTCAGAGGAGGCAGTCCCAAAAACTCGAGATCAATTGCTGAAAATTATCGTTCCGTTATGGATGGACCAATAGTTGTGGCAGAGTTGTTGCTGGTAAAATAAATAAAAATAAATATATGGCAACAGCGCAAAGGTTTCATGCTGCTGTAGTCCTCAAGAACCGATGCGTTTCAAAACTTCCGCATAACTATCCTTCACATTCTCTCCCAGACCCAGATTTCTTTATGCTCCCAGCTTTCTTTATTGTTAGCATTCAAATGGTCGCTGGAAACATACACACATATAAACCGCAGCACCCGGACAGACAAGTACGAGTTTTCATTTGTGGGATCGTGATATTTATTCACTTTCTAGTATTCGCATACGATTTGTGGTAAGTGGTCAACTTTTTGTATTTCCTTAAACTCTAGCCAATTTTCTGGCGGAGAGCGCAATTTCTTCTCTGGACTCTTATCAACTCAAGTTGAACAATCCTTCTCACTCAAATTACAAGGCTCCATCCGTCTCCGTCTTGACGAGGCTTAAAGGCACGCACCGTCCCATGTCAGAATCCTTTCTCAGATTTCCATATGAAACGAATCTGCGGGAACTGCTGATCACAATATTAGACTTGTTCCCATGGAAAAATACCGGAAACTGGAGCCGGGAGAGAGTGGGAGGGGAGGCGATGCGGCAGGACGAGGTTTCCGAATAGACATTCTGAGGAAACTGCGCATTCTGAGGCAATTTTTACTACTCGTAAGAGTTCCTCACCATCCACCCAATTACATGATAGAAAGGGCGCTCGACGTGCGACCAGGAGTACACCACATGAAAGCCCGCAGTCTGACCTTACCTGCTCCACGAATTCCCCAAAATTTAGGTCTCGATAAGGAATTAACAGCAATTTTGCAAGGAACCACGTGAACCAATGTGATCAAAACTCTTGCAGATTATTTCCAGGTGATATCTTGAAAACGATTCGGAGGAAGGGCAATCAATTCAACTAAAACAGCCCCTCAGCCAGGACTATTCGACTTTTTTGTGGACCCTCGCTAAGATCAGCCCATTTCAGACAATTACGAAAACTTTGAGTAAGGCGGTATTTATGAAATTTTAGGCCGACGCGTCAAATTTGACGCGCATCAACCATAAATAACGCCTAACCCTTATAATGAACCCGTGCTACTACCATGCTGTCTTGTTCTGCTCTGCATGTTCTTCATTTCACATACATTTATGCAATCTCCACAGCACTACACACCAATTCGCTAAGAAAAGAAGGTCCTCATTCTCTAACCTTAGGTATTACAAACTCGAAATTACGTGTAGGAATTGTCCTCTGGAATGAAATCCTAAACTGACAAACAAAAGCTGCCTGCTCTATGGCCTTCTGAATACGCGGTAACCACTCGTGGAAATTCTGTCGAGTCACATCCACAATCATCACATCAAACAAAGAGTTTCTGCAATATGTCCTTCTAGTTAAAAAAAGAAATCCATGCAAAAATATCCGAATAAAGAAATATTGAGCCGGACGCACAAACTACAACAATTACTATAGATTCAAAGAAAATGTACATTTTCATAAACTTTCGGCGATCTCAAGCGACCCACAACAACAACAACAAAGATGTAAGAGTAACAACGATCAATGAGTATACAAAGTAACACGATAATGAAAAGAAAATACATTATAAGATCACTTCGCGAACTTCTTGACCTTCTTTTTGAACTTTTCAATATCCAATTCCTCGGCCTCGCGCTTTCTCGTTTGTTTTTCTCTTGGCTGAAGCAATCCAATGATTGAATAGGAGGAGTAGATAGATGCTCGTTCATTGCATGAAGAATGGAAAGACAAGGCAATTCATGAATAACCTAACCACATGGCAGAAAAAGTGATGTAAAAACTCTTTGGTTCAAACAGATAAATCGAAACTGACTTTTTCAGCCGGAGGTTGGAATTTCTTTAACTTTTCCTTTTTGCGATCCTCAGATTTGAGAGCTGCAGTTTCAACCTTCTTTCTGCAAGGATTGAGCATATGCCTTGTAGAGAATATGATATCTGTAGAAGTGACTCAGATGCCATGAGACTCACCTCTTCTTATTCAACAAACGCTCCTTTTCAGTCATGAAATATTCTCCACTCTCCAGTTGTTTATCAATCTAAACACTGATTATAGTTCTTCTCATACATGTATCGAACAGAAAAGAAGGAAAAGGGATGAAAATGAACATTAAAGAATGCAACGAAGTTAATTCTCTTATGAACCAAATTCAAGAATTACCTTGCTAAGAGTAGGAGCAGGTGGGAATGGAGTGTACTCGCCCTTCTTCTTCCAAGCCTTCTTCTTTTTCTTCTTAGCTTCATTTGCAGTAGCAGACGATTGAACCTAAGAGAGGATACATGCAAGCATACGAGAAAAAAATCGTTAGAAATGTTCACTAACCTTCTTCTTGAATTTCGGTAAAAATCTTTCCCAGCTTTCATCTTTTAACTTGTCATTCTTCATTAATTCGCGTTTTATCATAAGAGTCTTGATGTTATAGATAGGATGGATATTGTTCATGCAGTCTATGACGATGCTACTGCAAAAAATTACTTTCCGATTTTGTTAAGCAAATACAGCTGAAGAAAAGAACTAACCTAACTTGTTTCAAACCCGCCAATGGTCCAATAGCACAAACTGTCCCTCCTTGGATGCAAACATAGCATTGTGTAAGTAGTTCCATAGCTTTCAGTGTTGCGCCATTGTTGCCAACTAGACGAGCACGACGTTTCACAAACCGCTCTTTATTGGAACACTGGAAAAATGCAAAGTTATCGAAGCAAAATTCAAAATGTTATAACAAAGTCTCACCATAGAAGAAATTTTGATTATTTCGCAGAACACTTCATCATCCAAAACTCGAATCGCTTGTTCATATGGGACGCTTCGCGACATGAGTTTCAGAACATCTCGTGCTTTTATCAGAATGTAAGGATCCCACGTCTTACGAGTCGTTCGAACTGTCATGGTTCCTGAAGTAACCTGAGTCATGACTTCGGGCATAATTTATTGAGGGTGTAGAGTTCTGCTCAAACATAGTCGCTCGAACATTCAATAATACCGTAAAAGCGGTCTAATTATGCTAAGTTAAGGCGAGTTTGGGATGTCTGCAATTGTGCTTACTCATACCCTGGCCATACCAAAAAAATAGTCTCTAGGCTGGGTTGAAGCGTAAGGATTTTTCGCAACCCTCACCCTCTTCCATATCGTTATCTCTAGCAAGCACACCACTGATCGATGTCCCAACTAGAGATAGATGAACCATGATACGCAGACTAGGGATAGCGTTAGGGTCATCGATATGACTTTTTCTACAGGACTATACCTTATCGACCTCAGATGCTACGAATCAGTGACATGTTGGAAAGAATGACTGTGGAAAATCCCCTATATATAGGAAACTCCAAATGTACGCAGACAAGGGTAAGGACAGCGGCGCGGCTCTCTTGGGCAGAGACGTAGGCGCTCAGCATGCAGTGTGCCCGTGCCTCTGCTCAAGGGAGCCGCGCCGCGGTCTCGACCCTTGTCTGTGTACATTTGGAGTTCCTTGTATATATGCGTATTAGATGAAATAGGTGCAAAAAGATGGACACAGAGTGATCCGAGTTTAATCGGCACCTTGTAGTAGGAATGATAAAGGGGTAAAGGTACTGACTGGATAATAATGAATAAATTACTCGTTTTTGAACATAAACATTAAATGACATTTGACCTAGTTCTTCTGCGCCGTCCAGATTGGTAGGTGGAACTTTTTATCCAAATGGACCTGACATTTTGACAGCAACGTCTTCTTCAAGGGCTTGAAAGCGGTCCAAAAAGCTGTTTGCGCTTTTTAAAAACCTATACAACCGGTGGACATAACATCATGTTGTGCATTTCTGCACCGCGATTACCAGAATTGGTTGGAAATATATCGGTACTTATAAAGAGAGGTGAGACACTTGGCGGTTCAGTGCGAAAACAGATTTTAGACCACGTTCAGGCCTCTGAAGAAGAGGTTGTCGTCGAAATGTCAAATGAATAAATAGTTCCACCTCCCAACCTGGACGACGCAGAAGAACTAAATCGAATAGTACAAGTATGCCCAGGTTTAAAGAACAAGGAACATGGAAATTACTAAATGAAATAGTATTTTTATCAATACAAGACTAACATACCTTCTAAAAGATCCAAGTCAGCTTTTAAGAAATGTTCCCCCATAGTCTTCTCAACCAACGGCCAACTTTCTCGGATATACTTTTCGCGATACTTGGGGAATAGGCAGGAGAAAGAAGACTCAGCTACCAAACCGCTTGGATTATCCTCCTAAATGTTGAAGAATATCGAAACAATCATGCATCGGGTATAGAAAAAATCCTTGTTTAAAAGAAACTTCCTGAAATCTCCTGATATTAAAGGAAGAGAACTGGAAAGAATAAACATAAGAGGTAATGATGAAGCGCACCTTACTGAATGTAGAGATATCCCACCAATGCGGATCTTTCCTGGCTCCAAATGTGCTCGCAGTTGGCTTCCGATCAGTCCGTTCTTCCTCTTCGTCAGCCCATTCTGGTTCAAATTCACTCTTCTCGCCAGTAGCTGGCATCTGCAAAGTTAAAATGCCGCAAAAAATGAAAAATTCAAATACCTGCATAGTTTACTTCGATCAGCTACAGAGAGAAACCAAATCGAAAATAACCTCAAGTAAGTTCAGATTTCTCCGAAAGTTAACCTACAATTTCTGAATAGTAACGACAAGTGAATTGGCCTCTTGCTCAAGGATCCAAAAGAAACTATGATTGAAGGTGTAGGAAGAAAACACAACAAAAACCATTCTCCCATGGAGTATTTAAAAAGCGTCAAATCCCTAGACCGAGTACGCACTGAATCCAAGAAAAAAGAGGTTGAAATTATTAACCTTCTGCGGCTTTAAACGTAGTGAAAAGGATGTGCCACCCATCGGTTAAGTCGCTCCATCGCGAATCGCAGAATTGGAGCAGATTATTTAAATTGGAGCGGAGTAATTTTCACAGAAGTCCTTCATTTGATTGATGCACGTCGGTCTTCGTTTCGACCAGCGGAACTCCTACAGGTATGAGTTATGTAGATTTACATCATGTTTTGCAGTAGTTTCAGCGACTTTTTGGTAGTGTTCTGATCTTGATGTTCATATATAGGGGTGTAAGGCTGTTTGCGACTGGCTGAAATTGAACTGTACGGTGTCGTTAGTGTAGCACTGCCCATTAAAAATTATGCGTGCAATTTCCTGTTTATTCTATTGTTCTTATGAGTGGCAATATTGCTTTCCTTATTTCAGACAATGGTTGTGACTCGTTCTGGTGCAGCCCGCGTTGATCGAGATCGACGAGAGAGGTCACTATTTAATTTTTCAGCTTATTTGCCCCATTGTTACAACCATTCATTGACGTTTTAGATACACATATGCACCAAGAAGTCAGCCTCTACTTACAGACACCATTGGTAACAAATACATCGATTCCTACCTCGAGGTTTGTTAACCGTGATTTATCCTTTTCCTCGTAGCCTACCGGACTTCCTGCTTGTTTTGAGCAAAACGTCGGAAAAGCTATATCTATTCTGTATCACAGTGCCATTATTGAAGGTTTAGGTAGGGTGTACTCGAGAAGGACGCAACTCGACCGCGCCGCGCGCGCCGAGATCGGTGTCATCTGCTGCCGGGATGCTATTTCTAGTCGCTTTCTTCTCGATTCGTTCCAAAATCCTTAAATCGGGTAGAAAAACTGCTAGAAATAGCATAACAGCAGCAAACATTATCGGTCATGGCGCGCGCGGCGCGGTAGCGCGGCGTACTTCTCCAGGCCGCAGATGGGCCACCGCCATTGACGTCCACTGTACGACACGTGAGAAGTTCCTCAGAATATTCTGGAGCTTTCGTTGGGTCTTTAATCCCATAATCGTGATTTTTATCATTACTAGCGCCCCTACGGGACGCTAGAAAGTGTGGATGTGGCAGCCACTTGAGGTTCATGTCAAAACTACTGGGTGCAAGAATAAGTTCGCCTTTCCTGAAGCTGTGCTTTTTACCTCCTTTCCGCTCAGGAAAAAAAGCATTCACTTGATACAAAATAGTATTTTTACACCTTCTTCTCAATGAATTTATCACGAAATAAAAGGGCCAAAGCTGTTGAGAAATCTGCGCCTCATGCGTGCTAGGATGCAAAGTCAGTAAT
Organism: Ancylostoma caninum; assembly: GCA_037903475.1. NCBI lineage: Eukaryota > Metazoa > Nematoda > Chromadorea > Rhabditida > Ancylostomatidae > Ancylostoma > Ancylostoma caninum. The sequence goes on from JBAJFG010000052.1 coordinate 377,112, forward strand.
GGTTTCCCGGATTCAGCAACTTCGCCATTGATTACTCTAAAGCTTCTACCAGGAAGAATTTCTTTTACTGCTCGAATGCAACAACTGTTCCACAGATATTAACTTTATTAGACAGTGCGCAGTGCTCCAATCCTTCTATATAAATATAGAAGCCCAGAATTTTTGAACAGATTACGAACTAATGTTAGGCGCACATCCGCTACTTCCCTTCAACACGCCGACGGAACTCTCTTCAACGTGCGCAGTAGATTGGTACAGTCTTCTGTATTCAGTTGCACATGTTGCGAACTTCTCAAAACTCTTCGTTTCCTTAAAGGCAGCAGGAGCTGAAATTCTCGACTCTGAGCTGAGCTGCGGGTGGTGAAGTACAGACTCAGCACATCATAAATGTGAAACGAACACAGACAATGACGGGTTACCTGCTGAGAAAATGGAACATTCGTCGCGAACACGCCTGGCTGTGTTCGTGCGCGGACGAGTTTTCCCCGGCGCGAAAGCCAGTGCGGCGCGTGGTTTTGGTCGAGTCCCGCCATGAAAACCCTGTGAATTGAATGCATTTCGTTTTCCCTTTGCGCCAAACCACGCACCGCCATGGCTTTTGCGCCGGGGAAAACTCGTCCGCGCGCAAACACGGCCAGGCGTGTTCGCGACGAATGTTCCATTTTCTCTGCAGATAAGCCATCATTGTCTGTGTTCGTTCCACATTTATGATGTGCTGAGTCTGTACTTTATCACCCACAGCTCAGCTCGGAGTCGAGGATTTCAGCTCCTGCTGCCTTTAAGCCAATCGAGAAAGCATCAACATTTAACCGGAAATCAAAAACAACAGAAAAACGAAAATCCCGCACATCTCGAACTTAGCCATGTTTCACATTCCATCCCAGGCTCGCCCTTCATTGCATTAATTCCGCAAATTTTACTTCTGTTGTTCAGCAACATCACCATCCAAATCCGAAATCCACAATCTAACCATATCATCCGTCCTGTCGGTGCAGTAGTTAAACACCGAAATCCGACTCCAGTAAATTGTTCATCCACGCCCTTTTTTTAATCCAACAGATGTTGTGAAAAACGCCTTAATCATCGAGGCCGTTCAACTTTTATGAAAACCACAGTTGTTGCGTCTCCTAAGTAGACCTGAGGGTCTTGTTCTCTTCAAAGGCCAATATTTTATCACAGTACGTCGTAAGTTCACCATTTCATCAATCCAAACCCTAATGTAAGCTCAGTCGCAATACAAAAAGTAATCAATACTATATAATTTTCCTCCTCAGAAGAAAATGTTCGCTCCAACTCGCTTCAACTTGTTCACCTGTCTTCAAACTTCACCTGAAGCATCCAAATCATTTAGACAAAGTCTTCAAACCCTAGGATCACCCCTCCTGCCAATAATCAAAAATTCAATGATGGTATGAGGAGTTCACCACAATCAAGTCAAAATAAATACTTCAAATGACAATGTCACTGGCCAGTTTGACATTCGACTACTAATCAAGTTGCGAATGCCATCTAACCCCTCCGAGAGAGTCTTTTCTAAGCAACTGGACGCGATGCATGAGAACATCTTAACCTCACATTGGGAGTGAGTCTCTGCACTGAGCGACGAATGTTTTTACTCACATTACCTTAAGAACCCCTCATGGCTGTCCGGTAACCAGTGGGATTATTGTCCTTGGATTATGGATTATTATTAAATAAGTTCATAGACTTGTGTTACTATTTCTCTTCACTATTTCTCCTCGAAATCCCCAAGGGTTGCAGGCTCTCTCCGAGCTCCCCAATTTCGAGGATCCCATCCTCGAAATCCCTATGCGCCGCCAGTTTTCTTCACCCTTTTCAACTTGGAGGATCCCCTCCTTGAAGTAGTCACAAGATTCGGGTTCCCTACGACCTCCTCAACTCGGAGGATCCCCTCTCCGAAATCCGCAAGCAACGCGGGTTCCCTGCGACCTCCTCAATTCGGAGGATCCTCTCCTCGAAGTAGTTATAAGACGCGGGTTCCCTACGACCACCTCGACTCGGAGGATTCCCTCCTCGAAATCCCAAAGCGACGCGGGTTCCCTGCGACCTCCTCAACTCGGAGGTCCCCCTCCTTGAAATTCCCAAGCGACGTGGGTTCCCTACGACCTCCTCAACTCGGAGGATCCCATCTCCGAAATCCCCAACCGACGCAGGTTCCCTGCGACCTCCTCAACTCGGAGGACCCCCTCTCCAAAATCCCTATGCGCCGCGGGTTCCGTCCAGCCTTCCTAACTCAAGAATCCCCTCCTCGAAGTAGTTATAAGACGCGGGCTCCCTACGATCTCCTCCACTCGGAGGATCCCCTCTCCGAAATCCGCAAGCAACGCGGGTTCCCTGCGACCACCTCGACTCGGAGGATCCCCTCGAAGTAGTTATAAGACGCGGGTTCCCTACGACCTCCTCAACTCGGAGGATCCCCTCTCCGAAATCCCCAAGCAACGCGGGTTCCCTACGACCACCTCGACTCGGAGGATCCCCTCCTCGAAGTAGTTATAAGACGCGGGTTCCCTACGACCACCTCGACTCGGAGGATCCCATTTCCGAAATCCGCAAGCAACGCGGGTTCCCTGCGACCTCCTCAATTCGGAGGATCCCCTCCTCGAAGTAGTTATAAGACGCGGGTTCCCTACGAAAACCTCGACTCGGAGGATCCCCTCCTTGAAATTCCCAAGCGACGCGGGTTCCCTGCGACCTCATCAACTCGGAGGATCCCATCTCCGAAATCCCCAACCGACGCGGTTTCCCTGCGACCTCCTCAACTCGGAGGATCCCCTCTCCGAAATCCGCAAGCAACGCGGGTTCCCTACGACCACCTCAACTCGGAGGTCCCCCTCCTTGAAATTCGCAAGCGACGTGGGTTCCCTGCGACCTCCTCGACTCGGAGGATCCCCTCCTTGAAATTCGCAAGCGACGTGGGTTCCCTGCGACCTCCTCGACTCGGAGGATCCCCTCCTTGAAATTCCCAAGCGACGCGGGTTCCCTGCGACCTCCTCAACTCGGAGGATTTCCTCCTCGAAATCCCAAAGCGACACGGGTTCCCTGCGACCTCCTCAACTCGGAGGATCCCTTCCTTGAAAGAGTTATGAGAAGCGGGTTCCCTCCAGCCTTTTCATCGTGGAGGATCCCATCTCCGAAATCCCTAAGCGATATGGGTTCCCTACGACCTCCTCAAATCGGTGGATCCCCTCCTTGAAACCTCCACGAAACGCGGGTTCCTCCGAGCTCATAAACTCGGAGCATCTCCTCCTCGGAATCCCCGAAGGACGTGGGTTCCCTACGACCTCCTCAACTCGGAGGATCCCTTCCTTGAAAGAGTTATGAGACGCGGGTTCCCTCCTATACCCGTCTTACTGGTTGCGGGTTTCCCGACTTATTGGTTGCGGGATTTTGCTGCTGTATTCGCAGTCCGGTGGTTCAGTTTTATTGCATGCTTGTATTCACATGACAATTGTAAACGGACCTAGATAGCAGTCGTACCGTGCTTTTATGCAGCACGGTATCATATCACAATAACCCAGATGCGCTGCAGGGCGCATCTGTGTAAACAAGAAACAACATGGAGCCGTAACTGATATGGTCTAACAGCAGCGTAATGTGAAATCTATGAACTATGGGTTATGCGGAGCATAACACTCCGGCGCGGCCCACAACAGCAAATGTGAAGGAAATTGTATGAAGATGGATAGGAGAAATTGTAGATCATGTTGGTGACGTTATAGCGTTGTCCGTGGTGACCATAGAAGTTGACGTCGATGTTGTGATGTGGATATCGTTGATAGTCGTTGCATTCGATTGCGAAGCTCATGAAGTTGCAGTGCGATGGCTCGGCATGGTAGTTGGTTGTGTTTGTTGGTGTTTTCTGTGTTTACACACTTTTTTGGAGTTTTTTGGGGACCTTTATTTGGCGGTCAACTCCGATTGTGGTATTATTTCAACCCGATTTTGTCCTTTCTATCTTCAGGACAAAATTCTTAGCCCAAACATGTGGGCTGTTTGGCTTATTTGCCGTGACACTATTTTTGTTCAGTGTAAACTTCCAGGTCTCAACGTTTGTGTGCGTTGAAACGGGAAGAGTATTTTTCCAGGCCTCAGTGGAGGCGGAAAATATGGCTTATTTTAGCCGATGCACCAGATATACCCGTCTTACTGGTTGCGGGTTTCCCGACTTATTGGTTGCGGGATTTTGCTGCTGTATTCGCAGTCCGGTGGTTCAGTTTTATTGCATGCTTGTATTCACATGACAATTGTAAACGGACCTAGATAGCAGTCGTACCGTGCTTTTATGCAGCACGGTATCATATCACAATAACCCAGATGCGCTGCAGGGCGCGTCTGTGTAAACAAGAAACAACATGGAGCCGTAACTGATATGGTCTAACAGCAGCGTAATGTGAAATCTATGAACTATGGGTTATGCGGAGCATAACACCTCCAGCCTTTTCATCGTGGAGGATCCCATCTCCGAAATCCCTAAGCGACATGGGTTCCCTACGACCTCCTCAAATCGGTGGATCCCCTCCTCAAAACCTCCACGATCCAAGAGACGCGGGTTCCCCCGAGCTCATAAACTCAGAGCATCCTCCTCGGAATCCCCGAAGGACGCGGGTTCCCTGCGACCTCCTCAAAAAGTTCAACGGATTGTATGTAGAGAAACTATTGCTTCACAGTACGCCCGTTGACTCATAGGACTGCGCTCTGCGCTTTCCCACGTGTCCCGCCGCGAAAAGGTGCGGATTTTTGAATGAGCGAGTTTCGATTCGTTATATTATGATTTCGCATGTTAGTGACTATGCTATGACACATTCTGCATTATCTATTTACCACACTAGGCGTACCCTAATTATTTTAGGCGCTACGGTTCAAGGGTAGCTATCAGGAAGACCTTCGTTTCGCTATTCTAGCTATAAGGGTGATTTATTTTGTATGAGTACGTCAGTGGCGCGTTAAGAGCAAGCATCTGTCTGTTAAGAACTTTCCTTGAAAGCCCGTCCCACAAATCCTGAATGAATATACAGCAAACGCGTGCGTCAGGGCTGCGTCTGGCCTGTGCGTGCAGGGCAATTTTCACTGGATGCGTGCGTTTGACGCGTGTGCGTCTATGTATATGGTAACGTATAAGGCCAGTCGCATCGCTGACGCAGCTTAGACGCACGCACATGTTTACGACCTTTTCATTAAGGATTCGCATGCCGTGCTAACTACTCTTTATGAAAAATCCTTCGCAAATGGATGTGTGCGTCTGATGCACACACCCTGGTATAAATTGCCCTCACATCATCTAGGCACACGTGCGTCTAAGGCATCTAGTATGAACCGCAGTCTTTTTCAAAAATCCTTGCCCTACGCTTCACCGTCCATCTGCTAAGCCGCGTCGCATCACCTATGCATTATCATATGTGGTGCGACGTGGCTAAGCCGACGGACGGTTCAACGTGAGGCAAGAATCTTTGAGAAAGTCTACATATTCCATGATTCTAAGGTAGTGCTGCCTTCAAATCTGTCGAAATTGTTATCAGTGGAGTAACCGCTTTGCAATCTTGTTGATATTCTCCTTAAAAGAGTACAAGTTCCTGCTTGTAAGAATATATATTTTTAGTATGACTGTCTGATGACACCAGAGGAGATAAAACGGCTAGCCGAACACAAATACTCTGCTGTGGATACTAGCTGGCTCGATGAGCTGTGTATGAAATATTTCTGGGAATGGGCAGTAGAATTCTATCCCTTGTGGCTTGCGCCCAATCTCATCACATTGATCGGTACGAATCTATCGTCGTTTCACTGTTTTCTTTGCTGAGTTGAGCGCATCACACAGATTTCCAGGTCTCATAGTGAATCTCATCACAGTTCTGGTTCTTTCCCATTATTGTCCAACAGCTCGAGAAGTTGCTCCGTCTTGGGCTTATGCTTTGGCTGCATTAGGATTATTCACCTATCAAACCTTAGACGCCACAGGTTAGCTTTCTTTCCTTGTACACCATAATATCACTTTTTGACAATATAAATCCTCAATAGCTTCGATACCGGCAACGCAGCATCTAATGGACAGCTCATAGGTTTGCTCTCATGACTTCTCTTTTAGTGCATTTGTAGGCCAAATCAATCTTTTGCTTTGAAAGTACCTCTATATAGGTGTCGTTTGAATTGTTTCACATCATCTTTCTGATCTTAAGGATATTGATCCTTTCTTAAGAATCTAATGTATTTCAGATGGTAAACAAGCCAGGCGCACGGGAGCTGCTTCACCACTTGGAGAGCTATTCGACCATGGGTGTGACTCCATATCACAGGTACCTTAAGAAGTGTCGAAAATGCTGTTTTCCTGGCGCTTCTCTTAATAAGAAATGTTGCGCAATAGCCCAGAGTTGTCGTTTTCGTTACAATCGCACTTTTATACTCCTCTTTTTAATCGATTTTTTTGTTCTGGCATTAGACTTTTTCTGGCATTTCTTTCTACTCCCACGATCTTAGCAGAGCGTTTGCAAAAAGCAAATGAACTAAACGAACGACACAAAGATCTATTCTGTATTAAAATTTCGGTAACAGGTGCTCAATTTTTTTTTGTAATGCCATGATTGAGGCTGATCAGCCATATTATTTGACCTTTATACTAAGCCACAGTCATTAGATCTTCGAAGCGTTGTATTCGCTTTTTGCTTGTCAAAACATCATTTGTTTACTCTATTCAGAACTCATTTAACTCAAAAGCTAAGTTTCTCCAAATTTTTGGCAGTATTCCTCTTCATATTTGAAGAGCATTCGAATTTTTTTTCTCGCACATGAAGAATAGCCTGAGAATAGCCGACGTTAGTTGACAATTGGCTCGACTTGGTCGAATGGCATGCAAAAAATCGCAAGCAGTGCAAGCCATAAGATAGTGCAGCTTTTCGTGGCCATCAACATTGATTACTTTAGTGTCTAGGTTGTTAAGTTCGAGTGTACTGTAAAGCAATTCGGTTGGCAGTTTTTCATCTAGATCTCGATTTACAATCACTTTTTGTAGCCTTTCTTTCATTTTTTGATTGTTGCGACAGATCTTCCCCATTTTCTCGTTATACTTACGGTTGCTTCAGGTTTTTGTTACACTGAATGTTGCGTATGCCCTGCGACTTGGAGATGTGCGTTGTGGCACGTTCTTCATTGTCATTGTGGCAATTTCCTTGTTCTACTGTGCTCATTGGAGTACGTATTGTACTGGTCAACTCAGGTCCGTTTTTAACATAACCTGTTGTTTAGTGTGTCTGTGTGTCCTTAATCGTTGTTTTTGTTTCAAGTTTTTCGAGATTTGACGTCACTGAGGCTCAAGTTACGATAATACTCCTGCTGCTGATTACTGCTGTTTGCGGTCCAAATATCTGGACTATTGGTATGTTAGTTTCGCTACCATATTTTCTCTATTCTTGTTTATTTCTTGCTTTTAGGCATACTGGGCTACCAGTTGAGACATCTATTGCTTTTCTTCACATTGATAGGGTCACTCTACCAATGTTCATCGTATCTAGATGTGATATTTACTGGCGGTGTGGGAAGGAATGGATCAACAGGTTTTTGTTTGATACCACAATTCACCCTAGCACAGATTCCTGCCGGCAGCTAAAAATTTTTTAGATTGGTTTATTTTCAGTGGCTGGTACCTCGGTTTTGTTTCCTGTGTGCCCTCTTTTGGCGTGCATTGTACCCTTTGCCATGATATATAGCAAGTCCCGAAGTGCTGTATTCGATGAGAATATCACTCTCTTCGTGATGTGCTTTGGCGCTGTTGCTGCAAAGGTTAGAAAACTTATGCAGGTTCACTAACTTTGGAAAATTTGTTAGTGTCATCTGTTAGTATCTATAGATATACTAAATTACATAGAGCATTTAGCCATTGATGGTCTTTTTTTCTTCGTGAAATCAGCGATGATTAATTTTAAAATAGTGGTCTAGTGTTGTAAAAATCAGTTGTACTTTAGGCTACGAATCGCTTGATCGTCGGACATATGAGTCGAAGTGAACTTGTTTTGTGGGACTGGATCTACTTAGGTCCAATAGCACTGATGTTGAATCAGTAAGTCGTTCTTTCTTTTTGGTGATGGTGACCGGAAGGGGAGGGGGGTACTTCGGAGAATGGACAAAGAAATTTTTAAAGGATATCGTATCCACTTTGGATCCAATTTTTTATTCCTCGTTGCTTTTTGAAAATATCTTCATTTCTGAGTCTATGTTTGATTCATGGTCGGTTGATTTTCGATATTCTCATCCTATGGGTCTCCTTTTCCTCGTATACTTTTCTCATTTTTCCTCCCAGCTCTCCCTCTGTTGCTACCACCAATGGTTCCATACAATTTTGTCACGCTTAGCGACTGTCGATGGTAACTTCATTATATTTTAGATACTACGACTTCGTAATTTGTGAGAGGAAGTTGCTGCTTTGGGTCACATGTTACACCTACACGTCACTGCTTATTTACTGTTGCGTAATAACTCGGCAAATCTGCTATCACATGAAGATATACTGCTTCAAAGTTCCTCCTAGACGTTAATAGTATAGGTTAATAGTTAGGAAATTGAAATTTGAAATGAATGCGTTTTCTGCTGATTCTTAGCAACTGTATGTTACTTGTACATTGTTACTCTCTGCTGTCGACTCAGTGCAGTATTTCTCGGATTCTTTTTTCCTCTGTTTCTTTTTTAAAGATTTTTATCCACTTTGTATTGAAAATGTCATTTGAATCACGGATGATCAAAACCTCTCTTCCTCTTACGCATCAAGGAGCTCGAAAGGCTTATTGCTCCTTGTTTATTTCAAATCGATTGGTTGTCTAGGGTATTACATTGAGTTGCTTTCGTTATATATTGGTGCAATTTTACTTTTTAAAAGTGGAAGTATAAAATGGAAGGCCCTGTTGTGCTCGTTCGTTTCGTTCCATAATCAACTACTTTGTTTTGTCATCTTATGTGTTTGTCGCTTCATAGTGCTGTTGTGATGTACGGTTAACTTATCAATGTAGTTTTTTTAACGCTCCCATAGATTAGTTGTAACGTGGAAGTTTCCCTGTGGGGATACTTGATACTCTTGATTCCACTGTCGGATTTGCTCTTCCCAGTGATCAGTCTCTATTTCTTCGAGGAAGAGTGCGGTATTCTCACTTATCCTAGATGGCATTGCAAGGTCGTTGTGCTTACACCATACCGAGGAAGGGAAGAAGCTGTCGCATGCTGGTGAAAGCAGGACAAAAGTACTGTGGTGAGCACGCCAATCAAGAGGAAGCGAATGAGGTGCGTTGCTGCATTTCTATGCTTTCATCTCTCAATTTTCGATTGAAATTGAGGTCCTCTCTATCGTTCACAAACAAATCTCGATTACAGTAAAGTAGTGTGTTTTTAATTTTTTCGTTCTCGGAGAATCCATCTCGTCTTTCGATGTCGATTTGTAACACAAACTTGGAATAAAAAATGCTATAAGGCCAAACTACGGTTTCTCCAATATTCATTTGAAGGAAAAAATTCGACTCTCAGGGTGAAATATCATGAAAAGTTATTGAATTACAGAGGAGCAACCAATCTTCCACAGTTTCTAGGATCGAATTCCGTGCCCGAACGATCCCAAGCACACCGTTGACCGCAAAGCACTTGAGCAGCACCTGCTGAGGTCGCATTGTTTCGGTGTTTATTCTCACTTTGATTCATAGCTTTTGAAGTTTAGCCGAGGATAATCCAGTTTTCAAATGATTTATGGCTAGCCTTCTATCTATTGCGTTATTATTTGTTCACGCATGCGATAATAACTTCAGGTGTAACTCTCGAGTATCAGATGAGAAATGGATTGTGAAAGACATAAATGCAATGGAAGGAGAGACGAAGTTCACCGACAAAATTGATCGAAGGGCTACAGAGGTTAGCTGCGTATCGTTATTCGTGGAAAACCAAGCGAGTATCTCCAGTTTTGATTTTTAATCAATATCTGCGCCCTTATCAGCACTTGAAATCAGTGTTCAGATGATTTTACCGTTTTCAATAGACTTATATCGTTATTGTCATTATTTAATTGGTGTGATCTAATTCACTCTTGGGAGTGTTTTTAGGACATGTTATGGAATTCTCTGAAGAATTCGGATAGGTACGAGATTGGGTGGTAGCTACATGTAGAACGGGTGCATTATCGTATTTGATTCAGTAAAGAAGGGGAGGATTTTTCCCTAATAATTTCTCCGCGAACATGTTACTCGCGGGTCTATTTTGAAGACTTTCCCCGAGCAGATTTCCAGGCTATTTTAAAGCCTGAAAATGCGTGAAGCTGCACTATTTCTGACATATGATGCGTAGGCGACTGACTACCTGACTATTGCCTTCTGTAGATCTTAGAACTAACACTCTTCCAAGATTCGTAGGTATACTTTTCTCGTTAGCACACCAAAGGTGTCTTTTCATTAAAGTGCTCTCAACCAGCTTCTCTCATCTTGATTTCTTGAAGCCCTATGTTTAAAAGAGAAGGCTTTCTAACCTTCCATTCCAGGAAGAAGTCACAGGCGTTCTGGAGAAGTTGCAAAGATGTTACGAAGCAGTTCATGGCGAAGTTTCAACCATTCAACTTCATGCCGCTGAAATTGAAAATCACTTGCGACAAAATCCGGAGCTCTCTGAAAGCAAGCGGAAGCATCTTATCCAGCAGAGTTCTATTATAGGTGGAGATGCTGCTTGTTGATTTATTTATCTGTATGTAAATTCAGAAACAAGGTGTTATAGGTCATTTGGTGTCGGTCAATCTTTTAAACAACGATCCTTCCGTTTGCATTTTCGAGTTGGGAGCTGGAAAGGTGAATGCCAGTTTCCTCTTTTCTTTTCTTCATGCCCGCGGTTTTTTTTCTGCCTCAACAAAGTATCGTGTTATCAGGCTCAATTGGCGTACTGGATGGCTAAAAGAGCCCCACGTGCGAAATTTTTGTTGATTGATCGGAGTGGTTCTAGGAATAAGTATGACAACAAGGCTCTTCAGGTATGCTTAGTTCATTTTGTCTATAATATTGATGTACTTGAACTGCTAGGCTGTTTAAGTAGATGTTTTCACATTGTTACATATATTTACGTCGATTTCTCAAACTTGAACAGCCTGTGAGACAAGTGCATCGTGCTGACCCCGCATAATGAAATTAGGCTCACCTGATCTGACGCTTTCCCTAAGCTTTGACTTTTTTTCTGCATAGCGATAGATATGTAGCGTTTGGTTCTTTTAAGGAGGACCCATCACTAGACATTAAACGACTACGTTGTTCTATAGAGCACGTCGACCTGTCCAAAGTGGAAATATTGAAGGTAAATGGTTTTCCATGTTTGCATGCGTAGTTCTAAAGAAAGACAAATCATTAACAATAATATTACCAGTCTACGTTGACATTAACGCTTTATGAGGTAAATTGAGTGAGAAAATGAGTGCATTGGCTGTTGCTAGCAATGAAATATGTAGTCTGCTTCAAGCGCGACGATAGTATGTAGGGTATTTGCGCATTATGCCTGCTTTTCCTCTTGCTTTCTCAAATTCCTGCTCTCTTTCTCTTGAACGTACTTCCAGCTATATTCTTAAGTGGAACAGACTTTATATCTGAAATGTGTTTCGCTTGGGGTCGGGAACGTATTATCAGGACTTCAGCAACCCTTGCAGTCTTGTGGTCTGTTCACGACTAGCGTCGTGTTTTCCTATAATACTTGGGAACAGTTTGAAATCAAGTGCCTCTTTTAGGATGTCTCAGGTCTTTGTGCTGTTTGCAAACATTTTTGTGGGAGTGCCACTGATGCAGGAGTCCGATGCTTGGCTAATGGTATTGCTGGTGGCCTTTTGCTTGAAGGATTTGTACTGGTGCCCTGTTGCCACCACAAGTCACGCTATCACGAAGTATGTGTGATCTATACGGTGGAATAAGTTTCCTTCGGAGATTTGCCTTTTTTTAATTTCCCTGTATTTTGTAGTATTGTGGGAGAGAATTCCTTGCTGAGTGGGATATGGACAGCGAAGGCGATTTTGCGGCTTTGCGTCTTATCGCTTCGTGGGCTGTCAGTGGTATTACCTTGAAACGGAACAACGATGGTGCTAGTGATGAGGATGTCCTCCCACCATTGAGCGATAGCGAAAGAAGTGATATTGCTACTAAAGTGAAGAAACAAACATCTAGTTGTTGCCAGCAGCAATGTGGCGATGCTTTATTACCCTGGTTAGTTGAACACACGATAAGGTTTTTTCGAGCTGCCAATAACGTTTGTTTTTATAGGTCTCCACAATGGAAAGAAGAAATGGGACGTCGAGCAAAGGTAGTTCTTGAAACAGGTCGAGCGCAACACCTCGCAAAACTTGGATTCACAACTCGGGTTGTTAAGTATGTACCGGAAAGCGTCTCATCTGAGAATTTATTAATATTAGGCGTTAGGAATAATTCTAGCTAAATAGTTTGTCACTATACATATTTATTTTGTCACCTTGGTTGAAGTGGTTAAGCTGTGATATAAGATACTTACTGTTTATTGTTTTATTGCTGTTGTTGTTTCACTAGACCGGCGCGTCTATACCGGCGCGCATATTTGCTGGACGATATACGTAAAATATGAGAAGAGAACACAGCACTTTTGCTGTGCATATGCCGTTCGGAGTTTTTTTTTTTTTTTGGAAGTATTTGTTCCGGCATGGCATCTTTCTTGAATTATTTTCTGTTACATCTTCCAGTGAATATTAGCAATATAGTTGTGTACACATGCTTATGCTCGCGTATAGGTCTGATTAAACATTTTTTGTTTGCCAAAATCTGATCGAATAAATGATCGTTGCTCAGTTGTGAAAGATCTCACGTACGTCTATGCGACGTTTGCATATTGTGACCAATTCTATTGTGCTTGTAAAGGGTATGTAAACAGAATTGCATATCGTAGAGTATATTTATTTAACATCGTCGTTACTTTCAAACTGAGTAGAAGATAGCTTAGTAGATATCTTTTGAAGGGTTCAATGTCACTCTTCGCGCGATCATCACGATTTCTCATTGGTGCAGTGCGTAGTACGTCGAATGCTGCTACTCGCAGTCAAGTGTTTCTAGATGTGAAAATCGGTGACACACCGGCTGGAAAGATCACCATCGAGGTTAGTTTCACTGATTAGAAAGCGAGTTAGAGAAGAATAAGGGAGGAGGTTATGATTGTCGCTGGATTAACCTTTGGATGTATTTTTTCTGCTCTATTTCCAAGCAAACTTTGAAGTAGAAGCTCAGAAGTCAAGAAAAGAAGTAGTATGAAATAACCAATATCAATAGCTTTGTGCACTGAATGCATCGTCCAGTTAACAGGTAGTGTATCCATTTTCAACGATGATAAAAGCATAGTGAAAATTTTGTTTGTACTACCTAAAGAATGAAAAATTCCAGCTTTTCAACGATATAGTACCGAAGACAGCAGAGAATTTCCGAGCTCTCTGCACAGGAGAGAAAGGAAAGGGAAAGAGCGGCTTACCTCTGCACTTCAAGGGTTCCTCATTCCACCGAATTATTCCAGATTTCATGATTCAGGTAGGTAAACGTACACTCAAATGAAGTAGAGATACTCTATTTTGAACTGTAAACGTAACTCATTCCAGGGTGGCGATTTTACGCTTGGCGATGGGCGCGGTGGAGAATCGATCTATGGCAATAAGTTTGAGGTAAACTTCCGACAAAACCGTTTTTTGTAAACAGGCCACAGTATTCTCGTTATAGGATGAGAACTTCAAGCTGAATCACAGTGGTTTTGGATGCGTCTCCATGGCGAATGCAGGTCCCGACACCAATGGTAGCCAGTTCTTCATCTGCACAGCTGACACACCTTGGTAAGATTATCTTTCATTGAATATTCTGTAACTTATTTCTATCGTTCTACTATTTACCACTTCATTTGTTCTCCAATTATGTACTTCATTTCTTAGGCTGGACGGCAAGCATGTCGTGTTCGGCCAAGTGACTGATGGCCTTAATGTAGTCAAAAAGATCGAGTCGATGGGATCACGGTCAGGTCGACCGAAGGAGAAAGTAACGATCGCTGATTGCGGCGAGATTAAGCCGCCGGCATAAGCTCAAGGCGAGAGCTGAAGAAGCTTTTAGGGATTTTACTTGTTTTATTATGTTGAGTTGAACATGTCATTGTTTACTAACGTTATGCCTAGTTTAGTCATTAGTCATGACATTGTTATGTTGAATTTTTACAGAGAAAGTAAAGTATAAAAGTAAATCATATTGCTGATGGACATGTCTTCGTTGTTTCGCTGCTTGACATTATGCCACTTCATCTGAGGAAATAATTGCTATGGGGTGATAGAAGACAACAAGGACATGATCTTAACGGGAGTCGTCGAAAAAAGAAGTTATCCACCAGAGATGTTGTTAGTCACTCTAGCGAGCCTTATTGACCACAATAGATCAGAGATGGACCGTTGTTCCCTGGAAAAGATCAGGGACAGCAGTCCTGTATGCACTATCCCACCAATGGTTTGTACTGGTAACGGTCTGATGATCTGCAAATGTATAGGTAGAAAGGGAAGACGGAACAAGAAGTGTGTGTGTGGGGGGGGGGTTGTTGGCATTGTCATCTAGTTTCCCTACTCCTTTTCAACCCTCCCCGCCGGCTGTGGCGCGTTATATTTGGGAAGCGATGCGGCCAAGATCTACGATTGGTCAGTTCAGCGAATAGGCCAATTGCAGGGCCTGTTAGTGCCGCTCACTCCAGACGCCTCACACCGCTTTCTGCCTATCAACGTCAAATTGTACGTCGGTCGCCCTAGTGAACAATATTACAATACACACTTTCAAAATTGAACGTAACAAGCGTGGAGGCTCCACCAAACGGCAAGAAGAGATGCTTACCATTCTCAGGACAGTAGCCCCGCCCGGCTCTTTTTCGTGCAGTGCATCACAGCCCCGACGTCTGCTAGCAAGGCATGCGATATGATTTGTCCTTGTCGAGAAAATAGATGCAAAAAGCTACTATAAATTTGTTGAATACTGCCATTACTCCGCTATGGGTAGAACCATCTAAGTGCGCCATGTATTGGTCTTGGTACAGTTATTATTTCTGTTTTATGTACACAGCAATATTTGGGTCAGTTTTGAGGGACAAATGAGGACGAGATTGAAAAAAAAAGGTTGAAACTTCATCAATTAATGCCTTGGCTTACAATGAGCGTCGATAGAGCCGACGAATTTACGGACTTGAGCGTGGTCAACAGCGCAACCGCGCCGCTCGCTGGAACCGTTGTCTTGTGCGGGCATAAAGTCATTAAACACGGTGGAAAAATACTAGATTTCGCGATGACCAGAAAATACGACAGCGCGTTATAGCGATTTGAGCACGCGGCGCGGTTGCGCTGCTGTACCTACTCAAGTCCTTAGTTACACTGCCGTTCCGCGGGGGTGGTGCGGCGCGGCAGACCAATGGGCGGTTTTGTGTGATGTTTTCAGCTTCATTAACGCTCACTGTGTGAAAAATATTGAAATGATTCTCTTCTTTCTCAGTCACAACGTATTATCATCTTTATTTCTTAAAGTCATTCTGCTTTGCACGAATACGGCATACTGATGTTCATATTCAGCGGAAGATTGGAATAGGCGAGCGTCTGCAATTGCATCATTTGCGGGCGACCGTACTGCGCACACTCCAGCCTCGTTTTGTCCCGCTGGCGACGGTTTTTGAACCAGTTGGAGATCTACGAGTGCTCTAGATATCCTCATGAGAAACCTTTCTCTAGAAAATCGCGTACCTGGACAATTTCTAAGTCAGTTGCTCGAGAAATTTCCTTCTTTTGGTCGAGTGTAGGATATTGATTCTGCTTGTAGAACTGCTTTAGGTACTGGAAAAGTCACATTGCGAACAGCTCAAATAGCGTGTTCTGATGTTTAAGTGTTTATACCTTCCTGCTATTCTCCTTGAACGAATAGATAGTTTCCTGACCATCCCAGATACTTCGCGGAGGCGGGTATTTCCTTCGGAGACGGTACTTCTCCACTGCTCCCAGCTCCTTGCCGCGTTTAGACTCATTCTGCAAGAGTTACTAGTAGTAATAGTAGCATAATTACTAGTACACAGTCATTATAGTCTGTTTCAGAAATAAAGTTAGTTGCGTACTTGTGTCTACTGACTTACTTCCTCGCTTACCTGTGGGAACATCACACATTTTTCCACGCTATTTCTTCCTCTAATATCTCTCCAGTTAAAATAGACCACAAAGACTGTAATGTGAGTAAAGATACTAACCTCTTTGTACCTGGCTTTGTACCAGATCTCTTGCAGTTCCTTGTAGTATCGCTCATCAAACCGAGACCTGCCAATCACTTCAAAAAGTCGATCGAAGTTTCCGGAATGGTAAAGCGCGTAGATATAAGCTGAAAGTGTTCGTATTGCACTGATTTATACAGGTTTTTGGTGGAACAATCTTACTGCCAGACATGAAATAATTCTATGATGAAATAATTCATGAAACAATTCTATAATTTTTTAAATATTCCAACAATAGAAATTCTTAACAGTTCTACTCTATGCTTGGAGATGGGCATTGTTTGCCGATTTTTATCTCGGTTGGTTGACCAATCTTTGCCAACTGGTAATAAAGAAGTCTCTTTTTACTACAAGAAACAGCGAGAGATCGTGGATGTGAGATCCGTGGATTTGATTTGGATGTAGATATTTTTTAAGCTAATAACAGCAGCAAAAGATATAGCACAACTGTGGAAGTTTCCTACGGAAAAGTTTTGCTCATAAAAGAGCGAAAACCTCAGCGAGAAAAATTGAGTTTTCTTGATACGCTAATTATTTTTAAAACGCAGTTTCTCTCATTTTCGGTCCAATTGGAGTTTTCTGATTCTCTATTTCAATCAAAGACGTCATCCCTTTCAATTCTAAGAATTTTGGTATTCAAGGGGCCTGAGATGCTCTATTTTTGGCTTCGCTGCATCAATTGTTGTCACTCTGCATAGGAGAGTTATTGAACTTCATACCAACTGCGGGTTTGATGTCTATGCATCCTGTGTTATGATAATTTACGCAGTTAAACATGACATTCAAACATCGGAAATGTAGAAAAGCGCGAAATGCACTGCTACAGTGAAATTTTGAAGGCCCCCATCCTCCATAGGGGCCTCAACGTTCGGAATTCCCTGTATGTCACACAAAAAATGACGTGAAAGTGAAACCAATGGCTGGTAGCTGACGGGGAGTTTTTGAAGGTATTCATGTATGAGGGAGTGATTCAGAAGTAGCACAAGTTATCGCATGATGTCAGAGCTCAAAATTTTTGCAGAAATGCTATAATCTTTTCCGCTGTTTCCATTTCTTGTATGAGACGGTAAAAGTGAATGGATATATGGATTTTTCAATCTGAAAAGGCGTGTTTTGCACAATTTGTAGCTGCAAGAAGCTGAGAAAAGCCAATTACCCAAACAGTGTAGCATAAGGGAAGAATGGGCAACTTGCACTTGTCGATTCACAGCAGAAGTATGTACAGATTCGCCCATTTTTGGTTGAGAAGGAATAAGGTGGAAAAAGTTCTACGGAAACGATAGAATGAATCAACTGACAGAACGAAAATGCAGGAGCAGTGTTGCGGTATGGTTTTTTTCGGCTGAAGGTGGCGTGAGTAAAGGCATAGATAGCTTGAATAATTCGAAAAGCAAAGGAATATATGAATGTTCAATAATGTTTCGTAACCTACAGAAACCGTTTGATGTTGTTGTACACCAGCAGGCGTTTCAAGCACATATTACACGTTGTTTTGAGCTTAAAAATGATACAGAAGCAGTTGATCGTGAATAGTTGGCTGTTTAGAGATGCAGAAATGTTTGTAAGGAGGAGGATGGTGGCCAACGATACAGGAGGTCAAAGAATACAACTTCCAATAATGGATGCAACAATTCAGACGATGGCAAAGAGTTCAGGTAACAAATTTGAAGATACTTACTTTGTTATTGTGAGGAAGACCACTACAATGTTAATAGCTATAAAATGACGTAGGGTTTGAGTTTCAGAGATTTGAATCCCGCCGTACTCTGCTACGTAATTTGTGCATCTGCCCTCTAACGTCAGCTCTTGAGCAATTAGTCTTGAGAAAGGCCTTCTTCTCCATGATATGACACTTCTTTAGATTCTCAAACTTTATGCAACACGAGTAAGTTGTTTTTGTCCAGAAACTGCACTATGAGACATACACGAATATTAATTTCTTGTTTTAGATGATCGTACACAAGTGTACAGTGGCGGCCACATGTTTAGCACACCCACGAGGCTCGTTGATCTTGGGTTGGAGGGTGGGCCTTGTTCTGTACGCACAGTTCGTAGAATTATGAGAAGATTTTCCGCAAGGACTTGCTCTACATAGATGTGAAGGAGAAGTATTGCGAATATTAACTTTCAGAAAAACCTAAGTTTAACTAGTCCACTTCGTAAAAATACATTGAATGTTCAAAAAAAAAACCGCACGAACTTATTGCCCAACCTAATATGTGGCCGCCACTCTATGTACGTTTGCGCATAAAAAATTTATAGTGGCTGTACCTATTCTTATGGGTTGAGAAGTCCATTCGGAGCATAAAACGTGGGAATCCATGTCGCGGAAGAGACGCACCAGCTGATCTCCGTCTTTCGCCTGGTAAAGCGCTGTGCAAATCACCTCTAACTGCAAGATAATAAGATAAATGTAGTTGCTAAGTTGTTATCATGGAAAAAATCTATGCAAGACCCACCTGTTGCGATGAAAATGATGTACTGGCCATCATATAAATTCGATATCGCTGTCGGATTAAACTTGACACTACGTCTCAAAATAATGCAGCAACATGCAATTATAATGGCTGTGAACCCCTTGAGGAAGGTGGGCGGTGCCAGTGGGAACGGCGCTACTTGTGATTGGCCAGCCGGTGGCGTTACAGTACTCCACACGCGGCACCTGCGCATTTAATTGCTACTCGTTCTCGTATGTCAGCCACGAAATCTGATCGCGTTCTGCGTAAATTAGCTCATCCTCGATGGAAAATGTCAGAAATGGTATGGTATGGAGATACGATGTGCCACCGTCGAGAACTGAAGAATGGCTTGCTATATTGTTTACAAAATTTGGAAAAAAGTTGATTTTTTTTTGAGGCAGCTACCTCCAAAGTAGGTCTTTAGAGAAGCGTATATGACATTCGCGAACAATTTTAGCAGCAGACGCCCCAGCTTTTCACATATTCCGTTTGAACCCCTGAGTGCCACCGATTTTTGAGGGAAATACGCCAATTTTCGTACATCCTGTCACTGCTAATTACCTGAGCAGTTAACAAGAACAACTGGGATGCTGTTACTAATCTGTGCGCCAATTAGTATTAGTGAACATGTCAGGTGCGCGATGGAACTTTCGATAAGGCAAAGTATTAGTGGAAGCGGACTTACGCAACATCTGTCGCTTTGTTTGCAGCACTTCACGCTTCTCCAGTGATCGGAAGATAGCAGGGGTATTCTTCTGAAAATAGGTGGAACTATGTGCTGTTGGCGCATTAGCTTTCCACTCAGCAGCTGTAAAACTGGCAGAAACAGTAGTGACTGCAACTCTAACGCTGTGCGAGTGGCGGATTTCATGAACGCTTCTCAGAAAATCATAACAAATTTCAGATATACTAAAATTCGCCCGTGAGTCTTGCCCAACGATGTCGAGCTGGAGGCTCAGAACCTTCCCTATGAGAACTTTGTTGGATCTCACGACCGGTCACTGGCTGTAAAGTTCGCCTGCTACCGTAACAATGAAGGCATAACAACGGTACATCTCTTACCATTGTTGCCACTGGCAAGTAAACTTTCGCAAATAGGTTATAAAAGCTACCGCTGGATTGATCAACCAATACCATTTTTTGTTTCCAGAGCGAAAAGACTTAAAACCTGAAAGCTGAGCCCTTTGCGGAATTATGCATCATGAATACGGGCAATGACAACTACATATTTTCAGTAGTTCAATCCTTGGAAATTGATAAGTTGCAGTTACTCATTTCCACGATCTTGATGTGAAATATTGAATAAACAATAAATCCTTTTAGTCTGTTTCATATATAATTCTCTTTCTCGAGCAAAAAGTGATAGTATTTACAAGAAAATGATTATTAGGAGAATAAAATTCAATAGCGAAAAATTTGACTACACACCCATTTCTGAAGACTTGTCAGATCCTGTCCCTTGCTCGGATTTCACTACTATCAGTGCAGCAAAGATTTGATACACTCTGAAGAAATCAAAGATATTGGTAGCTTTCCAAAATGCCGCTGTTTCTGTGATCCTGGACTTCTTAGGACATCCGCGCCAATGTTAACAGAAAGAAAGGGGAGATGCAGAAACACATAAGTACAGTCCTTGAATCGTGGCGGGACCCGGGCGAGAGACCCGGAGAGAGAATGCTCCAAGTGAGAGGGTGGAGGAGGTCCCGCCGCGACTCTACGACCGCGACGCTGTGAAACCGCACGCGCAATCCGTCTATCTTTTCGACAAGGACTGTAAGTACATAATTTGCGCACACTGCTGTTCGGCATTCTAAAACGATAAAGAAACGAACTTAGCACAAGATTGTCTTCAAAGTATAGAGCATTGACCACAATTTCATCGCTACTAGGGGTTTTGATGGTACGACGGATCACTCTGTATACAGTGAACGTCAGTGGCGGTGGCCCATCCGCGGATTCGAGGAGGTCAACCGCGCCGCGCGCGCTATGACCGATGTCTTTTGCTGTTGTCTATTTCTAGCAGCTTTTCTACCCGTTTTAAGGATTATTGACCGAATCGGGAAGAAAAGCGCCTAGGAAGAGCATCCCGACGGCAGACGACACCGATCCCATTGCGCGCGGAGCGGTTGTGCGGCGTGCTTCTCGAGGCTGTGGATGGGCCACCGTCATTGACGTCCATTGTACAATATGTAGTCACCTGGGGCAATCACTGAGGAGACGTGTAAATATCCTTGAACATATGTAAATACCTATAAGCACAAGATTTCTGCAGTTAGGTATAGACTCAGAGAATTGATCTATTCTAATGCAGGAGCAAGGCTTGAGTCCAAAATCCGTCCACTCTCCTAGAACCAATATTCCTACCCAAAGATAACCTAACGATAAGTAAGTACGAACGAGTGTAGCGCAGATACATACATAACAAATACTTTTTCAGTCTGTAATGTTGCTCCCTGAAGAAAGATAAACATGGATCAGCAACCGGAGAACTGTGCGTAGAAGATTGAATAAAGGAGCTACATTTATTTCGAAGTAATTCAAATATGCGATATTTTACCTTTCTCGGATATTTCCTGGAAGTTTTCGAATTCTGATGAAAAAAGATTCATTCTGCAGCAGCATAAGTTTCATTCGGTAATTAGAGAAAAATTCCAGTGGATCTCAGTCTTATTTGATAGAGCTATTTTCCCATTCAGGGTTCAATGCTCTTCTGATGCTATTGTAGCCGCTCATCTGCAGTAATAACTTCCTCTTCGGAAAATCTAGGAAATGAGAAAAATTTTTGAGTAACTGGGTTTTTCAATATTCCGAAAATTCCAGAGATCAAACCGTGTTGAATATTTTCCAGAAGTTTAAGACGTTGTGGGAAAAGCAAGGTTTATGGATGAACTCAGAGTGTGCCGAGGCTCTGTCAATTGCGTTGATTGTGCAATTACGGATCGGCGATGCTTTCAAGTGCGGTAGCTGCAAACGGTTGCGATGTTTGCTCAGAGGATTACGTGTTTGTTCGTTCTTTTGTGCGAGTTTTCCCTGCGGGAGTCCCGTACCGGGTCAGACGTTCCGCTAATTGCCGCGCAGCCAATACTTAACACCTCATCACTAGGTACTCAACATGTCTTGTTTCCATACGGCAAACCTGTTATTTGGAGGTGTAAGCTGGAATTATGTGAGAAAGTATTGGCATCGATTCGGCATGTATACCAGTTTTTTCTATCAATTTTTTACTCGCTTAGTTTCTCCAAAAATTGATGGATAAGTAGTCCTGCAGGTTGTCTACCTTTGCCAGAGATTTGCACCAAAACAACTTGGACAAATATGAACTATATTCTCTTAATATAGTATAAGGTGAAGCCCCTAGACAGTTTCATTTGAACATCATTTTGGTCCTTTTTAGCTCATACCTTTAGTTATTCCTTTGTTCTCTAGACATGCTTTGTTTTTCAAGCATCTCCTGTCATTCTGCGGAAGAACCGGAAGATCAACATAGCTGATTCTTCCAGAACAATCTAAAACCGCCACGTTTATCTAAAGCAATGGTGACCCTTTGTTTATAGCAATTGTTGAACAATTGACCGTGATAAGTGGCAACAGCGGCTAGGGATGAACGGTGCCGTTAAAAGAAAGCCGTCAAAGTCATTAAGGGATTAGGTGGCACACGCCATCCTGTTGGCGGGTAAGAGCAGCGCTGTGAGGTAACAGCCAAGAGGGATTAGTCGCTGTTGAACGCTCATATCCACCGTATAAGCTTGAAACCCCAAAAATTAAGGATGTACGTAGGGCTGAGAACTCGGGAGAATTGAGTCCAGAATTCTACGTATTTATTAGCTCGATCAGCGAGTTCGTAGCATTTTTTATTATCAAGTTTTATTGAAAATAACAACAATTGCAGCAGCAATGGTATAATCTTCGTCATTGGTCACGACCTCCTTCCATTGCTTGACCAATTCAGTGATGCCATTTCGCCAGAAATCTCTGCTCCTGGATTCAAAATAGTTAGTGAGCCAGATTTCGAGGTCCTCTTCATTGTCGAAGGTGAGGCCTCTCATTTGGTTGGACAACGAGCGGAAAAGTTGATATTCTATAGGTGCAAGGTTTAGAGAGTGAGGCATTAAAACTTTCCAGTCGAGCTCCTGTAAAGCCTTGATGAAACGCAAAGAATAGCAGATGTCGAAAACGCTGATTTTTACCTCCTGAATATTCCATTTTTGAACCCCCGTGAATGATCAAATTATAAGGAAAAGCGATTGTGATGTTTTCGTAGAGCAAAGAGAGTTCTTTCGAATGGTGTATACATTTTCACAAAAAAGCACTAATGATTCTAAAATGAAATCCGAAATAAAAACGCTCAGAAATTATTGACCAACCTAATACAAAGTGTGAGGTCTCATGCTCCAGTTTTTTTTTCGGGTTTGGAACATTCCTGGAAAAAGACGACCAATTTTCCTACCATCAGAAGAATGCTTGGGGGATATGGGAAAAAGTAAAAGTAGTGGAAATGAGGGATGGATGGATTGGCAGTCTGCGAAAGAAAGACGCTTTGTGAAGCAATTAAAGGCAGTACCCGTGGAAATTTTCGCCCATCAGATTCTCACTTTTTGAGGAACTTCAGCACATTTTGGATAGTTTTCGTACAAGACGAGCAGCGGAAACGCTGCGCTTACAACTCTTTAACAAGTACGTATTTTTGCGCGATGGCGACAGTTATGGACAAATTGCCGTGCCTGTCAGGCATTTCTTTGGTTATTCAAACACAGGGAAATCTGTTGTTTTTCTGCGGTTCTCGCAGAATTCTGCACACGTTTGCTCACTTTAGGTCCTTTTGGTGGATTTCTGCAATTTTTTCTTGTTTTTTGTGACCTGTGGCCTCTTTCCTAAAAAAGTTTCACGGTATTTGTAGGTGTTTGACTACTTCACCATCTAGTTTTCGCCAGAACTTCAATTTTCATTCATTTCCCACCACTAGAGAATTCCTTAATGTTTTCATTTTCAAGTAATGCCTTTGTTGATTGATACACATTTCCCAATAATTATTACTTTCGGTAGAGTGCGGAAAGGTTGCGGTTAAGATAAAAATGGGAAATTATACTAAGATCCAGGAGGTAAAAGGGTGGCTTTATCGATCCTTTGATGTCGGTCCACATCCTATAATCCATGCAATTCGACCCTATCCGTTGTACATTACCGAACCATTAGCTTTCAAACCGATTGTTCCGGTGCTATCGGAACTTTTCAGCTTTATGAAAGTGTAAAGCAGTCTCGATACCACAAGAACACGCTGAAATATTTGAGGAGAAAATTCCCGTGGGTGATACCTTCAAAGCCACAACGTTTGTGCGTTTCTGTATCCTGTGTACTATGACTAACACTGCTATGTGATTGATATTATGTCATTTGTCACACTCATCAATGTCATTTATTCCCGCACATTTTGAAGATTTATATGCAATTAAATGAACAAATACACAGAAAAAAATTTAGCGTAAAAGGCAGGCAGTGAGAGCAAAGCACACCAATTTTCAATACAATTCCTAAAAAGCAGCACTTATCAATAACCATGCAAACTAGAAAATTTCACCAGGACTCTAAGATTACTAAGAAATTATTAGTAAACTGGCATCTCTCAATGCAACTATTGTTGCACTGTGAATTGACAGGATTGAATCACGATAAAGGCAAACAAGACACCTGAAGATTCTTTTCTAGAAAAGCAAGGGAAGAGGCTAATTTTTCCAACTATTTTAATAATACTTATATTGCAGAAGTAACACAAAATGTAATAGAAAAGTATGTGGAGGAAAATTGTGGTGTAACAGGAACTCTTTGTGAGCACTCCTGTTCACCAACGTAGTGCGAGAACTGGTCCCCAACTCAGCGAATGCTTTATTTCTATTTCTTGTCTTATTTCTAAAAACATAAATGTTTTCTAAAAATTCTTATCTCTAAAAATATAAAAGTGGATTGTCTGGGGACTATTTCTCGGCTGTCGTTTTTTTTCGCGACAATGTCCGCAAATGCAATGCAGACAATGAACATGTGATGGGCAAGATATGTAACTATGTATCTGAAGAATGTATCTATCTAAAGAAACTTCTCCCCGTATTTGTCTTTTGTATCGAATAGCTCGCCGTTTAAAGGACTTTCGACTAAGTCAGCAATTTGAAGGACTACCTACAGTAATCAGAACATAAAATTTCAGTTGCGCTGTCATTACGAAAGCTATTTGGCCAAAAGTTAGTATTGTGAATTTCCACTGCAATGCTGTTTGGATTACTGTAGCAGTCCTTTAATTAGCATTAGACAATGGCTGGCTTGGTAAGCAGCAACGTCTGCTGGCAGCTGGACAGCTTCTCGTCGTTCTCGTCCACCTTCTTGCTTCCCTGGCAGCATTTGAAGATCGGAAATTCGCTGACGAGCTGTTCCCTGCAACAAAAAGAAACTTTTTTTTATCAGCGCTCATAGAAAGTCTGCATTTCTGCGTACCTCAAACTTGGACTACACAACATGTAGACGAACAAGCGCAGAAGGCTGTTCACCGCCACAAGGATACTGATGCAATCACTTGCTAGTGTATAAAAACGAGTGCTGAAAAACAGTGTATCACAAGAGATCTACCAGCTTATCGATGTGTTTAACAGGACAAAGTCAGTACCTGCTGCCATCCTCGTTAAATAGTAGTGAGTTTTCCGGAAAAACGTTTTCCATTACGGAAATGAACAATGATAGGGAGGAGCAGATAAGGTAGGTTGTGGTGATTGAGACCATCGTTCGCGTGGCGTAGCGCACCTCATCGCGGCGTTTTTTCGACGTCTCCATTGTCTCTGAAAAACGTAATTTTGAATGTCACTTTCTGGTTTTACTTGCAACGACTGCTTTACTTCTGTATCGGGAAAATAAATGAATAAATAAGAAAATATGTAATCAAGCGTTGCCATAGAGAAGCAAAAGTAGGGAAAATTTTCCCAGAAAATTTTTCATTTTTGAGCTGTGGTATCGAAAATGGGTAATAGTTTCCATGAATTTGGAGCCCTCGATTTGTATTATTGTAAGTCAGGAACGACACTGCTAGTTGCAATGTAGAAAACTACTCTTGTATAAAAGATCGAGAGAATATGTGAGGATAGAAGTTCCTTTCAGGAGGGCTTGACATTCATACGACCATATGAAAGGATTAGGCTGTTACTAAGGGCTCTGCAGTAGCTATTAGTAGTAGTGTAGCCTGTCATAGCTAGTAATAGTTCTGCAGTTGGTCGTATAAGGGTAGCGTGACTACGATTTTAGAAGTGACAACATACACAGTAATAATAATCGAGTGAGACAAGCTTGAACGCGATCTATTGCTGCGCTAATAGCGACAGAACACCGACCAACCTTTTCGAATCATTTCTGTCACCTTCGGCATGCCGATGAACGACGTCACTGCCCAGCTGATACCGTGTATCTTCCTCTTGGTCAACATTACAATGGAAATATTCAGGATGAGAAGGATGGCGAACGGGACGAAGATGTGTAGGACCTTAATTGTAGCGAATACTTGTAATGAATTTAAATTTAAAGGGAAAACCAAAGAAACTTAGGTTTTGTAAAACTTAAAAACAAGAAAACGTAAAGCGCCAAGAAAAAGGAAAAACTCACCGTCATTACGTAGAAGTTGAAAATTTGATAGTGCTCCCAGCCAGCCAGCATGGGGACGTAGTCGTAACTCTGAAAAAAATAAATTTTTCTATTCACAATATCTCCATAGCAGACTTTGCGCAGGTTAACTGGAAAGTCCACTGATGATTCCAAGGATTTCAAAGAGGAGATTCCGTTCAAGGTAAGCTCACACAAGCTCGCAGGGATTTTTTAAAATTTTTCATAAGTCTAGAAAGCAACTTAAACTTTAAAAGTTGACTAAATTGGTATTCAAATTCAATTCAGTTTATTTATTTATTTAATTTCAGTTCAAATAGGTTTCAGTATCCGTCCCTCTGTTGAGCTTCCTTGATTATTTCTACTGTAAATATTCTTGTTCTCTTCCCCAGTTTTTGGGTTCCTCATTCCATCTGCATGGTTCCACGGTTCCGCCTCAGCTGCCCTTTCTCAAATAGTAAATTTAGAAAAACCTACTCCAACAACTTTTTTCTTGCCATTCTTGCAAGACGTATTAATTGCAGTCTATTCCATCTTGGAAAATGCATTCATTTCTTACGAACATAAAATTTTCTCTCAATACATCAAAGATGACGGCCTTTTTGCCCTTGATTAAATTAAAGTTTAGTCCAAAGCTTCGAAAAAAAAAGACTCACCATATAAATAGGACACTCAGGTCTGAAGGCGATCACATATTCGAAGAATGCTGGCAAGCGCAGACCGATTACTCCCAAAAGAACGACACCAATGGTAATGTAGCGCCCATGTTCGCTGAAATGGTGGGATTAATTCGGTGGTTCCACACCATCCTGGCTTGAGAAACAATTTTTAATTGTCATCTGGCGTTTTAGGATATGCACTGCTTCAAGAGTAATCCTAGTAGAACAGTCCCATATAGCTACTTTATTCATGGAACAGGCTTTGGTCATGCTGAAGAAAGGGTAACCCTTAAAGTAATTCGAACTCCTCGTTTCTTCGGAGCTATTGCCACGACAATGGACGTCATTCAGAAACGGTGCCAAGAAAAGAAATGAACTATTGCAACAAATTTAATTAGTCGGAATAAAGTACATGGGTGCTTGGCCCTTGCAAAAGTGCATTGCACACAATAGCCTTTTTCTATCCTGAAAAATCTTACATGCAAAGAAGGTCTGGGAGCTAGACGACTGGTAGTACGGTTTGCGGGAGAATTGCAGCACAATACCAGCACTAGGACATCCTAATAGGGCGTAGATGTTGAAAATTTAACAGCAATGTTTCACTGCTCATCGCCGGCAGGCCTTATTCCTGCTATACATGGTACTGCTTAACTACTTTTGTAACCAAAGCAATAATTTCTATGCAGTTGTTCTAAGAAGGTGAATAGGAAAGTGGTAAAGGAAGTAAATAGGGAAGAAAGTAGATGGTTAAGAAAGAAAGTACTGGGTTTTGATAGGATTTCTCTGAGGATGGAGATTAGCACATGGACCTAGAACAAGAAATCATAGGAAGAACTACTCCTTCCCTTGTGAGCTGCGGTAGAACCGCCACTTTTCCTTTAAAGCGCCAAAACTTACGTTACTAAAGACTCCAACGAGTGTATCTCTGCCACAACGATAAATCGTTCCATGGTGGCACACAAAATCATGTAGGTCGAAGCGAATTGCACTGAAAACCAGCTGATATCTCTCCGCGATTCCCTGATCCAGGGTGAGAGCCAGGTAAATAATCTTACCCATCCTGCTGGTACCAAACAGCAGCATAGCGTAGACATGCCAGACGTGGTAGAGGAACTCGTTTTGGTGGTAGATCGCAAGCGCATCAACGGTGAAGAAGGGTATGTAGAGCAGATCCATGAGGAGATCTGTAAATGAAAAAATTAGGAAAGAGCGAAAAAATCTATGAAGATAAAGTTAGTTCTTCAAGTTTTCAAGCCCTCCTAATCCTGTGGCGACTGGGAAATCCCAAAGGTTTCCCAGACTTTTTCCAGAACATTTTTCAAACCAGCAGTCAGCTGACTACAGATGTGACAGCTAACACTTCATCTTCATGTCTCAAGCGTCAGTGTTTTTATCAACATGAAGTACAAGGGAATTATTTACGGATCGAAAGAGATATCAGATCTTGCGGGTTTTTCTGCAGATCTCACAGATTTTTGGCGATCACAGAAAATTTATTCCTCACGAAGGCGAACATGAAAAGTTAACGAAGCTTCCATGATTATTTTAATGGATAATTACATGTATTAGTGAAATATTCGTGACGTCTGGAATCTTTATTTACGCTGATACCGCCACTACCATGTATAATGCAAAACGGAGCCATAACTAAAAAATCTTACCCAATATAGCCAGCACCAGCAGGTATAACGTTGGAGATCTTCTCGAACGACATCGCGAGAATAGTCTCTGAAAAAATTTGATTCAGTTTAGGTTCTTCAGTTCCTCAACACGCTCCCCTCCTAAAAAACAGTTTTGAGCACAGTTTTGCGCAAGATACAAATAAATCAGCACCTGTGTGATAGTAAACCTCGTGGAATGACAAGCATTCAGTGGCTCGGAGGTGAACCAATACTTAATGTTGCAAAGGGAGTTTATAATTGAGCTCTTGGTGGTTCGGATGCTAGTCGTAATCCGCAAAAGAAATTTAGTCTGCGGGAAATCTATTTCCAAAAACCGGCCGGCCTAAAACCCTCAGTGGTGGACGGTATGATCCTACAAATACATACATACTCACAAATGGATATGAACCATTCATAAATTAAAAAGTCCTCAATGCATGCGATGACAGAGCTACCATTGCAACCAATTTATGACTTGCAGACAACCGAATTCAGGATCTTTTCCACAAAAGATTTTGGCTTCATTTGTGCACCTTTTGGGAATTTCATCTCTCGCAGATTATTTATTTTTGAGAAAGACAGTATCATCAGCATCCGGAACAAAGCTATATCCCAAAAAGAATTAATGGGGGGGGGGGGGACCCACCACTATAAATCTCCGGCAAACCCATCGAAACAAGGCGAAAATCATCAAATTTACATAAATACTTGAAGAAATGAATGGAAATTCTTAGGTTGTCGCGCTACTAATCAATTTTTACAACCAGTTCATATGCAGTAATTTGGATAACCATCCGCCGATTTAGCTAAATAGCTCCAATTTTGCAACGGAGGAAATTTCGGAATAAATTCGGGATTTTTCTAGGTTTTTTTTAATCTTCAGAATATTCACTCAGTCGAAAAAGAAATGTTTTTAAATCTGCAATTTCATGATATCTTGTCTGTCCATTTTTCTGACAATCGTTCCGAAAGCAAGGCCTCTGCAGAGCCTAACACCTCACCTCCAGAAGTGCTGACTCACTCTTAGCTCCATTCAAAAATTCTGCAAAAATATCCACTTACCCAGAGATCTCTTTCCCCATAAGTCCTAGGCGAATCAATGGGAAGTGAACTATCCAGGGATTCTTGGAGTTTCCTCATTTCGCCCTCCTTCCTCACAAAGTACTCCGCATCACCTTCTCAGCTGCCAAACTCCCAGCTGACTACGAGGCATCGGTCATTCCTCCGATGAACACTCTGACGCTATCCATCGTGCCGACCTTGCCGTGCACTTCACCTACGGCTTCCACGAATCCGACTTCGTTTGTTTCGTTTTGGAAAGATAACACTCGAAGTGAGAAACCCCTGGGAGTCAGTTGGGGTGTCTCACCATGTACTCATGTCAGGGCAAGAAAATAAATCGAATTCACCAGAAGTATGCAATTGCAGACGACGCCGGCGAGTGCGATCGGCGTTCCGACGTAGACGATTACCGCGTAGCGCACGAAGTCGTAGCTCTCGTTGCGAGAGCACTCCTCAGATGACATCTGAACGAGAGGCGGATGAGTCCCACTGGTGGTCCCAGCTAATTGGCGCGGCTATGCGCGAGTTGAAGAGCGAAAAGCGCGTGGAGCGGGAAAAATGGACAATGAATAAATGAATGAACGACAGTGAATGAGCGGATAAACGAATGAATGCGAACGAATGAATGCGAATGAATGAATGAACGAATGAATGAATGAGTGAATAAACGAATGAATGAGTGAATGAATGAATGAATGAATGAATGAATGAATGGATGGATGAATGAATGAATGAATGAATGAATGAATGAACCAATGAACGAATGAAAGAATGAGCGAATGAATGAATGAATGAACGAATGAACGAATGATCGACTGAAAGAATGAGCGAATGAATGAATGAATGAACGAATGAACGAATGAATAAATAAATGAACCAATGACCGAATGTTTCACTTAATCAATGAATCAGCACAGATAATGAATGATTTAATGATTACATAAACGAACAATTGTGTACAATATATAACAGATGAACTAGTCTCTCAAGACTAGGTAAACAAATGAATAAACAACCGACTTCTTTTCATTAGCCACTCATCTCCTGAAGATGCAGGATACGGAGGTGAAAATAAGTAAACAATCAAAGAAATGAACAAGCTAATAAATAAATGATTGAAGAAATTAACAAACCAGTGCTTCTTTCTTGAATCGCCTGCTCTTCAGCGTCACAGCGTTCACAAACAGGAAAACAAATGGACAAATTCGGTCACGAATATATTTCCCAAGGGTATGCGAACGACTGAATAGGCGTGACCAGGAGGATAGTGGGAGGACTCAGCCAAAAATAGAGAGCAAAGGTCAAAGTGGTAGGAGGGCCCATCAGTTCGGAAAGAGAACGTCAAGGCTGAAGCAGATGGGCTATAAACAGTTGGGAAGAGATAGCAAGATTTCTCCAGGGCTACACCGCTGCTCTGTCCTTTTAATAAAAAATAAGGTGGTAAAGGAATAAATTTTAGAGTCAAATCCCCTTTCCATTTGATATCACTAAAATATAATAGGTTAAATATTCATATTTCCAAGACCAACTTGAAAGACAAAAGCCAGAAGACTTGTAGATATTTCGAGGTAAACAAAAGAACACAACAATTTTTCAGAGACGTACATGACCACAAGCATCTTTTCATCCAAGCAGAAGAGAACGTAATTGGCGTGAGGAAATTCATGTTAATATTTAATATTTCAAGAAAATTCTGACCAAACATCACATATCAAGACTCCATTATGTTGTTGTTTTCGCTTCTTATTTTTAGTCTTTAAGCCTGTCTATGTTTACGCCTACTATGACCAAAAATACTAACTCATATCTGAGATATACAGTGCGTATAAAAAGTATGGGGACACCGTATTTTTTAGGATAACGAAACTCGCGTTGTTCTAGTTGGTCTGATTTTCACTCCGACTCACACAATTTTTATAATTTTTTGTAGAGAAAAAGTCGAAAATTCCTTGTATCAAAAGTATACGGAAACTTGCTGTTGAATGACCGTTTTCTCGGAAAAAACCAGCAGCAGGTGGATGGTAATGCTTCGTTCATTAAATTGAACGGGGAAAAAAGAAGACCGATTAGAGGAACGCGAGCTTCGCTATGAGCAAAAATTAAGGTGTTCCTATCCTTTGGTACAGACTGTAACTAAAAAATTCCTTGATGATCTAATATTTTCTCAGGAAATATGTTGCAAGAACAAAAACAGGGGAAAACTGGGGAAACCGATCAAAGGTATAGGGCCAATGGACCTCATTACCTTCAGAATGCAAGGAAATAAACAATAACGTAAGCAAGAGGAAAACAACGACGATCGCGTGACCATGCCACTACAACACGCCCATAGCAATGCATTTGTTGCTGACAACAACCTCATCTAAATGATCCAGAAATACATTGTAGATGAGGACTTTATAGCTTTCATCCATATCTGAGCAAAATCGTCGCTAGAATGCTTGCAGACAGAAGGAAAATCTGTTGTTTGCTTGTTTACCAGTTTGTTTACCTAGATGAGACTGTTTGGCTCTAGCTAAGACCTCATTTTCAGCGAATTTCATTTGTTTGTAGCGATGATTCCTGGGATTCGCAGACATAGACATAGATAGTTAATAATCATTGTAAGGGTAGAAGAGATGCGAATGCAAACAAGGTGTCAAGTCAAGTATAAAATTCGCAACAAATTGCCAGTATACTCAGAGATCTGCGAAGAGATGACGGCTATGAGGAAACTCCCACGCTTTTCCTCGATTTCATGAGAAGGAAAGCGTATTCATACGATCATATGAGTTTGTCGAATGAAAATATGCACCTGAGAGTCGGCAGTTAAGTGATAGCTGACCGGAAATTCGCGCTTCGCTTCAGAACTATTTAAATTACCGGAAACAGAGAAATGCGCCAACGAACGATGCACGGAGAAGTGAGGAAATCGGCGCAGAAGCGAGCCGTCAAAGCCACGCCCACTGAGGAAGCATTTGTCACGAAACTTGCATAAAACTTAGCACGAATTCAGTTTGCAGGGATGCGGCTGCGCTGATGCTGCACGTTCTGGGCTATTAGCATTCTGCAGGTCTGAAAATGCCGAATTCGTTGGTCCGAGGTCAAAACGGTAATCTCTTCTGATCCTGTAAATAAATGGAAAAATAGATAAATAAATAGAATCTTTGCATAAGTGTTTGTTGCTGGATAGTCAGAAGTTAGTTGCCTAGTGTTCCTTAGTAGGCGTAGAGGGACATCATAATGGTCAGTACACAGTGTTACTCTTATGTGGTTCAAAATGTCTAGTGACTGAGGATAGGCAGTTTTGGGACTTGTCTGCGATGCGATAAGCCAGTGATAGTTAAAGATTTCTGGCAGAAAAATTGTTCGAACATTCTCGATTTCGAAAATTGCAGGAATGCCCAACTCCAATAAAGGTACTTCCGGAAGTTCGAGTGGTTTTCTTGCACTCAGAGGAAAAGAGGCTGTGTGCTGGTAGTTTAATGAATAAATTTTGAAATGCTAACATTTCACATCCATCCTGGAATATTCAAGCATTCAATCACTTGGATCCTGGAAAAATTCGGAAACCAGATAGCTGTTGAAGAATTTTTTCCGGTTTTCTTCACTTTTTTCTTCACAGTTTTTGGAATGATGCCCAACTCTTATATGATTGAGAAGTGAAATAGGGCTCAATTTTGAAGAAAAAAAAAACAAAACAGAAAATTTTAGGACCGAGGAGACCGAAGGGAACCTGTAAGGGAGAATCCAATGTAGCAGATACGTAGGTCATACGATTACGTCACGACAAAAACGATGAGGTGTCAAGCCTCCTCACCTCAGTCTCGCAGAAGATCCGATTTCAAGAAAATGATCCGGATTACAGCAGCCTACAAAACACTCCCACTGAGCCTTGAAAATAGCTGACTGAATAAGTTTTTCGGAGACGAACGTTACAAATAAGAGATTCTACGACGGGCATATCACATGGGAGGTGGACGGGGAAATGAGCAAGGGACTTCGAGAAGGGGACCTCATAGATACACTGAAATGAAATTTTGCGCGGATTTAAAAATGAAAGGAATTGCGTGCGAGTGAGAGCAAGCCAGCAAGCATCAGCAAAGAATAGAAGGAAGAAAGGTGTCTAAACAAAGAGTAAAAAGCAGGGTGCTGGAGTGCTCTATAGCGAAAATATTGATACATTTTCAAATACATTGTAGGGAAATTCTTTAGCCCACTTGGGTAACATGCCCTTTACGTTTAAGCACCTTGATCATTTATTTACCTGTTGACCATGAAATAACAAGACGGAAGAGGACCGAACATAAGCATTTAAGTGCAACAAAGTTTAAAAAGAAGTAAAAATCAACGCTTGAGTGAGGCCAAACAAGGAAGGACGATGTACTTGAAAGAAGAGTTATATAGTCTCTACCCTATTTTAGTTAAAATACTGAATAACATGTTGCCAGATAGGGGAAGGCTAACGATGACTTTTTCCTATGGCTGTTATTTCCATTGTTTTTCATTAACCATTACTGGGCAATATTAAAGAGGGAAGTGTAGCATTGGCAGGAAAACAGTTTGGATTTGTTTTGCACTGTTTACTCATTTATCGAGTAATTATCAACCGGGACACAAAATTATTCTCTCAAAAGGAGGAAGTAAAAGTGGACATTATAAACATTGTTTACCTAATTGTGGTTCTCACCAGAAAAATAATTAATTAACGTATGCCTGTGAGACATTATGTGATTTTCTGGATTTCATATTATTTCAATCCAACATGGTAAAGATAGAAATTCCTCAGTCGAATTCAAAAGTAGTGGTTGAAACAAGTATTGAAAGCGGTCATACTCTTTCAACAGTTATCTAAATAAAAGCTTTATAAAATCTAAGCTATGTATATACTTCTCTCACTAGTACATAGTTTCAGAACCGAGTAGAAAACTAAGGTTCAGTCACTAGGCTCACGAGATGTTATCGCTTGCATAAATGGGAGCCAATGGGTTTGGATTCCAAGTTTCTAGCTTATTTGTCATTTACATGTTACGTTGGTTGTTTATTCTGTATTGTTTGTTCTTATACGACAAAAGATGGCACACCATCGCGGTGTAATGAATAAAATAAAAATAAATATGAAGTCTTGATAGCTACATATAAGGTTGATGCAAAAAAATGACGCTTCTTCGTATTGACTCCAATTTCTCTCACAACTTTAATTAAGGATAAGTTCGGCAAACCATAAAGTTCCTTTAACTAGCAGGGACCATTGCTTTTCGTATGCTTTCGTATGAGCAGATCCCTGACGCCGTAGGCTTATATCTCGCGGAACTGTGAAGCCAAGAACAACAAGAACCTTGTTTTTATATCGTCATGTATGGCGAATTTTTCTTGCGGAGTAAGAGTTCCTGGAGCTGGGAAAAGTGGCACAAATGTGAGAATTTTCCGGAAGAACATGATAACTTCTCAAGCGTTCCCCATTGAAATTTTCAAAGTTTAAGCCAGCTCTTGGAAGCAAATTCTGACCGAAATTTGGGCAAGAATTTGCACAAAATGCGCTTTTCAGCGTCTTGAGCGTTTTTTCCAGCAGACAGTTCACGACTCTTAGAGGCCAATATAGCAATAGCTGTGGTTGAAGGTGTACTTCTTGAAAAGAAGGTTGGAGAGAACCATCCGCAAGAATCCTAGAAATAACGAAGGAAATGCTTGAGAAGTGCTCATCTACGTATGTACATATCCCTAGAAGTGAAGCCGTTGCACCAGGACTCACACGTGAAGTAGATTGTGACATCTTCGCCAAATACAAAGAATGTATTCTGGACTGCACTGTTCGTTGCGTAATAGAAAAATCAGGGAAGTTTGAAAAATTGAGAACGAAGTTTCTCGATATTTTCAATTTTTTCACTTCTGCTAACTGCGGCTGAAATGTCTTAAACTCACAGAATAAAAGAGCTTTGTTTGCTCTACAAGTGCTTTACCATATCTAGATGTAAAGCTTTGAACAGACGAAAAAAAGTGGGGCCATTCCTTTTGCACCAACCTAATAAGATGACGATTACTTTCTAGGAGAGTATGTAATTGTACACATCTGTAAATGTAATTGGTCTTTGTACTGATCCACGGATCTCCCTCATAAGAGGGATCCCAGCCGGTTAGTCGCGAGGCTACGTGGCGCGTCCCCAGGTGGCGGATAGGGGGCTAATCGCGGACCACACGCGACCTTGTGCCTGCCCTGAGACGCGGGTGGATTCAGGGGATGGACTCCCTGTTTCTGCAGTGTCGGAACGATCCATACCTTCTGCCAGCGCGTGGGTGTGTTCATGCATGCGTGCGTGAGTGTACTTGCGTGTCTGCAGATTGTATCCTGCACATCTATCCGACCAAAAGCCCTGCATTCAAGTGACTGGGAGGTACAAGGGAGGCGGTTCGGAGTCGCCTCCAACAAATAAGCTCCATCGTCCACTCCCGGGAAGCCCGGCTAACTTCCCGGTGAAATCCTACCCTAGCTACCCGCGGGGGAATAGAGCCCAGCAAGCTATCTCCTAAGGGTTTTCTTTTTCTTAAAGCTCGACACAGCAATAATAAAGAGTGTTCCCCTGATCTCGGAAGAGTCACTGGTACGGCGGCGCCAGTGAGGACGAGGTCCGAGGGGTTATCTAGGCTGCCTAAAACCAGAAGGACTATGATGACGATCTGTACCTTCAACGCACGCACGCTTGCATCGGAGGCTTCTATCGAGGATTTGATGATGCAGGCCAGGAAGATCAGGTACGACGTCATCGGACTGACCGAGACGAGGAGACACCGGCCACTGAACGCCACCTTCGACACTGGAGAAGAACTGTTCCTTGGAACCTGCGACAGTAGAGGAGTTGGTGGAGTCGGTGTCCTCGTCAACACGAACTTGGCCATGAACATCGATTCGTTCGAACAGCTAACAACCCGAATCGGACGTTTGCGACTGAGAAGATGTGGATCAATACCGGCCTTGACAATCTTCGTCGCCTATGCTCCAACATCCAGCTACGACGATGAAGAAATCGAGGCCTTCTACATGGACTTGGAGAAGTTCTACAGGGAAGACCACACTTTCTACAAGGTCATTGTTGGCGACTTCAACGCCAAGATTGGCCCTAGGAGAACGCCTGAGGAACTTCACATCGGTACCCACGGCCTACAGTGGAACGAACAGGGAGAGAGGCTGTCTGAGTTCATCATGACGACGAAGACCATCCATGGTAACTCACAGTTTCAGAAGCCAACCTCCCTACGGTGGACGTGGGAGTCACCCGGTGGAGAGTACCATAATGAAATTGACCACATCATCGTCAATCGAAGGTTCTGCCTGACCGACGTCGGTGTTGTACCGAAGTTCTACACCGGATCAGACCATCGCCTCCTTCGTGCAAGATTCTTCTTCTCGCGCAAAGGAGAGAAAGCCGCGAAGTTCAGGAAGAGGGCTCCCAAATCCGTCATCAATTGGGATCTCTTCACTTCGTTAGCCGGCTTTTGGGAAGATGCCGTTGTCGACAACATCGACGAAGAATACGATCGGCTTGTTCAACATCTCTGCGACAGCGCAAGGAGAGCCGAGGGCTCAAGATCCACCAAAAGACGACTGTCTTACGAGACCCTCGAGCTGATACGCCAGCGCGGAGTCGCGAGAGCCGCAGGCAACTACCAACTGACGTCCGAGCTCGCAAAACGGTGCAGAGAAGCGATAAAAGAAGACCTTAAAGAGAGACGAGCAGCAGTATTGGCCGAAGCCGCAGAGGCAGGAAGAAGCATTCGCAACGCCCGCCGTGACTTCGCCAATCGTAAGACCAAGATGACCGCCCTCCGGCGCCCAGAAGGAACAATTTCTTCATCAAGACGGGTAATGGAGAAGGTCATCTACGACTTCTAC
Source organism: Ancylostoma caninum (assembly GCA_037903475.1). Taxonomy (NCBI): domain Eukaryota; kingdom Metazoa; phylum Nematoda; class Chromadorea; order Rhabditida; family Ancylostomatidae; genus Ancylostoma; species Ancylostoma caninum. The sequence continues at coordinate 414,727 of JBAJFG010000052.1, forward strand.
TCGGATCTCTTCGATAGCCACGTCCATCTCCCCCAATATCACCCAAGGGAGGATGGATACGTTGTCCCATCAGTTCTCCCTTCCGAAGTCCGACATGCCATCAAGTCGGTGAAGAATCGTACAGCACCGGGCCCCGACAGGATTCGACCGGAACATCTGAAGAACCTACCGCCAGTTCTTATCACCACCTTGGCTAGGCTCTTCACGCGGTACCTGTCGGAATGCAAGGTACCGAACCAATGGAAGACCAGCAGGACCGTGCTGCTGTACAAGAAGGGAGACCCACAGGACATCGGCAATTATCGCCCCATCTGTCTGTTGTCCGTCATCTACAAGCTTTTCACTCGAGTGATTCTAAATAGGATCGAAAGGACATTAGATGAAGGACAGCCGTGCGAGCAAGCAGGGTTTCGAAAAGGATTCAGTACGATCGATCACATACACACGGTCACTAGACTCATTGAAGTATCGCGAGAGTATAAGATGCCTCTCTGTCTCACGTTCATCGATTTGAAGAAAGCCTTCGACTCTGTGGAGACAGAGGCGGTCCTCAAAGCCCTGGGCAACCAGGGCATACCTACTCAGTACATCAAGATATTTCGTGAGCTCTACAGCAACTTCACGACCAGGATTTCTCCATTCTACGACGACATCACTATCGACGTCAAGAGAGGGGTTCGACAAGGCGACACCGTGTCGCCAAAACTATTCAGCGCCACTCTCGAAGACGTCATGCGAAGACTGGAATGGGATTGCATGGGAGTGCAAATTGATGGCCGGCGACTTAACCACCTTCGCTTCGCTGACGACATCGTCCTTATAACACCAACTATCGGCGAAGCGGAACGGATGCTGGCCGACTTTGACGACGCGTGTGGAAAGATCGGTCTCCAACTGAACCTGACGAAGACGATGTTCATGAGGAACGGATGGGTCCCGGATGCCCCATTCTCGCTCAACGGAACGACCATATCCGAATGCTCCAGCTACGTATATCTAGGTCGGGAAGTCAACATGATGAACGATCTCGCTCCAGAGCTGGGCAGGAGGAAGCGAGCGGCTTGGGGAGCCTACAAGAGCATCGAGGACGTAGTGAAGAAGACGAAGAACACCAGGCTCCGTGCCCACCTCTTCAATACAACGGTTCTCCCTGCTTTGACGTACGCCTCGGAAACCTGGGCGTTACGCAAGCAGGATGAGAATGCGGTCAACGTCATCGAACGCTCCATCGAGAGGGTGATGCTAGGAATAACCCGCCTCACACAAGTGAGGGCTGGAATACGGAGTTCCACCCTTCGTGAACAGTCGAAGATCAGGGACGCTGCCGCTTACGCCAAGTTGAGTAAGATCAGGTGGGCCGGACACGTGATGCGTCTTAACGACCACCGTTGGACAAGAGCCGTCAGCGACTGGACTCCACGGGACGTTAAGCGCACGACAGGAAGACCACCGACCCGATGGTCAGACTTCTTCACGAAGTCCTTCAAAGAAAGATATAATGCTCTTCGTGTCCCTCGAACGGACAGAATCCACTGGACAACTCTGGCTCGCGAGAGGGACAAATGGAAGGATTGCTGGCGCCCGCTCGGTGCATCCGAAGATCAACGGGAGTCAAGGTGATCAAGGTGACTGATAGCATGAGATGTCTTTAACAAGTATGTAACCATATTCTTCATATATTTCTGCATAAATGGAAGTTTGGGCTCTGATATTTAAGCCTTTTTTTATTATAGCAGAAACAAATCCATTTAGGCAAGATTGAAGTTACATGTTCATGATGCGACCGTTTAACACCGAATGATTCATTTCCTGCGAACTGAAGGAAGAATTAATCCCAGCATTGAAAGTGAACATCCATAGACACTTCCTGTTTCTGAGATAGCAGCTCATCTGAGCTCCTCGGTAAACACCGATGGCTTCGAATGCCGAAAATAGTAATTTTGTCCGCAGAATAAAGCGTGTAATTTGTGATAAACACTGTTTGTTGGAGGGATAAATTTGTTGTGAAATGACTGCGTAAACAAATTCTGTCCAGCAAAGTCATGAGGAATGAACGGAATGGAAATGGATCTTTACCTCAATTTCTCTTGACTACGAAACCAGCATGATTTGTGATCCACAGATCTGCGAAGGATAGACTTTCAGGGAACTCATGTCCTATGCAATGCTTGGACTCATAGACGCTATTGCACGGGTTTTGTTTTCATCATACATTATCATTTTTGCACCGTGAGTCAGTGGCAAACTAGGAGAAATTCTACGAATGGGACATTTGAAATTCGAGGAAATTGAATCTAAAATTCGAGGAAATTTTTGGAATCATCGAAATTGTGCCAATGGCATGCTTGTTTTTATGCTGCAACATACAAAAATATGTAACATTTATATGCAAAGATACAAATGAGTAGATACATGAACAAAAATTATGTAACTAGGGAATTATGTAACTTTTGGGTAACTAGGAGAATTGATGAGGAAGGCTCAAGTCTAAGTGATGCCTAAGCCTCCAAGCAAAACCTCATAAACTACTAGTCATGCAGCTATTCAAGCTAGGCAGTGATGAGGAAGTACACTATATGTATGTAGTAACCACTGAGTAGTCATCATGGTAACGTATAGCCCATGGTCCAGCTTCATGAGCCAGTGAGAAGAGTAGGTGTGGATTACCACGGCAGCTTCGTATCAATGGCTATTGTTCTACAAATACAAGTGAGAGAAATATGAACAATACCACTGGATTTGTACTCTTTTCAAGCTAAATCCTAAAGGTAACCGGCCCTATACGTTTCCTGGAGCTGCGAATGTGAAAATAAGAAGCAAATCCTAAGAATGGCGCAAAACAAACTGCCGCTAGTCGCATTATTCGGGAAATATGAAGAAGCGGTGACTATTTTCATGGAAAGACTACGAGTGGAGGAGGTTCACAGGTACTGAAAGAAAGAAGACATTAGGATATCCTAGATTGGGCGTAGTTCTAGCAGTTTCACTCTCCTGAGTTTTGAGAATCAAGCCATTCCTCTGGTACGGAGTGGAACATACTCGTGGAATGTGCCATAAAATGTGTCAAAATATGCAGCGCTTAAAGGCAGTCCCACCTCAGGATCTTTCTTGAAACTTTGATATGGGAGAAATCTCCACTAGTTGATGTTGATCAAAGTGGTATACATGTTTCGTGCAAACTTGCAGAGAACTCCATTTTCTACCACCAACTTTTGGAGGGTTACGTGGGCGGAGTCAGGGCGGGAACACACTCTCTTCTTTGCCACAGATGGAGTTTCTATCCCATAAAGGAGTAAATGAGGAACTCTCACGAGGAGTATGAATTTCTCCAGAAGGTGTCCACCGGGAGTGAATTATTTAAGTAGCGCTTTGGCCCTCCCCTCCTTTGGCTCCGCCCACAGACTCGGTAAAGATTGTGTTTCAAAAACGGGCTTTTTTCGGCAGTTTTCCGCGGAACCAAACTTACCACTGTGATCAGCAGCTCCTAGAGATTCTCTTCAGATGAAAATTTCAATAATGTATCTGAGATCACTATCATGCAAGCACCAAAACGTATCTTTATTAACAAGTAGTGTAAGCAAAGTTATTAGTCCAAGACTTAATTCTTATCAACTAAGAATTCCATATTACAGGGAAATTCGAGTACCATAAAAAGAAGGAAGCTCCAACTTCTGAAGTTTGAGCTAACAAGAAGGATTTGGTGAGAGGGAGGTCTGCGATTGGCCATATCAGAGATCCGCCCAATCGTAGAGCTCAGCCGTACAGCCCTTTCCGATTCAATGTTCCACACCTACATATTTTTTGTTTGATATCTTCTTTTTATTGAACTCGCTACTTTTACTTTTCACTTTTTTATATTCTTACCCGATCAGATTTTCTTCATTGCAGTTTTCCTGAGAAAACATTCACTAATACACGCTAAAAAACGAGAACATTCCTCTACTGCACCAGATCCAAAGAGCAAAGGTACTTTGCAGCACAGAAAAACCTGCATAGGTTACCATGGAAGGAAATCTTCCACAGCATTGCGCGAACAAATTCGATGAGGAAAAACTTTCTCAAAGCTTCTGCCAACTGGCAAGGACAGATTTTGAAATAAAAACCTCTTACATATACATACTCAGCATGTAGCATGTGTGGCTACAGCATGTTGAAGAAATGAAATACTCTAGTAAGAAAACAGGAAGCGTCCACGAAAACCCTCGGTTACCTAACACCTTAAGAGCTTTGTCGTGTTTTCGCTACAGGAAACTGGAGAAAATTGCGTGAGCAATGAACAATATCTCGATTCCGTCCAGTTCTATAGCCGCGTTCAGGAGCAGTAAGAAATTATTCTGAGTAAGAAAATTAAAATAGTCCAAAAATATTCGCACCTTAGGAATGCGGAGACGGGTAAAATGAGAAAGCAAGTTCCCCTTCTCCGGCTAGTTATAGGAATTGAGCAGTAATTTTTTAAGATCTCATCCTCCCCTAATTGGAATACTTTTTTGCTGACGAAATAATGTAACTTTATGTAGTTGATGAAGTTATTAAAGATTTTGTTTGTTTTGTTTGTTAATATGATATAAGCTAAATAAAAGATCGTGGCAACTATAACATGTAAAACCAAGTAAATAAGACATCCAGCTAAACGAAGGAATTAGTAGAATAGAAACAGCTGAAGATTTAAGAAAAGGGGGAAGTTACTGTACAACAGGAAAAAAAACTCTGAACTTGTGTACTAACGGAAAAAAACTGGTGACGAGCAGAAAAAATCTTTCCCGCAAGGCTATTTTTCCGCATTGATAACAGGAAAAAGTAGTGAATGAATGAGGAAAGTTGCAGAACCTGGGAATTAGTACTCAACAGTAACCAGGAACTCCTTTGTCTAATATTTTCATTCACTCGCAGCCCCTCAATCCCTTAATACTGATCTTCTCCGATGATAATTTCTTTGAACGGAAATGTCAAACATAATCCTTTTCTTTATGACACCGTACTCGTTTTCAATGAGATTAAGAAGGTAGAATGTTGGATAGTTTGCCAGATTTTTCAAAAGTATTAAGTATCAGTGGTTGAACACTTTGTACCTTACTCGCAATTGTTTATTATTGCTATGTTTATACACCTATTTTCAAGTACTTAACCCTGAAACAGATATCTTCATTGTTTTTCTTTTATTTTTGAAATCGTCATGTATGTAGGTCCGCAAGTTGACAGAAACTCGAATTTCTTGCCCACGCTCCCGACCAATCTTATTGCTTTTCCCTCCCCCCCCCCCACACTTATTTTGATCGGCAGTGATACCAAAGCACACACAAGTTCCAAATTTGGTGGATACCACACAGAAGTAATACTCACCGAAAATTTCCTAAATTATATTGCTTATGCCAATCCGCCTACGCCGGCGTCTGTGAATGAGCATAGATCATCTATATGGTGACCCAACTCGGAATAGCGCTGGGTAACTAATAGAGTAATTATGGGTATTTCGCAATTGGATTTGCAGTCTCAGAAATAGGAATAGACACCGTCGGTGCAAATTCGGTTCAGCAACACTCTGTATGCTTGGATTAGGGCAAGTACTTATTCAGGACACTGGGGGAAGTGTGCTAGAGTATGTAGATTCACTCCTGGAAGAGAAGAAATTATTGAAGATACGCCAATCCTACGGCGAGCTCTAACAAATGTGCAAGTTCACGAGGTTGTAGGATCTTGTTTGCGAACCGCATCCGGCTGCCCTCTAGTGCATATAATCGCTAGGAGGCCCTGTAATAGCGTCTATAAATAAATCCTCCTCCCATCCCAGAGATTTATGTAGCTTTAGCACGGGATGACCATGAAGATTATGACGACTAAAGTGTTAAGAGAATAAAAGGAATTAAAGTTACTGATTACAGGACACTTTTGGGCCCGATTTCATCACTGAGACTACCCATGGTAAAAGGATTAACTTACCCAGATTCACCTTTCACCTTGCACGTATCTTCATGTTTACCCGCATATTTACCTATGCGTGGTTTTGTGCATATACAGTTGCTACTAAAATTCATACAAACAGGTACAACACTACCTATCCTTCCAGTGATTGATACTTGGCGAAGGACGTCTGCAACCCTATTTTCTCTTTTACTGTTTTCTATGATTCATTTCATTTCTATTATTTCCATTTCTCCGACCAGGGACGAGCAAAACTGCAGTTTCAGAAGTTTGGAAGTTTCTGAATCCTGGCGTTATGTGAGCTTTCTGTCTTCTAGATCTCTGGACGACTGGCAGTAGTAGAGTAAAACCGACTCATATATGCTGCTTTTATATCTTCAAGTTTTGCCAGGTTTCGAACTTTCGATTCCGACCATAAAGGTGGTAATGGAATTGCAACATCGGTATTGAAATGCATGCTAACATCCTCAGCTGCTTGTTTTCCCCCTACTCAATGACAGCCAGTCTGAACACTCGTCGTGAATTGTAGCTGGAACAAAAACAGGAAACTATGGCCATATGTTTTGATCTGAGCAAGATTTTATCCGAGACTCATCTTTGAATTCTAGTGAGAAATCAGGAATGGAAATGAGAAAACAAGCAAATAGAAGCTTATTGCTCCGAATGTTGCTACTTAACCTTTTTTTGACGAAAGAAATGAGAAGACTGTGCAGGTTAATTTGAAAAATTTCGAAAACAAAGAAGATTTTGGGAAATTCTATTTCATTGTAAATGAATCTCGACGCACTCAAGGCTCGAAGGAATTACGAGCTTCCCACGGAACCGTGAAGATTTTTGCCGTCACAAATCACAAAACTAATTCTGCCTCAATGCCTCAATAAATGTAGCCTAACTTGCGAGTCCTACAATAATTGTATGTATTCTATGCAGCTGTAATTGAATTGTAGTTACATAGTTTCTGAACATCTATACAACATCAAGGAGAAAAAACGAAGGTAAAAGTAGGAAAAAATATAGGTTTTGAGTCAGTAAATGAGAAGGGTAAAGCACCATAAGTGTGTACAAATGGCTGACAAGGAAGCGAGAGAACGACTGCATTGAATTCCAGGCAATTTCCGTGATTTGGCAGAGAAAAAAGCTTGGAATCGAATTAGTGAAGCTCTGCTCCCTTCTAATCCAGACGAAACACCAAAGGAGGAATGATTCAGCAGAGAATGTAACGATAGTTTGGAATATAACAATGGATCACCGTCAAGCAACCATGGACACATCTTTATCCGAGAACATGAAATTCTGGACGCGATATACGTAATTGAGCTGAATAAATATTGTTATCCTAGACACATAGTCCTGGGACATAAAAAAGAACTGAAAACAGAAGAGGCGAGAAGAACAATAGAAAAAGAAACTATTACGAGCACATGGTACATTTTGATGAAATGAAGTGAAAAATGGTATGAACGGAGGCACGTAAAGCTGCAAAGGGGCGCCTTTACCCAACTGAACGATATGAAACGCCTACAATGTTACAGAATGTTGTATTTATAGTGCTAATTTTCGAAAAAAGAGAAAATTAGAGAAATCTTTGTAAGGACTATTCCTTTCCAGAAGATATGGAACCAGCCCATTTCAATACATTTAAAATCGCGAATTTTTTGCTACTAAAATAATTCACGAGCAGTTTTCGACGATCTTTGTCTCATGACCACTAGAACTAGGCACTGGAGTAGTTGGACCCTTACGACACTGCACGCGTTCTCTGGGGAAATTCACTTTATGGACGCGGAATACTTAAGTGTTCGGAATTGACTTAAGGTCCGTGCATTAGGCAAGTAACGCGAGTAAAACCGACCTTCTAATGAATACTCTCCCTCATTTAGCATCTTTTTTAAATCTATTCGTACAACCACTTCACCAAAAGTCTTTCATTTAATTAAAATTCATTCACACATTGACTATTTATACGAAGGTTCAATTACCCAAGTAAAGTACTTGTGCAATCATAGTAAAAAAAAGCAACTACACGGCACACTGGCTCAATATGCAAGCCTTTGCATGACTTTCACCTACAATTCGTTGTGCAAGAAAACAGCGAGGAAAATGAGGGAAAGGAGGGAAAAGATGAAATATAGCTGTGACACGCAAAACATTACTCATCCAGGTGTGAGCATATGGCACGTGCATCTCATTCTACGAGCGAATAAATATTTTTCGCTTGCCCCTCCTCCTGTTTCTCCTCGGATGAGGTGTCAAGAGAGAATGAAAACAATGGTGTGGGAGCCGTTCTGTGGTGTCGCGGTGGAGGCCGGCCCTACTACTGCCCCTTGTAAAGGTGTCCTAGGTGTCCTGATGGGGAAGCCTCACTTGGGCAGGAAATAACGTTAGAAGGCATTTATTCTAAGGCATTAAAACATATGAGGATAGTGGTAGTTTCCCTTCTTCCTGAGGTGTTCGATCACTGAGCCTTGTGGCTAGGATATATGATCCTTGAAGTATATGAACGTATATGGAAGAATGATTGTATGAATAACACAAAATTCGAGAGTACAAGGAGGCAATGGTTGGAAAAAATGGAGTGCATGGTATCCTTAATCCTTGTGTTCCAACAATGTGAAACTTGGAAGTGCTCTCAAAGGAAATTTGGGAGAGAAAAATAAGCTTTGCGCAGGATCAGTAGAAATCGAATGCATCTAGGTCCAGGACGATTCTCACAACGTTACTGACGAGTCACATTTTACCATCTAGAAACTATTTAATTAGCCCGCATCCCATGAGCATTTGCCCATTGCACAAAAAGAAGCATTGTTGCCAGGATGCAAACGTCTCTGGTTACTTACAATCAGTCAACCATGACGTTATACATATTGGTATGGTGGAACGAGTGGGACGAGGAGGTGCTTGAACTTTTGCGAAGTTTGGGCGACATTTTAAATGATGATGCGTTGGTGGAGGCAAAAAAAAAACAATCATACTGGAAAGTTCAACAAAATGTCGTGAAGGAAAAAATGGAATTTTCGAGAAGTTCAGATACTTACTGTGGAAACTAGGAATTCAAAGCGGGAAACGCGTATGTTAGGTCATTTTTTCAAAATAATGCTGTGATTAAATACTAGTAGCTAAAGGTTCTCGTTGAGGTCTTAGACGTTGATGTCCACCACGTCCTTCTTATTCGTTGGCTTGAATGTTTCCCAGAGAGAAAAGGGAATTTTTTTAGGATTTATATAAGAGGATATGTTTATGAGAGCATATGAATGTGTATTAGACCTAAAACATGTATGGTCTATTAGCTCACAGAAGGCGCCCGATCCGACTTTGTCTGCAATTACGACTTTGCCCGCAGAATGCGTCTGGAAGGATATTTTAGCGCATGGTAGTAGGGAAATATAAGAATGGAACGAATCACACCATATGCATATCAAAAAAGTGCAAAAAATAGATCAGTTAGCCGGAAAATGATGAGGTCGTAGTTGCGGACAAAGTCGGATCGGGCGCCCTCTGTGGGCTAATAGACTATATGTATTCGTGTATGCATGAATTTAATAAGAAAGAATCGTCAGGAAGAGAGAGGTGTGGAGCGCTGTACACAAGAAGGAGCGGTGCGCATGCCGTGAATTAATTCAACCAGCCAATCGCAGAGTTCGGCAGCCGCCCAACGCTCCACACTAGGGTGCAGTTCTCGGTGAATTATACGGTAATGTCATGGTTAGTTGTCACTCTAAGAAATGAAGCTCAACATGTTGACTTTTCAGGGAAAATCCACAAAATGGCTCTTTTCTGACGCTCAAGGATGTCAAAAATAAAAAAAAACTTTCTGTGCAGTTATTTGAGTTTAGTTTTCTCTCTGCTTAAGCTTTTGAAGAGCATGTATTATGCTTCACATAGGCACTGGAGTTCGCAAAACATCCTTCATCCGGGCATCGCACTATATTTGATGACATCGCACATTATTCACAGCACCTGTCTGAGTGCTTCGCGGAACTACGCATGTCCTGAAAAGCGGCGCGACATCCCGGAACAAATGCAGCAGATGATCGAGTTTTTCGCACATCAGCAGTGGTATTACCCCGGGGAGAACGGATCGCATTTGTCATTTCACGTAAAATTGACGAGCTCAGCATCCGGAAGTAGCCGGATGTGCAAACTGATCTATGGGCCCTTGAATTTCTCGCTGAGCTGTCATTTTGAGGGTTTTAAGATAATGTGAGGTATTCGACAAGTTGCGCGACTTAGAGTTCAAGTAATGAGGAGATGTTGTTGGAAAGAATCCTACCTGTTTGGGAAAATAAGGAGCAGCTGTAGAAGCAGACCGTTCATGAATGTCCGTGGCCATAAATTGAAGAGATTGCTGATTGCGAGCGATCTGATTATCTTCTCACATGAGCGATTACCGACAAGTCTTCAAAAGTTTGTTTTCCAGCAATCTCACATCACCTTACCCGTCTAGACTCTCTCCCATTCATGCGAAAGTTTATGAGAAGGGATCCTGTTATTCGATAAGAAAGTTCACAGACGTTGAATACAAATAAGTTACGTATTCGAAGCCTTCACCACCTGTTCTCTAAAGTAAGTGCGATTAATACAGCGATGTCAACTCTTACCAACATTCAGCTGGCCATTTCTGTCCTAGATCTCAGGGAAAATTTCTAAAACATCTGAGCAAAAGCTTTTTAAGTACATTTTTTTGCTAAAATCATTGCCATTGTGTGTAAGAAACGAGTGGGAAATGCTTAATTTTGGTCGATCAGTCGATCACCTTTTGAATTGCTTTAAAAATCAAAAATTGAAATCTATTCAGCAGTTCATATAGTCAGGTGCAACATGAATTAATCTTTCAGGGAGCTTTAAAAATTTTAGATTATTTGTTCAATAACAAGAACATTGGAACCGTAGGAACCGTAGGAAACAGAGCTCATCCATAGTTTTAAACCGTACGAATGTCTGCTACTCAACAGACTATGCAAAAATTTGGTTACATTACAGGTAGAAGTTGAGTATGATTTTGGTAGTTGACTTGAGAAACAGATGCACAACTTACAAAGACGTAAACTAACTTAATTTAGGACCTTGAGACAGGCGTATGTAGGTGTAATAAATATTGCTCAACTCCAAATGCACAGTTACGGTGGAAACAATAAGTTAAATGGAAAGAAGCCACTATATGTATAATGCCCGGGTGACGAGGGCAGGAAATTTATCGTGCAGCTGTGCTCTGTCGCTAGTTGTCCCACATATTCAGAATGGGATCACCGTAATGACAAGAAATATACATAATAGAAGCAGTTGTCATGGCATTGAATCCAGATGGGTAGTTTTGTCGTCATTTATAACTTGGTAAAAGGAATAAACAAAATGTTGAATATGGTTTCACATGAAAAACTCAAAAAAATTCTACCTAGGAACACCTGCGGGAAAATTCACCTGGAAACATCAGTATCCTGTAGTTATGCAAAAAAACTTGATAGTATCCTGCATTTGTGCGAAAAAACTTGACTACGGATTCAAAAAGTGAATGGAATATCAGAAAAGTGCAGAATCAAGTTTAAGGAAGTTCTGATGCCTTAGGAAACCTTACGATTGGAGCGAAGGCATCAGAACTCAACAGTAATCCTGTGGTGAGCTTTAGCGGAAAAGGTGAAACCTTGTCAGAGAGCTTGTTGCACAGCTAATACTGGGCTAGGGTCGAGGTCTTAGAAGTAGAAGAAGAACGCTGACGTCTGCTGCGTTATTTCCAATTTCGCTGAAGAAACTGAGAAGACATTGGGCCCAGCGAAGCCTTTCTAATCCCAACATCATCACATTTCATCACAATGCAATGCCTTATTGCAACTGCACTTTTTCCTCTGAATACGGTAATTTTTTAGAGTATTTTTTGAGCACGCACGTGCAAGAGTGTTCTCTCAAGCTTTCAACGATGGCTTTATGAGTTTCCCTGAGATTTTTTCTTACGAAAAAAAAAACAGCTGAAGGAGAAGGGCTTATTCGAATCAAGGCTACATACATAGGACAAGTGTCACTTTCATAAGTGTTTTCAGGGTGTTCAGCGTAGAATTGTGTTCCTGAGCTCACTGGGAACACGAATATTTTGCACATACATACGTAGATATGTGCATCTAACTAGCAGAGTGGTGCTATTGGACACTTTGAGCCTAATTTCACGACGATAATAGTTGTCAAATACACATTAAAGTGTGAACTATACTCCAATGATTGCGAACAACCCCTTCAAAGAAAGGTAAAGAACTTTTCCGTGTACCACCGCATTCTCGTGAAGGTGTTCAATGTCGAGAATACGAATTCAGAAATTGTGAACTGTGAGCCGTTGCCTGCAAACTGTTATGAAGTTGCCCGCACCCCTAGAAGCATAACCGGAAGAAACCAGGATAGCAAACCAACTTTCAGGCCCTACATTTCTTTAAATGACGTATTCTGCACCATATCCAATAACGTTGAACATCATAGGTTCAATTGCTTAAAGTTTCATGAATGGCAGCCCAGGATTTGCCAGGTTATTGGAGAGGTATCTGACTCTTTCCCTTGAATTTATTCACCTTCGAAAATATTTGTTGAACCTGAACCTAGCTTAAATAGCTAGCCAACCAGCTACCCAGCAGGCCTGCTAAATTTTAACCAGGTTCAGATTTTCTTTTTCAAACCAACTTTACAAGTTCTGATGTGAACGTATGAAGTTTCTTCCGTATGATTAAGCTCAATAAATCTCGAAAGCGGAACTTAGCCGTGTGAGGCTTGTAGAAATCCAGGGTCAGAGCGTCCCATCAGAAACGTAGAACAGTTTTATATTCACAAATCCAATAACCCTAATTCAAATAATCGCGCACCGAAATTTGAGATTTAATTCAGTTTACTTTTCAAGAACTTCACATGCCCTAAATCTATCCATTGCTGGAAAATAACAAATATTCAGTTTTTCACCCTGACAATTACAGAAACTTTTACCCATACCAGAGCTTTGAAACGGGAACATTAAAATCCTTTTCAAGTACAACTGCTGCCGATTTACATTCCTGAGAAGGGAAAGATCAAGAAATGTTCTCTTATTAGAATTGGCACTTCCCCGTAGCGGGAAAATTTCTCAGAAACGTCATTTGCTCTATGATTCGAGTTCAAAAAACAGTAGAAACGGCAGGAGATGCATGCATAATTGAGATTATCCGAGGTAAACGTGCTAACACTACTCAGAGTAGACCTACTAAAACCCCTCAATTTAGTCGTCAACAGGGCGTCAGCATGTTTACGCTGGAGAATCTCACTGACGCGTCCAGACCCTGAAATTGAAATATTTTATTGTAGCTACGCTTTCATATCCTTATTTGGACCGTTATAAAGTTCTCAGAGAAAATTTCTGGCTAACTAGTGAGCGGATAACCTGACATGGACAGTACTCTAATTACCTCTGCTGCGACTATATTTTAATTGAATAACTAGTTAATGAGTCCCTATCGCCAATCTACTGAGTGCCAAGCAAAAGCAAGGAATATAGAAAGTTGACGTCTTCCAGAAAGCAGCTGAAAATCTGTGATGGACGGTTAGGTTAAGGCGATTCTCAAGAGGACGCTGAGTTGTCAGCGTTCTGAAGGATCAATTAGGCAAAAGAGTGAAAAAATGTGGCTAACTAAAGAAGCCGTGAAATTTCGTTGATGGCTCCTGAGAAGGAAACAGATAAGATTCAAGATTACCGTAGAGACCTCGGGGGAAATCTGATCCTACGCATTTCAGGGATGATTGTTTTGAGAAGGCAACGATAAAGGAGGATGTTGCGTGACAGAGGGCTGCCGCGCTTCATCCCCTAGAGTGGATGAGTGGATGACCCACGGTCGTTCGCTTTATGAGCAATCATTCCCATACTTCGCCCCGGATCCAATAAGGAACTCACATGCAGACGACGCAAATCTTCTCCTATTTTTTTTGCAAGACAGGGGACCGGCAGCGAGCGGTGTGTGGATGGCAGCCGACGCGAAATGAGTGAAGCTGAGGTTTTACGTTGCAATGAAAACAAAATACGACTAACAAACACGGCCGGGCGTATTCGTTCCGGATCCACTCAGACAAGATATCAAACGAATTTCCGCTTCGGGGTTTAATCTCAGTGAGTGCTTGCTGTGCGATTTCATCTCTCAAAAATGTGAATTTGGCGGCGGCTGGAGCAATTTGCTTGTTGGTCGCAATTTTGCGTAAATTCATGGTCAAGGATTAACAGAATAAGCACAGAATGAACATTGTTGTTTTTGCGCAAAAATAAGCGTTCAACGAGCGATATGTCTTTGCAAAATGCTGAGGAAATGAGGTTTCAACTTATTATTATAGCTCGAGGCTGGATGAATTTTCCAGGAACTGAAGTTTGAAGTGGACTAGGCGAGGAAGAAGCAAAAATGCATAAATTCGTCCTCAGAAGAGAAAATGGAATGATTCCTACCGAGGCGAGAGGAAATCCTTTCACATCTTTATTAATCAGGAAGCGATGTTGCCAGTGGCGGTCACGGAATTATCCCCTGAGAAGCGGTCCAGAAAGTGGGCGGGGTCACTTTAGCCGAGGCATGAGGAAATAATGGTACACTCCCTAGGAAATATGCGGAGAATAACAACAAAAATAGTTTCAAAGGATTAAAAATATGTATATAAATACTTACATTATTGATAAAAAAATATTGGTCCTTTACTTTTTGCTATACTTCATCAATGGGACAGATGTCCGTGTATTACAGCCGGATTAGTCTTTTCAACAATTTCGGTCAGAAAATTTCCTTCATCCTAGTTGTTTCTTTCAGAAAATTACACAAGGTGTGGATGAATCTGCAAATTCTTGACAGGATAGTTGGACATTTATGTCCCAACCATCTCTCGTTTTTCCCGATAAAAATCATATTTATAACTTTTTTTTGTCGAAGTTGTTACTAGTACCGAATGGGAAGCATATTATGAGAAGCACGCACGTACGCCTTGCGCACGCACTCCCCTACCTTCTGCAAGACTACTGCGCCTGCTGTAGCACGAATGCACTTAGTACAAATTGAGCTATTCTCGCGAAGACACAGCAAAAAACATGCATAATTGGAGAAATTTTCCAGAAAATTGCAAAGATTTTGCTTGTTTAGTGGCTTCTTTTAATTTATCCACTTGTACAAGAAAAGTAGTTGCTGATGGCAAAGGATGAGTAAACAGATGGATGAAAGTCAGGAAAACGAAGAAAAAGAAGGTAGGAAAATGGAGGGGTTCAAAACCTGGAAGTCTTTCGAGTCATTTCCAGAAAACTTAGGATATTTTCCAGGAAGCCTGTTCAACCCGTGAGACTTGGAGGACAAAAAATTAGTGAGACGGAGTTCAATGACTAATGACAAACTTTCTCGAGTAGGAAGCAATTCCCTAACAGGCGCACTGGATTCTAAGGTCGAACCGTTCTGGAATCGGAGGAGCATTTATATGACTGACTATACCTATGGACTACTTTATATACAAGTCAGCTGTCACATACTCATGTCAGCCTTTATGGTACCATTAAAGATGTGGTATTTGGCATAAACACTGCTCCTTGGCAAATTTATCATCCTTAAGGGCTACTGGTGGACCAATAAGCTCAAAATCCGGATATGCGTCGTTAAAGCCTATTGCTTAGAACAGCGGAATAAGTCAAGATGTATAATAAATCATGCATGAATAGCTGTCTACAGAGTTATAGTTCTTTTTACTTGCTTACACTCATTTCAAGTCATTCCGTCATGCATTATACAAAGATACATATATGTATGCAGTTAAGACTAAGAACTGCACACGATGGATCACAACATCAAAAGTCGTCGATACAGTTAATCATTATGGAATTTTTGAATGTCAGAGGTTGTAAATGACTGATCAAGTGAATGATCCTGAAAATCATCAGCGAAACGTTGAGATTCAGCAGAGCCATCAAATTAGGTAATGCTGGTTGGAATGCATAAACAATACAGAATTCTAGCAAGCGACTCTACATCGGATCGGTTGGAGGCCTCGAAGGCACCGTCCCACTTCAGAATCCCTTTTTAGGTTTTCATATGAGAAGATTCTCTAGTAGCTCCCGATTCATTCGTGATTTTATGAAAGCTGCGGAAAAAAAACCCATATCCAAGCCCCAAATTTTGAGGAGCTTGTTGGCGGAGACAAAGTAAGGCAACGGGATTTTCACACGGTGCACTTCCTTGGTAGCTAAACATGGAGCGCACTTCTTATCCTGCTAGGACGTGGATGATGAGGAATTATCACGAGAAGTACGCAATTCTCAGGAAGGTGCGCTTCCGGGAGGAAATAATTCATATACGTACCTCGGCCTCGCGTACGGGCCCGCCCGCTCTTCGACTCCGCCTACAATGACCTCCACGAATTGAGGCTCAAAAATGGGGTTTTCAGGAACTTTCCACGAAATCACGTCTACTCGTTATGATCAGGAGCTTCTCAGGATAATTCTCATCTGAGAACCTCAAAAAAAAAGATTTTGAGATGGGATTGTTCTTGTAATGGAATTTACTGCAAGAATTTTACAATCACAGAACATATTTTTTTTTGCTTAGGAACTAGCTAAATTAAATAGATTTGTAGTCAATCATCTGGCACCTTTGAGAACAGGAGCATGCATATGTGAAGCCGCGTACGCTATGTTAAAGAAAGAACATGGATATTGGGCCTTCCGAAGCTGAACCCCTCACCAAACCGAGCCTAGGTGGCACTAAAGTGGCGCACTCCCGCCTTAAATATTAGGGATCTTTAAAAAAATCAATCACGAGAGGAAGGCCCACTCATAAGTTCATATGCTCTAATTGTCAAGCATTGTGAGGTGGAAAAAGTCCTGGACACTGCGTCATGGTGTTTTTCTGGAAACGCACTTAGCCGCAAAAAAATCCACAAAGAATTCTTTTATTGGGACTAGTTAGAGAGCACTTCTTGGACTAATAGAGCAGGAATAGGCAATACCATTGACTAAAAATTGGCCATGAGTCTAAAGTTCAAGAATTATTAAGTTATTATTCAAAAATTAAATCGTTGAAGTCACGTAAATGCGCCTTCGTCACTCAGTCAGATGTATCTTATCCAGTTGCCATTTTCCTATTGTTAACTTATTTCCGGGCCTCCCGTGTAAATAGTCTGGATGCCTCTCAAACAGAACAGAAAAAATTCGTGTAATTTCTCAGGCATTCATCAAAACGCCGCTAGTTTCACGACTCGCCAGGAGTGAAAAAAACATCTCTTGAGCAGTTTTTAAGGGTAAATTCCTCAACACGTTGCAAAAAGGGAGGATTTCGCATGCACTAACTCCCGTGCTCAACCGTTTGAGCATGCAGTTCCACTTGGTGGTGACCTCTGCTTCACACAAAATGCTAGTTTCTTTGAAGTTTATCGTTCTTTCAGTGCCGTTAGGAATACCTAGATAAGAATTATGGGAAAGATTTGCTTTGATCCAAGGATATGAATCCCGGCTATATGAGCATCATTCTGGTGCTTAAATGATATGAGCCTCATAAATCCTGGAGAATTATGCTCTTATGAGGAGAAATTAGAGCTCACTGAGAACAGGAGCTGACCGTTCAAAAACGCTAATTCCAGAGGTTAGTTCGTTGTAGTTTCTGACAGTTTCTGCTGATTGATCCAGAACTTTCCAAAAAAGCAGAAGAAGTGAGCAGGTTGATAGATAATTGGGGAGGATTATTGGAGGTGAAAACTGAAGCTGAATTTCCATTTGTCCACTATGATCAAATCTGGCCTCTGGGATTCTCACTTCCGAGAAATATTGTACAAACTTTGTTTCAACCAGCAGAGGACGCGGGTGAAAGCATGGAGAGCGTTTCTGAGAATAATGAACTGCGTTAATTTGAAAATTACTTTGGAAAACAAATAAAAATTTGTTCCAAAGACCCCACTTTTTCCAACCACCCCTCCCCCCCCCTGGCATTCCAGCTCCGCGCCCGCCAGTGGTCTCAATCTGGATCAACCTAGATCCGGACAAAATTCAGTAACTCTAATTCAATTTAGTTGAGTAACTAGCTTAAATTACTTTTTGTTAGGATTTTTGGGCAGAATAAATCATGGAAGTCCAACTTTGCTACATACATATGTTGGACAAGCCAGTGTCTAATCTCTGGAAACTCATCCATTTACCCTACAATTTACGGATAAAGAATTGCAGAAAGACGACATCATTCGTTGCTGAGAGATCTTCCTGGAGACGAGTAAAATATTGCGCTATTAGCGAAAAGTTTAGGAAAACAACAAACGTGTGAGACGTCAGTTGGTGGCGGTTCGTCGGGCGCATCTATCATCATCCAGCACGAGATCAGTGCCGGACATTTGTTTCCTGGCGTGGCGCTATCTTGACAATGAGTGACAAGCTGCGAGAGATTACCGGGCCCCAATAGACTTCCTCTCCGCAAAATACTCCTATTTATGCAAAAATGTGGCGTAATGTGATGCCGACGTAGTGCTATTAACGTGGTTTCCAATTTAAATGATGGGTGAATTTTATTAAAAAGGGCAGTCACTTGATGAAGTGCAGCTACTATGAGACCTGCAATGCATATAGGGTAAAATGAGGTTATCATAGGCAATTTTAGTTGTATAGAGGAGCGCACGTGACTACTGCCATTGGAGAAGAAATTGAGTTTCAATAAAAATGCCGTTTACATCTCTGCAAAAACCTCACGTGGCTATGTTACCCCTGGTCCCAATTTCCAAACCTATTTATTGACCATTTCAAACAAATTCCGCTAAGTAATTATGCCACCAGCAACCAATCTTTTAAAAAAAGAATATAATACAAAGCAAGCAATTCTTGGGTATTCATTGGGTAGGAGTAGGAAAAAAAATTGGAGAGAAATCGTGGGTTTCAAGTAGTCCTTCTGTGATAGTTCCCTTGAAGTGTTTTCTGCTGCGGTTCTTCCGTGTGCCGAAGGACCGCAGCAGAAAGTCCGGAGAACCGCAGCTCCAACACCGCTAATCCGAAGAAGATGTGCCAGTATAGAACAAATCCATGAACCAGAAGAATGTAAATCTGGAATGGCCTCAGATGTTAAAATACTAGGGGGATTTCTGCACGAGACGCTCAAAAAATGGTGTGAACACCGGAAAGGAAGTAGAGAATCACTTCGTCAGAATTAGTTAACCCTCTATGTGCATACATGCAATCTTCTTGAAAATATTAGATTAGAAACATCTTCTGCTGTTTTAACTCTCCTTGGGATTTACTGCTGTGTGTAGTGATCTCTACACTGTTGAAATTCTGGATGCTTCGCTTATAAGAGAAGTACAGTGTGAATGTATTAACTGAGTGAAAAGTATAAGTGGTGGGAGGGAACAGTGAATGGACTGAAATTAAATAAAGTAATTAAACCAAGATCGAATCATAAGTTTTCTCACTACGAATTGAAATTGCGTCAGGTATAAAACACATTGCGAATAAGCATGAAAAAGTGTAAATGAAATTTTCGCGCGCTCCCTTTATTGAATTATCTCAGCTGTGTTGGTCTCATGAGATTTCTCATCCATCAGAATAAGGAATGAAGTGAAGCAAAAAAGGCTCAGCCCTTTCTGCTGTTTCTCTTCCCCAAATTAAAAGTTTCGTTTCGTCCTACATATAACAGCGTAGATTACTCTAAAACTCGCTATAGATTCCTAAGCTCGAAGATTTTGTTTGGTCACGCGGATTATACCAGAGTCCAGCGCGGCACTACCTATTCCGGTAACCACAGAACAAATGCCTGGCAAAGAAGGAAAAAATGTAGAGGATCAGTCTTTCCCCACATCATTCCTTTTGAATATGAACAAAGCAGTAGTGATGGTTCAATTTCTTTCAACAGGGGATTATGTGCCCTCTTCGAGAGCGACAGGAGCTTATAGAGCTTATACCAGCGCGTACTAAATAATTTCCACTTGCTTCGTTTTGAGCGGAATGTTTCCCTGTGGACTTTGAGCGTTGTGAAAATCCATCATACTTTTTTTACCAGTGTACAGCATAGAAATTTTAACTATGTGAACCGTGGTAGCTCCACCGGTGACGCCTAGATGTCCTGCCGTGTCGCACAAGTTGTTCGTTTCGATCCTTCCTCGGCTGCAGTGCACTAACAATTTACCATTACGTAAAGTTATTCCTTTTGGCCCTCTTAAAGTAGCAAAATTGCTTACATTCGTAAATTTTCATGATGTTGTCCCGCTCAGCGGCAAATCTCCACAAATGCATTTTTTAGATGGAAAAATTTGAGCAGATTCCGCGTATTTTGCATGCATTTGTTCTGGAGATGAATTTCCCAAAGAAATACACCCAAAATAAGCGGAATAAGAATAATAAAATAGGCGAAATCTGCTCGAATTTGCCAATTTTTGTCGATTCGAGTAGAATCCGCTGAAATTCACAGGTAAAATGAGCGAAATCTGCTCGAATCTGGACTTCGTGTAAATTCGAGCAGATTTGGTGTATTTTTCGCTTATTTTTCCGTGGTGAGCGTAAGAAGTCTGCGATTGTTGGCCCGCAAGTTCTCCTTTCTTTGATAGGGACCTCGCTCATTCCCAAAAAAAAAGTCCATATGTGAGTGGTGGATGAATTGCAAGAAGCGGACATATCAACGGAAGAAAAGCACGGTACAGACCGAATTTCTCACCGTGACTCTCTACTCGCTATCGCTGAGCGTTGCATGAACCCTTCAAGCTGTTAGTAAGCACTACGTCATACTTGCATGCGTCTATTAGCCTTTATATCCATTCTGCTAGCTCAATCCAGAAACGGGGCATTCTACGGCAGACCCATCTGGTATAAATTGCCTCAAGGAAGTGCACACTTACAGCGAGTAGTAGTTCAGCATAGGCTAATTTATTTAGGAAAACCGATGAGAAAACAAGGAAGTTATTGAATTTGGTAACTTTTGCTGTCAACCATGAATACGAACACAAAAACAGCCTTAATTGCTGAATTATGGTGGCAGTCTTACGGCGACCAGGCCACCAGAAGTGCGCTATTTTCACAAAATCGCTAATATGGCTGAACTCAATCACGCACGTAGGACAACCCGGAAATCCTAGATCAACTCCAAAATCCAAGAGAGAAATAAAAGAAGCAACTTTAAAAGGGCTTCATTTGCCCATCGTCCTCGGAACTTTTTTTGACTTGCAACAAGGTTCAACTCACTTGAAGCTTGCAAACTAATCTTTTTGTCCTAAACGGGAAGAAATTATTCAATAGGTACGAAGGACAAAAAGCTTGCACTGCTAGCTTATTTCGTTTCTAGAAGAGACTTAAACGCTTTTCTTTTAGCTTTTTCTTCCTGGATATCCAAGAAGGCACTGGAGAGCTCCTCGAAGCTGTAGCTCCGCTAAGGGGGGAAGTGACGATTCTGCCAGTGCTCATGAGAACAGACTGACTGAAAAGAGGGCAAAACGTGAGTGTGAGATTTTTTGGCTGTGGAGGAAGAAAATGAATGAGTGAATGAATGAAATGAATGAATGAATGAATGAATGAATGAATGAATGAATGAATGAATGAATGAATGAATGAATGAATGAATGAATGAATGAATGAATGAATGAATGAATGAATGAATGAATGAATGAATGAATGAATGAATGAATGAATGAATGAATGAATGAATGAATGAATGAATGAATGAATGAATGAATGAATGAATGAATGAATGAATGAATGAATGAATGAATGAATGAATGAATGAATGAATGAACCAATGAATGAATGAATGAATGAATGAATGAATGAATGAATGAATGAATGAATGAATGAACCAATGAATGAATGAATGAATGAATGAATGAATGAATGAATGAATGAATGAATGAATGAATGAATGAATGAATGAATGAATGAATGAATGAATGAATGAAAGTAAAAGTAAAACTGCTTCAAACTATAAGTGAACATGACTATTCCTTTTTTACGGTTAAGGTATCCAAAGTCAAACGCTGCTCAGATCTAATTTTTTTCTGGAAATCTCATGCACATTCGTTGCCAAGTGGTGATTATCGACTCATCACGACCGCACAGACACAACTGGAGACGTACAACCCAACGAGGCGTTAAACTATACCCCAAGTAGAAGAAGTTATTGAGCCGAGATTGACAGCTTCACATTTCAGCAGCTTCCTTGTGTCTCGGCCTGCAGGAAAACAACGAACAAACGGTTCCCAGCTTTTTTATTGGTTTTAAAAAGGTGTAATTTGGTGGCTTGCTAGATTTTCATTTGCGAATTGAGCGAGGCGTTCAAATACTACCTCGATAACTTTAGTCTTCTTGTTTAACAACAAAAGCAATGGATATGCTTATTTACTATTAGGCTGCATACATACAATACTAGGAATATAACGGAGGAGTAAAGAAAAAGAAAAAAAACTGAATATGTCCAGCTGAAAAAAAAATGATGTGACTTGACAAGGTGTTCGCAAAGAAGGACAGGGAGAGAAAATGAGAAACTCAGGAAACTCCACCACTGACTAACGGCGATCACTTGTTAGATAACTCTTGAGAGTTCCAAGTTCTAGAAATCTCCGAGAAAATGACGTAAAAACCTCATTCACATATACACACGTCGTACGATGACACAAATTTCGCTTGCAGGTTTTCGAACGCAGATGTAGGGAATGACATTGGCACGACGCCACTACGAAAACAAGTCCTTTAAGATCCAGGGATTAATCGTGTTCGGGGCTCTGAATATGCTGCGCGTTGCCGTATGGATAGCCGGATGCGATAAATAGAAGGATTTAGCGAAAAATTTCCAACCCCCCCCCCCCACCTCAGCCTTCCGCAACAACATGCACATACCTTCAATCAAACACCATGCAAATACCTTCAATCAAACATATGGACAAATTATATTTCCACAATTTCCCTGTGTTTGATCATTCTATTTATCGAATCAGATCATTTATTACGGTGCATAAGGCACAAATGAATAAGAAAAAGTGAATAAAACGGCGTTAAGGTTAGATAATGGACATAGAAACGCAAAACTCACTAACAAAACAATTGATGGGAGTCTTCACTAATATTATTTGGTCAACAAATGTTATTTACTCGAGTTATCAACTTTATACCCATCCTCTGTGTTCATCCTCTCTCTCTTTGTATTATTTATAGTAGCTTATTTTCCATCCGCTCTGATTTATTATTGTTACATAGTGCTAATTTTGTGGAACAATGAACCAGGTCGGGAAATCATCAATGTTGGCTGTTCTTGTTCTCATAGTTCTTGAACATGTTGAAGTCTATGAACCTACATCCAAATGCACTATTACTTTGACCTAAGATTCATTAAACATTTCTCGTTTTTCCATTCGGGAAAACATTTTTCCATTCAACATTTTTCCATTCAAGCTTAACCTACTTCGAAAGCGTGTTATGCATTTTGTGTGACGGCTTTTTCATACGTTTTGTTTTGAAAGTTTTTTTGATTCATGCATGTGTTTCGCATGCCCAATAAAGAAAGAAAGAAAGAAAGGAAAAAAATCAGAAAGTCACTGGTTAAAAATGGGAAATATTCAACAAAGTAATCCCGAGGCGAAATTGCAAGGATTACCTGCTCTGCTACTCAGCCAAATAAGCTCAAAAATCGCTTTTATAAAAATATCAAGTGTGATTGCCTCGTTAAGCAAAATCGACGGTGTCATTCGATGTCTCTGCTCCTCCCAATCCACTAGTAGGATTCAGATGATCATAGAGCTGCCGGCTACTACACGGCCTAGGCTTGACACCATTAGATTGGCTCCTTTTCTCGTCAACAACACATTCCTGAGAAGCGAAAAACTTCGAGGAATGCGACGGAACCAAAATTAGGCTTCCACATGCACTTACAATCTAGGACATTATCTGCTTCTCAGCTCTCTTGCCCGAAACTAGGGTTAAGCCAGATAATGCTTCGGCTTCACTGTGACAAGTACGTAATTACGTACACTGGCATTCTAAAGGGCATCGCTGTAGGAAGCATCAATTTCTAGCCATTTTCATCAGCAACGTGAAAGAGAAAAAGGCATCTTTCGCAAGGAATCAGCGAGATGTTGTGAACGTCAAAGAAAGAAGCGCTGCTCTATAGTTGTGTTAGCGATCCCACAGACCAAAAACACTTCAGAAGTTTGCCAGACTGGGGATAATCGTCGCGCAGAGCTCAAACGCCAGGAAGGGCTCAAACGGCACATTTAGTCCATCTAGACGAAGGAGGTAAACCTATACATAAATCTCATCCAAAAGGTGGTTCCGTTCGCCGGGATTACCTAAGCCTCAAACGACAATAGGAAAATGAAGGTTACGGGCATATCACAAAAGAGTTTTGATACAAATTATCCTCTTAATGGTGGAGTTAGGAACTGATCGTGAAATTATAGGTCGTATAGGGAAAAGTGGTGAAAAACACAAACCGCTGATAAATATTTGCTTGTGGAACAGGAAATAATTGTGGGCAGGAAACTAAGCGTTTGTTGACGTAGGTAGCCGAGTAGCTAAGGTACATAGAAGGCCTTCAGGCGGTAGTCAACCCTGCGTGGTGGAGAGGATCAAATCTAAACGGAAACCGATTAAAACCAAGTGAAGCTGGATCTGGAATGAAGAATATGGATTATGACTCATACCCTCTTTCTAATAAATTCCATTGAAAAGGTTAATTTACTATGAAATCGGTGCGCACCCCGACATACCTGGATACCTAGATCAAGCTTACCCTTCCAAGAGAGAAAACCCGTGAAATCGTTTCAGTTTTGTCTGTAAATTACTCCGAAGCTGAATCTCTAGTTATCAGCATTGTCTCAAAAAAAACTATGTCGACCCCCAAAAAATTCCATAACCTCAAGTGTTTTTCCTTGGAATTTTCGTTTAGAGTGACGATAAACGTGCTCACAGTGCTACAAACAACGGACACATATTAATTTGACAAGGGAATGTGAAGGAAACCGCATCTCGATTTGAGATGGTAATGAGAATAAGCAGCGACTAGATACTAAGCAGCAACATGTGTACCAATTGCACTTTAAGGATGGAATTTCCATAAGGATTATACGCGTAGAGGACTACAATGGAATAAATTAACTGGGAATGACCTTCCAAATAAATTAGTGGCTTTAAGAAAACTGTGGTCCTAGAAATATTCAGAACGAACTCACTACAAGAATTCACGGCTTCATTTCAAAGACACCTGTTGATTCTGTCAGAACAGCTTCTTCCGAAAATGGAAACCTTGTTTAGGCCTTCGAACTTTCACTTGTGAAGTACAAAGTTCTTCGGCGGTGATTATTTTCTTGGTATCATGTTACTGTCAGGCGTTAATAACTCATTCATAGACTGAAGAAAAACACCTAAGCTTTCAAGTGAAAAGCTAGAAGGCGAGTTAAATTTAGGGCAAAAACGAGAGGACCCCGACACCAAACATGCACAAAATCAAGTCTTTTAGTTACAACATTGTAGGGAATAGTAGTAAAAGGAGCTGAAATCGTTGCAGATATTGAACAGATAGCTGAGAATAGGATCTGCTCTACCAGAGACAGATTGTTGCCCCTTTTTGGGATTAGAAAGAGTGGTGCTATTAATCGGCCGTAGTTTTCTTGTAATATTTACAGCAGCGATCAAAAAATTGCTGCATTTGCTTTTTTAATCATTACCTTTTTCAAGCTAGCACCTTGATGTTCGAAATTTTCAAGAGAACACTGGGTACTCATCTCTGGAAAATAGATTACTTAGAATATCTAAATTATCGGCTGACTGTTCTAGGAAAGGCAATTCTTCATAGAAGAAGGAACTAAGAATTCCGTAGTATCCATGATGTCTCACAGAATGAGATAATCTACTGGTGAGAACTGAGCACGAATCGGGCTCCGTTCATCAGATTCAATCCATATATGCTGAAGAATGTATATATACGTTGCTCACTGGTTGAAATCCTCCATTCCTACATACTCGAGATCAATTTGGTTCAATGGCGACGCTTTATGGATGCATCTGCAACCTTATTTCCATTCTGTCAGCTCTGCTTAGGAGGTAGCGCTGCTGTTGGCCACTATATCTATAACTTTGACTGAAGGTGTTTGGTCCCAATGCGATATATTGTCTTTCGAAAACTCCGAATATTCCGGCTGATTCCGATATAGCCATTAATGTACAAATTATACAAATAACACGAGAAGAATGCATGTTTTAACCTTCATTTGAGGTAAAAATTGAGCATAACTCTTGAGCTGATACAATAACCTTGTACAATAGCCCTACATATTGCTGCTTAAATCCTGCAATACATTGTTATCCCCATTTTATAAATAGACAAATGTGGTATGTTCTGGGTTGAACACTAGAAAGAAAGGTGAAAAATGCAATGCAGGACTAAGGACCTCCACCCTAGGATAGACGTCAAGTTACAAGAGTAGTAAGTGGTGGGGGGAGGGGTTCGGAGAGCGGGGAGGGGCGAGATAGTTTCGTCTTGCAATTGCAAAAAAAGGAATATCTGTAAGGGCAACTTGAACATTATGAATATTGAAAGAGTTGTCGTCATGAAAGCTCAGAAATTGAAAATTAAAAAAAATCGAAAATTAGAATTCCATGCCACAAAGCTCGTGCTGTTCCTTAACGAAGTACGGTAGAGCTGACTAATTGACTCCAAAGCGCGTTCACTCGACTATGAGTGAATGAATTCTCAATGAGCTTCTTTTGGGGCCATGTGAGGATTGGAATCAGACCGTGTGAACAGTGGTCTTTGCGTAATAATTTTTTTTGCATGACACTTCCAGTCCGACGCCACAAATCTCGTGGAAAAACTTTCCTGCAGATTTTGCTGTAAAATATCCGGCAAAACACGCTGAACCTGAATTCTTAGTCCCCGCGAAAAAAAGAATTTCTGAGCTAGAAATACAGCTGACACGATCTCACTTTGAGCGATGAAGCGGACAGACGTCTCATCCTTGATGAGAGCATATCTAGAAGCTTCGGGAAGTTTTTCCAATGTCATTGCTCATCATCTATTCATTGAGAAACTGAGTGAAGCCTTTTAATCTCACTAGAACTCCACAGTAAGACCACCTGTTAGTCATTTAAAAAAAGAAAGGGCATTTCATGCATACTGGAGAGTTGATGAGGTGTCTCTTTGATGAAGCATCGTCGAATTTTTTTGCAAGGCTATTACCAGTAAGGTCCATGACATGCCTTTCCCATAAATACATTAGGACCATCCTTAGTGATAAGAATTTTGATGCATTAGTTAGCTAGAATGGCTGGGTGTCAATTTTTAGATCATTTTCGTCATCGAACTTTTTTGTCTACTCAGAAGATCTGCACTGGCTTCCAATGAAATGGCCGCTGAACCTTGCTCAAGTTGAGGATTTTCAAGCGATCATTGAATTTCTGGTAAAATTCGCGTAAACTCGCGGTTTCCCCGGATATTCCACGTGTTTCTCTGTCACTTTTCTCGAACGTCCTCCTAGAATCCATGTAAAAACCATACACCACCCAAATGAGCAAAACACCTGAATTTTACACCAGAAAACTGATCCATTCGCATGATGTTCTGATAATGCGACAGTGTCTCTGATCCCCAGGATTCAAGACCATGATGATGTTTAACCTGGCAGCAGAGTTAACGTTATCCACCACACATTTAGAGTACGAACCGTTCCTATGGATTTATTTGGTTTTGGTTCTTTGATCAGAAATTTACCGCAAATGGTATCTGCAGTTCTCGATTCCTACTGCAGATCGACAGATCTGGAAAAGTGGTCACCAGTGAGAAGATTGACAGCTGAAATGGAACATTAAAGTAACAAAGTAAGTACACATTTCAGATGCTATCGTATGTTACAGTCCACGTTAAAAGTACGATCACAGAATTAGAGAAGAGGGGGAGCACACAGTTCTTCAGACGTCAGAGATTGGAAAGAGTTGCCCTGCTTGCTAGACGACAACTTAGCAGTTCAACCAGCTGGAGATCACCACATTCTTCTCAGGTGCTTCCGTGAATCTACTCGGACCTCGGACACTCCTTGAAGAATGCGACTGAAGTTGTTTTTTTATTAAGTCTCCTCCCTAGTTACCAGGGTCATCACCTAGATGTAGTCGTCTTTCAACGTCAGTCGGAATAAGCTCAGGCTAATCCCATAACCCAACTGGAGTCAAGGAAGCTTCTGAGAAATTTGCAAAGGAAACGGTACAAAAAGGGCATTGAAAAGCTTTCGCTCCAGGCTAATAACAATACAGACAGCACTTTAGCAGTTTGCACATGTCGAATGTTCTAGGAATTAGATTGCATAGTAATGCCATAAACTATAAAACCTGTTCCCAGGGAGACAAATCTTGTTGCTCTATGCAATAAATTCGTTGCAGAACTGCGCCAGTATGGAAGAGGAGAGACGAAAAGGGCCATTGGACAAGAAGAAAAAAGAGATAAATGAGCTCTAGGATGTCGGGCGGAAAACTGCCAAAGAAAAAAAAACAACGGAAAAGCCGAGGAAAAAATAGTACACATTTGCTCAGCAATTTAGTGCCGGACCTGCTGCAGCATTCGATTGCTTAAGCTTTTCTAATGCGTTGTGCATCACACAATGTACAGACACTAAGAAAACGCAAAGAGTGGGATTTTCTTTCCGCGATTCAAGTACTTATGCGTACACTATCAGACTTTTAGGAAGGTACGCGAAGTCGCTCGATACGATGAAATTCTGGATGATACATGAACAGGCTTAGTGGAGGAGATATGTGTGTGAAAATAAATTTAGCAATGTCTTCTCAGAATTTATGCATGTTAGGCTTACACGGAAAAGCCCTGAGGTTCACATTGCACACCACTGATCACTAGTAACTCCGATGGTAATTATCCTTTGAGATTCATATTACACGTCAATGAGCACTAGCAACTGCAAATTGCTATGCGGTCTACAGCTAATTCTCTACTAATAATGGGAAAGAACGTTTGGATAGTCATTTCTTCTGTTCGAAGAATGGAAAATTACACTGAAATATGCAAAATTAAAACTTTAAATCACTCACTGTATAACCGCTACGTCGTTTGAAGGCACTCGCCCGCCTTAGAATCTTTCTTGAGATTTTCGCCTAAGAAGAATCTCCAGGAGCTACTGATCCCAGTGTTATATGTGGCCCCACACCGTAAAAGCCGCTCTCCAGTTCCGATTCGTGCGGAGCTTATGGATGGAGCCGGGGATGGTGCGAACATGGAAGATCGAGGCTTCTGAATAACGCGCTTCCGAGAGCGGATCTCGTGAAGAAATTCGTACGAAAGGTTTTCATCACCCACTTCAGAACAAAATGGGAGGCACTTAGTAAGGTAGTACACGTTGCAGAATCCTTGGCCAAGCCCACAAACTCCCAATGCTTTGGAGCTACAAAAAGGGTTTTTGGCATTTTTGTGCGAATCACATATAGCGCTGACGTCAGCAGCTCTTAGAGAATCATCTCATGAGAAATTCTTCCTAAACGATCCTAAGGTGGGCCTGTGCCTTAGGCACTTTCTCGGCAACTACTGGTGTGAGTGACATTGCTGCAGTTAAAATAGTGTTTAACTGGTATTTCATGTAGTTCAACATCGTTAATACGTAAATAAATAAATTAATAACCGCTAGATCACTTGCGATCCGTTTGCTCTGTATTCCACTAAGAGACCGCTCTGGTGACACAAGGAAAAAAATCACAGAGACATGGCGTCGAAATGAGAAATGTATGTAGATAGTATACAATACAGTACTGAAAGTGCTGTAGAGAAGCATAGGTTAGGACTCATACGAAATACGTTGACTACGTTGACTATTCCAAAGGTGTGATTTATGCGAAGTAGTTACTCGGAAGGCGTCAAATCTCCCTGCCAAATGAGATTCATCTCATCCACAGCAAAGATTCGTGGGGTTTCCAGCGTCGGACGTATGGCATATCGAATTATGAGCAATTCGTCACCGTAATCTATCTACTAGCGATCTTAAAAATTAATTGATAGTAATTAGTTGCGGTATAGTAGCTTTACTATGCATATGTAGTATCAGCTCCGCGAGGTCATCTGGCTCCTTAACATTAACGAATAAATGGATGAATGAATGAATGAATGAATGAATGAATGAATGAGTGAATGAGTGAGTGAATGAATGAATGAATGAATGAGGAGCAAAATGACATGCGGTTGTTGGACAGACAGCATACCAGTGCTGTATCTCCCCACCCCCCCCCCCCCTTCCTCCTTCCCCTCCTTATGTCCTCCGCCTCTTCACCCATCCACCGCAGCCGAACGACAATATGTAGCTACAGGTGGTAATCAGTTACTTACGTCAAAGCTACGTAATCTGACAAGTTCAGTACTGTGAGGTTGAAAGTTCTTAGCTATTCCAACAGCTGAGTCCATTTAAGTGAAACGAATGTACGACAAAAATAAGAAGGAATCCTCCATTTTCCTCTTTTTTACCTCCACTCCATGAAAATCTACAAATGAACGTTGCTGATGGGGTTTTCGAAATAATTATGTGGAACAAGTTTCCTACAGTGATCATTGTCAAGGAAGAAGGACCTAACAGATTTTCTTCTTTAAAAAGGAGCCGAATATGTGGACTGAACACAACAAGACTAGACCAGCGTCAATTTTATGCCACGAAGTTGTCACTTTTGAATTCGAAAGTGTTGTTTACGATGTCAAAAAGATGTGTGATGGACAGATTGTTCATAGTTCATGCGCAGATTGCACTGCGATTCGCCAGCTATAACAAAAACCAATCAAGGCGTGACAACTCGAATTGTACACTTACATATTTTATGTTCTTCTTCGGGCTTTTCACCTTTATATCCAAAATGAGTCATGGTTTTCACCCAAAAAAAGAATCATATTTCATTCAACACCATTCTCTGGGGTGCTATTTCTCCGTCAAAAATTTGTCTTTTGATTTCAATTCGTTAATGTTCGAAATGCAGTACAATATGGAAATTGGACAATTCCCCTGGAATCCATTTTCAAAACTTATCTGCAGGGAAAACAGGTCCGAAGGGCAACGGATGAATATGGATAACAAGGATTCTCACATTTTTTCTAACATATACTATCGAGCAGTTCTTCCGATTAAGCATGCATAAAGGAAAAACAGTAATCGTCCCTCATAGGGATTGTAGCACAACTCTATTTGAAAAGGGTTATTCTTAATAAAAATCACATGAATGGGCTTGCAAATAGGCTATGCCTGCAAATTCTTCATATGTAGCAGTGATAAACAAGCTTATCGCGGAAGCAGCCTGAGAAAAGATTTTAATGACATGTGTCACTCCTGATACTTAAATATGCTCATGTTAGGAGTAAACAATATGTAGCAACTCCGTAAACATCTAATAATTCTGATAATCCAAGCGTATGGGAAAGTTGGAACCCTTCTCTGGTGATCGCCCAATACAGACTGTTATCCTATTCAAGAAGCTCGACTCATCCTGCGAGCACGGATCCGACAAAACATCACCTCCTGAGGAATTTTCCCACCCAGACAGGCCCAGCATACGAAGATGAGGGAGTGGAACTTTTCCTCTCCTCCAGATTCTCGTGGAAACACTTCCAGCGCTTGGAAAAAGCGGTTTATATGAGTGGGGATACATCTTGAGTGCTCTTGACTTCATAAACCCCTACGAATGCCACTTAGCCCGATGGTTAGCGTCATCAAGGTGTGATATCAATATTACGTAGGGCTTAGAATCAATCAGCTGATTAGCTATGCTGCGTTGACGCATGTTTCACCCTTGCAAGCCTTCTTTGCTGGAATTGCTGGACCAAAGGCTGTAACGACTGAAAAGGGAAGTGATGATATTGATGTATGTGGACAAGACGCAGCAAGAATCCCTAAATGATAAGGATTATAGTAAAGCACAGCCGTGTCGTTCCAGCAAAAAAAGTTTTGAGCAGGTATTAACTTTCAGAATGACAATTCTAAATGGATAACAGTGTTGTATGTTGATGACTGGACTGAATATGTTCATATGTACAACGGTGCCTGAAGAAAAAAAAACACTTTTCGTGTCCAGTTTTTTTTCAAAATTTTCCTAGACATCGTTTTATATACATATTTGAGTGACCACTTTTTGCTCGTACTTGTTCAGAAATGAAGCCATCACGAGAGACGTTCCAGAGGTGGAGCACAGTGCGGCGTTAAGGACCAAGGAGGTGCTTTGATGGAAAAGTTAAAGAATTTCAAGCTCCTTGTATATGGTTGAATCAGCACAAATGATCGAGGACGACCCACTCTGACGGCCTTTACCTCAAATAATGTTTTTGACACCTTTTGTCACTTGTACATAAATGCTAAAGGGACCTAATTCTTTCCGGACAAACTGGCAAGACGGCAGTGGAATTGCTTCCACTATCAATATCGGCAGTAATGATAGCAGTGCATATCCCTGTGAAAGGTGAAACATTCTATTTTTTCAGGAAAGGGAAAATTTTTCAGGCTTAGGTTTGCATATTTTATACAGGTCACTTCTTTGAGTTATCTGTATCAAATATTGCTGGATACGGTAAGAAATATCAAATTCTACATGGGAAATGGGTAGACAGCGAGATGAAAACGTCTTAGGAACGTTCAGAAATCCTGCTGAAATATGAAGCAGCGAGTAAGCGTTACGATTCACACCATGGAAACCGCGAAATTTTGACAAAAATTCTTGTAAGATCGGATAATTCTCAACAGGTATGTACATCCATATTTTATTCTAAGTTATTAAGTTCATTCAAAGCATTCCTTGTTAGGTAAACACTAGAATTGTACATGAAATGAAACAAGCATATCAATGATTAGAATCTGAACCTACAAAACGAATGCCATTCTTCACATTAGATGAAACTATTATACAATCGAGAAATTGCTAATTCATACATAATTCACATATCATACTATATCTCAATAAGTAGGAGTTTCTCCCAAAACGCCTTCGATCCCCTACCTTTCCTGGAACATCTCCTACGTTTTATATTTTTCCTAAGCATAAAGATTACGTACAAAGGTAGATGGGAAGAATAGTGAACAAAACGGTTACTGAACGGAAATGAAAAATTATGTATAAGAAGTCATGACTTCACGAGACGCATTCCCTTCTCAAGTTAAATGATCTTCTGCTGCTTTGAACTTGTGCATTCTGCAAATTCAGCTGCTTATAATGGAGACGTCTATGCACAGTTTTTCCTGTCAAATGTTCAGAATTCTGAAGATGGTTCTTGCTTGTCGCCCTGACGAGAAAAACTTCGTCATCATCCAGCATGTCTGCATAATTGGCAATTCTGCACTAGAATACCGAAGCAGATGCTTCTGGCGAACTAGCATAGGACAAATTGAATTACCTCGGTCTGAAGTTTGATCGCGCTGTGAGTCCAGAAATTTTGGAAGCTTCCACTTTGTTCTGAGCACTATGTTCTATCAAGACATGGTTGTTTAGTGCAACAAGGACTTTGGAGACATTTAATGGGTTTCCATAGGTGAGAAAATCGCTGGACTTGCGAATTGTGGCGGGGAAATTTCCTGTACGAAAGGATTAATGCTGAAAAATACTTGCGCAATGCCTCGATTCCTGATCTATTCTCAAATTTTCTCAGGATATTACTATTTTCCCACACTTAGAAGCAAGATTCGGTCAAAACCTCGCTCACCCAGGTTCCTTGCTCCTCGGAGTCCAAACTATCTGTGTAGCATGTACGTATAGTTTGAGACCTCGATATAAGCTCTATCGCTAGATATGGGACCAAACGTCCGACGATAGCCGTGGAAAAACGCGCTCCAACCGACAAAGGCTGCGCGAGTGCATACTGAACAATGATGGACGCTCAGATACATACAGCCTATCGAACACATCGTGAAATCTTCCCCACCCCATCAAACGGACCACTGATCGTTTGAATATGAATTTTTCCTACGATGCCACAACAGACAGCATGTAGGGCTCACCGTATAACGTCATTTGAAAGCACGGACGCTGCAACCCCGCAAATGCCGTACCGGTCGGTGGAAAACGTTTGTTGTGAGACCTTTTCAGAGATTATTCTATAGTTTTCGTCCAAGGCGTTGCCGTGGACTACGCATTCAATAGAAATTCGAGTGATGAAAGATGAAATTTTGCCCAGAGCTTGCCTTCAATGAGAAAAATGACCAACTCGCTATATTTATTTAAGAAACACCAAACATGTGTTCAACTACAATATTATATTAATCATCTGACATTTTCCCAGCATTTTGCATGAAATATGTACAATGGAAAAGAGCATTCTAAATGGAAAAAATTCAAGCACCAATGATCAAGGGTACTCTGGAACGTTGCTGTCCCGAACAATTCCCGATTAAACTGAAGAACGGAAGACAATGTGCAAATCTCATTTGCCCCGAATTGTTTCAGTGGTTTTTGTACGGAATGAGTCTGAAGGAAAAGCGTCAAAGAGCGTAGAAAAAGCGCAGCAAAGAATTTTCTTGGAATTCAACGGAGAGAAGAGCTTATCGAGAAGAAATTTGTAAGTTCCCAGATATTTCAGGAGGGCTCGGATGACGGCGAAAAATCAAATTGTGACCTAGGCACTTTTGTGAAAATGTGTTCTATAGTTGAAGAGACGCTATTCCTATTCAGCGAAGGCGAAATTGTTCCCAGAATCCAAATAAAAATAAAATAGGGAATAATAATAATAATAATAATAATAATAATAATAATAATACTTGACAAGAAGCGAATTTATCTTAAAAAAATCCTCTGGCCGAGTGCATTATTCAGGGCTGGCATCCATCATTGAGATTACCCAGGGTAAATGTGTCAACACCCAAGATTCCCCCATCGCTTACACGTTCTCTAACACGTTTACCTAGGTATCGCCAATGATGCATGTTGACCAAGATTACCCATGGCAAATCTGTAAACGTACCTAAGGATAATCTTAGCCCAGCACCCATCAACATGTTTACACAATACGTGGCGCTTTCTAGCACGGCTGCAACTCACGAGCAGTCACACCTAAAGGTATAAGATAGCCATCTTTCCAATAATGCATCCGGACGCTGATTGCTTGTCACGTTCAGTTTTTTTTTTGGCATTTTTTCTTTGCAGCTGCCTACCAGATTCCGCTGACTGAGCTTCAAAAGTGCAGCAGCACGGGGTGAGGCTGACGTTCGTGAAAGAGATTGTGACCTTATTGGACTGAAACACAGACCCATTTCTGACTGCTGATATGTTTCAAAAGGATAATCCATTCAATGAAGCCAGAATTTTTTTTTTTGATAATTTTTTACTTTCATCAAGTGATAGAGATTCAAACCCCTAAATTAAAGTAGGGTGTGTGAAATATTACGAAAAATTGGTTGGTGGCCATTGTCCAATGTATCCCTTTCTAAGTATAAGCTTAAGTAGTAGAATCTACTAATTACTGCTCTTGTGATTCAATCGCTCTGGGAGAATGTTTTTGACATGCACTTCTAACCAAAAGCTTCACGATCAAGCCTCAATTGTATAGTCATGGTCATCCTGATTCAGTTGTTCCTTTGCGACCATATCACTTTTATCATCACGCATCACTAGCGCGAGCTTATGGAAAGGCGAGAGCATAGCTGTATAAGCCTGGAATGGTTTCATTCATCAGTGTATAGAACTATCACCGGACTTCGATGCTTTCATCCAGAGGATGAATGATGCTGTTATCGAGCAGCAGCGCTACGCCTCCGCTTTTGAAGTCGCGCTAGTGATACTTTAAGATATGGTGATATGGTCGAAAACAGAACAGCACTGAATCAGAATGGCCGCGAGTATAGTTAGATAGGCCCGCATATGCTAATGCTCCGGTTGTAAGGCATAAATTCCACCCCTGAACTCCTGTACATAGTTGCTCTCTGATAAACAGCAAAAACCTGAATACTCGCCTGAAGAATTCAACGGCTTTAAAGAAAAGAATTTCTGCACAACTTGAAAAAGTCATTAGCTGTTAGAGCTGCTGCGAGCTTTTCCTCGAAGCTAGCCTAATTTCCTATTTCACCACAAATTAGCATACATTTTCCAGCAGAGAATGTTCGGCAATGTCTGAAAAATCCCGCAAGAACGTCTGAAGCAATAGGCGTTGATGCATTACCAAGTTAGTACGAAAGCGTTATGTACTTTCTAATTTTCGAACTTTCGAAAATCATCCCGCAGTATTCAGGAATAATAAAGAAAGTTTATATATGATGAAACATAAGTAGCAACCCTTAAGACACTTTCTTCTCAAAATTTCGAGCGACGCACGGAGGCACCAAATTCAAACGTTGTATAAGCATCATTAGAACATTTTTTAACGATGGAACACGCGTTGGAACTCTCAAGTATGCGACACCATCTGAATCCGGAGGAGATTTCTGGAATCCTCAATGGAAGTTATGGATTTGGATATGAATTATTAGTGACAGATTTCATTGATTTTTTACAGTTTTGCCCCGATGGTGTCGTCACAAAGACAACCACCTTGCGCCACAGGTATTGATTTATTGATTTTGTTGATTTTTCTTCTGCGAAATATGCTGTGTTCGTGGAGGAAGCATGCGCATAGGAGTTAGTCAGCGCACTGAACACACTGGGAATTTGGCACAAGAATATCGATTCGTTGATTCCATTGATTTTTCACATTCCTATCCAGAGCACCAGTCTACTAGTAGTTGGTAATAATGAAAAAAGAAATGGGATTTTTAGAGATCAGAAAGTAACGAAAATCTGTTGTTTTTTTCGCTGGAACAGAATCGAAAAACTGGCGAGCAGAAGATTCTCAGGTTATAAGGATCCGGGAAAGACTGCACAGAGAAGGCAGTCTTAGGGAGAAGGGAAATCTGTAAGTATACGGGAAAAGCCTGCACTGGTTTCGTAAGAATCTGTATCAGTGATGAGCGAAAGCCTTAATTTGGAGAAATAAAAACAGCATGCATGATTGAACTAACTCAACCACTGCCAATCCTCCAGAAGTCTAGAAGACAGAAGTTCGCGCTACGTCAGAATTCAGGAACTTCCGAACATTCGAGACCGGAATTCCGTTCATCCCTGATCTGTATTTAGCAGTTCGTCCAAATGCGTCCATATAAGCTGTAGAAGAAACAAAACACCCAAATGAAGCCCATTACATTACAGTGTTTGTCTGCCACTTGAAAAACTGGGATGAGACTCTATAGGAGTGGGCGCCAGTGAAGGAAAATATACGAAATTTTCAGAGCAAATATGGGTAATTACAGTACCGTACTTCAATTGAAAAACTGGAGGAAATCCGAAGTTTGCTCAATGAGGAGCTAGATAAGTAGTTCTGTGATGTTTAAGCCCAAATGGAGTATTTCTTCCGCTTTTGAATGCTAACGAAACAGCCGGCCAAATTTAATGTGAGTCCACAGATGGGCTACAAAATTCTAGACAAAGCAGCATATCTCAAGAACTATGAGAAACTACGAGAGGTCTGGAGGAATAAGTAAGAAGTGGTAGCCGTGGAGGAAACGGCTTTGAGAAGTTCATCTACGTGCCGCGATGTCCTCTAGTGCACTTCCAAGAGAAAATTGGTTAAAAGAAAATTTAGCAGCGATTGGGAACTGCTATAAACGACTTTATGAGAAACGGTTGAAGTGGGAGCTAAAACTCTATTCATATAGAGGTGTTCAGCCTGAAGTATGAGGTAGCAGACGGGCAGATATGAATGCGGCCCAAATCAGGGGAAATATTCGACAGACGAGAACGACTGCCATGGAAAATCCAGGAACATGGAGAAGGAAGGACAACAAAAGAAGCCATTCCTGTAGTAATGGCCCCGTTCTAAAAGTACTCGAAGGAAAATGGAACGTGAATTTAAAGTACGCAAAAATATTGAATAGAAGGTAAGGACATCGTCACATACGCTTAGGATTACATAGCCTCTCCCAAATATGCGGAGAATTATCCAATTTGCGTCGAGTGAATAGGCGACGCCGACAGCGAGCAGAAGCGCGGAGGGCGGCGATGTTCGAGCCGGTTCGTCGTCATCAGCTCGCCGAATCCATGACGATAGCACCTGCGACCGATTCTGGGAACGATCGTAAGAATATCGCAATAGGCTATTGATTTTGCCTTCTGAGGAATCAATGCACACATATATTACACGAAGCTGAAGGTTATAGGAACAGCAATTAGTTGCAGAGGTAATCACTAGAAGAAGTGGGTGAGGAGAAAAGGCTTATAGGAATGGGGAAGTATTGAATGCGATGCAGCAAAAGTTTCAGCGATAATAATGTTTTCCCCTTATTTTAGAAACTGGAACCTAGAGCGAATGTGCTTTACGTAAATGGACCGTCCCAATAGTGAACACGGATCATACATACAAACACTTGTGTCAGGCGGAACACAAGCTACAGAGGCAAATTGAGAGTTATCAGGTGATCTGAGTGAAGTGGACACCTGAATCACACGTTCACTGGTAGTGCTTGTGCATTGCATATGTAGCCGTATTCCAAACTCCAGCTCAGGGCCAGCCACGCAAGGCCCAGTTGCACATGGCCCTGGCCAAGCGTGCATGGCCCATCGCGTATGACCCTGTATTCCAGTGTGGACCGCTGGCCCTGTCCACAAGCGCGCCCTTTATCACGTTATCTGACGCGTTGTAGGCGAGAAAACGAACAGACTGAGAACTCATCACCCAGTATAGAGCGTGAGAGACGTCTTCACGCATGGAATACTCATATTGTCGGAAGGGCAATTCATACTAGCTAGCTGCGGGCGTGAGTCGCGTCATTGCTGTGACTGAGCTCGTACTCTGTCATACAAACGCACGCGTGTAGAAGGCACGCATCCAGTATAAATTGCCCTCATCACTAGATCAACGAGAGTTATAAATCAGTTCAGGCCACTATTCGGCTAGTTCTGCCCCAAACATTTCGATGAAAGTTTTTTTTTCACCCAATTTTGGACTAGGAGGGTTGTCTGGTTGTCTGAACACAAATATCGTATCCTTTTTGAGCCGCTACTCCGTTTTTGTAGGGTTGCGGGAGCTTTACCGTTGGGTACGGTATCTCACAGAATCCTCCAAAATTTTTAGGAGGGTTGCTTTAGGCGCCGGTCACGATAATCAACATTATTTTGCATGCCACTTTCGTTTTCTCTCCGAAATTGGCATCTTCTTTTAATCTCCTGCCGTATACGTACCATATTCCTACCAAAATGGGTTTACGATAGACAATGGATGCAATATTCATAATCAACACCTAAAACAACCTCTCTACACAGAATATGAGAGGATTGCGAGAGATTCCATCTGTACAGTATGCCTATCGTTACCTTACAAAAACGAATTAGCGGTACAAAGCGGATACGATTTTCGTGTCTAGCACCTCGAATAACCGTTAGGCGAAGTATGGGCGAGATATTTCACTTCGAAGTTCTGGAGCAGAACTAGCCGAATAGTGCGACTGAATCTTCCCATTTCTGCGCAGTAACTTTCTTTGACAAGTGTGCAATGAGACGGAACAGTGTTATGCCATTATTGAAAGCATCTGTTGAAAGAACGACATGCAGGGTCCTTTTGCTGAAAAAAAAACGAAAACAATGTATGAATCAGGAACAAAAACGAAGATTTTTTCGCATGGCCTACCAAATGTAGTGGGCGCCCTACCAAATGTAGTGGGCCATGCTGCCCAGTGAGCACCGATTTCGAATTGCGCGCGCCACTCACTGAACACGAGGCTCTCGGACCCTACTTCGGACCAACCAAACCTTCCATCCCTCCAAGGCCGGTGAGTTGCTACTAGAGGGGTCTGGGAAGAAAAGCGCTGACTGATCACATGCGCATTCAATCCCCTACGATTCTCAGATGAAGTCAAATACGTAGCGCATCCCAAGAACGGGATTGGCTAGCCCGGACCAGTTTGCTATTCATCCTTATTACTGCCAATTAGCCTTCAGATGACTATGATCTATCAACTTTCTAATCTAAAGAGTTCCTTTCGATAGAGAAATATGTCAAGGATAAATCGAGCCCAATCTACCTTTCCATCATATCTGCGTCTTTGCCCCACCCTTTTGGAGCAAAGAAAGTAGACACGCTCCTTGAGAGCAACTACTCCACTCTAATTTCTTGTTTCTCCCAAACTGTCGCTTTCCAAATTGCACGTAAAAATTCTAGATAGCAGTAAAGACTCTAATCATCCAGTTATTCTTCCACTTTTTTTTTCATTTTCTCCCACACAATAATTTGGTAATCATTAATTTACGCAGTCGTCCCAGTCTGCACTATTTTTGTACTTTTCAATAGTGTCTGGCTTTACAATGGTTCGAAGTACTATCTGCTACTTTTTACTCGAATCAAATTGTATTCATTGCACCATTTATTGTGTATGACTGCATTTACTGCAATTGTACTGCTACACATTAAAACCCCTCACCCAAACAACACAAAATAAACAAGAAACAACACAAAATATAAGGAATGACTATACATAATATTATGCAGATTATAACAGCGAGGAACCACTAACAGTCCAGTACAATTATTGAAGAGAAAAAAAGTCAGGTCGGAAACTCGAACGGTCCTACCAGGTTTTTCCAGATTGGCCTCGTTATTCTTAATTCGCTCTCTTGTGAACTACCAGCCAGTCGTTTTGATCCAAAGCGGTTCAAATGGTCGTCACATTGGAAGGCATTGGGAATACAGTAGGGACGTTTACCAAATATAAAGAGCTTAAATCCTAAAAAGAATTAACTTAGTCGTTGGAAACTTCGAAGATCCATCGTCTGCACTTCCACCCAGTTCTCCAATCCCCGAATCTTAGGGCACTCAAAAAAAGCATTTGCGTCATCTCGTTAGTTCAACTCAGTTCAAAGTCAGTTGGATTCAATGCCACCAGTTTTTTACAACAAAAGACTCAGAAAATCTCATTCAAAATCCCAATCAAAATTGCTAACACTTCACATAAAAAGTTTTGTTGGACATGGCAGACACTCTATAAATAAGTAATATTATAGCGTAGAGCGTGTAGTATATAAATTATAGGTATTTAGCCGTTACAGCAAATTGTTTTCCTCTATGTTTTGAATTTGTACAGTACAGTTTACAGTTTATTACCAAACCAACTGGTAATTCGAATGCCGTAACCAGGCATGAGCAAACTCTTCACTCATCGCATTCCACCGATTTCCTCCGTTCTTCTTCGATAGCTCATGACGCCACCTAGTGCAAGGATGACCTCATCTGCCGAGGTCCTCCTGTTCGCTTGTATCCAAGTTGTTGTCCGGCGCGACTCAATCCTCTTATCTTTTCAGGCCATAATAGTTCCTTAATAGTTGCCTCGTTCTTCCAGTCGCTCAGTTTTATGAGTGCTCTCGTCCTTTTACCACTCTATCGGTCCATTATTGTAGGCCGCACCAACCTTCTTCCTTTTCATCATTTCCAGCTTTCTGATTTCCGACCTCATGCAGTAGACAGACTGCCTTTCCTCCCATCTAGTTTGCTTATGCTTCCAAGTTCAGAACTTCTGGCTGGTTTCACAGCTTTTATGAGGAGATCAAGTTTATAAAGTGCTTGCCTCAGCACTGTCCTCATGTGCTCATGCTATCTCTTATTACTTATGTTCTGGCACACCTGTCAGTGCCTTCCAAAACTTAACCTCTCTTCAGTTAAAAACAAGCGGTACCGTGCTTGTTTACCGATGGCCTGATCCCTGTGAATCCTCTGCTTTTTTCTTTTTTCTTTTCCTTTTTAGTTGGCGTTCACACACTATACTCGTTTGATTTACGAATAAATAAACAAATATTGTCGGAATCTCACAAATCACAGCAGTTTTTTTTACTAATGTTGAAAGCCTGCGATCGTACGGCGCTACACGGAAGCCAACAACCAGAGCAAATGATAATTTTTATTCTTAGACGGCAAAAAAAAACAGCACCCGGAAAACTATGCGAATGTCAACAAAGTGGATGATATATCCGTATATCTGTCAGCTGTTTAGGGCATGTTGCACACGCTGAGCACAGCCGCCTCGGCGAGCAATCGCCGGAGCAGGGAACCGCATGGCGAGCGAGGAAGAGTCTGAGCGACGTTCACTCGTACTAATCGCTTGTATCGTACGACTCGTTCTGGAAAGGTAGAAGTAATTTTGGACAGTTAGTCAAGCAAGTCTGAGTTTCATTTGTGAAACGAACCGTTAACATAGTCCATGATTTCCTTCGTGCCCACCGGATTGTCCTTGTTTAGAACAACAAAAGCAACAGGTCTGGAACAATATTTGATTCAATGAAGATTTACTGCTTACTTTTTACTTCCAACACAATCCTGAATTGTTCTGACTATTATTCTATCGATGTCTGGACAATTACGGCTTCAACAACTTCTCATACAGTCCCTCTGTCACTCTTTAACTACTTTCATATTTCCATTTGCTACATCCTTATTCTTATAGCTATACTGATTTTTTTTCTGCGACGTCCACATCTGGTAGGACAATTAAAAACTTTTTGCTCCTTCTATTCAAAATCCTACATATGACCTATTTCCTACACTCATGTGTACTTGTCAGAAAGCTAACCTCTCCCCAGCTTCTTGGTCTGAAATCGCGACCACGGCAGCTTCAACGACTCCAGGGTGTGTTACTAGCAACGTCTCCAGCTCCGAAGGTATCACCTATAAAATTTAGCTGCAACGATTTTATTGTTCGCCTAGAATCCAAGAGAACGAGCGGAACTACCTGATAGCCGTGCACTTTGATCATCTCCTTGAACTTATCGACGAGGTAGATGTTCTCATCCTCGTCGTAGTATCCGATGTCACCTGAAATAATATAATTTATCTGTCGGCTCAATTACAAACTATAGTTGTACTGTTTACGATAAGGAAGAAAGATGCAAAGCAAAGTTATACTGGACTGAAAACCTCATGGGGAAGTTGTAATGCTACTACAATTAAATGAAAATTTTTTGCCAGCAGGGTGTACCGGTTTTCCTCCAGCCTCCTCGGATTTGTTCTCTCGTAGCTTCCTCGTTGTTCAAGTAGGGTGACATTACGCTCGTCCCCCTCACATAAATCACACCTTTCTGGCGAGGTCCGAGCACACGTCCGCTAACGAGATCGACCACCTGAATTCTGCTGGTCCTCTTATTTGCAACTCAAAACGAAAAAGGCTTAGCGATAGATAAAGAAAATATTATTGCATGTCTTCGTTATTGAAAATTTTGTGGCCACAGAAACTTCCTTCATTCCGTTGGACTTTTCCATGCCCACATCACGAACGAGGTTAAAAACTTTGAACAGTGTGTAAATCTCCGTAATTTTGAATGAGTAGAAAGTTTTTGAATTCTGTTGTTATGTGAAGAAATATTAACAATGTTATCTGAAGAACTAATAACAATCCAAAATCCCACCTTTAGTGAGAGATTCGCCGCCAGCTTACCGCATGAATGAGAGTACTTCTTACTGGGCACGGTCCGAGTTATCAAACCGGTCTCAGTCATACCATAGGCTAAAACGAAGCGCACAAATACAATGTCGTCTATACCGTAGGCAATGTCTTAAAGTTCACTTGAGATAATGTTCTCCACGAGCGGGAAGGATTCCCGGAAATCGTCGAATAGTTCCCTTGAAACTGCAGCGCTGCCGTTGATTACTGTGCGCATACTTTCCATCGAATATTCGTGATTCTCTGCTTCGTTCATCATCATCGACATGATCATAGGACTGAGGTAGAGGGTTTTAGCCTGAAAAAAACGGCTTAATCTGGTGCAAAATTTCCCATTTATTCAGGAAAATACTTCGTTTCCCATGGATCCAAAGATGTGAAATTGAATGTGCACATACTGTGCCAGTCAAACACTCTTGCATCACCGAACACTTCTGGTCTGCCGCGTCGCACCACCTACGCGATGCGGCAGAACAGCTGGGGGATGTCATTGCCAGGCTATGCCTTTACTGATGTTTTGCTTATGCTTTTACCCAAAAGTTTCAAAAAGATGACAAATATATTACAAAGGAAACTGGAAATCACTGCCAGACAACAACGACTGGTCTGCCGCGCCGATTAGGTAGTGCGGTGCGGCAGACCAACTGAGCGTGCAAAAATGATGCCGGCACTGTATTGCTGCCCTAGAGCATTTCTGGAT
The DNA here is from genome assembly GCA_037903475.1 of Ancylostoma caninum. NCBI lineage: Eukaryota > Metazoa > Nematoda > Chromadorea > Rhabditida > Ancylostomatidae > Ancylostoma > Ancylostoma caninum. Next base: position 458,693 of record JBAJFG010000052.1, read on the forward strand.
ACTCTATATAGGTTGACTATATAGGTTGATATAAGGACTAGAAAATTTTTAGCTTTACTGCTAACGAATCCCTTATTCCAACTTTTTCATACATCACTTCAGTAACCATTTACCTTGTATCTATCTATACACGTCATCAATGTATGTACACAGAACTTGGACACAGTCACCACTGTGGCGCCAGCAAGAAGAGAGATGAAGATGGCCTCCAAACCAAGCTGACGATGGAAAGGCAACATTGCCACGGTGTACTCATGTCGCTCGGGGTGAATATAAGACTGAGGGCTGAAAATCCACGCGAATAACGACCACAAAGCAAATTTCCCTTCTAACTTGGGTAACTAAACCATACTTGAAAGAGATCATAGCCTTTGCGTTCATGATATAGTGGGACGTAAGAATTCCCTTCCGCTTGCCGTGGATCCCACTCGAGAACGGCATGTAGACGATGTCGGCTCGAGGCTGGATTCGTGGGAAAGTGATGTGATCGCTGACTTAAAGCTAGAGGTCTGACAAGAGTCAACAAAAACTACAACAATTGAATGGGAATCACCAACAAATTGGAGATCATCCAGGATCGGGCAGCCTTCAGCTAGGTCTCGAGGGCCGGTGCAGATTATCTGAAATGCGTAAGTCGTCTAACTACTTAAAATTTAGACAAACGTGAAGGTTTCATGAGAGGTTAGTATAAACCAGAAATAGAGAAATGTACGCTTTCTTAGGTTCGCTCCCAAATATTATTCCATCATTCTTAAACCAACTATATTCAAACGTCAGATTTTACTTCCCTTTTCAAAATTCATATGAATGGTTAGTTCCTTCTTCATAATATTAGCTCTCTATATATGATTCTCTATCATTCTCTATCTCTATCATTTCTAGAGGTGTAGGTATGAACAAGCTAGAGATCCATCCATCGGAATTTTCAAGAAAATTGCCCGTTCATTACAATTTCTGAACACCTTTGGAGAGGATTTTAGCGAAACTGCATGACTCCACGCAGAATTCTGCATCTTCCTCCAATAATAGCTTTTCTGCCATCACTTACTGAATGCGCTGTGAAGTTAATCGCGAAAATGAAGAAAATTAAGAGCAACATCGTACCCGATGAGGCTTGTTCAGATTCTGGAAAACTTGCTGAACCTCTGTTAGGCCAATGGGATCGACGAATACTATTCGTGTGTCGGATTCGACCATTTGGAAGTGCATTTCATCTAAAAGAAACACACAATTGGATATAATGAATGCATTCAACATTTCTTTTATCTAAAGAAGTTTAGATTAAGTCAATCACGCTTATTACTAAGAAAGAGATGAATTGCTCATCAAGGATGATTTACTCACCAAGGATGATTTACTCATCAAGGACCACAAGTCTACCTATCACCTTGTCCTATGAAAACAAGAAGAAAACCGGAAAGTAAAAAAGGTATAACTTAGACATAGTATAGGACACATTTGCATCTGTTCAGGCTTCGAATTCATGTACTTTGAGCTTCCAAAAAGCCATTACTATGTTACATTAACTTGTTGCATCATTTTTTTTCGTCGACCTGTTATTTAAGGTCTGAACAGACTTTCAAAATTGTATCTTTTTGAAACAACCCCTGTCATGGAATCTGCAATTCTGTCGCTAATCACTGTTCCAAAATTCGCTGGAAACCGTCGGGATCCTCCTTGGGAGTAAACCAACTCCAAATATCATCAGAAAACTTGCATTTAAGTTCAAATTTCTTGGCTGTGTCAATAGTATATCCTGCATCATTTTCTTCAGAAAAAACGACAAATATTAGTTTTTTTTTCCCAACTTAAAGACAGCTCCTATCTAGCATTTGGAATCAGGAATTCCAGAGCCTTCAACTGGTCATTTCAAACTCTGAGTCGGTATTATTTCAAAGGTTTCGTTCATTTCCCACGGATCCTAGGACAAAAATTGGGAGCGGTATTAGAGTGTGAAAAAAAGATGGTCGTGATCACAAGGATAGTTACCTATAGAACTCAAAATTTCTGAATTAAATCCTTTCTTGAAGTCTCAATGTATTCCCACATGGCCATACATTCAAACCCACCTGCATGCAGTTTTGGCGACAACGTGCTAGCCACTGCACCTGCCAAAGAGATCGCGAGGAACAGGTATACAGCTTCGGGAGAGTTATCCACACAAAGCATCACTACCTGAAACCATTTCTTGTGAAATTTCCAGGACCTGGATGCATAATCTCTTGACCATGAGGTTACCCATGGTAAATGTGTTGAAGCCCCTGTTAACGATGACTATAGGGGCGGTATCACGTTTATCCTGGGAAATCTCAACGATCTGTTCGGCTCCAGAGCAATTTTTCATGAAGTTAGAACGGTCACAGGTGAAGTTCATACCTCGCCTCGTTCGACACCCATGGCCACAAGTGCTCGTCCGACGAATTTTGCTTTGGTGACCAATTCAGCGAAGGTGAACTGTTCCTTTGTGTCGTTATTGATCTGTAAGACAGCAAATGGGGTACGAGTGAGTTCTATTGAGTGTTCTTTGCTTTCTACACTTAACCATCTGAGGACAGTAATAATCCTTTCCATGAATTTCTATAGTAAGTTCTGAACTTAGAGTGTTAATTACTGTCACTACCTCGAGTTGGAGTGGCTCAGCTGCCTATTCGATTGCTGCTAGAAGAAGAAAAGCTTCAGCAGCAATTCGGGATATGATGGCGGCAACTGGGAGGAAACCTTTCCCCACCCTAGACTTGACATGCATACTACGCGACTCCTGCTTCGCTGGGTCTATTCGAAAACAATGTATTGGATCCCCACCTATATCTAGTCAAATATTTGCCCAGTAAAAACGAAAATTTTGTTCAAACACACATATTCTTGGAAAAGCCAGCAAAAGTTTTAATCTCTAGTAAAAATCGCGCTGCAGCTACTGGCTACGATTATCCTCGATTTTACGACGGTGTTCTATAGTAGGTACATATTGCAGCTGTGCAAGACTGGAGTGCGAATTTAAGAATTATAAAATCATCCCATTTTTGCTTTATTTCTCTTAAATTTTGCCGCGTTCAATGATTTTAAATTACATTTGTATGCAGTAGGCCATAAAGTTCACAGAACCTTATTTGCTCTAACATTACATAGTCCAGACATTACATAGTCATTACATAGTCCAGACATTACATAGTCATCATAGGAAATCACCAAAATAGGACAGTCAGCTGAATAAATGACATTTGAGCAGGCAGATTGGTAAATCCCTATTTCAATTACATTGGTGCTATCGAGCTGATTTACTTTGAAAAAAAGGATAGAAATCAATAAAACCGATCGTGCCTACTAACTGAACGAAGGATTTTGCAAAAACCAACAAAATCTGCAACGAAACGGGGCTAAAGCAAAGGAATAGCACTGCAGCTTCTAAAATAAATTGAAATGCAGCTTACCACCTCCCACTGCTTCATTACTGTGCAGTAAGGAAGTTTAATTGTCCTGTGCATCCCTGTCTGCCTTTTGTCTGTTTAATTGTTTGCCTGTCTGTTGGTATGTCTTTCATTTATCACTAGAATCGTTTCATCTGTCAATCTGATTGTCTCTCCACCTGCCTAAGCTGCCTAAGCCCCATCACCAATTTTTCTTGCTAAATCCCACTCTGCTACCAGTCACTGATATAACAGTGATATGATTGAAGATGACAGTTGTCCACAAATAGTTGTCCTTGACGTCGCAAACAGGCAGAAAGCGAGAGTTCCTCGTTCACGTCCTTTTGTTTGTTGCACCTGCACTTCTTTTCAATGTCTCTTGGTCTTGTGATACCATCTAAGAATTTGTTTGAGCGTTCTCAGTGCCATGACATTCAACTAAAAGGCAAAAATCCATTAATGTTGCTATTTTCATTCGAAATGCTGAGATTCGTCAAAAATGCCCCATTCAAAGACTATAAACCGGGCCGGCAGAAAATGAAACGACGACCTTCAATAGTCCATGTGATATTCTACAACCACTCGTAAGCTGCTTACTGATCTCTGATCTTTCGGTGCTAATTTTTGGGTGTTGAATATATGAGTATTTCCATTTTTTCACCATTTTTCCCACAAATTAGTAACGATGGTTAGAATTGAATAACAAGCGAGCATTTAAATATTATAAGAAGCAAGGAAAACTTTTCTAACCCTGTATTACACCCGGTTTTTTTTCAATTTTCCCCCTCTAAGCTATCTTTTTTTCCTCGAAAGGCAAAGCCATGTGCCTACATTACTCTCTTAAGACAGAGATCAGCACAACAACATCAACAACAGTGTTTGTGGACGTAATCTTTGATCATTGAGGGCGAGAAAACAAGATTACTGATAGCAAACATTTTTACACTGATGTCCACAAACGCGCTGCGCAACATTCTTTGTTCTTCGGAAAACACAATATATAATGAGATTCGTTGTTGACGCTGGTATTTATATCAAAAACATCTATAAGTATCAGGTTAGTACTGTCTGAGTAAGCTGATCAGCATGTGTAGCCGAGCTTTGGAGCAAGAGAAGTCACTAGGAGCGGATAAATCAAGGACGCATAATTTTGTCTTTTCAGCAACTTAAAGGCAGCACCCACGATAATTTTAAGGTCTGAAATTTTAGATGTTTTGCAGAATCGACAATAGTCCCAGTAATCCTATGCAAGTAGAAGCGCTAGAGGCATCTGCATTCTCGAGATAAAATAGGCTAGAAAAGGTATCCGGGCCCCGGGCGAGTTGTGGCGTGGCATGGATCAGCTGTTTTCGCCTCTAATCACTCAGTTTCCAATTCTTTTTTACATTATTTCTTTCTTCTTCTTCATTCAATGGTCTTGTTTTCTTCTCCCGAGACACGTCTATATGACATGCATTCTCCCATTTTTCAATTTCTGATCTTTTTCACTCCAGCAGGCTGAAAAACATACAAACTCCCGAATCCGTCAAGAAAATGCGTGACGAAAAAGGCACTATTATCGACTTTTTTGGCACAGCCGACCCACGCAACTCGACCAACCTAGTCTAAGGCATTGAATTAGGGATATTCGAAACTCCTTTTTGCATGAGTTCTGAACGTATTCACTAATCTATTCGTGTTCACCGTAGCCGAAAACCTAAGCTTACGCTGAAATCTTGATGACGAAAATTTTCGTGGGTGCTGCCTTTAATTTTTCTTACTGCAACGTAACCGTCTCAACTTCCTCGGAAACGTCGCAATGATCATCGAAAAGGGTCATGTCGGCGGAAGGATTTCATATCATTGTTTTTATAAGTTTCCGTTGCTATTCTACCTGAAAAAGGCACATGCGAACCGATATGCAAGAATAAACTCATGTTTCGCTTTCACAAAACCTTCACTACCAACGTTTGAACTGCTTTCCAGCAAATTGTCATGACTGTCTATTGTTTATCATTGTTTATTGAAATGTTCTGAATGTCACGGACGCAAATCCAAATTCTGGCGCTGAACTTCACAGTTTGCCACCAAACTGGGCATTTGAGCAACATGATAAATAACATCTCGTGACGAAATTGCAGATTGTTCTCCTACTTCGGTATGTAAAAGAGTCATATGGCATAAGTCATAGACGGTCACACAAAAGATGACGTAAAAACGCTGAGCGTCTACCTACCATTGCAACATCTTCGGCAAATTTGCGAGTGGTCTTGAAGAAGTAGTCATGAAAGGGCAGCCCAGGCACCTCCAATTTTGGTAAGCGTGATCGGATCATCTCCACATAGAAAATATTTAGGTAATACTAGTTTTTGCTTGTTTGGAACCACACAGTTGCACCAAATGACCAAATGTATAGTGGTCACGCAGTACAAGGAAGAAATGAAATCCTGAAAAGTTTCGGGATAAGAAAGTGATAAAAATTTGGAGCAAAAATATGTTACTAGCAGCGGATAAATAAGAAACCAGCAGGGAAATCCAGCATTAACAGCATACCGAGAAGAACACTGATGAAAAGACGTTTAGGTAAAAGTGCTGACGCCATAACAAGCATGAGTTCAGAAGAAAGAAGATGATACGTCTATCCAGCTCCTTGGGACTTACAGAAGCCCTCGCTGACCGCAAAAAGTACCAAAAAGTGGACTTTAGAAGAAGATAATTATTATCTTTTCTCAACCATTGCGAGAATCTTCTCCATAGAAATGTCCAGACAGTTTCAGCTAGAGCCAAACACCTGTCGTTGGGTCAATAAGGTCATTAAAATGCTTATCACGGGCCGTCGACACGTAGAGAACAGGAAACTTTGGCAGATAGGTAAGAAAATTCAAGAAAATTTGCTTCCGCACATCATTTGCTTCCTGTACCCGTAAAAAGGTGATCGCTTTTACTAAATCAAGCAAGGAATTCAGCTCAGCTAGTTAGCTAATGAGACCGTTAGCACTAATGAGAGCATCAAATACTCTTTGGTGGAACCATTAAATCCAAATTATGTAGGAAAGCTCAGCTACATTGCAGCCGCAATTTCTTTATTAATAGGACTGTCCCCAAATCTGATAAAATTCGCGAAAACCTCAAAATTCCTCTCGGCTACAACAGATTCAAAAAGTAGCCAAACACAGCCGCAGTGCTTAATGTCTTTTTGGTGATTGTTCATTCAAGTTCATACTTTGTTGTTTATTTTTCCCATGCTCTTACTCCTTTTTCTTTTACTTATTTTCTTCCATTCATAAATCTAAGCATATGTAATAGATACAGTGACAACAGTATTGAAAAATTAGTAGCAGAACACGTAAAAAAAAAGACTTACGCATAAAAACTCTGACCAAATTTTTTTCTTATGGCAAATTTTTACTTTTGTGTCATGAATGAAAGAATGAATGAATGAATGAATGAATGAATGAATGGATGAATGAATGAATGAATGAGTGAATGGATGCATGAATGAATTAATTAATTAATTAATTAATTAATTGATTAATGAATGAATGAATGAATGAATGAGTGAATGAATGAATGAATGAATGAATGAATGAATGAATGAATGGGATGAATGAATGAATGGGATGAACGAACGAATGAATGACTACAGAGGAGAAACCTAAGGCGGTCAATGTTCCAAGACGCGATGAGTATCATAGAAGACTACTGATAAGGATATTTGTGTGCCAGAAAAACACATCAGAAATGACCATAACAGCGGCAACAGTAAGCAAAAAGTGACGAAATGTCTGGGACAGAGTTCTGTGTCAGAGTCCAGCTTTGTGGTCATGAAATATTTTTTGTTGGGAACACAACGCCCAAAATAGTATTGCTAATGAGAAAATAAATGACTAGCAAGTGAAACAAAATGCAGCGGTAAAATTGTCTAATAATCAAGGATTTTGTGAATAAAGGGAAAAACAATGATGAATAGAAACTAAAGAATAAGGCAAACAACACCAATCCAGGAATGAAGTGCACACGAGTAGAAATGAGAGTTTTTTCTCGCATTTGCAATGATAAGGAAGTGCCTAACAACGAGTGGAGGGGAACATAATTTTCGAAGGTGCGCTCACATGCGGTGAAGGTCGACAATCGTGCGGAAAACGATCATCCAAAGGCAGATAACAAAGCGGCCGAGGGGCCGGTTTCCGCCACAAACACCACCGAATTTTATAGACGGTTCGCAGATTACAGCGGTTTCCAATTAACAACGAATTATGGCCGTTGGACTTTCAGCATTCTCTGGTCGGACATTCTCTGGTTGCTACCTTCATAAAATGCAAAACTTTTTGAATATTCGCTTGAGCGAAACCTTCTGGATTTTATGAATGACTTTGTTTTCATATTTCTTGCTCACTGGCATGGTAATAAAGAAAATTTCTTTCGACACTTCCCTGTTCCTTCCACCCATAAATCACCTACATTCCTGTACGTTTCCTTGTCTCTGACAGTTTGGAGAAATCGGTATATGACAAATGAATGCATCGAGAGGCCTCGATACCATATCTGAGTGTTCCAAACAGTCGAATGAGCCAACACGAAGATAAGGACAGGTAACAAGAGTTATTTCTCGTTGTTAAGTCAAAGTACACGAGGAAAGGGTCCCTGCAAGTTCGTGCGTATGTACAACATCTTCGGATGCCTTCGATCCGTATATGTATACGTATTTTGAGGCTCCTAAAAAATTTTGAACTGACAGCCAAAACTATGAAGTCATGGAGTCATGTGTTCACATAGTAGTGTGGTATAGTTAACAACCAACCCCTTCTTTGCTTCTGGACCTCGAAGATTATAAACGAGGTCGTACTAGATCTAGAAAAGGTGTTAGTGTACTTAGAATTGGTCCAGTTCTTAAATTCGAGTAAAATTTTCTCCCGCAAAAATTCCTATACTATTTCCCCAAGAGATGAATTTAGCAATAGAACGTGTAAAGTGTGAACCAAGGAGTTTTGTTTGAATGTTTGTACGCATTGTAGGCGTGTACTACAATACATTCTCCAGTGGAACATGAATAATGGGAAAATGAATAAATCAAAAGTGAGGCAATAGCAGGATCGATTTCAGCTAAATATGTGGCAGAAACGCACGCTAGCGTCCAGGAAAAGTTTGTTTCATGCACTGCAGCAATCCATTTCGGCTACAGTTTGCCGTTATTTGCATATACTTTTGGAGGAGTGAATTGCCAATGCAGTCGTGAAACGCTGCCATGGAAAACTTCGTGGCAAAGGTATTCTAATAGCTTTTGTAGCTGTTTTTAAGTTCCTAGATCTCATAGGGAATACTTTTCTGATAAGGTCAACTGCCTGATAACAAGAAATCTCACATTTCCGAAGTTCACGTGGAACGTAGAGGAATATCTATTACATCTGGAACACCATATACTTTGAAAGAACTGCGGAGTGAGCCAAAACCTCTTTTGAAGTAATAGTTATGCAATAACTTCCAATGTTTTTCACGTCTGTGCCTCCCGATTAATATATTTTTGCTGGGAGCAAAGGAAAAAAAAACTAGCATCTGCAATAGGGTTCATAGGCTGTGTCTCACCTCTCACGCCATAGTTGTTTCAGAATTTTAACAAAAAAAGAATCCTTAGGAGAAGCTGGTACCAATAGTACCCATCATTACCTACAAAGGTGCAGAAATCCTCACTCTTGAGGCCCTTCTTTTGGCAGGAACAAGGGACGCCCACTAAGAAAGCTGCTACAAGACTGTACAGCTGTTTATATTGATCGTTGGCCCGCGACGCCCCATTGTGACAGATGTACCACTAGACATAACAAATTCTCCGCAAGAAAATGACTCAGAAACCGTTTTTCTGCATTTGACAAGGAATTTTGTATACTATTGCAATCAGCGTCTCCTGCAGATTCTCCCTACATGAAAATCTCGAGAACATTTCTCAGGTGAGGTGACTTTGAGGGAGCTTTAGGTAGCAAAGATGCCACCTTATCTGCAGCAGAGATGCAATTACCCATGCACGCACGACAAGGAGACCTATGCGCTTTATAGGCCTCAATGGTTTTAGTGTAGAGTTGATGTTAATTCGCTACGTTTTTATATTATTTTCAGAACAGAGCTGATATTTAGCATCAACAAAGAACTCTGAAGATGACGTCTCTAGTTCTAGTTTCTAGTTCTAGTTTCTCCAGTTCAAGCATGGATTACGCAGTGACTTTCTCAGATGAAAATTGGGGGGGGGGGGGAGCTGGGGAGACGAGACAAATTTGGAAATCAGAAAAGAACAGACAGCAAGATCTCATCAAAGAAGAGAATCTCCAAAGTCGTGGAAAAATCGTTGATGTTTCAAAAATGAGGATATGCTCCAAAAATAGAATTTAACATGAAACAAACTCATTGACGGACGTTCTGAGCAAAGAAATCACAGAACCGCGCTCTGTAGGTGGAAAATGTTCTTTTGTCGCATTAGGAAGTGGTATGCTAAAGGTCATTTCCTCTGCAAGACAACATAAAAAGAGGAGTGCGGCAGAAAGGGCACGCCACGTCTGGGTCACAGTACTTTAGAACCAGCTCTAACCCATAAGGTTAATCTGCTGGAATTTTGTGGTGATTCACGCCATTCATGAGGGGCTGTTTTTAGTTGTTTCGTTGCAGGAACTTACAAATTATGCATTATGGAAAATTAGTAGCAGTACATAATATGAGAAAAATCACATCACAAATTAGCAAAACGGTTGCAAGTAGGCCTTGTACATGTTGATTAGTGTTTCATATATAAGCACTTTCAACAGTAAGGATGGGTCGAAACTTCTACAAAGGAGTAAATTTACGTTGAAATCACAGAAATTTCATGAGCTATTACGAAAACCACCATTTTGAAGATTCTGGCCTGCGGAGAAATGAAATTGGAGCTAACCTTTCACAATGTAATTTTATCTTTTTGTCCCTCACATATATATATATATATATTTATTACATGAATGAATCATGTGACAAAATCACCTCATAAACAACATAAAAACCTCTGAAAGGAAAAATTGAATCCGATCAAGGCGAAGTGAAAAAAAAAAACTACAACACCAGTTAACGCAAAAAAAAATTTAAAAAAAGAAAGTACCAGATACAATAAAAAGAGATGTCGCCGTTGCTTTTGATACTCTCAAGAAGGCAGGTGACTAAGCAGCTTTTTGAATGAATGAACACTAACAGGTAACGCACGTTTTTTGCCAAGTTTTGCATATTCCGATCCCGCTCTATTGAAGAAAAAGTTAAATCTAACAGAATGTCTAGCCCTGGGGATGACTGGTTTCAATGCTTGACCTCTAGTATTTGATGACCGCATGCGCAAATTTCTGAAAAGTTTGAAATTCAAGGCTTTTTCCCAAGTTTATTCACAGGCGAAAAGTAGGCTGCCTTCTCTTTACTCCCACATAAGTCAAAATTGCTGTCATAGAGAGCCTTTGTTGGAGCTCTGGTTGAAAATTTTGCTCATATTTGCATACCATTACTAATTCTCAGTACTATTATAATCTTGTTCATGCTTGTACAAACTTTGCAACATTTTTCCATCACGAAGAAGAACACAAACGTGACGTTGTTTGTTGAGGAGAAGCCTCGGAATTACGACAGAAAAAGGTTTCTGTCTAAATCGAATGCAGAGCTTGTGAGAGTATTTCTGAGAAAGCACTTTTTTACAGAGTGCAATTTATTTAGTGTAAATAAACAAGAGCTGTTGTAGAAAGTACAAACAAACTTTAAAAAAAAGGACAACGAATAAAAATATGGTTACGGAGAATCATCTTTAGCTATTACAAAAACCCCTCAGTAAGAGAACGATGCAATTTTATCTGATAGAAATGGAAGAGTTAGACATTTCAGAGCTCTATGTGACTGAAGACACCGGAATTTTGAGAGGTAATCCCTGAAAAATTGCCTTCCGTTCGTCATGATGGCAACAGTCAAAGATTTCCAATCAACATTGCAAATTTTGATGCAAGTTAAGGCATTTTGCTCGGAAAGAATTTGCTGGAAGAATACATATGTAGTTCTGCGCAGAAGATCCATAAATTTCTCGCGCGCGCACGCGAATTGTTTCTATGGAGATGCTCTAAGGAGATTAAAGAGAGAAGTTGAAATAAAAAATAATGGATAACGATAGGATTAAATGGATTCATGCTAAGCCGAAGGTGGCAAGAGCCAAAGAAGCAGCTCCAAGGGAAACGGCAATGAACAGAGAACCACATGTGCGCCTGGAAGATTGAAAGAACCAGTTCTACGTTGAAGAAATTCACATCAGCAGTGGGTCTCGACCTCCGAGCTGGTCTCAGTTGCTCTCTAGACAGACCGCCTCGATCGATGACTTTTGAAACAAACTTTCGGCATGGATCGCAGGTGATTCACCTGCTGCACTCCTTCCGAAATGCCAAAGTGCGAGCAATAATTTCTTTAATGTGACCATAAAATGGAGTGTTGGGGAAGTCTCTTCAGAAAAACAAAGATATTATAAAACGAAGAGTATGAAATCCCAATTTTTCCATGGATGTAAGAAAAGGTAACAAGAGTCTCATTTCTTTCAATTTTGTCTCTATATTGAAGTGAAAATGATTTCTCGGAATCTCGGAGATATGCACTCCTCCATGCAAATAGTTATAACTTTGTTATGACATATCATAACAATGCATATCATATGACCAGTAGAGCCAGCCAGTTGGAACCCGAATACCAGATTGGGGTGGTGGTTTCACTACTAATTCACCAACAAAGAGCGAACTGCCCTTGGTTATCCCAGCAATGTGCAGCGTACGAGAACAACATGGTATGATTTCCAGGTAACCACAGACTACTATTTCATTGCTTTCACGTCAAATCAGCCTTCAATCAAGCAAGAATTTGTAGAAGATATAATAAAATATAATAAAATATTTGTAGAAAATATTATATATATATATATATCTATAATATAGAAGCAGTCTATGCATAGATATCGAGTGATGATACCGTGCAACGCAGATTCCGCAAGGAAATAATACCATCGCTGATAAAAGCAGCTCGTTATGGGATTAGGCTTTTCCTGATCTCTTGAATGACTACGCAATGAACGATGGTGATGACGAAATGAGGTGGAGTCAACAAGTCATTAATCCATGTGAAACCCATGGGATCTGCTGTCATGGTTTCTTGTTGGCACTGGAAACGAAACGGCTTCTTTGACCATCCTTTGGCGCAAAATAGCGGTCAATGTAACATATGCATAGTTGACAACTAATCGTTTGAAGATAACGAAAGTAGATGTACCCCATTACGGAGATCTCCTACCCCGTTCGCCTAGGGTCTGAGGCCAATTCGTTCGTTTTGGGTTAAGTGGGTCAGCCTAGAAGTGTTTGCTCTAGGCTCAGTAGGACACGCTCGGGCCTTGGGATCAGGATCTCAGAAGGGTAGATCCTTCACCCGCCATAGTAGGAGAACAATGTGATTTCTCCAGTATTGTGATCACATGAATGTCTTTAGTGTTTGGTAGCAGAATTCGTAATGTACCTTGCTCTGATTTGTTGGATTACTATCGAGCGTATCCAAATCAGTAAATAAATAAATATGCATGGCGTTTTCGAAATGAGCTCATTCGACGGCAATCCCAAGTATTCACTCAGTGCCGTTTGTCGCACGAGAAGCATATTTATGAGAAGTTAGTAATAAGTGGAAGAAGTTCCCCTAAACAGAAACGCCACAGCAAATAGGGCAGCTTTTTCCTGCGAGGAGGAAGGTGAGAAAGTGCGTGAGTGCAGTATGTAGAGTAAATGGGATTAGCACATCTATCTGTTCCTTTCACACTCACGTATGTATTAGGTGTTAACATAAGTCCTTGCGCTTTTTTTTTGAATGCACTTTTCACCATTTATTTGTTATCTTTTAGCTACAGCTCATATACGATTCGGAAGCGCTAATCTTCCTCTACAAGGGAGTTGTAAAGAACTTTCTCTAAAACACAGTATGCTTGAGTTTTAAGCCTGCGAAGTGGAGAAATGAGCAATGAAAAACGGCGCAAAGGACAACTACCTGTCCTGGCATTCAGTTAAAGCTCGAAAAGCCATCGAAGCTAAGCAAGCGACCTCTATTGAATATGTAAAAGAAGTTTCGCTTGGAATGACTGGTCATCAGTGATTTTCCGACCTCAAAGAAGACATATTTGGTCTCAACGAAACCAATCACTTCGATCGAACAGATTTCTTCCATGAACAGCTGGGAATTGCCCCAGAGGGATGTTATAGCCTATATAAACATTATACTTCTTAAAGCTGCCAAACAACTGAAGTAATCCTGCTGAATGATCGAATCGTAACGGTCTAGTCATCTTATCCGATTATAACCTCGGACCTCACTTTGCCAGCATCGCCAAACTGGCCGTGCAACAGTTCTACTGCTGACTTTCTTCCGTGTTTATATTCTACAGAGCTTACACGTTCAAAAAGTATTGGGTGCTTTCTGGTTCACGCTGAATACAAGGAGAAAAAACGTGTTTTGGCGTTTTCCTTCTTGAGCCTGAAAATTAAGTAATTCAAAATTTTGTGGAACCCCCTCACGTATGTATGATTGTAGAGCAAAAAAGGCGCTTTCAGATGGTATAGAGCACGTTGCGGAAAAAAGACAATGAGTCGGAAAAAATTGCAACTGAAAAAAGGGCAAGGACTTATGTTAACATCTAATATATATTATATTATACCAGCAAATGAGAAGAGAAGAAAGACGGGAGCGCATCTTTTATAAGAGAGGTCTATTTTTGAGGTAATATCTGGACAGAATCTCCACAGGATTCAGCAAACTCTACTACACACTGAAGAACACGTGCTTGGGGCCACATTTAGTGGAGAACCACGTGGTGTCCTGTTTTTACTTCACATTAGGAGGAAGTTGAAGAGTATGTCGCTATAGTACATAGCTCTAACGATGCTCTGAAAAAAGAAACTGTCAGAATTCCACTAAAAAATTTAGTGAATTGCGAAAACTAAGTAACTACGCTGGCTCCGAAGTTTCTCGTGATAAACAATTCTGTATATATAAAAGTGGAAGTTGTAAATACTATGTGTATATGTACGTATGTATGTGATGAATAGAAATCGCAGCGGAGGAGCCGATCCTGGCCAAATTTTACATGCTGGTCCGTCATGGGTTGGCGGAAGTTGTGGGCTACTTTTCCCTGGGGATTATCGATTACCTTATCGATTATATCAAATTTATTCATTTTCCGCTACTTTGGCCAGGCACTTGCAAGGACTTTCCTGCTAGGGTTTTCTGATCCGCTGAACACAAAAATGATAACCATTTTCGGCCAAATTACCCATTTATTGGTTTTGTTTTTTCCCACTTTTGCTCGGGGGATAGTGAGAACACGTCTACTGAGATTCCTCAATACGCGCTAAACGCGAAAATGACAACCATTTTGCATCAAAGTATCGTTTTATTGACTCTAGATTCTATGGATTTTTTCTACTTCCGCTCGGGGACTGGCGAAAACATTCTATAAACTATATAGTGACTTAATTATCCACTTACGCAAGTTTCCAGCCACTTTATTATACTTAACTTGTTTACTTTCCAACGCTTTTCATTTTCTCAAGTCTCCAAACGTATATGTACTATCCTACATAGCCAGGACAAGACTGGCAGAAAACAGAGCAAAGATATAGCACCGGTTTAAAAAAAAAAACAAGAAATTGCGGGCAATGGTTCCTTGTGTGGTTAACCACGCCGTTTCCAGTCTCTTTCCTTTGTTGTTGACCGCAGCTGTGCTTCTTTTTTTTTGTCCCGGCCGCTCCAACCACTCCTCTTCTCATTGAAGCCAACACAGATGGAAGTTTTTCCGCCTAAATTCTTGGGTGTTTCAAATTTCAAACAGAGGACTCAATAATTCTGATAATTCCACAAATAGTTCATTGGTGAAAGTCTCCGCATTTCTTAGAAATGAGCAAGTAGGCTTGTTACATGCTCCGAGCTTGGTGAGTGCTGACTTTGGTGGAATGGATAGCGTTCGCTTGCAACCACTCTCTCTCCCTTTGATGAAGCTTATTTTCATTTTTTGGTCAGCCACCCATGCAAATAGTCCTTTCTGATCTATACGAACTGTGAGCATCAAAAATCATGATGATCGCTGAATTGATAAGGTCGATTACTGCGTTCGAACTCGAACCGCAACCCTCGGATTAACGCAGAATCTTATGCTGCCACTATCCGTCACACTAGCAAACGAGAACCGCCACAATTCTCACCGAGTGCAGCAGCAGCGTTAGCTCAAGACTTCGGTGTATGCTGCGTTAAAGAATGGTAACGAACAGCGGTCCATTTTCCAGAACAACTCTCCACTGGATAAGATCTCGGGCTTGGATGCATCTTTGGAGTCTAATCTCATAACCTTGGCCCGGATGCACCATTGAAATTACCGGCGGCGAATGTTTTGACTCCCCTTTTAACGATGGGCAAATTTGTGCGGTGTTGTTACGTTTACCTAACGTAATCTCAACGATGCTAGTGGCCCTAGGTTACGATTGACTATGGGTGGCAGTTGTGTACAGAAAACATCACACATGGGTTAACATGTTGATGGGTGCCAGGTAAAGGGTAACTTTGGATACTACACGTGTTTACCATGGGTAATCTCAATGATGTATCCGGGCCTTGAAATCTGGATTATCCTGTTATGCTCTTCACCACGTCTCTAGAGCAGCCCCTTAGCTTCGCCGAAATACTTCTGCTCGTATCCCTTGCACATGGTCTGAATGCATCAGATGCATCGTTGGTGTTTCCCATGGTAAGCGTGTCAACCTACCCATATTTATACCTGAGACCTGTCACCATGTTTACCCATATGTGACGTTGCCTACACCCAGCTGCCGCCCATGGGTAAGCATACCCACCAGGATGAGTTTAGCCATTTCTCCAATGATACTTTCCGAGCAGCAGTACACAGTCTCTCTAGGACCTACAAACAGCGTATTGTGTGTAAACAATTTTAGTGTGTATTATAGTTTTGCGAAAGGTGGGGGTAAGGAGAGGAGGCTTAAATAACTGCCAAATCAGCAAGGAGGAACTTCTGAAAATCCTCTCCACTTATGTTAATGTGCTGTTCGTTTATCGGAGGTAATACCATTCGTATCCCATTGGGTGGCAAATGGGGACCATGTTCTAACCACAATCCTGCTATTAACGTTCTACCGTTCTGCACAACTATCCCCTTGTTCTTTGCAATGCATAAAGTAAGTGCTGCATTGCAACTCATCTATCCACTTTTTTTCTTTTTCAGGGCCACTTTGTAGCTCCCTTGAGGGGAGCAGTGAGCGATATGTATTCCTACTGGCGAGTGGATAGCCATAATATCACCTCATCCTTCGTTCTTCTCGAAATCCAAGCGTTTTTTGAATGACAATAAAACCAGAAATCATCTCTTCGTAGAATAAATTCTAAACTGGAGCACTTTGTAGAAGTTCTTCTTGGTTTCCCAGTACGAAAGTTACATGGTTGGGTATACATATATAAGTGGGTGGGCTAGGCTGAAAGCTAACACATCTTAGGAGGGTACAGGGACGATATCCAAGGTTTCAATCAGTAGTAATCAGGTCAATCCTTTGTGAGAAAACTACGTGACTCATCGAGGCGCTAATCATAGTGCTTCGAGAAATTGTCGCCACTCAGGCCTCAGTTTCTAAAACCAGTGGAATCAGTTGTTTGTCTCTCTAAATAGTAAGGTTATTTATTTTAACGTTTGGACATGTAGCATACTGATACAGTTCTGCTTCTAACTAAAATAGTCAACGCCGGAGAAAGGCTCTGGAGTGACCGGTCTGCAGCGCGGGTTAGGAAATGTCAATGGGTTAAAAAGAACCGCAATAATGCTCATGGGTAACGAACTTTCGTATGCCATTCATTTTCCACTCCATTGTAATTTCCCATAGCTGTTTTTTTTTCAATTAGGAATTAATGTCAGCGAGTTTCACGACCAATTAAAGTTACTTGATGAGAAAGTTTCAAGTTCAAAAGCTTTCGTTACAGAGAAACACCCGCCCCTGCGCACACTCTCCTTCCATACGCGAATGTGGTCTCTTCTGTTTCTCGTAATCAGCTGACTTCCCCCTCCACATTTAGTATGCAGTTCGTGCAAATACGCTGTTTTTGCCGGCGTTTTGCCCATATTATATGCTACGAGTCATCCACATTCACTGGTAATCCGTCCAGTTTCAGCACTACTTTACTTTCAAATGCCATATTACTGCAGTTTTTTATATGGACAAATGTTTCGTCTGCCACAGGATAAATGACTGAGAGTGTCGCTCGATGAGATTAATGGCCCGCTGCCTTCTTGATAAGGAAACATATCAGAACTCAAAAAAATTGTACAGGGAAAGTCAAAGGAATGTGTAGAGGCCATCGATCAGCTCTAACACTGGTGCTACTTGCGGCACTGGCCAAATTCAAAGCTTAGGACATGAATTTTCAGGAACTTCGAGAAGAAAAATTTTAAAAAAGAGATGGTATACAATCTATCTAAACGAAGTTAAAGGTTCTAGTACTTGTTCCGTGCATAGTTCAGAGTTGGTACAGTTGTAAAAGGAATCCAAGCAAGTTCTTAAAGCAAGTTCTTGGCTTAGCACTCTAACGCCTGGTAAAGTAATATTAGAACCTTTTGGGTAAACATTTGAGTATCCTAACGATGGGCAATGTGAAACCTACTGAAAAAAAAGCAATAGGCAATGTATGACCGCCGCCCCGCATAAAAATTCACGCTCTCAGCAGCTAACAGATGTAAATCCTTGCATGCGCGATGTATTCAGACACTACGATAGACCAAAGTACGAACGGGGCTGGTGACAATTTGATGGGAGGTGTCTAATTGTCGAATAAGACCAGTGCGATAACAACGCTATCCATCAGCCGTGTCCGTGAGCGCGGCGAAAAAATTGCGACGAAGAAAATTCCTTAGAGTCTTCTCTCCGCGCAAGTTCCCCCTAAAAGTGCATAGTGTACCTATGTTGGACTGGATCCAGGTGCAGTTCTGGATGGCACCCCGCTATGGCGGACCACAGGGTGCCGAGTATCTTGTGGCTGTGACCCTGTAGGGGCCTGTCTCTCCACGACACTCACAGTCGTTTGCTCTATTTACGATCGGATGATAACAGCACAGCAATAGCAGCAGACCGCAAATCGCAGCGTGCGGCTACCGGCGGCCACAATGGTGCGTTTTCTTCCTTGTTCCTTGCCCGTAGATAAGTGTTTCTTTCCTGAAAATCTCATCCAGACGTTTTCGACCCACTTGAACTGTCTGCACCCGTAAATACTTTGCCGGTAATGTTTGCTTGCGGCAACCGCGTGGTTCCTTTCATCCTATACGTCATTCTCACTGTCACTTCGTCGAATTTCTGGGATTTCTGGAATTTCCTAGGATGAGACCTATTTCACAGGGACGTGGCCTAGCTACTACCTTTTCTTTTCTAGCTGTCATATTCCTTTCCGCTGAATTATGGTTCTTTTCCACTATAATCTTAAGTAAATTTTCCAGTTTGGTTATAAAAAAGAAGTAACGCATACCTTTTTTCACCTCATCGGATAAGTAGGTAAAGAGAACCCTTTTCCTCCCTTAACTGCTTTGAATTAATTTACAAGGCCTTTCCACGTGGGCCGGAAATCATGGAACTTAAACCATTATCCTATTTGTGGTTTATATAACCTTGGCAGTCGGAGAACGGGGAAATTGGTCTGCTAGCCCGGTTCCGCTTGCTTGTTCGTCCATGAATCTTACTCTGGTGATTCTGAAGAGTGCTAATCAGGCGCACTCAATGACCCAGACTATGGTCTAGTGATGATTCGACACCTGCTTAGGAGTGAATACTTGAGAATATGCGCGTGAATTGTGCATTTCGCGAAGTTCCACCTCTTTCTGGGTAATTTTGGTTATACGTCGTGTGTAAGTCGTGTAGAAATCGTGCTTACTGCCGCATGCGAGTAGATATTTTTGTCTTCTAAAGTAGTAAAAACTCATGTGCGTGAAATTTCACAGTATGACGAAGTTTAAGAGTAGAACTCAGCTCCATTCCCCTTTACTGCTCAGCCGATTCTTGAGGATCCCTTCTGTACCGTTTCCTAGATATCTATTATACCTGTTGGGCCCGTGTGCACCATTGAGATTACCCATGGTAATCGTGTTAACGCACCCAATTTTACTCCTTACCTAGCACCCATCAACGTGTTTACCCATACGTGGCATCTACATCCAACTGTTACCCAAGGGTAGACATAATGTCAAACAGTATACAACATCATCGTAAGTATGAAATTACCGTTCCCTCCAATCAGGTGTTCGGGTAATTACCCCTCTGTGCAAAATTTGGACCGATTCTGCAAGTTGCCCAAACTACTCTATACCCAGTTATCGTGAGTGATAGTAGTAGTAAATGGTCAAGGTGTAATTATCTAACCGTAATTTTTGAAAGAAGATATTTCAGAACAAATCTACTCCTGCTAAGCCTCATTTGTAATTCCAGCTATGCACAGCTAGGCATAGTTCATGTTGGAAACTTTTTACATATGAGAGAACAAGTAAATAGCTGAGCAGCACTGGCGGACGTGGGCGGAAGGGGGGGGGGCGTGGGAAAAAAAGTGGGGTCTCCTCCGCTTTGGGGACCTAAGTGGAAAATAGAATTGATGAAAATATTAATTATAATGAGGAATGATAAACAAAAATAGTATTAAAAGCAATAACAAAAATGGACAATTAAAAATAATGTAATGCAAAATTTTTATTGGTATTGTAAAGTAATTTTGAAAATTTGGCGAACCATTCTCGTGGGAGGGGGCCTTGATAAAGAGTTGAGATAACAGTCACCCAAACTGATACGCCATTTTCTAAGGCTGTCGCTAGAGTCCACGCGGAGTATAGCACTTGTGTGACCGTCGCGAGCGAGATCGACTCCTATACCTATTGATTTTGAGCGGTGCATTGCTGGCGTTGCTGCTGTACGACCCATTGACAATCGATAAGCATCAATATCGTTGTAGTGTGAGCGGCGTCTTCTCAAAACGCCAAAGCACGCCTGGAGTATAGCCGCAAGTTACGTGAAAAAACTGTACTCTCCCAAATCTCCTGCCTCAGACTAGCACTTCATTTTGTTGGCAAAAAGGGCCCAAAATCCATAGACGTTTTCCACAAAGTATAAACCCTCAGCAAATTGTTTTTCAGCCAGCACTGCCGACTCGAGTCGCCATAATCGGAGCGGGCTTCGCTGGATTATCAGCGGCCGCTACACTCGAGAAGCACTCGGTGGACTACGTGGTGTATGAGGGAGCCGGTCGGGTTGGAGGACGAGTGTACTCAATTCCTTATGGTTTGTTTATGTCTCTGAGAGAATGGCTAATGACGTAATCGGCGCTAATCTCACCGGGTCAGAGGGCAGCTAGGCAACTATCCCTTGGTGATGACATTAGTAGGTTTTACTGATGGCTCCTTTGTAGTTCTCTGTGGGGCCGCTGGCAGATGAGCTATCAGTGTCGTCCAAAAGAGGATTTGTCCTTTTCGAATGATTGGCCTCACGTAGGAAACATTGCTCTTTCTGATAGCGATCAATCAAAAGTTGCACTTTGAGATCACAAAAGAAGCTGTGATAATGAAATAGCAGCCCATTTATGGACATAGCATACGTACATTGGTCTCTTGGGAAATATGGAAGCACCCAGTTCAAAAGAGAACCGATAGATTTTCAGAGAGTTTTAGAATTGAGTTTTTTTTTTAGAGAATGGCAGAGCGGAGTTATTGTACCCACATTATATGATGTATTTTGCCTTCCAGAAGATGGATGCCTCCAACATGGTGCCGAATTCATCAACGGCGAGAACAACGAGATTTACCGGATAGCAAATGAAAGGAATCTTACCGTGGAGTACACAAGGGACTTCGACCTCTTCAGTAGAAATGTGCAGTACGGATTCAACGGGCAGCGGATCGACAAGTGAGTTAGAAGCTCAAAAGCCGATGCAGTATATGTACCAGACAAACTTTCGGAACTTGCGCGGAGCTTGCCGATTTTCGGAACTTCCGCGGAGCCTGATTTACTATTGGAGCCCGATTTTCGGAACTTGCGCGGAAATATGACGTCACTCGACGATTTTTTCGGAAGTTCCGCGCAAGTTCCGCGGAAGTTCCGAGTGGAGGCGCAGAGAAAAAAGTAGCTTCGGAACCTGCGCGGAGCTTGACACTTTTCGGAACTTCCGCGGAGCTTGGTTTACTATCGAGAGCGCACAGCACGCGCACTTTCGGAACTTCCGCGGAGCCTTGACGTCACTCGGAAGTTCCGCGGAAGTTCCGTGGAACTTCCGAATTGATGAGGCGGTGAGAGATACCTCGGAGGTTCCGCGGAGCTTGTTCGGAAGTTGCGCGGAGCTTGTTCGGAAGTTCCGCGGAGCTTGTTCGGAAGTTGCGCGGAGCTTGTTCGGAAGTTCCGCGGAGCTTGTTCGGAAGTTGCGCGGAGCTTGTTCGGAAGTTCCGCGGAGCTTGTTCGGAAGTTGCGCGGAGCTTGTTCGGAAGTTCCGCGGAAAGGTATAACATACATACTGCCCACGTATTATTCTGTCCAGAATATAAAATGCCAGAACAAATAGCGAAATTATGCCCAGAGATTCACCGAATGGTCGTCAATCAGTTAGTTCGCCATAATATCTCCTTGAAGCTACATTCTGTCTATATTCAAACAACATCCGTACGTGAGCATAATTATAAACGGCTTGAAGGCAACACCCACAGAAATTTTTGTGTAGGTATAGTGTGTTTCACCGGACAACGTAGTTGCGAAGATATCAGAGAAAGAGAGAACGCGAGAAATAATGCTGTGTTCGAATTCGAAATAATGTCGTTTTTGAAACGGACTATATCGGCGCTCGCAAGAATTGAGAGGCTACACGTATTTCAGCATTTCAACACAGATGAGTTATGGCATGAAATAAATGGGTATTTTTGACTACAATCTCCCTCTTTCCTTATGATAGGCCTGCTTTCATTCCCATCTTCCCCCAACTCGAGCCCGGGCAACTCGGTCATCTTCGCAAACGGGCTAATCTGGTAGCAACGAAAACTGCGTTTTCCGTAGCATTCAAGAAAATTGATCACTGCCATCGTTTTCACCATAGCCCTAAGCCTAGAAATTCAATTAAATTTCTGACAGCAAAATTTCCATGGGTGCTGCCTTTAAAAAGGGAGTCAAGTTTATTAGGAAGGGCACGACTCCAAAGTGAAAGAACGAATAACCAGTACAGCTCCACAGAAATATGGAATTCAGTTTGAAGATACCGCAGATTATGTTTAAACGTAAATTTTTCTCCCTTCTCTCGTTCGCTCTTCCCGATCCCCTCCTCTCAGGGTAGTCCTTCAACCATCTCCATCGAACTCCAAATCTCCCTTTAACAAATCAGGAAGTGCAGAAGTTCTGATTCTCTTCTCCGTTTGTTATTTTGATTTTGAATGGGACCAGTTTCAAAGAATATGTCCAGATGAACCAAAAAGGTTGTCTTTTCTCAGACTATGTATGGTCTATTAGCTTACAGAGGGCGCCTGATCCGACTTTGTCTGCAATCACGACTTTGCCCGCAGAATGCGTCTGGAAGGATATTTTATCGAATGGCAGTAGGGAAACATAAGAATGGAAGGAATCACACCATATGCAAATCAAAAAAGTGCAAAGAATAGATCGGTTAGCCGAAAAATGATGAAGTCGTAGTTGGGAACGAAGTCGGATCGGGCACCCTCTGTGATCTAATAGGGTGTAGCTCCATAAAATAGGGTAGTGAAATCTCTTCCTCTCTCCTCCTTTTGTTGACTCCGGTCTCGCAGAACAAGATCGGGAGCCTATTGCTACACCATGATCCCTTATCATAGCAATCTACAAAATTTCAGAATCAATCTACAAAATTTCTATCTGAGAGACGCAAACCGAAAAAAAATTAGATACGGACAAAAAAAAAAACAAAGGTGAAGATGTGTAAATGATGAGATGCAAAGAAATTAATCCATAATGGGAGCTAGATTGTAAACAATAACAAAGTGGTCGCCTACGCGTACAGCAACGACTCTCTTCATAACTTTTGCACAATGCCGACAACTCGTTCTGGTAATCGCTGTCATAAAACGCCATTACTGAAGCCTTTGGGGAATTATGTGACACATTAGTATATAATTCGCGAAGATAAGCCAAAAAATAGCTATTTAGAAAAAGGGGAACTCTGCCTCGACACGGCTTTTTGAGAAGATCATTTTGAAGAAAGGCAAACCAAGCAGCTTCTGAATGACGCAAAGTGTCTGCCGAAAATACAGCTGTGTTTTCCCCCTAGTTTATCTTCTCTTCGCTCTGGAGCAATCTCTAGGATCGCCCTACAATAAGGGGAATCACTGGGATATCCTCGTAAACAACGCTTCGGACCAGAAATCATGCACATCCATGATTCATAGCACACTGAAAGTAGCCAGATGCAACGCAAATTTTCCGTGAATAGCGAATTAATAAGCGAAACGATAATTGAACATAAATTTTCTTAACTTGAGACGCTTAGACATTTTTGGAGACGAAGTTATGTGAACTACTTTTTGCTTCTCATTTTTTCAAAACTTCTAAGTTAAATCAAGCTTTCTTTCGAATTTCCATTGTGCGACAAGCAGCTCTGTGCTCTATGACATAAAATGGGTGCGAGAATATGTAATTAAGAACTATTTGTAAGGATCTAGCAGAAATGGAAAGAGAAAGCGACTATTTGCAGTAAAATTCCCGAATTCTCGAAAGAATGAAAATATTGAAGACAACAGGAAAACTTTCTCCTCATAGCTTCGATAATTTATTCATTTTACGAAAAACAAGATCTGCGTTTAAAAAATTTAAGATTAATTTGTTCAAAATCACTAACGGAGCTCTGAGAAAACCAAATGGAAGTGGAAATGTGGTGCGTAGGACCCCAACCGAATTAGGTACCACTTCTTCTGCTCACTCGTGCAACTGACGGTCCGAATTAGCGAAATTTTTGATTACCAAAAAATTACCCTGTACGAAACTGTAGTTTTCAGAGTATAAAATCGTCAAAAAGACAGTACTCAATCAAGTAAATAAGTAGACAGATGAATAAGCAAACGAATAAAGATAACGACAATGTCTTCCTTGTGATTGCAAGCCCCATAGTTTGTTTTTTCAGACAACTTGTCAAGAGCTGGCTTGACTTCGTCAGTGACATTGAACTGCAATTTGCTAAAGAAGCAGAGCAGAGGAGTGAAATGAGCGTGGCTGAAAGGTTTCGAGAGCTGTACGAGCAGTGGATCACGGTTTGTCACTTGTTTTGGCTTAATTTTTCTAGAAAATTCTGCTGAAAAGGTGTTGCTAGATTTCGCTAAAGATACCTCCACGAAAGGTTGAACAGAAAATAGAACTTTTCGCGATAGGAAATGCATCCATTCTATACCAAAGATTCCTGGTATACTAGTCTATGCCTAGCATTATACACGGGTAAATACTGGCACAATCACCTAATTTTTGCAAATGGACAAGTGCTCAAGGATATAATACGAAATAAGCTGGTCCTACATTCCCAGGAACTGAAAACAAGAAGCAAGGAATAAGCAAGGAATAAGCTGACGAAACCAAGCTATGGGGAAGCTGTACTAGTCCGAGAGTGGCACTTTAATGTCCAACTTCCATCATATTTGGCTGTTATTCTAGCAATAGAGGCTAGCACGAAGGGGGACGGGAATTAGTGGGGTGGAGAGCACGACAAATGGCGCAAGGGCATTGCCCAGCATGCAAACGCTAAAAAAACCACAGCGCGGCTCTTTTGGACATTTTGGAGACGGCCAGCCTCCCCAGTAAAATTGTTGACAAGCTAACAAGAGGAAAATAATTGAGAACGGCGCATCTCTGAGTGGATTACCCCTGGTTCCAAAAACTGCTTGTTAAAGGTGGTACCAGTCATTTTTTCAACAGGAAGAATGGGAGCTGCTTATCGAAGACAGGCTTGGCCAAAGGTCGATCAAAAAAATTGCATAAAGGTAAATAATTCGGTGACTTTGCACTTTCTGCTCCTCAGTAAATTCCGGCTGGTCTTCGCAAGAATCATGCATTATTAGAACCGTAGCGTTGACCCCACTAACAATTTCTGCTGCATTCGTGACAAATTTAACAGATCCCTTCTAAGTTTTTGCTAAGTTGCTGCCGTAGTCGTGGCACTTTTTTCCTGAAAATTAGGTAGAAATCGCAGATGCAAGAAGCACAGAGCAAATAAGTGAAATTAACTGCAACGCATGAAAAAATAACAGTCAAACACTGGGAGTAAAATTGAAAATTTTATTTATAGCATTTATTTCAAGAAAGCTCGTTAACTCCTTCCTCAAGGTTTATTTTTTATGAACCCATGACCAACCGAAAGCGGGTTAGCAAGCCAACTTCTGCGGCCTAGGTCTCCTAACATTACGTAATTTTTAGGGTGACCAGTCACGCTAACCATCGCTGGTTTGTGTGGTTAGCGCTTTACAAATGCTAACCCAGATCCATAGTACATATAACCAGTTATTGCTACGTGCTGGAATTATCAGTGTGCGTAGAACAATCCAATAAGCAAAAAGAAACAAAACTTGAAAAAAAACCTGGCAAGTGAAATAGAGCTCGTGGAGACGTTGCACCCAACTCGAAGAACGTACTTCACCCAATAAAATGAAGAAAGGATGAGGCAGTCAAAAAAGAACCCATCCAGACAGATTCCAAATAGGTCTGCTACTCGTCAATCATTCAGGGAGACGAAAAACTCGAGAAGGACAGAGTGATCTTCGATCGACTCGCTCGCTTCTACCTAACGTACTATGAAATCGAGTGGTCCTCTCCTGCTAACGAGGTAACAGTTTACTACCTCCAGATTAAACAAAACGCTTCCCTCCCATTAGTACAAATTTTGGAAGCATAAAGGAAATCCTCCCAGAATTTCGAGTGTTTGCGTATTTCCTCAGCATTATTGCAGGATTTTTACACTAATATTTTCTGCAATAAACAAGTAGTTGATACCGGCTAATCTGGTTAGAAATAAAGAACGACGGCGACTTAACTTCTACCTTTCTGGCAGTTTCCCATAACTTGACAAAGCAATTCTATGTTTAATTTCTTAAATTGCTTACTAAGCAATGGACAATTGCTGCTATTTAATCTAGATGTTCCCAAGTCTCTGACATCTAGTAGAGAGAAAACTCGCAAAGCAGCAGCTACAGATAACAGATCGCTTCAGCAAATGCTGAAAAAAGAGAGCAAACATAAACTCCGATATTTGGCTGAGGATCCGTGTGAAGTGTTTGTCGCAAGTCTGACCCATGGGTGTTTATGCCTACTTCCCGAACGGAATCAAAAATTCATGAATAATCCCTAAAGAGATCGATTGCTTCCTAGTCTGATTGTCAGAGAAAAAGCCGGCGATACTTGAATCCACAGGTCTATAGGAGGGGTGAGTTCAGCTCCATTCGGCGTTCACCACCCAATCCATGAACTAAGTAACAGGTTCGAGGGTGAAAATCTACATACAGTTACTTTGTCGATTCCTGGACCGATTTTTTAAAGTTGAACCGGCAGGTTGCAGTTTTTCACTAGTGGTGCTTGCTACGAGCTCAGTATATTGTTAGTGCCGATGCACTTCTTCAGAATATTGCTTTCGAAAAAAAAATTCAGCTTATCTGAAAATCAATCTTTACATTTAACAGCTGATTTGCATAAAAATACTTGAAATGTTTCTTTTCTGGGCACACGACAATTCTGTCTGAGAACTCTTTACAGCTCGCCCTTCTTAACTTTGCCGATTGGGACGATGGCGGGCATGAGTCGGCTTCAGTTACACTGGAGAAGAAAGGCTTCTGTGATATACTTGACGATATCAAATTGAAAGTTCCAGAAAAAAGGATTCGACTGAATTGCGTGGTCAAAAAAGTGGAATACTCAGGTGATAAAAACTACAATTTTTTCTCGGCTTCAGCCCCTGTTGAGGCTCACTTCGATTCCTTAATGGTGAACGAAGCTTGCTTCCAAGCTTATGAATAAATTTAAGGTAACGGAGCGACACTAATCCTCGAAAATGGCGAACAACACCACTATGACCATGTGGTCATCACTTGCCCGCTCGGCTTCTTGAAAAGAAACCACGCCTCATTTTTCAGTCCACCTCTAGATTCGCATAAAATCGACGCAATCGTCAATCTAGGTAAGGCCTTGGGTTTTGTTTCGATCTCTTGTTCGTTGTTGCTCTGGTATTGTCCATAGAGTGCATTATGCATAAAATATTATGACAGATAAAATGCCATATTAAACGTTTCCCATGCTGTCAATACGATGAGATGAGATGTGGCATCTAGACCAAAATATAACATTTATGAGCTGAACGAATGACGTTAGCACATTCTTGAAATGGAGGTCCTACAACATTTTACAGTAACTCCTGAATGTACTCCCATAAAAAGTTGAATATCTATAAACGATGCCTTAGAGAGCGCTGTTTTGCCCATTTTGGGATTCGTTTTATTTCGGATTTCCTGAGGCCTGAAATGAGCCTTCCCATTTTATGGATCTCGAGATGGCATCTCGAGTTGCATAAGATCTAAAAACAGTTCTTCCGTTGTTATACCAGTTCTAGCCGGAGAATCAGGCAGATTTCAGCTCCATCAAGTAAATTCATCCGTTCCGGCATCGCCTAGGATCTACGATTGTGCGTAGATATTCGAAGCTTCAAATACGTTCAGTTTTTGCAAAAAATAACCAAAAAATACCCAATAACCAAAGCAAACGATGGCCTGGATTTTCTACCCGGAATGATTCCAGCATTACGCTGTAAAAAAATTCAAGCTACGATTTTAGCGATTTCCTAAGTTACCCGCTCGGATATCGACGTTTGCTACATTTAAGAAAAATTCATGCATACAACTGCAGATCATTACTACTTATTATAGGATTTGGCAACATGATGAAGGTGTTCCTTGAATACTCAAAGCCATGGTGGCCACTTGACGTCGACGCGATAGCACCATTGCAGTCAAACAGCCCACTTGCTGAATCATTTCCGGTCTTCCAGCCCCTTTACTGGAATAACAAGGTCAACAAAATTCCCTTATCGGAACTTTTCCTTTTATAGCAGATACTTTACACCATTACTGACACCTCCGATAAATGAACACTACCGTAAAAAGTCTATAGTTTTTCAGATTCTCGTCGCATGGGTGTCGGGCAAAGGTCCCGGTTTGATAAGTAACCTCGAAGATGAGGAGCTGGTTGACGGTATCACTCAGCACCTGCGGGAAGCGTTAGGAGATCAGGGTATTCCTCGACCCGTGAAGATATTCAGGTACGAATTCTTGCTCGAATATGTCATGCGTAGAACGGAAGTAGTGGTAAGGGTGGGAAGCCAGTAAGCATGTGAACAGATTTATTTCGAAAGTAATGATCCTACTTCTGAATTAATGGTTTGGTAGAGGCGGTGTCGCTGTTGCACGATTGGCCAATTCTCACGTTCTCTATGTCATCTTATCTTTCGTTCATGTTTAAATTCGCCAACACAGTGTAATTAGGCATGGAAAGAGAAGACATGGTACTAAGACAAAGAAGTATTGAAATGAACCAATCATGGAACAGCCGTATCGCCCAGCTCCTGCTCACGATGCGCTGCTCCCTAGCGAATTTGCCCTGATGGGGGGGGACGATTAGAATCTAGGTTAGCAGTTATGGAATCCAGTCACTGCTAAGCTCTTTCAGCGTTTTTTAGTAAAATAAAAACTTTTTTCTCAAAAATGACTACAGTGCCGATCACTCCTGCACTACAGAATACCACTCGTCAGGTCCGCCGCGCTGCACTACCTATGCGATGCGGCAGACCAGCTAGGTGCTGCAGTTGTCGGGCGTTTCTATTATTGATGTTCTGCTAGTTTTCATCGAAGCATCTCGGAATGAAAACATAGACGAAGAAAAGGGTGGAAAACACTGTCCGGCAACAACAGCGTCCAGTTGGTCTGCTGCGCTGCGTAGATGGTGCGGCGCGACAGACCAGACGGGCTGCATTTTGTGATTCAAGAGTGGTTGAGCAACGTAGAAAGCTAAAACTGAGAAACTACACTCGAACAAGAAGATCTAACTTTCATTCCTAGGTGCAATATTAATTCTCTCAGATCAATTCTTTTTCGAAAATCTGAATTTCTGTGCGTATTAAGAGCGCGTTTCACCAAGTATTTGGAGCACCACGATTGCATTCTTACGGAAAGAACTTTTATAGGCACAGCTGGATCACCGATCCGCTAGTGGGTGGTAGCTATTCTTACCTGACACCTCAATCGGTAAAATGTGTTCCGGATGCCTTCGCAAGGATGGCTGAGCCCATCCTCATAAACGACAAGTAAGTTCTACCACTCTAACTTCTATACTGTTTTAGTAAAATCGAGCTCATCCAATTTCCAGACCAATTCTATGCTTTGCCGGCGAACATACTCATCCCACTATGTACCAAACAACAATAGGCGCTTACGAGTCTGGAGAAAGAGAAGCTCGTCGTATAATTGACTACATATCCCATGAAGGGCCCTAGTTCTCTGCTCGGGGTACAAATGTACAAATATGGGCCGTATCAATGAATTTTTCACAACTTCCTCATATAAAGTCCATAACTTCTCATGTGTGAGCTTCACTTTTATTAATAGGAACAGATTAACAACAAATAACCGGAAATAATACTATGCTAAGCCTGCTCTACCGATAATGAATGTGGAATCTGCCTTCAATACTTCGTATAGGATGGTGTGAATAACATATATTATGAAAAATCGTCCAGAGCTAGAAACAACAACAGTAAATATGCAAATCAACGATTGATTAAAGGAGGAGTAAGA
Source organism: Ancylostoma caninum (assembly GCA_037903475.1). Classification (NCBI taxonomy): domain Eukaryota; kingdom Metazoa; phylum Nematoda; class Chromadorea; order Rhabditida; family Ancylostomatidae; genus Ancylostoma; species Ancylostoma caninum. The sequence goes on from JBAJFG010000052.1 coordinate 488,972, forward strand.
GAAAACAAAGAAAAAGAATTCTTCAAAGAAAAAAATTGTTGAAGTAGATGCATCGCAAGGAGCGAATCTGCCACAAAAGCTTACATTGCAAAGCTGGTTGATTTCGCACGAATGGATAAATGATCATGCGCTGCGCTGTTACTCATAAGCGCTATTATTACAGCAATCTCAAGGGTTACATCCAGAAACTAAACAAGGATGTGTCCGAGTAACCAGTTCGCATTGCAAAACAAACAAAAAAAAGAGAGGAACCTTTCGTTGCAAGTTTTACTTTCGGGAGTTTTGATCCATATGGAATACAGGCACCTCCGTACCATTAACGCAAAAATGTCAAGAAGGCGTTGGAAAATGCGAAAGAAAACAGGATGAAGTAGAGAATTTCAAAAACAGCAGGATCTCTAGTGGAGGAATATTCTCTTTTACAAAAACGATAACATTTTTCTCAATGAGATTGACGGCAAGAATAGGGAGAAATCATTTACATACAATGTATTAACAAATACTTTACCCTCACGAAGATTTCCTGCCAATAAACGCAAAACGGCTAACTCCTCAATTGAACCAGTAATCACCATTCCCCATCATCGTCGTTGTTCGATTCTTTCGGCTTCTCGTCTTCTTTCGCTTCGTCTACAAAATGGATGAACAACGAGAGGAACAGCTTTCATCGTGGAATTGCTGCAGATTTACTGAAAAATAGTGGCGGATATCGCCTATCGACGTCCAGAATTTCAAGCCCCCTTGTCTGCAGTGTGGATTTTTGAAAAAAAGCTCACTGATTGAAATATTACTGCTCCAGAAAGGAAGCACCCAATACCACTCGAAACGTTTCTAAATCAAGGCGGAGACTTTCAATCCAAAAAATTATTTGTATCCAAACGCTAAATTCCTGCAAAAACACTTTCTGACCTCCCTACCTAAAAAATCGAATAATTCTCACAAGTAAGAAGCGAAACCAGAAAAAAAAGAAATGGGTGCTCACTGAATTGACTTTAAAAACAAAGTCTCACCTCATTTCGATTTCAAAATATTGAAGACATCTTCACGACTAAGAATCGTGTCTGAGATAACCATATTGAAAGAAGCTGTCAATCGAAAGGGTATAAATGATTTCGTGCAAAAATGGAAACCCGTTTTCGAGCACCTGTTCCTGCGGAGCCGAGGGGCGGGGCCACCTCGGTATGACAAGGTTCCGTGATGGTGCATTGCCGGGAGCGCACTTTCTAAGGAGATCGGTACTTCGCGGGTGTTGGTCACTACGGAGCAAAGTTAGGTGGTAACTACCAGCTCTTCGATGTCAACTCGTCCCACTCACAATCAAATTTGCAGGTCCACGTAAAAAGAAGTTACGCGTCAGTAAGTACGAGCCGATTATGAAAGAGGGGGGGGAGGGGTTTGATTGGACCAAACGCGGACATACAAACATCAGTGGCCCAAAAGTTGATGTTTACATTATAATCTCTTTAAAGGCAGCAGGAGCTGAAATCCTCGACTCCGAGCTGAGCTGTGGGTGATGAAGTACAGACTCAGTACATCATAAATGTGAAACGAACACAGGCAATGATGGCTTACCTGCAGAGAAAATGGAACATTCGTCGCGAACACGCCTGGCCGTGTTCGCGCGCGGACGAGTTTTCTCCGGCGCAAAAGCCATTGCGGTGGGTGGTTTGGCCCAAAGGGAAAACGAAATGCATTCAATTCACAGGGTTTCATGGCGAGACTCGGCCAAAACCACGCGCCGCAATGGCTTTCGCGCCGGGGAAAACTTGTCTGCGAGCGAACACGGCCAGGCGTGTTCGCGACGAATGTTCCATTTTCTCTGCAGGTAAGCCATCATTGTCTGTGTTCGTTTCACATTTATGATGTGCTTAGTCTGTACTTCATCAACCACAGCTCAGCTCGGAGTCGAGGATTTCAGCTCCTGCTGCCTTTAAGTTTACTTTTGACCAATATGAGATATGAAACCGAAATCGAAGCCGAGCAAAAGTACAAAAGTACAAAATACGAAGAACAAAATATGCCAAGACAAATTTAGCCACATGCAGAGAAGGGCACTCAAAAGGACGACGACTTAACTACCAATTCAAATATGCGAACGTGTACCTTTATCAGCTGGTGCATCCGTGCCGAAAGTAGCTGAGCCTAATTCTTCGGTCGCTTCTGGCCCCTTGTCATCATGTTTCTCCATCTTCGGTCCTGAAATGAGATCGCTGCCAACCGCATTTGCATTTGACCTAGATAACACAAAATATTGCACGTATAAGTACCTTCACCAAAACCACCACCGCCGAATCCACTCCCGGCACCAAAACCGCTCTGACCGAAACCTTCTCCTCCACCGGAATTCGAGCTTTCGCCAAAGCCTCCTCCTCCGAAGCCTCCTCCTCCGAAGCCTGAACCGCCTCCAAATCCTGTGCTAGTGCCAAACCCGTTTGATGTGTTCGTCGTAGCTGATCCAAAGCCAGCACGACTGAAGCTGTCTGTCTTGCACATTTCCTCCAACCAATCTGGTACTTCTTGCTTTGTTTCTCTGGCAACCTGAATATATGAAGGATTCAACTTTCCCGTAATTTTCCAGAGTATATAATTACTTTTTTTGCAAAGACAACGTGACAGATTCAAAAAGGAGGAAACCTTCCGAAATAAGAAATATGGAAAACGGAAAACTAACAAACGTCTTCAGAGAAAATTGAATAAAATGAAACTAAGACGTGCGCCCTGTTGAAACCTTGTTTAGCATTAAATACTTTTATCAATACAACAAACCGTTAAATAATTCAAAAAAAAATTCAATTTAAGTTAAATAATAAATTCCAAAGAAGACGAGTGAAATGACATGAATTTACTAAATAACAGCTACTCACATCAACCATCAGCTTCATGGCATCGCGATCGCTCGACCGTGAGTCGACAAACGTTATTGCTACACCGTTGTACAAACGACCCGTTCGTCCGATTCTATGGATATACTTATCGCGCGCCTAAAAATACATTTGTTCCTTGCACTTGAATGCACAGCATTACGAAAACGAGGCAATGACAATGCCGACCTCTTCCGGAGATCCACCTGGCATATCGTAGTTAATAACCTGTTCCAGAGCAGGAATGTCAAGGCCGCTAAAAAATATGGGTTTATAAATCACGTTACCATAATCATAATTTAAAAAATCTCACCGCTGACACACGTCTGTTCCGACCAGAACATTGACCAGTCCCTCACGGAATTCTTTGATCACTCTTTCACGCTCGTTCTGCGGACGATCGCTAGAAAACCATTATATTTTGAATTTATTCCCTCTTACATTGTTAACCGTACTAACTTTTCAGTTCTCTTGCATCAACCATGTGGCTGCCAGTTATCCTCTTTATACACCACACCCTCCACTCAAAAAGACTGGATTATCGCGACGGTATGGACTCTACGCTCAGACAATTTATTGGAAGGACCGCAGCAGAAAATCGACCTGCAGTCCTTCTGCATAGCTGTTGCGGTTCTTCCACACCAGTCTCCGTACAAATCCATCTTGCTGCAGTCCATCTGGGTCTTTTTTTTCTATAAGAGTCTCTCCCTTTTCAACCAATGATCGAAATCAGTTTTTGCTACGGTCCTGTGGGAAGTTTGTCTGAACGCGCAAAAACACCATTTACAACATGCTGACGCAAACAAAACCATGTATAGCCTGTCCGAAACGACGAGTCCGCCCACGCACGCGGGGACCGAGAGGCGGCGCGGCTGAGACGTACGCTGTTAGATGCCACGTCGTCTACGTCACAGCCAAATCATTGTGAAGATAACGACGAAACGTGATACGCAGATTAGAGATGACGACGTGGAGTGCTGGCCAGCGTGGCCACCTCTCGATCCCCGCGTGCATGGGCGGACTCGTCGTTTCGGACAGACTATAGACATAGAACTGGGCAGAAAATTAATGCATCTAGACTATGAAAATGTGCCAGATATCTGACAAGGAGTCCGTGGCTTTTCCAGTCTCTCATCAATTAGAAACCAGACTCAAAGATCCTAATAAAACAAAAAAAATCATGACGCACCCATTAATACTAGCTGCCTTCACCCCTTTCTCGGTAAGCATCAATGCGACGAAATCAGCCTGCTTTTTCGTTCCAACAAAGACCAATGTGCGCATGACCGTTCCATCTGAATTATACCAACCGATGATCGATCGCAGAATGACAGAGATAAACATGATGACTCACCCTTAGCCAGTTTGTCACGCTGCTCCTCAAGCATTCCAAACAGCGTCTCGTTTTTACCGCATGTTCCATCCGCTTGAACGAACTGCTGAGTTACCCGTGTGTTCGCTCGTCCTCGAGCGCCATTAGATACTTTCACATAACTGCATCCATAACAAGTTTAAAAACTGAACAAATCAAACTAAGCTAAACACTTTACAAACTTCTTCTTTAGAACTTTCCCTGCCAACTGCTCTACATCAGGTGGAAATGTTGCACTGAACAGCAACGTCTGTCGATTTTCCACCTTAATAATATAGCACTTCTATACATGCTTAGTCTAGAGAATGTTGAGATCGTAATAAAAGATACGAACCTTCGGGAATTTATCGTCAGAGAGGATCGATTCCAAGTGACTGTCTCTACCATCTCTAAGGAGCATATCTGCCTCGTCCAAAACCAGGAATTTGAGCTTACTCACGCTAATCTAAACGCAAAGTGTAAAGCTCTGTTAGAGAAGGTAGAATGAAGACAACGAAAATATGGCAAAGAAGTCGAAATAGATGCGCAGATACAAAGCAGACCCTTTTTTTAATAAATAGCAAGCTTTTACTGGTAATGGTGGAAAAACATAGACTAGATCCGATGTGGCACACGAAGGCAGTGGAAGATCTAGAGGCAGAGCGGCTGTGGCGCGGGCCGAATTGGCTGTTCAGAATAAAACTAATGAAGGAAATCACCGAATGGGAACGTAATGGTGGGAATGGGGATAAAGTGGTAGAAAAGAACGTGAGTATACTGAAAAAAAAACAAATACAACGATAACAGCTGAGTGAATCGGCGTATGCTGCCAAGTCGCCGCTGCCTCTAGATTTCCCTCATTTGCCTCATCCGCCCAATCGTTTCGGATGGACTGTACAGAGAGTTGAAAACTGATACTAAGGAGAATGAATAGAAATGGTAGATGTAACGCATTTCTGCGACAATTTATTCATTAGTGTTGCTTAAACCACTTCCAAAAGTGCGATATACGGGAAAAATTATCCAGAATATGCTGTTTAGTTTTAGTTTTCATAGAGTACTTGCCTTACGTGGAGCACCTCCATGCTCTGAATAAGGCGAAATAAAATAGAATAAAACATACATCTCCCTTCTGAATGAAATCCATAAGCCGACCACTAGTCCCGATAAGAACATCGCATCCTTTGTGGATGCTTTCAAGGTTTTTCCATCTTGGCACCTCACCGTACGCCACACAGCATTTCACATCAGTTTCTGAAAGATTATAGATTGTGATAGCAATCAAACTTGATGTGGAGGGAAACTGAACACTCACCGTAAGCATGTTTTCTGAATGAATCGAACAATTGCTTCGCTAGCTCTCGAGTCGGCGCGACAACTAACGCCAAAATTTTGCCTCCTTTCGAGTCACGAGCATCACTGCTCATCTCCATGATCTGAAAAGATATAGTCAAATAAAGATAGATGAAAAAAGCATCCAACAGCGATATCGACATGATAATAAAAATGCACCTTTTTCACATGATGCGATGTAAAAGGAAATAGGTGTAACGAAAGCACATATATGACTGATTCCCCATCTAAATCTACCTCAACTTTTTCTCAGCTGACTGGACAATTACTACCATGAATCAGCAAGAGAATCCACGAGGTCACTTCTTCGAAAAGAGCAGTCAAATTTTCGAAAACTGTGATGCAAAATATGAACCTTGACGTGCCAGCATCAACTCCTTCAATATGGGTGAATCACCAAAGGTGGTGGGCGGTTAATTCCAATAATCCACATAGAAGAGCCTCAAGCAGCACACAAAATATCAAACTGAATTTAGCGAGCCCAGTCCCTTTTTGAACAGTTACTTCAATTTTTCCACATCTGCGAATGAAAGAAGAGCATAACTTCAAAAAAAAAAACTCAAACCCAAACCAAAACAGTAAACAATGAAAAATCCACATACATAATGAAGAATCGGTAGTACAAACGCTGCTGTCTTTCCACCACCTGTTTCAGCATGCCCCATGACATCTCTTCCACGCAAAATCTGTGAAGATACAATCAAAAGCAGACCGAAAATGGAAAGCTATGGCCCGCTCTGAAAAACGAATACCAAGGGTATAGTCGCCGCTTGTATTGGACGAACGTAAGCGTAATGACATTTCTCCACGCATGTTTTGATTAGCTGAGGGTGCAGCCCACTGTTTTCCCAGGAGCTGAAAAAATGTGGGCATTAAACGGCGACAGCAACAAACTTAGCTTTGTTAGAGATTGCGAACGGACTACAAACAGTTTCACTCATTTTTGGGAGACAATACAAGGTAAATAATAATGCCAACCCAGGTAATCTGCTTCTTTGCATTAACAGGTGGACATATTTGGGCATTTCGGCAGGAAATACCAAGATACGTACCTAATCTGAGCATTTTCGTCATCGCCTTCGATAGTCACGGCATCATCTTGGTCTTTTTGGAAATGTTCCGCATTCAGAGCGTCACGCTCAAACAAACTTTCAATCGTGTTTACATCAGGTTGCCAATCCCTGGGAGCGCGTTTTCTATCTAGGAAAAAGTAGAATAATCATAATGACTCCATCATTATGCAGTATTTTACAGTAATTTGTTGGATCTTCTAGTGTAACAGCACTAAACTCCACTAAAACCATATAAAGCAACGAAACAATGTCTCAGTTTGTGAAGAAATGTCAGAAAATAACCAAATATTCTACTGAACAAAGAGCACAGCTGCAAATGAACACTAACAATTGAGAAACAAAGGCACTTAAGCTGACGAACCTTCGAATCCTGTACCACCAGGAACAAACTCTCTGAACCCTTGTCGATCTCTCTGAAATTGCAGAATTGCCACAAAGTAAAATAAATCGAAAACTATAAGGTCTCAGAACTGACATCTGGTCTTCCGGGTCCTCCTCCACTTCTAAAGCCATCACGACCACCAAATCCAGAGCCGCCATAACCAGACTGATTACCATCACCAAATCCAGAGGAACCAAATCCAGAGGAACCAAAGCGAGGTTTGCTTTCACCAAACCCGGAACCGCCACCAAAGTTTGAAGAACTGTGGCCGCCAAATCCTGTTCCACCACCGCCAGAACCACTGGCCTCTCCAAACCCTGATTTGCTTCCAAATCCTCCACCATCTCTTCCAAACCCTCCACCATCTCTTCCATACCCTCCTTCATCTCTTCGATCGTTGAATCCTTTGTCGTTGTCACCTAAAACAATTCCAAGGTGACAGCACAGAATAGAAATACTCAGAGCTACTAGAGAGGTTTTGCGCTTTACATTGAGGACCTGCGGTTTACACGTAAATGTAAACTTACGGCTCCGGTCACCGTAGCGACCATCTCCTCGACGGGGACCATCTCCAAAGCGATCATCTGAAAAACCATCTGCTTGAAATATCCTCGTGTGTGAGTTTGGCCGACTATGTGTGAAATGTCGAATGGTATGAACTAGAATGGCTATTACAGTAAACGAAATTCTAGGTGAAAAGTATGACGGATATATTAAAAACTACCCACCTCTTCGCGGTGGGAAGCCTGATCCATCTCGATCAGAGCCACGTCCGCGATCGCTCGGAGAGTTTCTCCTGTTTCCTCGAAAGCCTTGGTCATTTTCTCGCCGATCACCAAATCCATTGCTGCTTCTGCCTTCGTCATAGCGGCCTCTGTCAGAACGTCCTCGCCCATCCCTTCTATCGTCATAGCCGTCGTCATCGAATCGACCCTTGCTTTCTCCTGAACCAAATCTACCCCTATCTCCACCGAAACCAGGTCGGCTATCCCCATTTCGGTCGGGAGGGCGATTACCAAAGCCACCTCCCGAACTTCGAGGTCCTCCGCCCGAGAAGCCGTCTCTGTCGGGGTCTCCACGATTAAATCCTCTCCCCGTGTTTTGATATTCACGGGGATCATCTGAGCGGAAACCTTTCGATTCCCGTCGATCATGTTGGAAGTATTCGGGATCTTCTCTTCGGAATTCTCGTTCCCTTTCACCTGAGTCATAATCTCTTCTAGATGGCGGACGATTTTGGTCTCGATCCCTATCAAATTCTGGACGTCTGTTCCCTTGGTGGTAGTCATCATCGTCGTAGCGTCTATTATCCGAGTTCCTGAACTCATTTCTTCCATCTCGATAGCCTCCACGAGGCTCACTGAAAAGATTAGCAGTAAGAAGGAAACGCTCCAGAAGGCATGGAGGGAAGTCACAACTATGCTTACGGTCTTCTATCACCACGTTCTTCTTGTTGATAGCCTCGATTATAACCGTCTGCTCGATTATCCCGCCCAAATTTACCACCTCGCTCTCCTTAAAAACATTTTGAGTTGATGAGTCACTAAGCTTGGATATTCCATTTAAAATTTCTCAACAAAAAAGGTGAAGCACGAACCAAATCCACCATCGTTTTCCTTCATACTGCTTCGGCCAAAGCCAGGAGTATCATCGTCGAAGCGCTAAATAGAAAACAATCAATACTACTTTATTGAGGTACGTGACCCCAACACCCAAGTCGGGGTTCGGACGGTATTTTTCCTTAGTGCAACATATGAAAATATGATAATAATAGCTCAGCAGGTTCGGAGGTAAGGTTCAGATTTCAAAACTATATCTCCATATGCAATAAAAATTAAACTTGTCCACGAACATGAGTTAAAGTCAATTAGCAACAGATGCAAGGAGAATCGCATCACCCATATAGAAGTTATGCGAATTCTTTTAATTACTGCTCAGTAAAAGGTAAATCCTGAGTTCAGACACGAAAGAAATTTTCTATATTCGAAATCAGAAATTTTGGACCGCATGCCTGCACATCTTCCCTCAAAATAAATGAGAAGATACCTCTTTCCGTGGCCCGTCACCACGGCCTCCTCCTCCACTACCAAATGGTCGACAATTTTCTGAAAGTACGTACTTAAATAAGGGCATGTATAGCAAAAACCTGTAATCTGCTGCTTCTTTCATGGTTGAAGCAAACTATGCGATACTAACCCTCGATGAAACCAACTGATTAACCTTGCTGATTCAGTATCAAGATTACCATTTTCAAGATAATCTGTACAAAATGGCGAACCTCTCTCTGTTTCTCTGGGAGCAGAGAATCTGCCACGATTGCCTCCTCCTTCACGAACATCGTCTGATTCCCTTTCCCTTTCTGAAAGAAGGTAGATATCCCATTCCTTTCGGTTTTATAACAGTGGGATTATTATGCCGTTCTTCCCATAGTATTCCAAACAAACTGAAGAGGTGAAATTTGCAGGTGATTTTACCGAGAAAGGGAAGTATTGGCGATGGACAAATCAACGTGTACAGATAGACAAAAATACTCACGAAAACCGCGGCCGCCTCCATCGTTATTGTATCTTCTTGTACCTAGAAAATGAATGCTGCAGTGGAAAAAGAACGCATAACCCATAAAATTCTATAACATAGCAAGCTGTCGTACGTACCTTCAGACTGGTTGCGATTCTCTCGATCACCAAACCCTCGTCTTCTGGAAAGGTGCTCAACATGTTCAAAACATTTCAGAGGATATTCGAGAACTGTACAATGGAAGTAACGATGCAGACCATTACTGCGAGAGGAGATAAACCTCTGCTATTTAGGTGTCAGGAAAAGTCAACAACATCTAATATCATGTAGTTCACTGCACCGGCTACTATATCAGATTCGTTTTACGCGCAAACGATGCAATTATATTATAACGATGCAATTATAATCCAGGCCTTGTAAGAACTACAAGGCCTGGATTATAGCAAAAACCGGAAACCGCCTCAAGCCACTGATTTAAATTCTAGTAGCAACGATTTAAATTTTCACTTCTTACTCTGAAATCAATCTAAATTTCTATCAAATGTTCCTAAGCTAAGTTTTTAACATTGACAAAAACTTAGAGTGGACGACATCGAAAAAACAAGAAAATAAACGAGTCAAAACTTTACTTCCGATCGATCTTTTCACAAAAAAAGCAAAACCGTACACCACAACTCACCCCGAATCTGGACGCCCAAAGCCTCCGGATTGACCTAAATATATAATTTTGCACTCCAGCAACAACAATGGACCAAAGAGATGGTGAACACACTCATAAAATTATATTACAAGGAATCAAGTCATCCGTGAAATGCCACTGAAATTCCTTACAGGTAAGTCTAACTGCGCCACGAAATGAACCAAGATAGCAGCTTGTGGCATGGACGAAAATCGACGTAAAGAGGATTTGCAAAGCGAGAATTATTTCAAACAAACATCAAGTATATGCTCAACCGTCAATGAATTCTATGTTATTCATACTCACACGAGACTGTACCACGAATGTTTCTACATTACTACGCCATTTGTTATTTTTTAGAAATTCATGAGTCGCCTAAGATTAAGATTGAGAATCGTGGAACGTAGCGTAGTGAAATCCCTCCTCATAACAAAAATTTAGTCACACAGAAACCACACAGTACATAAACTTCCCTTGACTAAATCTGTACCCTCAATATAACCTCACTTGATTCTTTGCAAGTACCACTCCACAAATGTGAAGAAATGATTGTTAGGTAAGAAACAACAAGATCACCGGAACAACCTTGAAAACTTGACTCATCCGTTCGTCGCCCAAACGGAGCCACCTCGCCTTCAGTGACACCTTCACCGAAACCCATCGTCACTGGGACAGAACAGTACTTACACACCGCCACTAATCCACACGAATTTGTTGCAAGTACTACTCCACGAATGTAAACGGAAAATTGAGATAAAATACTCTACAGTGCTATTCGAAAGAGGTTCATTCGGACATCAAAGCAAGGACTAAAATCTGGAAAGGCTCATTTATGGGTAAAATCATATATCAGCCAACAACAACAAATACAGTTCCGGCTGAAAAAAAATATTATATGTACAAAATTGGCCATAACTATAACACCAGTTCTCTACTACTAGTAATGCATCGATTCGAGGGCACCACAGTAGAGCGAATAAAAAATAGGAACCACTTGCTTTACAGAAAAATCAGCAAGAAAAAAAAGTACCGCCCGAGAGAATCGAAGAGTAACACGAAATATTACTTGTCTGTACAACAAAATGACTATCCAGTAGATACTAAATCACCAGCCTCAACATATAAAATAATCACACAATCCGAGAACCAGTTGTTATTCGAGCACTCCTGAAGATAATATAAAGGGATTTTTTTTTACAAACTACATATCACATCGAAAGGGTTACACCAATCGCGCCTAAACCTGCAACAATTTAAACCGGTGGCTTATCAGAGTTCGGTCGAGGGGCTCCATTATTGCCATTTTTGTTGCTGAGAGGAACAGTGACTTTCGGATCGACGTTTGGAATATCAAGCAAACCCTTCTTCCCCTCTTTTGATGACTCACTTGTTCCTTCAGATGACTCATCATCATCGATCGTGGGACCCTGAACAAGCACAGCTCTAAGGAGCACCTAACAACAACTACATATTGATAATATTCCGAGAAAAGAACCTGTGGCATCATCGGAGCGTCGAGTGACTCGATTTTCCTCACCAGTTCCTCAGCTTCACATTCTTTCTGCAACATGCCAACCATGGAAGCTATCTGTGAGGCGGACAACTTGAGATCTCCATGCTTCTCGAGAAGTGCGATCACCTGAAAATGCATTAGAGCTGAATGATAGCTTGGGAAAGAGAACAACTACACATTAGATCCCATCTATTTCCAAACTGTGCATCTGCCGCTGGATAAGAGTGCAAACTACCCAACGTTTCTCACAAAGTTTGAGAAGCGCGGCCAGAACTGCTGCGCGTTTGAAATTGCGCGCCAGGGTTCTTCAAACGCCTCTTTGTAAACAACATAAAGTGGGGGTCATTAGCAAAAGAAGCGTATATAACTCACTGTTGCTGCTCAAGAGGTTTTGCTTTTAAATTGAGAGCCGACAATCCTATTTGGGTTAGGAAGTTCAATTTAAAAAAAAAGAAGAAAAAAACTTGGACGCAACCTATCATGCGTCTGAAAGCATCACCATGTGGCTATTATACTTTCTTTCAGAAAAGCACGACTGTTGAAAGTAAATCGCAATTGTACAGCAAGTACTCAAGTGCTTCTCACCGAAAATTGTCACAAATACAAAGCAAACTAATCATAAACTCTCTCCACTCCGTTTTTTTTTTCGAACATTTTAAAAGTCCAAATTTATGCAGTTGACCTTGCCTGCCTGTCTGAAACTTCCCCGCCGATTCCTAGGACCAATAACCTCTCTCGAGCTCAGTGATAGCATAAGCATATCAGTGCTGGAGATTCATAGGAGATGAGAAGAAAAAAGTCGTCTTTAGTTCGCTATCACGAATTATTTTTCAAGCAAAACCTGAGCCCACCTCAAGAACGAGGTCAGCATCGATGATACCATCAGCATCTTGATCAATGCTAACAAGTAGCTGCTCGATTCTTGAACGTCTCGCCTCTGCTTCCTTGATCGATTCTCCGTCTTGAGCTGGCTTGGCTTGCAACTTCGTGAGGGCGTCGATGAGATCTTGGACGCGAACTTGTTTATCTCTGCAATCACAATTAAAAACGTAAAAACACTAACTGGAAATAAGAGGATTTCCACGTACCTCTTGGTTGCTGCACTTTCACCCATCGCTGGGTCTGGGATCGTTTCCTCAATCATTCTCTTCTCTTCTTCAAGTTTCGAAACGAGCGTGTCAACATTGTCAATCATTGTGTTCAACTTCGTACGAAGTCGTTTCGCAACCTTTGTTTCAGAGAAGGCGCTATCCAATGCAGTGATCTCGACAAGATCCTAGGAAAAATAGTGGTTTTCAATTACATGTTTTCATTTGCATCATGAGCTGAGAATATGGTTACTAACTATTCCTGAGCAGGATTCGAAATCCAAATGCAAGGAACGCATAAAATTTAAAACGTGTATTTACCTCAGAGTGTTCGATGGCCTTCTCTTTCAATTCGAGAATCTCATTCTTAGCCTCATGTATTGGGCCTCCAACAAGGATCTGTTCGATAGAAGAAAGATCTTTGGCGTCAACCTGCAATCAGATATGATTAAAGACCACTCTGAAAATAAAAAGAGAAACTAAATAGCACCACTAATGACAGAAAACGAAATAAATCAAGGCAAAAACAACGTGAACATGATCACGAACCGTTTCCTCAGCAGCTGGTGCCTTCTCTTTTCCTGCATCACTTGCAAGATCAACGGCCTCTTGCACGACATCCACCAAATCTTTCTGTAGAAAGGGCACAATTATGTGACGAAAATTCAGATTCTTGACACAACTCTAATCTGATCCCATAATACGTATGGTACAATAAGTTGCAACTATAGTTCTTCATACGCCCAAGTGAGGAACGCAAAAAATAAGTAGGACGTTATTAATGCTCAGATTCTGTAGCAGTAGTTCCTAGCTCATTCTCTCCATCATAAAGTATGCAACCCATACAAGTCCAGAAGTCCCATCAATACGTTACTCAATTTAGCACCACCCTTGTTTTCACTCAGTCAAAAACTTGTTAAATTCACCAGCGGAGCAAAAGAAAAAGTGAAGGGTACGCAAAATCTTTCTAGGCTTTTACCGTATAAGAGTAGTGTGAAAAAAAAAAAAACTAGAAAGAAATACGAGTGAATATTCTATGCACTGAGCATGACGAACAAAGGAGGAATAATCTGCACACCTTTGCTGTTTTCAACGCTTCAGACGCTGCGGCCGCTGCTTCAGAAATCTTTGCTGATGTATCCATGGCTTCTGCTGACACCGCCGCTATCCCTTCAGCTGTAGCCGCAGCAGCAACGCGAGCTTTTTCTTCCTCGGCCTTCAGCTGCAGAACCTTCTGTTTCTGAAAACGCTGGTGAAATGTTGTGACCTTACCAACGAACAATCCATTAGTGTGGGACAAAATCTGCTTTAAAAATCTAAACAAACAAAATCTGTTCTTGTAGATGTCAAGGAGCATGAAAAGCTACCTCTTCTTCCTTCTTCTTCTCTTCTTCCATCGCCTTCTCCTTCGCAATTGCCTCTTCTATCTGCTTGATGAGATTAAGTCTGGCCTTGTGATCGACTTTCCCGCCCTCCAGCTCAGTCAGCTTCTGTCGAGTACTTTCAGCAATCCCTAAACACGCCTTTGGAACGAAGGTAAAAGCAAAATCAGTGTAAAAAGGATGCACCGCTGTGCACTTCCTTCTGTTGTAATTTTGTATTGATAAATACCAAATCTACTATTTTGGAAATGTAAAGAAATGTGTTGATGATGAATTCTCCGCTTCCACGTATTGAGTTGCTGCAGAAACAAAGGATTCATCAAACGGAAAAATTCAGAATCCTATGGAGGAACATTGTAGCCAGCGAGAAAGCACCTTACAAATTCTTCCCCTCAAAATAAACGTTTTCTGCCAAAAGACTGGGTGATAATACCAATCACAGAAGGAATTTCCACATTGGTCCACACTTTCAAGACTTTCAAGAAGGAAACATGAGCGCCCACAGGCTATAAGGACTGTCAGAAACTAACAAAACATCACACTGCTAGGGTTACAGTCACAGTGAAGAAGACCGAAACAGGGTGCTGATGTAGAAGAAAGATGCTCCCCACCTTCGGGAAGAATTTGAACCAGCGCCTTCAATCTGTCGGTGAAAGAGATGTCCTCAGGCAAATACAGTGCTCTTGAGAGAAGAAGGAGCGAAGGAGGAACCTTGTCATTGAGCGATAGCTCCAGCCATTGTCTCAGCTGGAAAACTACGTTGAATTCCGAAAGGCCACAAGATACACGAGAAGACCTGAGGTCTTCAGCAGCTATCTCCAGACCGGATGAGTCATGCACATAATAAATTCATCATGCGGAACACACAAATCCAAACCTGCTCTCTTAACCGATCCTCACTCAATCCGACTGCTCGCATTCCCCTTGCACGACAAGCATGCTGCAAGTCGATCGTATTCAAGGCTTCGACACCACCTTCCGCCGCAATTTGCTAAAGAAAAAAATGTTTAGATTGACATTTAATCATATTCGCAGCTGTCATGACTTATAATAACGGGCTTACTTTGTGTGTCACGTGTGTGTGTGTGTGTGTGTGTGTGTGTGTGTGTGTGTGTGTGTGTGTGTGTGTGTGTGTGTGTGTGTGTGTGTGTGTGTGTGTGTGTGTGTGTGTGTGTGTAGAACGAAATTCGAGGGCGTGGCTTAGAGTGATGCCGACCACTGCACCGTTACATGAAGGGTGCGCCGGCGCCCACAGTGGGTGGAGACGAGTCCACTGCTGTGATAAGGGTGCGCCGGCGCCCACAGTGGGTGGAGACGGGTCCACTGCTGTGATAAGGGTGCGCCGGCGCCGACAGTGGGTGGAGACGGGTCCACTGCTGTGATAAGGGTGCGCCGGCGCCCAAAGTGGGTGGAGACGGGTCCACTGCTGTGATAAGGGTGCGCCGGCGCCCAAAGTGGGTGGAGACGGGTCCACTGCTGTGATAAGGGTGCGCCGGCGCCCAAAGTGGGTGGAGACGGGTCCACTGCTGCGATAAGGGTGCGCCGGCGCCCACAGTGGGTGGAGACGGGTCCACTGCTGTGATAAGGGTGCACCGGCGCCCAAAGTGGGGGAGACGGGTCCACTGCTGTGATAAGGGTGCGCCGGCGCCCAAAGTGGGGGGACGGGTCCACTGCTGTGATAAGGGTGCACCGGCGCCCAAAGTGGGGGAGACGGGTCCACTGCTGTGATAAGGGTGCGCCGGCGCCCAAAGTGGGGGGAGACGGGTGGAGACGGGTCCACTGCTGTGATAAGGGTGCGCCGGCGCCCAAAGTGGGTGGAGACGGGTCCACTGCTGTGATAAGGGTGCGGGCGCCCAAAGTGGGCGGTGGAGACGGGTCCACTGCTGTGATAAGGGTGCGCCGGCGCCCAAAGTGGGTGGAGACGGGTCCACTGCTGTGATAAGGGTGCGCCGGCGCCCAAAGTGGGTGGAGACGGGTCCACTGCTGTGATAAGGGTGCGCCGGCGCCCAAAGTGGGTGGAGACGGGTCCACTGCTGTGATAAGGGTGCGCCGGCGCCCAAAGTGGGGGAGACGGGTCCACTGCTGTGATAAGGGTGCGCCGGCGCCCAAAGTGGGTTGAGACGGGTCCACCGCTGTGATAAGGGTGCGTCGGCGCCCAAGAGTGGGGAAACGTCTGGAGTTGTGACCAGCGGTACTATAAGGGTGCGCTGGCGTCCAAAAGTGGCAGAGCGCATAAAAATGTAGCTACCGACGGAGGAGGGGTGCGCCGGTGTCCACTACAGAGAAGGCGTTATGAGTTGGGTTCATCTTTGCTCGATCTGTTCCCTGGCGTCTAACATCAATCGTAAAAACTAAACGTCAGAGCTAAGCAGTGAGTAGCATGCAATCCGCGTGATTCCTTCCACCTCACATCCCCTTCCGCGCTCTTCTTTCATTTGTTCACGAACCCACCGCCCCCTCCACTTTTATACATGGAAACTGACTCTTATCGCTTGAGCAGCCATAACAAGCAAAGAATGATAGAGCATTTCCTGCGGTCGTTCCAGGTTGAACCGGTTATACATAGTTAAAGAAGGCTATTTCAGTTGAGCAAAAGATAAAAGATGCCCCGAGAAACGCGGTTCATCCTTTTTGATATGTGCAGTTTCTCATGAGAGAAAGCAATGGAAAGGATGTGGGACGCGTTATCGCAAGAATGTTGCGTAGCTGTGACACTAATAATAGAATGAGAAGGGATAAAACCATGCGAGCGAAGCGAGCATTAGGAAAAGTCTGGAAGTCCGGCGTCAGCCGGACGGCCAGACTGGTACCTAGATAAATGATAAGAGAAAAATCTAGACAATCCTCACGGAAAAGATAAAGAAAAAAATCTAATGAATACCTTATCGTCCGCTTTTAGTTCTCGCAGTTTCATGTGAAGCTGGAATCTGAGAATTTCTGGGCTTCCCAAAGGTTGAATGGACATCAATCGACACAATGAGCTAAAACAACGAGAAATTCACCTCGCATCTTTATTGCACCTCTTCTTCAAAGGTTCGGTTGCCCGGCCTTACAACAAATATAGGTGGGATACCCTTAGTATCGTGCTCACCCAACCTTCATTTTTAGCCGAGCCAGAGGGGAACCTTGTTCAAGATCGGTAGCAGATATAAAAAAGAGGCACATAAATGAAGTTTGAAATTTTTCATTTTTTTTTATTTTTGGGACCAATTTTCAGGAAAACAAGGGCGCGCTCCACTGATTTGTGATATGTCTGGTATTAAGCAGCAACAAGTCAAAAAAAATGTGGAGATGTTTGGAGCAGATCCCCTACCTGACTCGATACTGGCGTGGGAAAATCAGGAAAAATAGGTGGATAGCAGGATTGGGTCCGCGCCGCTGCCCGCCGCGCGTCAGGTATTAATCCTTCCCAAATGCGCGGTTGCCTGGTATGTGCGGAGGGTTTTCTCTATCGAACCGCATACAACACTCCTGTATTCGGTCGCTCGTTCATCCCGCCATTTTTTCCAAACCTCCGGAATTTTGAACTTTCAATCGATTTTTTCAGGCTTTCAATCGTTTTTCAGATGCGCGGTTGTCTGCGCTCTGCGTAATCAGCTTACTATGCTGCGTCGACTAGTATAGGACTCGGAGCTGGAGTTTGCGTGAGAAGCTCTGCCGCCCGTTAGGTGAGCACGCTATAACGGGCGTGCTTCCCCAGCCTGGCGAAATGCTGCACTGAAGGTGGAGACGCAGAGACTTTAGGTGAGTACGCCCGTTGTAGCGCGGCAGAGCCCCACACAAATTCTAGCTTCGAGTCCTATACTAGTCGATGCAGCATCGTACCCTGATTACGCAGACAACCGCGCATCTGAAAAACGATTTCAACCAAGCTTGAAAAAATCGATTGAAAGTTCAAAATTCCGGATATTTGGAAAAAAATGGCGAGATGAAGGAGCGACCGAACATAGGAATTTTGCATACGGTTCGATAGAGAAAACCCTCCGCACATACCAGGAAACCGCATATTCGCGAAAAGATCAATACCTGGCGCGTGGCAGGCAGCGGCGCGGACCCAACCCTGCCATGCACCTATTTTTCTGGATTTTCCCACGCCAATATCGAGTCGGGCAGGTAGAGAATCTGCTCCAAACGTCCCTACATTTTTAACCCATTGACGACCGCGCCCATTTTTGCGTGTCTGGCGCGTGGGACCAACGCCCCTTTCAAGAGTGCGGCTCCTGCGGAGTTCCACACCGTTACGATAAGATAATTCGGACGAAAACAGATCATTTTGCAGAAACAATTTTGAAATCTAGTTCCAGAAGATTAGAAGTATCATCGGAGAAAAAAGGAGGGATTCTTAACGCTTCTGGATTAAATTAAGGCCGAAGGAAGTTCTTAGAGGGTGTTTTTAGTGTTATAAGGGAGTGTCCAAAGACTATACACGTTCCTAAGGCTTTAGCCTGACTAATAAGGAAGCGCAGGATGTAACGAACGTGATTCTGTGTAGGAAATATGGCTTTTGCACAGAGTAATTCCATCCAGGACAAAAGGAATGTGAAGCAATCTTCTTCGACTTCAAAATTCCATCCTTTTCATGATGTTTGTCGCAATACTGGAGAACTCCTCCTTGAACTGCCCTTGCTTGAGGCCTTTTTAGGAGCGATTGTAACCATTCCATATTGAAATGCTGCAAAATGGTTCGAAAATAAGGTCCAGTACGTGTCAAAAAGGGCGCGGCGCGGCTCACCGGTGAGCCACGCGGTCGTCAATGGGTTAAACTGACCTATTACTGCTTATTACCAAGCATATCACAGATCCGTGGAGCACGCCCTTGTTTTCCTGAACATTCGTCCCAAAAATAGGAAAAAATGAAAAATTTTAAACTTCATTTCTCTGCCTTTTTTATATCCGCTACCATTTTTGCACATATTTACATACCACTGAGTCTCCTCTATCCTACCTTAGCCGAGCTTCGACTCAGCTCCTCTGTATCCTTAGGAATCCTGTGTGCGAAATCCAAAAAAATCTTCAATTTTCAGGATGAATTTTTCCGTTCGTATTCCGATCAGCGGTCAAATGCACATATATTTGCTTAGTACTCGCTCCCCTAAATCTATATCTAGGCGGACTTCCTCTTGGCTCCTCTGTTTTCTCAGAAATCGTTGCAGAACATCAGAGCGGGCTCGTTGCGTTTCTCACCCGGACAGCAGGCTAATTAGAGGTGCAAACCAAGTGTGAAGCCCTTTTGGCAAGAGCTGGTACCAAGCCAGCCGGATAGTACCAGCCGATCTCAAGGAAATCTCAATCACTTGCCACTCTGTCGCACAACTCTACGCGGCGATTTCCCAATGACAAAAACAGCATCAGAAGCCTGAAATTTAAACACGGCGCCACCTCCTCTTTACATTTTGGGTTTTCAGCTTTCTGGAGCTAACAACACAGTGGATGGGTGAATTGCAAGAATAGGAATTCAGCATTTTCTTGCAGAGCTCGTAAAAAATCAGCAATGTTTATTTACACGAAAACGGAAAGAAAAAAAATAACAAGAACAGCGCCCCCCCCCCGGTCGACGCTCGCAATTTGGTAGGTAACCTTCACTCTTAGACCTCTGATTTTCACGTTCAACCTTCACTTTCAAAGAGCCATGCTCACCGCTATTTCATCTATGATAACTAATACCTTAACCATTCTGACAAGAAAGACGCTCACCGCAGCTGGCTCATGCTTAGATTGTCAAGTGTAAGTTCGTCTTCAAAAAGTTTCGTAAACTTTATGAGTTCCTGATTTGAAACATAGCCGCCTTCGGCTCGCACCTATAAATGCATTTATAGGAAGTGAACAATGAAATGTGGAAGAAGAAGGGAGCACCAACATCTACCTTCTTAATGAACTGTGCAAACTCGACAGCCTTCGAACCTTTTGGTTCAATGGCTTTCGACCTTCGCTCGAGTGCGATTTCTTCTATGGTATCTTGAAGGAATTTGGCCATTTCCACCTTCACTTTCACTTGTTTACGAAGCCTCTCCTCCTGATAATGTTAGTAGAAATTAGTTAATTTAGAATTTAGCCTTAACTGAAAAGCCGAGGTAAGATAATAGGAAAATGAATTTGAATGGATTTCAACTCACTTCTTTGCTGCTTTCTTGGAATGTGCTAGGTAACATATTGGGGAAGAGTTTGATAAAAATGGGCAAAGCGAGCTCCATGAATGGCACTATGATGAAAATTGAGAAGGGTACGATCCGGAAAAGATCAGAAACCGTACGAACCTGAAGTTTTAAAAACTTAACTGTAGTATTCTAAGAATTGCAGTGAATCTACTTAAAGTGTTGCCAAAGAGTAACTCACCAGTTGCTGCCTTTCTCTCCTGGAAAGTGTATCACCACGGAGCAGGCGCCACATATACTTGGCACTCAACCTCGTCTCAAGGGCTAGAAGACGAAAACCGTGATAGTAATGTTTCAACTCATGGACGATTTTCTGCATCAGCGTGGTCTTCTTTTCCGCAGCTGCTGTAGCGGGTACCTGGGAAAAGAAACACTGCTTTTTGTCATAAAAGGAAAAAATAAAGACGGAAACGCTACCAGGCGTCTACGTGCCTCTTCGTCCTGCTGCATCAAATCCTCTTTGAGCATCTTCAGGGTGTATTCAACCTTGCTTCGGTCTGTGGAAGCATGGCGCAGGCTTACTTGCAGTAAGTGCCTTTCCGACAAGACGGCAGGGTGCATTCGCGAGCTAAACGGTATTGGTTTCTATGGCTTTTTCGATGTTCCAAAATTACTATAGTGAACAAACCATGATGCACAGTTTAAGCCTCGAAACACAAGCCGTCCAAGCTGGGTTGTACGACGGTACTGTCGGAAGACCATTTTTGCCTCAGCAGCCGGAACCGGCGAAAATGTGAAAACGGAGATTTAAAGTAGAAGACGAACGAGTTTCGTTCGTTCCCAATTTGCTGTTTGTTTCCTCTTTGACCAAGATAACCTGCAGAATATGAATTCCTCCAAGAAAAATAAGAAAATCGCTATTAATGACAAGAAGTAACGTAAAGACACCGCGGAAAAGCGTTCTCTCCTTCACTGTTCAATTGACCAAAGGACTGCCACTTCCATGAGATACTTTTTTAGTATAAAGGAAGATAACGATATTCCTTGCGAGAGCACGTCTTCCCCATCTAAAAGAGAGAAGGAGAACGGCAGCGACTAAAGAGAAGGAGAGAACAGGAAGAAGAAGGAGAAGAAGAAGAGACAGAGATGAAAAGATAGGATTAAGAGAAGAAAACAACGCATTACTTCTCAAAGACTACGTAGCTCAAAAACGTAGACAATTTGAAGGCGACAGTTTCTCCATCAAAATGTGTTTTCAGCAGAAAAAAAACTGTGCGCAGTACGCAAAAGCTTCTATCACATGTCCCCAAGAGAAATTTTAACTCCAGTATCGGTGACAGGTGACTACATGGCTACAGGGTGTTAGGGTGTACTGTGGACATCCACATATACTGATTTTGGGGAGAGCATCGCTGGCGTCACACGGACCACCGATAACCGACACGCATCACAATATACCTAGGCAGAGCGACCACGACGCCACTCCACCTAAAGTATGGCAACCTATGGTGTATTACTACTTCACCTTAAGCTTAAGGAAAACTGTTGAACAAGGCGATATGTACATACAGGGAACTCCAAATGTACGCAGACAAGGGTCGGGACCGCGGCGCGGCTTACTTGGGCAGAGACACGGGCGCTCTGCATGCTGACCCCCTGCGTCTCTCTCCAAGAGAGTCGCGCCGCGGTCCCGACCATTGTCTGCGTACGTTTGGAGTTTCCTGTATGTGCAATGAGCGTCTGTGGCGTTGTGTTTTTCACAGACTCGCGCAGCTTGCGGCGCGATCGCGCTGGAATCTTCGCCGCGACCACTAACTCTAGGGCATTCTTGATAATTAGCTATTTTCCCTGATAGTAAGCATCAAATATGATGAAAACCCAGCTGTGCCACTACGGCGGCGATTTGAGCACAAGCAGCGCGGTCGCACGTGTGTTCTACGTGTGCGCGGAAAACGCACCGCCATCGACGTTCACTGTAGATCCGCAGAGGTCCGGGCTATGATGATCATTTGTTTCTTCGCGGGATGCGAGTTCAGCTAAAGGGGTCAGTTTTGACGTGCGTGCCGCGCGCTATGCTTAAGCATAGGCAGCGTCAGCGCAGTGCGAGCTCGCAGCGTCAGCTGCCGCAAGGGGGTTTTTCAGTTTTTGCCGCAGAGCGTTAGCTTGCGAGCTCGAATTGTGGGCTGCGGCAATGAATGCTTCGTGACATTCGTTGCCGCTGTGGCAACGCGGCAAAGTGGAAGTTCATCCGAGGCGAGAAGTGAGTTCGCAGCGGTTTACTTCTCGCGCCGTGCCGCGCCGCACAATGCTGGAAACTGTAAAAACCCCTTAAAGCAGCCGCTATAAGGGCAATTCATACTAGGGTGCGTGTGTCAGACACACTCATTCATTTGCGAAGGATAGTTCATGAAGACCGGTCAACGCAGCATGCATCCTCAATGAAAATAAGGTGCGACGCCCGCGAGGACGTAAACGCGTGCGTCTGAGTTGCGTCAGCGATGTGACAAGCCCTATCCTTCATCGTACAGACGCACGCATGTCAAACGCACGCATCTAGTATAAATTGCTCTATATTCCACCTCGCGCTGTCGTAGTAGTAGTGGGGAACCCCAGTGGACATGTCTTCACCCCCCATGGGCAAGAATAGCAAAAAATCAATAAGATTGATGAATCAATATTTCGAGCGAAACGGTTATCATATTCGTGTTCAGCTTGCTGGAAAACCACAGCACACATGTCCTTTCCTGTCCCTTAGCGAAAACGAAAAAATAGATGAAAACAATAATTCGATACTCAGGCAACATTAACTTCGATTATCGGCAGTACTTGTGCCAGAAACGCTCCGTTTCCAGGTCATTAGGTATCAGAACCAATGTCACTGGAATGGGATACGCAGGGTGCTATATTCCACGTTGAATATAGGAGCAAATTAAGGCCCTGGCTGCAGCAGCAAAGTCAAGCAGCTTTTTTTCTTTTTCTCTCGTTCTCTACACATCCATTCATGACTGGTCCGATTATAAGCAGTTTTTATGCAAGGAGAAATGGGATGACATGCTACCAACTTCGACAATGTCCCAACATTGAAAAAAGCTCCGATTAGAGAGGTGCGCGGTTAACACTGGTGCGGTAAAGATCATCGATGAAACGTCACATGTTTCAGTCAACCTGAGAACGTCACTCTATGATGAAATCTATTGATCATGTAATACCGCCAATTCTCCACTAGTCTTAATCTTAAGCTAACACCGATAACAAGTCTTACTTAGTCGCTCAATCTTACTTGAGCTATAATACGCTTAATAATATGTTTTTAATATTAATGCCTTGACTTTCACAGAGCAAACATTACAGATGAACCGATTATCTAGAACGACGCCCATTCTGCTTATACATGCGTTGTTAAGGGTGAAAGTAGTAAAAATAGCACTGTTCGAACAAGGCCATTAAGTGCATACGGCTGTTAGCAGCAATAATCGGATCAAATGTCAAGCACAGTGTCCAAAGCTAGTCTATTAGCCATATTAGGTCAATGTGTATGCAATAGGAAAAGCAAATAGAACTAAAAACAGAAATATCCTACCCGTTCACGAGACAAAAACACTAGAGTTACCGAGGATCGCACTAAGGACAAAAAAGCACTTTGCATCAAAAGATCAAGAATTCTGAGCTCATAACATTGAGGTGCTTCCAGACATGGAAGAAGATGGTTGACATGGACGACGAATGGTTCATACAATGACTTTTACGTTTTTTATTAAACGTGCCCTTCTAAATTTCTTGAATTCATTCCACTATCCTCTAGAACAACAAGAAAGCGGCAATAATGCAAATGAATTTCTAAGAAAATTTGGAAGACAGCCGTTCTCATTCGCAATAGGAACAAATCTAACGGAGACAGAAGACAAGCAGAGGTAGGTGAGACCGCTGCAACATAAATTTATCACGTTGTCAAGTTAAACAAACCAAAGTGCACCCAACCTATTGGCATCAATGACAGTGCTCACAACAGAAAACAATCACAACACACTGGTGATAAGCTTGTATGCCAAATAAATTGTTACGAAAAGTCTTTGGAAATCGCACGACTTTAGAAAATCGATCGCAGCCCGATTTTCCATCCTGGCAATGCGCGCTTCGATAGGAAAATCATAATACAAGCTTCTAGAATGTTAATATCGTGGAGGTGTTCAGCATAGACATCGAGAAGGAATGGAACCTCTGATAACAGAAACAGCAAAAACAAAACGCGAAATTTGCCTCACGCAAAAATCGATGCCGCCGCAATCACACCACCTGCTGCCAACAGTACGCGCAAATAGCGATTACACTCGGCAGTCGAAGAACAGGAGTTATCGATTACGTAACTTTGGGTTTTTGTTTCTCTGACAGTGGAATTAGTCAGAAGAGAGCGTTATTACGAGTATGGCCAAAGCTATAACCGAAGTAGCTGAGTCGGTTGTCTGCATTTGATAAAATTCCTTACGTTTATAGATGGGGCTCAAGCAGAGGTGGGAGAAAATGGCGTGAGACAATAGAAATGGAGACGAAGAAAAAGAATCCAGGGAACTGTATGGTCGAGCACTATTCCATATTAGGGGCGCCAAAGTTTTCAAAAAATGTTTTTTGCCGAGACTTTGTATAAGGAGGTTATTTGAGGTGCTGAACACAAACATCGTACATATTCGTTTTGTGTCGTAACGTCATTTTCGCGGGGATGCGGTAAGTATACGGTAGTAAATTCGGAGAAAATGCCGATTTTGGGCAGAAAACAAAGATATCACGCAAAACAGTGTTGATAGTCGTGATAAGCGCCTAGAAGAATCCCCATGCGCAAAATATGGGAGGACTCTGTGAGATATGTACAGCAACTACCGCATACCTACCGTACCTTCGCAAAAATGGTGTTACGGTACAAATTGAGTATGATATTCGTTCTCAAGTCCGGTCGTCTTTGAACCTCGGTATGGTGTGGCATGGCATGGCCAATAAAAGGGTCACTAACAACCTCGTGTTCGGCTACAAAGCTATGTTCCATATGATATTCGTGTTCAGCATCTCGGATAACCCCTCACCCTAAACAAAGTGTTTGCGAAAAAAAAAACTCTTTTTGAAAATTTTGGAGCCCCCTAATGTGGAATAGTACCCATGGTCGAATAATTCAATCAATTACTTGATGAAGTTTTGCTACACTGGGTTCACTGAAGGCACTTCAGCCATTCTTATCATTCCTATGGGGCTGAAATGATGATTTTTTCAATTTTCGACTCATTTGGGATAGAGAATTCGAAATTGGGTTGGTCCGGTGCATTATTCGGTCCTAAATACATGCGCATACAAAGATCCCAAGTTGATCTTATGCTCTTGGGAAAGGAAAGGAGGCTAGTAGAGGAAACGTAGAAAAATTTGTGAACTTTATATCACTTTTCATAACGTTCATTTTTGTTCGTTTCCAATTACAGACTTCAACCTAACACCAATTAAACAAAAAAATCACTTCCTGAAATTCGTTATTTGTGTTCACTTCTACAATGTAAGACTTGTGGTTTTGTCGAACGTTAGTGAACACTTCGAGAACAAATCAGGAATGGGCAGGGGCGGGGTGGGAGGGAGATAGGGATAGCATGTATAGTAGTATAGATTGCTAATAGTATCATTCGCACAACCAGTATACCACCGGAAGTGTTCTCTTTCCCGTTCGCTTTCACTACATGTGTTCAGCAATATTCCGTGGTTACTTTATAGCGGAAATGTAGTTCACAGAGTGCGTTCTCGAGTATTTCCATTATGAAAAAAAATAAAAAGGGATGCGGATAGTTGAAAACCAGTTCGTACAAGCGATTCAGGTCGGCGAAGATGTGTAGGAAACTCCACTCGAGTGGATCTGCCTGGACGCGTCACAGCACTGATCATTCATGAATTTGGACGTCTCTATCAGTGGAATGTGCAGATGCGCAGACAGTCATAGTGCGAAAACGCATACAACGTGTGCGACGCGTGTGAGCGTGTCCGTACCACTGATAATGGTTTAAGGCGGAGCAGTACGTACAAACAAATTTAAGCTTAGAAGAGCTGGGTTTGTTAATGGAACGACTTCTCTGTGAATCTTAATCGGTGACATGGCTAAAACTTGAAAAAGAAAAACAATCGTCGGCAACGACGTGGATTCCGATGCCCATTGACCATTAGGTATATAAAAAAAGTCGATGTTGTCAACGGCAGCCTATTCGCTAATTCAAGATAAACTTATCACTGAAAATCTTTCATAGTCTGTGATTTCAATGATCCGCAGAAATTTATGTTGTGGCACTCCCTTTCTGGAAGTTCCACTGCTAAATCAAATTTAACTAATAACATTTCTTGTCCATTTTTTTTCGTCCCCTATTAGCTAGACATAAAAAATACTTGTCTTGAGCGTGCAATCTTATCTTTGTTCTTAAGAACTACGACATTGCAATACAGCACAATTCGTTAAAAACTTAGTTACTTTGTTTTCTACTAATGCACTGCTTACGTGGATCGCCTTTGTTGATTTAGTTACACGAATTGTCATGTAGACGTGAAAAAAAAAACACAAGAGGATGCGATGGACGGCGCTGTTTCATTGAGCGATAAGGGAACCAGTGGGGAAGATAGGCCTGTAGGAGGTGATTATTTCATTAACCTGGTATAGAATACTTATTCATCTAATTTATACACCAAGATGTGCAAGAAATGCGGATAAACAGGAGACCATAACCAACAAACGATAAGATAAAGAGCTGTAGATGAAAATAACTGGATTGCACTAAGCAAAATTACTTGGCTACTATACTTCGGACCGAATAACGTATTCGAATGAAAAGTTCGAACAAACATTCGAATTCGAATATTCGAGGAAAATTTCGAATATTCCAAATTATAGTGGCTATGTATTGAATATCATACCATCTATGTTATTTTCATAAAGATCTCTATTTCCTGCTTTATCCAGGGGTAAGTCTAAGATTAGCTTTTGGGGAGGAGCACAGCAGGTATAGGAAATACCCATCAAGCAAGTCAAGCGAGCTCTCAGCGAATGAGACGTGAATAAACTCAAGTCGTCGCACGGACTGAGTGACAACCATCCATCTCGAACAGACCAGCCCTGTTCCATTCTGGTTCCGCAGTCGAAAAAAGTTCCCTTTCGAAAGTCTCGTGACCAAAGATTGAAAACGTACCCTTTTCTACAAAATTCGTGCATGAACTCAAGATTTGGACGAGGGAAAACTCACAAAAAGGTAGGCTATAATTGTACACATTCCAATTATGTGAGATACTGAATCCAATAGAAATCCAGTGTTTCGAAAGTGTAAAGAGAGGGAATATATTATTTTGATCAATAAGGATGTTTCAGCAGACGTGGTTTGAGGAAGGTCGCACTGACAGCGTTCCTTTTGGAGCGCCTTGAGGCTTCTATTTGTTCAAAGCAAGGCGGTCTGTTTGACGATGGTCATCGAGATGGCGTTCGGATTCTAGCCTGCTGCCTATTTTGGAGAATAAAAGGTGAAACCAAGATTTATTCCAAAAAATGAGTCTGTACATTTTTCACATTTTAGCTTTCAAACAGAGCACGTGATTCCTACTCCTCCTTTGTCGATACAGAGTGTGTTTTGTGGCATGACAGAGGAGCAAAATTATTGGGTTGGGCAATAAGTTCGTGCGGTTTTTCTCATCTTGATTTTTTACCTGGAATCAAACATTGTTCGATAGCGTATCTGTAAGCATTGTGTCCTTGGTTTACTCTTTGCAAATAGTCTGGCCGATTTCCCCATTTCGTCACACTTCACTTTCTGTCGCCTGAGGTGTGAAGCTCCAATCCAACTAGGACGACGACCTCCGACAACACACAGCATGATGTATCATGAATATGACGTTTCATGGAATACAAATCTATGCTAGAAACAGTTCAAAATCAATCAACTAATTCTATAAGGTGCGTGCAAAAGTCCAGGGGCACTTGCATCAAATTTTTTAAAACACCATACATGGCTAAAAGTCAACAGTTTTAATCAAAACATTCTAGTCAAAGCATTGACATCTGTGCAACGTTGTCAACACAACTTGAAGAAAGATTTTCCATGGGCCTAAAATTTGATACTCAGGTGCAAACTTTCAAGAAGAATCCGGGAGATTATCTTGAGAAGTCAGGGGTCTTGACGTTCTCAGAAGAATTCTTGAAAATTCTGGAGAAAACCGCAAGTTCAGAAATTTCGAGTAGAATTCGTCAGAAAAGTACCAGAATTCGTCCGAAGCTACCACTTTTTCAGGAATATGGAGAAAATCTGCAGAATTTCTAAAGCGATTCTCCAGACTTCTCTAGAGAATTCAGAATTTCCCACAGCTCCAGAAGTTCTGAAAAAAATCTGAAGAAATAGGCTTAGTTGGAGCAGAGAGCCACTGGCAGTGTTGTGGAGGATCATAACAGACACCTTTCATATTCTGCGCTTGAATGCATAAATTATAAGACTATCCAAGCGGCTATCTAAATAGCATCACTCTGCGAAAAAGGTAGAAAGCTACGGGTGACAGGTCCGATAGTTTTTGGGAGTTTTGTTATGTGGGATAGTACAGCTTCATGTGCCCGCGAAGGCTCGCTGAACCCATCTGCATAATCTTTGTTCGCCTTTACTGTAAAGTATGCCAGCTAAGCGAGCAGTAGAAGTCTGAAAGTTTGGCGTTAGCCTGACAAGCGACTGGTAAATACATATACAAGGAGTGCTCAAAAAGGAGACGTTATGATGGCGGCGAACATTGTCCAGTGATCAAATACTCCCACCAGTGTCAAACATCCGCCAGATGCATGCATCCGTTGCTGAGGACCTTCAATGAACACCGGTCTACATGGTATGTAAGCCGTGAATGAAGATACAGCACATCTATCGCGAGTGACCGCGAGGCACATGGCTGCTTCTAATCTACGTGCTCAGGCATTCGTGGGATTCGGCCCCAGCATGAACGCGTGTTCGACCACAGTTACACCTGTTGTCGAACCCTCCGTTCCACCCCCCCCCCCACGTGCTTCTGTCCCACATATCACTTACTACATAAGTTCTTTGCAAGAAGTGATCTGTTCGTTCCCTTACATGTTAATTCGTGTTAGACGGGTCCTTGCACGTCCACGTTATAGCACGCTGTCGTTCTCCGATAGTAAGCAGTTAACAAAAATGCGGTATTGTCAAGACTTTTAGTGCTGGGGTCGAACACTAAAGGTGAATGCATATTAAGTGATACGCGGGGGGGGGGTGGGGGGTGGAAGAGAGCACGTCCGGCAGTTGAAGTTAGCAGGCGGGGAGTGGAACACAGCACGTACGGCACTGGCAGCACGTCGGCTTTTCCATGGAAATGGGTGGGGGTAGATTTTCGCGCTGGGGTCAAAACCTACGATTGTTTGAGTATGAGATGAAGAGCTGCGGCTGAGCCTATAGGGCAATTTATACTGGATACGTGCGACTGACGCGCGTGCCTCTATATGATGAAGAATAGGGCCCAGTCGCATAGCAGTCGCATCGCAATCGCAGCTTAGACGCACGCGTTTACGGTCTCACAGCGGCCGTGCGTTCTTTTTATTGAAGATACACGTGCCGTGTTGACCGGTCTTCATGGAAAATCCCTTGCAAATGAATGCGTGCGACTGATGCGCGACTGACGCACGCAGCTAGTATAAATTACCCTTATCCCTCATCACATAAGCGAACGCACATTGAACGCCCGCATCTGGTACAATTTACCCTTCCAAAAGAGGTCCTTAGATTGTTCTGAGTCATTTCTCTTATCTGTTGTGGAATTATCACTCAACAAAATAATGAGATGTGGGAAAGAGTAGCTTTCATTTTCAAAACAAGCCTTCCATGACTCGTAGCACACCATGACGACGTCTCACCTGCCGAGAGGTGGGTTCAAGTTTTATGGGTAGTTACGTTATATACGTTTATAGTATACGTTTTACGTTTTATGGGTTTTTAGCCCGGAAAACGGAAAATCCCGGAAAATTATTGGGGGAGACGATGTATTTGTTTTCGGGGTATTTCCCCATCCTGAAGAGGGTTCACGTGTTTAGATGCGCAATGTATATGAGTTCACAACAATGGAGCTAAAATTGGCGTCCAACCGCCATTTACCGTCGCAATTTCGCTGGTCTTCATCATTGTTTCAAATATGCCATACAACCTGCTCTCCTCAAAATTCTCAAAAAGAACGAGGTTCCACACAAATGTGGGGTGAACATATATGAAGTATCCATGAAACTGTGACGTGCTATGGTAAGAGCATCAAGCATTCCTGCGAAGCAGCGCATGGTTTAGGCTTCCTTTCAAGTTGATAAAAGCATAAGGGTACATCGCAATTGTGACTGTTTTAGTCAGACGGTGACCGCCAGCTCCACACTGGCGCCGTTGGCGCCTGATGTTTGGCGTGATATTCAGGGTGCTTGTGTTTCACGTTCCCCTCACACTGTTATTCTCCTCCTTCATCCCTCGCTAACTCGCTCCAACGGGATCCTCCGTGAATAACGTGATCCCTCCCAGATTGCAAATGTATAATACTAGCTACCGTATTTGCCCTTTTGTCTGAATTTTTGCAGAATATGTCTGCTCTAAAGTAAAGCAAAGGCGTCCCTCTTTTCACAATCTACAGTCTCTCTCTTAGTAAGTAAGTTCAGTGAGAAATATGCTCATTGATTATATAATTCTCAAAATCTTTCGTAACTATGTGAAGGATAGATACTCCTCGATCTCGCTATATTCCAGGCTTTTGAAGTAAGTACCATTAAGTACCATGATTAGAATTGGCGTTACCTAATTACTTGAAAGAGTCACCACTTATGCTCATCAAGTAGATACTTAGGAAATCCAATGTTGAGGAGGACTTTTGGTCACAAACCTATGTTTGGGCAAAATTTTCCGTTTTCCGTTTTACGCTTTCCGTTTTCCGCCCATTTTTGGCCTTCGTTTTCCGTTTTACGTTTTACGGGATTTAAAATTTTACTTCCGCACATCCCTGGTTCATTAAGCAAATCTGGTACTTGGTTCGGAGTGGCGTGCATGGGAGTTTTCACAGACACCACTCTGAAGTTCACTGGTGATACACTTGGCGAAAGAATGTGTTTGGCAATGCAATTTATGGGTAAGAAATTTGCTTTGCAATGTATTTTCGGAAGAATGAGTTCTTGGCGATGCAAAATGCAAGGGAATACGTTGGCGATACATCTCCCAGATGTTTGGCAACACAAAAAGATAGAGGATAGTTTGGCGACACGAATTTTGGGACAGGTGCATACGACGCTTTGGCTCTCTAATCAATGTTTCGGTTCAAATACTCAAGCTTGGGGTGCATCCTCCAGGAAAAGGCGTATATTAGGAATGTGACGGTGCTGGATCGAGATCTCTCCTTTAGACCAATCGACACCCGATTTTTGCTCGAACATGTCCCGTGATCCTCAGCGTACCGCTCACGATAGAGCGCAGGCGGCTGGACGCGATGGATCCCCGTGATATCGAGTGAATTTTCGCATGAGGCAATAGATGATTCATAGAGGAAAGCACAGGAGTGCTACAGAAGAAAATATAGTCCTCTAGAACTTTCTGGAGGATTCTTAATCATTCCCAAAGTTCTAGAAAATTTTGGGATTCTCTTCAAAATTCCGGAAATTTGCGTAAGGATTCGTGAAATTTTCCGGAAAATTCTTGTGATCGTCCAATGATTTCTGGAGTTTTCCTCTAGAATTCCGGAAAATAAGGGTAGTTTTTCTAATGAAATCTTATGATAATTAGGCGGATTCTTCTTGAAATTACCCGGTCTAGACTAGAAAAATTTCACCTGAGTAGATTCTTACTCGAAAGAGCTGTGCGCATCGATTTTCAAGTAGAATCGGTTCATCTAATGTTTTGCAGTGAATGTGAGGATAAAGAAGTTTGAAAGAGGGCAGTCTGTTGAAGACAACCCGCAGAAGTAACATACGGTAGGTTAGAGTTCGAAACACAAATGGCTAATTTAATCAACCGGAACCAATTAGCTTGCTGCATTCTATAACTAAAACAGGGCAACATCTCGACGTGGATCCGACCAAAAAGTGATGAAGGTGGCAGATGTTTCAGGGGGAAAAATATCGCAACCACAAGTAGAAAAACTGCGTTAAACAGTGAACTGCACCAGCTCCCCTGGAAGTTTTGCTACCACTTAATGGAACGTATTTGCACAACAGGCACATCTTTTATGGACTTAAATTTGACACAGGTGTTCTAAGGAAAGTAGCAAGTTACATCTACAACGCACATCCCCACGCGTTAACACATCGGGAAAGCGGTTTTTGCTGTAAATCAATCCCTTTACTTCCTCTATTTGCATTAGTGAGAATCTATACAGGAGAATCATAAAGAGAGAAAAAACTATAGAAATCCGGTACAAAAACTGTTCCCCATCAAAAGAAAAAACGTCGCAGATATAAGAAAAGTGCACACTGCTGTGCAAATTCAGCACATCGATGGTATAAAAGGTTGGAGGTCTCCTGAAGCATTTGACTAGTCCAGCATGTGGCCTTTGCACATAGGTGTGAGTTTTAGCTCCTGTCTATTCCCATGAGATCCTTCCTCATTGTTCGGAATAACAACCGTTGTTTACAGCTCCTACTCTCAATATCGTTAGGTATACTGTGCGTCTCAGCCGCAAACTTCCGTAAGTTTTCAATTTAGTTGCCTAGAATTTCGGTAATTAGTGACAGAAGGGTAAACAAGGTGATAAGTATTAATAAGAGGTAACAAATAAGGCAAGGCTGGTGTTTCATATTGTTCACGCTTGGACAGTACTGCACGAGCCCAGATTCGCCTCATTCGATATTGGAAATAAACCACTTCGTAAAACAAACTTGTCAATTCCAATCTTGAAGTAGACCTAGCGGGACTAATAGCATGAGTTGGTGTAGTGCTGAAAGCATTCTAGCCAACGACTGGCCCGAGTTCATTGGCACCGAGATTTTAACTGGTCCTCTACCATGTAAAAAAATTTATGCGTACAGCACAGTTCTGATCCAAAAATCTATGAATTGCATTTGATAGAATTATTACAATTCATGCAACATGCAGCATGTGATTTCAGACTTCCTTGATTTAACGGGCACGTGTTGAGCAGTGATGAAAGGAGCACTGCTAGGCGCATGGTGGATGGTTCGAACCGTCTCCCCGGCCAATCAAGCCATCCATCCCTCCTGGGTGG
The DNA here is from genome assembly GCA_037903475.1 of Ancylostoma caninum. NCBI lineage: Eukaryota > Metazoa > Nematoda > Chromadorea > Rhabditida > Ancylostomatidae > Ancylostoma > Ancylostoma caninum. The sequence continues at coordinate 522,487 of JBAJFG010000052.1, forward strand.
GCGTATTGGTACCAAAAAAGTCTGGGGAGTCTAAGGGAGATATTGCGCCAACCTGGTGTTTGGATGCTTTCCGCAATTCACTGTGCAGGTTCTCAGATGAAATCAAACGCGTAGCGCATCGCACGAACGAGACTGATTAAAGCCGCTTATAATTTCACACGTTTCTCTTGCCACAAAAAGAGTGGAGAGTTGTACATGAACTGGTAACAAAGCGCTCTAAGGAGGTGTCGCCTATATGCCACTACGCTAGCCAATACTGCCGGTACATTGGCATTTCCGCTCCATTCCAGCATCTTAGGTGACATCCCAGTGGGAATTAATTGTGAGCATGTTCGGAGCACAGAAGCCGGCATACTATCACGTTCAAAACACACTAACGCTCATTATGATAGTTTGGTCATTAACAGCCTGGTCAAATCTGAAAGAAACTGTTTGCTAATGTTGTACGTGATTTATGCTACCAGGAGCACTTCTGAAGCAGCGTTTGGCTCGTTTCTTTATCTGAAGTTTTGAGAAACTCCTGCCACTTCGACCGCATGTGGAGATCCAAATGATGTACATCAAAGACTAGCAAAAAGGAGGAATCATTGAGGTTTCAGCGATGTCTCAAATACAAATGATCGCACGAAATCGGGTACCGGCTATGCGAGTTTTAAATGAGGGGTGGCGTAGTGATTTCCAATAGTTATGGTAGGGATATGAAGGGAAAACGTAGCGGGAACGATGTCTTGAAATGCATTGATCATCTGTGAAACCAACAACGTGGTGTAAAACGTACATAATGAGTAGATCCAATCCAGAATAAGTTGCGCAAGTCCCCTGCGCGGTTGTGAGAACGCTGTTAATGTATCTCAGAGGTTCGATTAAGAATACAAGAGCAGAGGTTACCAAAGTCATGGGACTCAAGATTCCATTAGTTGAGCTTTCAAAATAACTCGCTTGGTGGGGGGCAACATGCCACTCTGCATATCTCTGTAAAAAAGCAAGCTTAAATTACACATTCTTGTAAAAGGCGTTTAAAAAGAGCTGCTAACGTCCCTCATGCACAAGACCTCAATCGAGAATCAGCATCAGCGTTGGTCATAGCTGCATGTTTCCTCATAATTTTTTAAACTGAACTCACCTCGTGCTGGGAGCACTTCAGCTGCCGCCTGCTGAAGTGGGAGGCGGACAAATGGTGCGAACTTCTGCTGTAAGTGCAGAAGGACGGTATTTGAGCTCGCTCCTTCCACTCGGTATACTGTCACAGTTTTCCTTGATTCACTTGGCACAGGGCAACTCGTCCACCTTTTGGTGAAGGAAATTGTTGAAGTAAACACCTTTCTCAAATAACTGAATAAATACATTGTGCTTCCCCTAAGTATCAGAGAAAATGAATCGTTCGAACAAGGGGTTTTCTGAGGCTGTTTGATATTCTAAAAGTAAGTAAAATGATGGCTTTTCAAAGTTGAAAACACGCCATGACATTTTTTTTGTAATGTAAAGTTATAGCTAACGTTCATGACTTTATTACCGACCGTAGAAGGCGCTGTGCAGCAAAGTTTTGCGACTCTCTAATTCATTCAATTTTCCAGTCCATTTTCCAAAGTCGTTTTTGAGATTCCAACGTGGAAAGAATCTCCAGGAGCTGATGATCTTAAAGGTATACGTGATTCCATGCAAGGCTGCTGAGAAACCCTATTTCCGAGGCCCAATTTTTAAGGAGCCTTTGGGTGGAGCCGGGGGCGGAGCTAAGTAACTTTCCGAATGATTCACTGCAGGAAGCATATCTCCCGAGGAAATTCTTATTCGTTGTGAGGGTTCCTCATCAACCGCATGATGGAATAGAAACTGCGCTCCATTGACGCGAGCATGGGAGTACGTCGGGCAGAAGCAGTGCAATCCCGTATTGGCTCCAGTGCCAAGGCGGAATTGCAGGGTTTCCGGACCGTGAACTGCTTTGTGAGGCTCATATGGAAAACAGTTTCTATTCTAAGTGTTATTGTTCTTAGTTTAGTTTCTATTCTAAGACAGTTTCTATTCTATGCTAGAGGGTTGATGAGGAACTCTCACGAGAAGTACGAATTCCGTCCAGGATGCGCTTGCTGGAGTGAATTATTCGGAAAGTTACTTAGCTCCGCCCAAAGACCACTTAAAAATTGGGGCTCGGAAAGGGGTTTTTCAGAAGTCTTGCATGGAATCACGTATACCGCTGTGATCACCAGCTCCTGGAGATTCTTTTCACGTTGAAACCTCAAAAACAATTTTGAGGTGGGACGCTGCCTTTAAGGTGTACTGCAACAATTTTTTAAATTTCAATCCCATCGACAATGAATAAGTTACAGTATGCAACAACGTCATGTATTAACCTGTATTAGAGTTGTACAAATGATGTAAAAATTACAGAATGTCCTGTTGTCCCTAATATCGCTAGTCCTTTCACTGAACAAGAGAGAGGGATCATCATCGATGAGCATAACAACTTCAGAAAGGCCATTGCTGAAGGCAGGCATCCAAATTACGCAGGAAAGTTGCCAACAGCGAAAAACATGTACCAACTGGTAAGATTCAGTACTCTAATACTATCTTCCTACTCCTGCAGTTTTTTTAAACTTCAGAACTACAACTGCAAAATGGAAGAAGAACTTATGAGAGAAATGGAGAGATGCACTGGACGAGCAACACTTTCAGAGCAATACGGGCAGAACTTTCTGGTGTTGGTAGAATTATTTTCTTAGTACTAATAACAAACTGAGGCCCATTGAATATGCGACGTTCCGCGGTCCGGAAGTCACTAAGTGGAACTTTCCTCTTTTTGTAACGCTTTCACTCGTGAGCAGACAGCGCCCTGAGGGCTCCTTTTTAAGAAAGCCTCGTGTTACGCGGATTTTTGCAGAGTCGCATATAAAAATCTGCCTGCGCTCCACTATCGTTTCATCATTTGACCAAAATGACAGACAGTGGGAATGTTGGGGCGCAGTCCCGTCACAAATAGCGGAGTGATGCAGTATGGATGCAGTCGTCAATGATGAGAGCATCTTGCGAGGTCTTCAGGGTGGGCAATATATGGAGCAGTATAACCACTCCGCTACTTTCTTCTGAGAATGTGACAATTTCACGGCAAGTCATACCCTGCTTTTGAAGTAGGATGGAGACTCGAGAAATGGGTAGTGGCGCAGGGTAGTGGGGCAGGCCCTTTACCCCGGAACGTGATCCTTCTATACCCTTTGCTCACTATACGACGTGATTCCGCTACCTCGGCAGCCTTTGATATTCTTCAGAATTACAGCGCACTCATATACACAGCCATTAGCCAATTGTGTAATTATCGAAACTCTGAATATTTGCTGACTAGCTTCCTCCACTTTTAACAAAGTGTACAGGTGCACCGATGAGGACAGGTATGCCGAGGCCAGTGAGGAAAACGTCAGGATGCGTTCCGATGGAGAGGGGATTTGACTTGGACTGGTAGTGTGGAAAGCGCCAGGGTATGGGTAAGCGATGGATAGAGGTGCGGCAAAGCCCAACGGCGCGGAAAACGTCATACAACGGATGCATTGGTGTTTTTTGTTTGTCTATCAGGACTTAAAGCAACATGAGGATGGGCATGCTTCAGAGAGAAGGGAAGAGCCAGATAGACGGGAAGAGCAACGATTAGAGAAGCATCAGCACCGCAGCTAAGAGGAGAGTGCTAGAAATGGAGCCAGTTGTGGAAAAGAGGTCGCCAAACGGATCTGCGGTGATGCGCTAGGTGCGCCTAAGTTGGGGTGCGGTAAAATGCTGAGAATCTGGTCCACCATGGTGGGCCAGGTGCTTTCATTTGGTAATAATCGACTCGTGAACCGACGGTCAACTGCTAGCTTCAAGGTACGCCGGCATCCTGTAGTGGAGAAGATGCAAAGGAACGAGTTGACTGACGGGGAAGGGGACGAAGGCGTCTGGTTGTGAGAACGACGGTGAGGGAGAATGGTTCACAAAGGGGAGTGCGTCGGCTCCTTTACGACGTGGAAGACGTCACCCGACTGATGCATAGGTATGGAAGAGGCGCTTCGGAACTGGAAAGTGAGAAGGTGCGGAAAACGGGAGTACTGATAAATGTGGAATGGCGGGAGAGTTGTGGGGGAGATGTCACACCAAAGCGGCACAAGCGAAGCGAGCGCAAAAAGAAGCGTGATAGTTCGGCGTTACCCGGACGATCAGACATCAGACCTTCTTTCGCACTCTCATGTGTGTCTCAATCAAATACAACTATTTCCATTTTGGTCCATTTTGGTACACTGCCGCTATAGTCCTCGAGGACTGTAGCACCTTGCGTCGCCGTCGCTGGCGACTGTGAGGCCGGTGCGCACTGGTCGTGGGCGGGGCATCGCGGCGGCCGCCGTCACTGTGACGCCGGTGCACTTCGATTGCAGGTGGTCGCCAACATTGACGCCCGTCGTCATCGGCGACGCAAGTTGATATACTCCTCGAGGAGTATAGCGGCTACCGTACCCGTATTTCATAGCGACGCTATCGCAGCGACTGTTTTTTTGTGAAAATGAAGTGTATGGGGCTATTAGTGGATGTTGTGGGCGCTGAGGCTCTTGGATTTTGTATGGTCCTTGTGTACAACAGAAACAATGGTTCAGTGGAATAGGTCTATCTTACTGTACAGAGAGACTGAAGCGTGCTAGTGTACTGAGTGCCTTGTGCGGCCTACAACATCAAACAAACTAGGAAGAAGTATCTCTAGCATGAGACGTTTCAACCCCCGTCTCGTCCTTAGGAGGTACAATATGTATACTACAGGAATCATCGATTCGTCGATGATAAAGGATCTGATCAGGAATGTTCGCTCATATTCCTCTAGTAGCTGATTCAACAGCTCTGTCTGAAGTTTTTGTCGAGTTTTTGTCGTGTTTGTTTGTATTTTTCATGATATCTCCAATTTATAACCTTCCCTATCCATAATTACATCACTAGCTAGAACCTAACTTACCACCTCCTAACAGACGAATCGAGCATACTTATGCCCTCTGCTCAGTACTGAGACAACAACTAAGCGAAAAATTCCCAAATTGCTATTTCTAAGTAGCCGTTTTCCCAAGTTTATTTTAAAAGCAAGGTGCCGCCAGTATAAGATGCTCACACGATGCTCAGGAAATCTGATGAGCGATGAACGATTTGCGAGCGAAATTATCGAATTTCTGGCCTTGTCTCGGGAATGGAATTTGAACAGCTACTGTTTCAGACTACTTAGGGTTCCAGCATCTGGTGGGCTTTTTCCGACTTTTTTTCGGGCAAACAAAAACTTTGAAAGTTTCTAGTGCGTTGTGAGTAGTAATGAACAGCGAGACACTTGTCTTTGTCCTGCGAAGTCACTAGGCACACAAAACATAGAGTTTATATGTGAGCATCAAAAATGGGCATAACGCATGATAAAGAGCAGTTTAGGGAATTCCGAGACCGGATCTAAGATCAGCGTCGCAAGCTTCATGAGGCATTATACAACAGACTGTAAATCGCGATATTGATCAAGTATCCTTTCCCCTGTAAGAATGGAGAAGGTTGACGAACCCTCTTCTTCGAAGCCTACTTTCTGTTGTCCTAGAGTCCCTGAAGAATTCAAAGGATAAATTGAGCACTTCACTTCCAAGCGCCTTCTTTCCTGCGCTTTCTTTGTGGAATACAAGGAAAATAATAAGAAAAAAAGGAACATGCTTAATTCCCCAAGGATATTTTTGACGCACGAACGCTAGTACTGAGCCAGACACCCGCTACTTACTGTTTCAAAAATGTTGCACTAGCAGATGAACGGTGACTAGGCATACGTTTCTCAAATTAATCGGAGTGAAAAAGCTTCAAGTAGGCTCATATATACTTGTAAAAGCAGAGGAATACATTCCAACCTTCTTGTCTGCACATCGACAGGCGAATTGAGGAACGAGTACCATGTGCACGAATTTAAGGATGTGCTGAATGTTCATACCGACCTCTTTTTCGTTCTTTCGCTGAGAGGGGCACAGCCTTTGACCAATTTCGCACCTTTTGCCTGAATGAAATTTAACGGACTTTGACGGGTTTTAATTTGTTATTTAGAACCCTGATCCCAACCTTCTTGCCTGCACTCCATCCCTTATTGATTTCCGAGCACTTTGTTAAGGAATATCATGTTTATGTATGTTGTGTGAAAGAACCGTGCTGGATGTTCATCCTGAGCTCATTTTCGTTATTGTATGTTCAGGCTTCCTAATGCCCGTTTTCCCCCTTTGGGTGGAGCTCCGAATGAAAAGGACGACCGTATGAAGCTCGCAATCTATATTTGGACCAGTCCACAAATATACTATGGATTAAAGAATGTTTCAGATTACGACAACAATCGCCTTTATACATTTGCAAACGTGAGTCATTGACAGTGAGTTATAGAACTGTGTACTGTCTAGAAATAACTACTGAGATAGCTGGCTAAGGCAACCGCAGCACAATCTGGCAAGCCACACTCCAAGAAATGGCAGACATTGCTGCAAGAGGAAGAACTGCTTCCGTCTCCTAAGAGCAGCAAAACCCATGTTTCGGCTGCGTTTTTTGCCCGATGAACTGTGGTGCAATTCAACCTGCGTTCTGCCTGCTCCTAGCCACGTGGTGACACGCCCCCCGGGAGGTGTATATAAGCCGCTGGTTGAGCATCAAAGTTTAGTCATGCGAGACTCGCCAGGCTGGCTGAGGCCCGGGTAAAACCGTGTCCCAGTGCAATAATTATTTTTGGATGAGCGTGGGTAAGCATCCACTTACCCAAGTCTCCAGTACGAACACAGCCCTGTGCCCATATTGAGCTGCGATCCTAGGTTTGAGACATGCAAACCAGTTCATCGCCCCCGAAACATAGCCTTCTAGGTGCGAACGCAGCTCGTGGGGCGACAAAATAAGCTTTCACCTCGCGGTGTAACTGCTGTTGAAACGTGCTCGGCCTGCGTTCGGCCTGCGTTCGCCGTTCCGGAACCTCTGAGTAGTTCTTTTTAGAGAAAATTAGAGTGAAAGCTCTAGTTTTTTTCGTTCCATTTAATTTCATTACACATGTAAGTGATTTTAATAATCGTGCAGCACGAACGCAGCCCGAACAGCTCAAAGGCAGCACCCACGATAACCTTCATGTCCAAAATTATGGATGTTTTGGAGTCTGGTTGATAGTCCCAGTAATTCTACGCAAGTTGCACCGCCGAAGGCATCAGCGTACCTAAGATTTAACTAGTTACACTTGATATCCAGGTATCTGCGGGGTGAGATGTGGCGCGATCCGAATCAGCTGATTTCTGCCGCAATCACTCAGTTTTCTAGGATGCTTTCCATGTTCATTTTCAGAAGTTTTACATTGTGATGATCTGATTTCCCCATTTACGTTCTTTTACTTGTTATAAGATCTTATGATTGCTTCTTTTTTCCCAGAACTTTCAAATTTTCAATTATGATATAAATTTCTGTTCATTAGCTCTTTGCACTTAATCATAAGTTTTGTTTCTTTTCTCAAGGCATGCCTCTGTGCTGAACATCCTATTTCCCTTTTGTTTGTGCTTTTTCTCCTCCAGGAAAGCTGGAAAATTGGTCGATTATCTAGTTGCGCGAAGTAATTCGTTGACAATAAAGGCAGCGTCATCGACTTCCTTGATCTACTCCACCAGCTTAACTCAGCCATAATGCCATAATGAAAGAAATTGGTAGCATCTAAAACCATTTTAACATGAGTTCTGACAAAATTGACGACACTATTCATGCTCCACATAGTTAGAAACTCAAGACAAAACCTGAGTGACAAAGTCTTTCGTGGATGCTGCCTTTAATAGTTCGAGTAGAAACCCTAGCAGCAGCGGTTCCTAGTTGCTGCCATCTTCCCCCCTATTGCTGCCGTCCTTCAACAATTGCTGCTGAAGAGACGAGAGCTTGAGCAGCAATTGAGGGGAGGATCGCAGCAACTGGAAACCGCTGCTGCCTGGGTTTCTACTCGAACCACTACTCCGTTCGGGCTGCTTCGTGCTGCACAGTTATCAGAGGAACTGATGGTAACGTGCCACCTGTTCCTCTTCACTAAACTACGGAATTCAACCATTGGAACTGATCTTTCCTAGATGGCAAACGGGAAAACACTGCGATTTGCATGCGGGTACAAGAGTTGCGGCAACAACAACGATATTATCCACATTTCATGCATATATAATCTAATGTGAGTTTCTTCAGTTGATCTTATTATCATTTTTTGCTCGCCCTTAGGAATAAGTAAAAAAAGGCTCTCCTCCCCCCGCTCAAGAAGATCAAGATCGCTAGATTTTCGAAATTACTTTACAACAAGTGCTCCGACTCGCCTCCGGCGAGTCTCGCCCTTGCCCGCTTCGCGAGACTATGCACTCAGGTACCATTACTTTCCATCCGTCAAAACGGATGAAGCATACAGTTGCGAGGCTCGCCGTAAGCGTTCGGAGCACTTGTAAGGATGTAATAATTTTGCATGTGTTGATAATCGCCCTGTTTCCATATATAAATAGAAACATTAATTTGGCATATAACCCCCTCCAAGACACTTCACTGACACCTGAGAGAACCCTGAGAATTTAGCCACTACGCAAAAAGTTCCCCTTTTATGTGATAATATTCACATTCACAGATGAAACCTATAGCTTTCAGCTCAGAATTGTGCCTTCCTGTGCAGAAATCGCATAGATAACACTGATTTTCTGCACAAGAGGGCACAATTCTGAATCGAACGGTATAGGTTTCATGTGTTTTTGTCCGCTGGATCGTGAGATATAGGCGATTACTAACAGACACACGAACAGATGAGTTTTACTATATAGTGATAGGAATGAAAATCCTGTATTAGTTTACTTCTAATTATTTAATCTTATTTTTTAATATAATTTTCATTCATTATCTATTATTATAATTAGTATTTTTGTTAATTTTATTAACCTTATTGGTCCCCAATACGGCGTAGACCCCACTTTTTTCCCACGCCCCCCCCCCCCTCCCCGCTCCCGCCCACTTTCTGCGTCCGCCACTGATATGTACATAAGCAAGGATTCAGAATCAAACTTTTATTCCAAACAACTGTTCTAAATTTCTGAAAGGTGCGTTCTTTAGTATTGGGTCCTATATGGCAGCGGTGGTAAGAAGGAAAACGATCGGATGGATGGAGGTACTCGCCCTTACGCCTCCTCATAAAATACACATATTTCAGAAATAGAAAGTCAAATAGAAAGTCAATTGAAGATAGTGGCCAAAAAGGCTTCTCATTGTTTTCTATTTTTACTCGACTATTTTTTTTCTATTTGGACTTGATTATGATTCTTTGCGAAAGCGTGTGTTCAGGGGAGGCTACCCACACAGTGTTCTCTACGAGATAGGGCAAATGTGCAAAAAGGATAAGGACTGTACAACATATGAAAATTCTAAGTGTGATCAAACAAACCATCTATGCAGCTTTAAAGGAACGCCACCGCAACCAGGTTCGTGAATCATGGTCGCTTACTTTAAGAATGTTAAACAAAAAAGTTGTTTGCTTGAGCGGATATGAATTGGGGTGTTCACTGGGATGTCGTTTTTTGAACACTCTTTTCTACTGGAAGCACAAGCAATTAAATGTTCCCAAATCCACATGCAAAGATTTCACATTTCAGGTGGAGGTCCAAACACAAAGTGCCCTAATAATAAAGGAATGGGAGATCCAGCAAGAAAAGCAATACTTGATGCCCACAATAAACGGAGGTTTCTTGTTAAGAAATCGTATCCTTACGTCTTTACACTCATTAATCTCGATTATTGGACACTTACCACCCGCGGGCGCGTCAGGCCTGAGTGAGACAGTGTATAGAGGGCGGATGCGCTTGGTCTTTTCCTAGGAAGGGCGGGTCAGCTTTGCCGTAGTATGCCTAATAAGGTGTTATAGTGAGTTAGGGCATCTTTCGAAGCATATTTGACAGTTTCTTCCCTGGTTCAAAAAGGCAAAACGGCCTGACGCGACGCTTGTGGGTGGTAAGTGTGCATGGACGATTAATTTCGAAGAAAAACTACCTCTGACTTACAGCGCAGAAAAAATAACAGCACGCACGTTTGAAGTACCAGTTATAATGACACGAAATAGGGGCACCAGAGTACAACTTTGTACGAAGAAATTTCAAGTCAGGATCATTTTGCGTAGGGTTTCTTCTGTTTGGGTAGAAAGTATGTGTTTACTACCCTATGATTCAGTAGGTGCAAGTTACAATACCTTGGGACAAATAAACGTAGCGGCTGCCTGTAATGTTTAAAAATCCCAAATCTATACATAAAAACTAAGAGAAATTCAACTGACATCCTAATAATGAAAAGTATTATATATGAAGAATGAGCGCCATCAAGTATTAACTTTTCAGAAGTAGACTTGCAAGAGGTCTAGTACGCAATGGCAAGAAGGCAACCAACAAAAATCTGCCAACTGCATCATTTATGCCCAAAATGGTAAGGCAATTTAAGGCGCTATCTTTTTAATTAACGACAGCATCCATAGGAAATTTGGCTTCTAGGGTGAGGAGTGATGCGGGCGAAGGATGCTGGAATATCCCCATATTTCAAGATGTACAAGAAAATATTGTCTTTGTACTTGGGGAAACATTGCGGCTCCACTTAAATTTTCTTGAAACTCGATATTGTAGCGGTTTTTCGGCACTTTGTGAAATTTCACGTACATAATAGAAATCATCCTGACGAGGATCACCAGGATCGATTAGATTAGACTTTGCTTCTATGCGCAATCTCCTTTGCATGACCCTCTGTTTGTTCTGCGCTTCGTCCTCTGACGTTTCGTTGCCTAGGTCGTTCATGTAGAGCATTGTTAGTCGCATTTCTACCTGGAATACCCAAAAAGGCGTATTTTTTGTGTTTTTCAATAGTGCAGTGTTCTGCCCGTTTGGTGGTGGGAACATCCAACTGGATGCGTGGATGACGGAAACTGACCAGACGTTCGGCCCATTCTACATCACAAGCGCGTGGATCTAGTGGAAGTTGTGGCGGAAGTCGTGAAAGTATAAATCTTTCGCACTTACCTCAAGTGGCAGCTCCACTTCACTTCCTAGCGTTCCGTGAGGGCGCTAGTACGTTTAAATAGAATATCTGATGTACTATGCATGTAGTACTGATACTTCAGTGGGTGTTCTCTCTTACCTTAGGCAGAATCTGAAAAATTCAAACGACTACACTTCGAAAAAATTATTTCGTTTATTTTCAGATATATGATTGTGCTACTGAGGCTACGGCAATCGATTATGTCAATGATTGTGAACTTACAAAATCGCCGGAGAAGGATAGAAGAAAATTTGGTGAGAATGTGTATGTCTATCCTGCTCCAAATGCTGACCCAATTGAGGCTTTCGAAGCTGTAAGTTGAATTCTGTAGACTTCCATCTTTTTCAATACTGAATTTCTTTGCCCTACATCTCCTAACATTACCAAAAGATATTATTATTAAAGCAGCGAAAACATGGTGGGATCAGATATTCCTCGATGGCATCAATTGGGAAGTGAAGTATATACAAAGTCTTAAGGACAAGAAAATCGACCAGAAAGCGTTCACCCAAGTAAGACAACTGCTTGCATGAATTTGAATGAAAATTGAGTGAAAGAAGACGACACTTTTTTCAGATGGCTTGGGCAAAAAGTATAAAACTCGGCTGTGGGATACAAACCTGTGGCTTGTCAACGTTTATTGTGTGCCGTTATAGTCCAGCGTAAGTTTCATCCGGAACGACTGCGTTGTTTCTAAATTCTTCGAGAAGTATGTAAACACCGCGTTTTCGGTAACTGTGGCGATCAAAAAACCGAGATAAGAGGGAACAGATATCCATTATTGGCGGGTTTTGCATTCTCCGCTCGTTTTAATTTTTGGTGCACCATTGAGTAAATAAATTAGATTAAATAATTAAATTATTGATTAATTAAATAAATTAGATGTGGTAATAATCTGAGGTACAGGAATTATATTTCCAGTGGCAATATTCTCAACCAACCGATCTATGAAACTGGCGATATCTGCTCTGGTTGCACAGCGGCTTGCAAGGAGTCGGAAGGATTGTGCAATTTGGGCTGAACAAACTGCACTGCTGCCTTAATAGACAAACATTGATTTTCCATACGCTATAAATTCTAATAAAGATGTGTTTTCTATAAATCCTGTGTTTGTGATCATTATGGTTTCTGATAAATAATAACTACTTTAATAAAACACAATTTCGCTGAGAATAAAGTTACATCATAGTGCATCGGAGCCCGATCCGATCGGGTAAGAAAAAATATGTACGTATCGATCTCATCCGTATCTATTCGACGAGGATCAATACGTATCTTTTCCTATCCGGCCGGATTAGGCTGCGATGTACTATAAATGTAGCTTAGGGAAAATGAGGGAAATCAGAGACCTAGGAGCTTCCGATTATGAAGCCAGGCTATCATGACAAGTGGTCCATGAAAACTCCTCTAATGAGGGTTTGAGGTTACATGCTAAGGGAATGAGCCAGCTAAAGACATTACTCCGCCAGCACAAGCGACAGCATCCACGGTTAGCAATGCGGCTTGAAACGCTGAATGTCGGAAAAAGCCGCACCTGGTCACCTTCACTAGAGGGGGACGAGGAGCACAAATCGATTTTTGGATGCTACGGCGACGAGATCGTAACGTCTGACTGGATACAAAGGTTATTCCTTCGGACCACGTCGCTGCAGAGCAAAATCTGGTCGTCATGGACTTGAAAATCTGGCGTCCGAAAAAGACCAGGCGAAGAACAGCCCAACAGCGTATCAATTGGTGGAAGCTGAAGAAGCAGAAAGGCAACGTAATTCCTGCTCTGCTACAGTCGCGTCGCTAGAATGTGAAAATTTTCGCGGGATTCGCGAGATTCGCGGGATTTGCGTGAATTTTCTATAACCTTCTTCAAAGTGCAAATTTTTTGAAACTTCAATGATGCATATAGAAGGTCGATGTTCTGCATCTTTCCTCGTCTTGCACGCCTCGCTCTTTTGCAGCTATCACCAAATATTTCAAAAAGTTCCTTAATTACCTTGACCCCGCCCACTAATTAGGGGCAAGCTCCGAAAATCCAATGATTCTTTGGCTTCAGCACTGATAGTTTACATTTGGGAATATTTTTAAGCAGACGGAATGAGTTCGTTAGATGATCACGAATAATTTGATGTGGAGATTATTCTGAGAGCTTAAGATTAATTAATAGTTAGGAGTCTCCCTACGTTATAAAGGTTTTCCTTTGTGGAGTGCCGCGTTTGTTTGAATTTTTGTATCGAAGTAATGTAGATTATATCATTGGATGTTCTGAACTTATGAGAAAAAATTGTGAAGAGGCTGTGGTTGTGGAACTCTGACCTTTATTGAACGCAAGGTACTGCTTGATATCTATTGATTGTTGCTACGTCACAGTAAAGCCAACGCCGCTAGAACTCCTCCACACAGTTTAACTCTCGCGCCCTACTCGTAGAGATAGCCAAGGTTTACGCAGTTTTTCCTAGTTTTTCATGTCAAATCTGACTCCAGCGGATAGGAAAACTACATACTATGACGGAATCTGGGAAGCAGAAATTTCCCCGACCGCTGCTGTTAAATGCAGGGTACGATCAAGAATTCGCCTATCCAGATTTTTTTCTCTCAACTGCAAACCGTTTGTGTACCACGCAAGCTTTTTTCAAGTTTGAGAGGTCGTTGTAAGCCACAAGATGTGGGATTAAATGTTTGAGGATTACGGTAGCCATGGGAAGACAAGTCCGGCCGACAAAGGCCGCGCGTGTAGAATAAACAGCTATGGACGCACGGATATATATGTACAACTTAACAAACATTTCATGGGACCATCTGCTTCTCATAAAACGGACTAGCGGTCTTTTCAATACGAATTTTCTCCTTCGGCGCCACAACAGACAGCATAAGAGGGCCACGGTATAGCGTTAGTTGAAAGCAGCATGCGACATCCCACGACCACGACTGTGGTAGTATTTGTGTTTGAAATCGTAGGAAGAAAACTCCGCGAACCCCTAGCTCACTGTCCATTGGGAAGGCTACTCTAGGCCTAAACAAATACAAGATTACCGGACACCTTCATTTCAGAGTATTTGGGTTTGAATTCATTAATCATGACTACCCGAAAATTGCGTCGGCTCATCAATTGTTCGCAACTCCATGAAAAGCTACTGAAAAGATCTAGCCAGATTATCCAAGTGGCTCTTGAGAGAGGAGGAAAAGTCCTTTCAGAATGTCACACAAATTTGATTGGAATTGCTCAAATTCCACAGGAGAGGAAAGTTTATTTGTGCATACTCAAAAACGGCAATTAATTTTCGCACCAACCTGATAGTATCAAATTTTCATCAGTTCGTCTCTTAAAATTGGCGATGGGTTAAATATGCGACCACAACTGTATGTTGTGCACATATCATTATTACCCCATCCTCTATGCAAATCTTTCGTGTGTTTATTGTTCATTTGAAGATGTTGCACTGACGGATTCCACGCATTACTCCCACCAACTTCCTTGCTTCGGCACATTCGCAATCTTTAGATTTTCATCTGAGCCCGCATGCAATTCCTGTCAAGAATTCAAGAGCACAGCTCAAAAAGAAAAATAAAAAACAGGTCCTGGAGATAATGGAGTGTTACAGGGCTGCATGGGCTGTTCATAAGCAGTGGGCAATTCCGTCAAATTCTCCAGAATTTTACATCATTTCCCATATTTGGCGACAGCAGCTTTCTAAACACTGGCTTTCAATATGTATTTTCACATAGATATGCAGGCAGCTCGGACATCATGAATGGGTTAAGGGTGCGCGCAAGGATGCGCTTTAAGTTCAGAGAAACGCCAAAAACGTAAGTTACGGGATTCTTTTGTCGAGAATTTCGAAGTTCTCGGCCAGTGGGTGGGATGTCCGGCTGACGTGAGAATGAGCGATCTTTGAGGTGGAGCACTGCCTTTAATCTCTTTTTGGACATTTTTCATTATTGTACTGCGGGCGCACAGCAGGATGTATCATGAATATGACATTTCACGGAACACAAATCTATGCTAGAAACAGTTCAAAATTAATCAACTAAATCTATTAGGTGCATCCAGAAGTCCCGGGGCAGTTGCATCAAATTTTTTTAAAACACCATAACTGGCTAAAAGTCAACAGTTTTAATCAAAACATTCTGGTCAAAGCATTGACATCTGTGCAACGTTGTCAACACAACTTGAAGAAAGATTTTCCATAGGCCTAAAATTTGATAGATTCTTACTCGAAAGAGCTGTGCGCATCGATTTTCAAGTAGAATCGGTTCATCTAATGTTTTGCAGTGAATGTGAGGATAAAGAAGTTTGAAAGAGGGCAGTCTGTTGAAGACAACCCGTAGAAGTAACATACGGTAGGTTAGAGTTCGAAACACAAATGGCTAATTTGATCAACCGGAACCAATTAGCTTGCTGCATTTTATAACTAAAACAGGGCAACATTTTGACGTGGATCCGAGCCAAAAAGTGGTGAAGGTGGCAGATGTTTCAGGGGGAAAGATATCGCAACCACAAGTAGGAAAGCTGCGTTAAACAGTGAACTGCACCAACTCCCCTGGAAGTTTTGCTAGCACTTAATGGAACGTATTTGTACAACAGGAAGTTCCTTCATGGACTTGAATTTGAATTGATGTTCAGGTGTTCTAAGGAAAGTAGCAAGTTACATCTACAACGCACATCCTCCACACGCGTTAACACATCGGAAGAGCGGGAAAGTATCGGGAAAGCGGTTTGCGCCGTAAATCAATCCTCTCTAATCATTCTATTTGCATTAGTGGGAATCTATACAGGAGGATTATAAAGAGGAAAAAAACTATAGAAATCCAGTACGAAAACCGTTTTCCATCAAAAGAAAAAAAAAACGTCGCAGATATAAGAAAAGTGCACACTGCTGTGCAAATTCAGCACATCGATGGTATAAAAGGTTGGAGGTCTCCTGAAGCATTTGACTAGTCCAGCATGTGGCCTTTGCACATAGGTGTGAGTTTTAGCTCCTGTCTATTCCCATGAGATCCTTCCTCATTGTTCGGAATAACAACCGTTGTTTACAGCACCTACTCTCAATATCGTTAGGTATACTGTGCGTCTCAGCCGCAAACTTCCGTAAGTTTTCAATTTAGTTGCCTAGAATTTCGGTAATTAGTGACAGAAGGGTAAACAAGGTGATAAGTATTAATAAGAGGTAACAAATAAGGCAAGGCTGGTGTTTCATATTGTTCACGCTTGGACAGTACTGCACGAGCCCAGATTCGCCTCATTCGATGTTGGAAATAAACCACTTCGTGAAACAAACTTGTCAATTCCAATCTTGAAGTAGACCTAGCGGGACTAATAGCATGAGTTGGTGTAGTGCTGAAAGCATTCTAGCCAACGACTGGATCGAGGTCATTGGCACCAAGATTTTAACGGGTCCTCTACCATGTGAAAAAATTATGCGTACAGTACAATTCTGATCCAGAAATCTATGAATTGCATTTGATAGAATTATTACAATTCATGTAATATGCTGCATGTGATTTCAGATTTCCTCGACTTAACCGGCGCGTGTTGAGCAGTGATGAAAGCAGCACTGCTAGGAGCATGGTGGATGGTTCGAACCCTGTCCCCCGGCCAATCAAGCTATCCATCCCTCCCGGGTGGGCGCATTGATACCAGAAAAGTCTGGGGAATCTGAGGGAGATATTGCGCTAACCTGGTACTTGGATGCTTCCCGCAATTCACTGTACAGGTCCTCAGACGAAATCAAATGCGTGGCGCATCGCACGAACGAGACTGATTAAAGCCGCTTATAATTTCACACGTTTCTCTTGCCACAAAAAGAGTGGAGAGTTGCACATGAACTGGTAGCAAAGTGCTCTAAGGAGGTGTCGCCGATATGGCACTACGCTAGCCAATACTGCCGGTACATTGACATTTCTGCTCCATTCATACCAGCATCTTAGGTGGCATCCCAATGGAAAATTAATTGTGAGCATGTTCGGAGCAGAGAAGCCGGCATACTATCACGTTCAAAACACACTAACGTTCATCATGATGGCTTGGTCATTAACATCCTGGGCAAATCTAAAAGAATCTGCTTGCTAATACATGTTATATGTGACTTATGCTATCAAGAGCATTCTGAAGCAGCGTCTGGCTCGTTTCTTTATCTGAAGTTTTGAGAAACTTCTGCCACTTCGACCGCATGTGGAGATCCAAATGATGTACATCAAAGACTAGCCAAAAGGAGAAATCATTGAGGTTCCAGCGATGTCTCAAATACAAATGATCGCAGGAAATCGGGTACCGGCTATGCGAGGGTCAAGTGAGAGGTGGCGTAGAGATTTCCAATAGTTATGGTGGGGATATGAAGGGAGAACGTAGCGGGAACGATGTCTTGAAATGGGCATTGATCATCTGTGAAACCAACAACGTGGTGTAGAACATACATAATGAGTAGATCCAATCCAGTATAAGTTGCGCAAGTCCCCTGCGCGGTTGTGAGAACGCTGTTAATGTATCTCAGAGGTCCGATTAAGAATACAAGAGCAGAGGTTACCAAAGTCATGGGACTCAAGATTCCATTAGTTGAGCTTTCAAAATAACTCGCTTGGTGGGGGGCAACATGCCACTCTGCATATCTCTGTAAAAAAGCAAGCTTAAATTACACATTCTTGTAAAAGGCGTTTAAAAAGAGCTGCTAACGTCCCTCATGCACAAGACCTCAATCGAGAATCAGCATCAGCGTTGGTCATAGCTGCATGTTCCCTCATAATTTTTTAAACTGAACGCAGCTCGTGCTGGGAGCACTTCAGCTGCCGTGTGCTGAAGTGGGAGGCGGACAAATGGTGCGAACTTCGGCTGCAAGTGCAGAAGGACGGTATCTGAACTCGCTTCTTCCACCCGGTATACTGTCGAGCGTCACAGTTTTCCTTGATCCACTTGGCACAGGGAAACTCGTCCACCTTTTGGTGAAGGAAATTGTTGAAGTAAACACCTTTTTCAAATAACTGAATAAATACATTGAGCTTCCCCTAAGTATCAGAGAAAATGAATCGTTCGAACAAGGGGTTTTCTGAGGCTGTTTGATATTCTAAAAGTAAGTAAAATGACGGCTTTTCAAAGTTGAAAACACGCTGCGACATTTTTTTTGTAATGTAAAGTTATAGCTAACGTTCATGACTTTATTACCGACCGTAGAAGGCGCTGTGCAGCAAAGTTTTGCGACTCTCTAATTCATTCAATTTTCCAGTCCAAGATGCTTTCCAGAAAATGACTGTGTACTATTGGGACGAAGCCGCAAGGATGAGGGAAAATGCAGGCTAGATCATGAAAAGCAGCCTAGTTAGGGTTCTCGAAAAAGTGAAAATCTTCGAGACGGAAGTTCCCGTGGGTGTTGCCTTTAAAAGCAGCGTCCCACCTCAAAGTCGTTTTTGAGATTCCAACGTGGAAAGAATCTCCAGGAGCTGGTGATCTTAAAGTTATACGTGATTCCATGCAATGCTGCTGAAAAACCCCATTTCCGAGGCCCAATTTTTAAGGAGCCTTTGGGTGGAGCCAGGGGCGGAGCCAAGTAACTTTCCGAATAATTCACTGCAGGAAGCATACCTCCTGAGGAAATTCTTATTCGTTGTGAGGGTTCCTCATCAACCGCATGATGGAATAGAAACTGCGCTCCATTGACGGCGAGCATGGGAGTACGTTGGGCAGAAGCAGTGCAATCCCGTATTGGCTCCAGTGCCAAGGCGGAATTGCAGGGTTTCCGGACCGTGAACTCCTTTGTGAGACATATATAGAAGACAGTTTCTATTCTAAGTATTTCTATTCTTAGTTTAGTTTCTATTCTAAGACAGCTTCTATTCTATGCTAAGGGGTTGATGAGGAACTCTCACGAGAAGTACGAATTCCCTCCGGAGTGCGCTTGCTGAAGTGAATTATTCGGAAAGTTACTTAGCTCCGCCCCCGGCTCCGCCCAAAGACTACTTAAAAATTGGGGCTCGGAAAGGGGTTTTTCAAAAGTCTTGCATGGAAGCACGTATACCGCTGTGATCACCAGCTCCTGGAGATTCTTTTCACTTTGAAACCTCAAAAATACTGCAATAATTTTTTTAAATTTCAAATTCCCATCAACAATGAATAAGTTACAGTATGCAACAACGTCATGTATTAACCTGCATTAGAGTTGTACAAATGATGTAAAAATTACAGAATGTCCTGTTGTTCCTAATATCGCTAGTCCTTTCACTGAACAAGAGAGAGGGGTCATCATCGATGAGCATAACAACTTCAGAAAGGCCATTGCTGAAGGCAGGCATCCAAATTACGCAGGAAAGTTGCCATCAGCGAAAAACATGTACCAACTGGTAAGATTCAGTACTCTAATACTATTTTCCTACTCTTGCAGTTTTTTAACTTCAGAACTACAACTGCAAAATGGAAGAAGAACTTATGAGAGAAATGGAAAAATGCACTGGACGAGCAACACTCTCAGAGCAATACGGGCAAAACTTTCTGGTGTTGGTAGAATTGTTTTCTTAGTACTAATAACAACGTGAAGGCCCATTGAATATGCGACGTTCCGCGGTCCGGAAGTCACTAAGTGGAACTTTCCTCTTTTTGTAACGCTTTCACTTGTGAGCAGGCAGCGCCCTAAGGGCTCCTTTCTAAGAAAGCCTCGTGTTACGCGGATTTTTGCAGAGTCGTATATAAAAATCTGCCTGCGCTCCTCTATCGTTTCATCATTCGACCAAAATGACAGACAGTGAGAATGTTGAGGCGTAGTCCCGTCGCAAATAGCGGGGCGATGCAGTATGGATGCAGTCGCCAATGATGAAAGCGAGAGTTTAGATACTGTTTTGAGGGTTTCGTGGTGGGAACCATCTTCCTCCGATGATAGTCTCGCAGCCTCCGTGTGAGACATATCTTGCAAGGTCTTCACGGTGGACAATATATGGAACAGTATAACCACTCCGCTACCTTCTTGCTAGAAGATGACAGTTTTTGGCAAGTCATACCCTGCTTTTGAAGTAGGATGGAGAGACTCGGTCCGAGGAATTGCATATATGGAGCAGTATAACACAAACGCAGTATAACAGCAGTATAACACATGTGCAGGCCCTCTTCTCCGGAACATGATCCTTCTGTACCCTTCGTTCACTATACGACGCGATTCCGCTGCCACGGCAGCCTTTGATATTGTTCAGAATTACGGCACACTCATACACACAGCCAATAGCCAATTATGTAATTAGCAAATCTCCGAATATTTCCTGACTTTCTTCCTCCACTTTTTACAAAGTATCCAGGTGCAGCGATGGAAGACAGGCATGTCGAAACCAGTGAGGAAAACAGGATGGTTTGACTTGGACTGGTAGTGTGTAAAGGTTGCGGGACAACTAATACCGGACGTGCTCAGGGGCGTGGCCGATAGATGCAAGCAGCAGACAGTACTATGACTAAAAGATGAATAAAATACATTCGATCTCTATCCAGAAAATCTTCCAAAGGGATCGTCTGTGTAAAAGGACCCAGAAGAACTACATCAGAAGGAGTTCTGGTTAAAGTGATCTGCACACCTTCTACTGCGGTCCTTCGCTATCGACTAGGTCTGGTAGTGTTTCAACAAATGGGTCAGAAAAAGAATTAAATTCTATCACATCAGGGTATACAAAGAACTCGTCTGCAATCCTTTTGAGATGTGCAACCTTTGGAATGAGCAACTGGATTGACTTCCGAAGTTAACACATATGTACAGATAATGCTGGGAAGGACCACTCTACTAGCCTGCCGCAATTGGCCGGAAATGCTACTTGGTATTAGATGTCCGAAAACGGTGTGTAAAGCGCCAGGGTATGGAAAAGCGATGGGTAGAGGGGCGCCAGAGTCCAACGGCGTGGAAAACGTAATACATCTAAAGATTAAAGATTAGCGGGGAATTAGAAACCAATACAAGTCATATATTCAGTACGTTAATCGGAGTAAAAAGCTTCGAGAGGCTCATATACACTTGTAAAAGCGGACGAATACATTCCAACGTTCCTGTCTGGCGACACTTGAGGAATGAGTATCATGTGCACGAATGTAAGGATGTGCTGAATGTTCATACCGACCTGTTTTTCGATCTTTCGTTGAGATGGGACACTGCTTTTATCCAATTTCACCCCTTGTGCCTAACTGAAATTTAACAGACTTTAACGGGTTTCAATTTGTTACATTAATAACATAGAAACTTGATCCCAACTTTCTTGCCTGCACTTCATCCCTTATTGACTTCAGAGCACTTTGGGAAGTAATATCATGTTTATGTATATGAAGTGAAAATGGCGAACTGCGTTGGATGTTCATCCTGAGCTCATTTTCGTTCTTGTATGTTCAGGCTTCCTAATGACCGGTTTCCCGCTATGGGTAATCCAAAAAACACCGATGTGAAATTCGCAATGGATATTTGGGCCAGTCCACAAGCATACTATGGGTTAAAGAATGTTTCGGACTACGACAACAATCGCCTTTACACATTTGCAAACGTGAGTTATCGACAATAAGTTGTAGAACTATGTCCTAAAGATGTCCTAGTTCTCTTCGGAAAAAATCAGAGTGAAAGCTCTAGTTTTTTCGTTCTATCTAATTTCATTGGGGCGCGTGTGGCGCAGTGGTAAGAGGCTCGCTGCGCACGCACACGATCGATGGTTCGATCCCGCCCGAGGCCAACCAAGCCTTCCATCCCTCAGGGGTCGGTAAATTGGTACCAGAGGAGTCTGGAAGGATGAAGCACTGACTTGGTATATCGGGTGCCCCCCGCAAGTCATTGTACAGGGCACATACGCATTCAACGCTTCTACGATGTTCAGATGAAGTCGAGTGCGTGGCACATCTCTCGTGACGGGATTGATTAACGCCGACCACTTTATCCTTATCCTTTATCTAATTTCATTACACATGAAGGTGTTTCAGGACTCTGAGAACTGTGCAGCACGAACGCAGCCCGAATGGCGTAATGGTTCGAGTAGAAACCCTAGCAGCAGTGGTTCCCAGTTGCTGCCATCCTTCCCCCCCCCCGCCCTATTGCTGCCGTCCTTTAACAATTGCTGCTACAGAGACGAGAGCTTGAGCAGCAATCGAGCGGAGGATCGCAGCAACTGGAAACCGTTCGTCTTGTAAACCAACTGGAAACCGTTGCTGCTAGGGTTTCTACTCGAACCAATACTCCGTTTGGGCTGCGTTCGTGCTGCACAGTTATCAGAGGAACTGATGGTAACGTAGAACCTGTTCCTCTTCACTAAACTACGAAATTCAACCATTGGAACTTATCTTTCCAGATGGCTAACGGGAAAACACTGCGATTTGCATGCGGATACAAGAGTTGCAACCCCAACAATATGATTCACATTTCATGCATATATAATCTAATGTGAGTTTCTTCAATTGACCTGTATTATCAGGTCTCCTTTGGCCGCCCTTCGGAATAAGTAAAAAAGGCCCTTCTCCCCCCGCTCGAGAATGAATCGCCAAATTTTCGAAATTACTTCACAATACGAATAAAAATCCTGTATTGGTTTACCTCTAATTATTTAATCTTATTTTTTAATATGATTTTTATTTATCATCTATTATTGTAATTAGTATTTTTGTTAATTTTATTAACCATCTTGGTCCCCAAAGCGCCGGAGACCCCACATTTTCCCACGCCCCTCCCCCTCTCGCCCTATTTCTGCATCCGCTACTGATATGTACATAAGTAAGGATTCAGGATCAAACTTTTATTTCGAACAACTGTTCTAAAATTCTGAGAGGTGCGTTCTTTAGTATTGGGTTCTATATGGCAGCGGTGAAAAGAAGGAAAAAAAGAAAAAACGTAGCCCTTTTCGGCAAAAAAAAGAACTGGAATAGGTTATTTCAACATCGCTGCATTTAGCAACGAATCATACTTTAGGCATAGTCAATGACGCAACATTTTTCATTCAAACCAGACGGAAATTCAAATTTCTGAGAAACTGAGAAGAGTACGGCTGGTGAAAGAAGCTGCATACCTCGTTTCCGAATGTTCGTTCGAGTTTTGGCTGTTCATGGTCTTAGTTATACTAAGAATGGTGGCGACGTCTACGTGCGGGTCTAAGTGATGAGCACCCAGAGACAGCAGTGCAACAAATAGGAAGGAATTATCAGTGTCCGAACTCACACCGTCATCATTAAAATTAAAAGAACGACGGTTTAGAAAGAAGTCATCGATGAGAAGTCCAGATTTCTCTTCGAAAATTGAGAATTGCGCACTTGGACAATATGACAATAAGACTTTGTTTCCAGGGGAGGATACCCACACAGTGTTCTTTACGAGATAGGAAGAATGTGCACAAAGAACAAGGATTGTACAACATACGAAGGTTCCACGTGTGATCCAACAAGCCGTCTTTGTGTCTTCAAAGGAACACCACCACAACCGGGTTCGTAATTTCAGTTCGCCAATCCTCAAAAATATTGCATAAAAGTTAACTACATAGCTCCTTCATTAAATACAAATTGAAATGTTCAGTGAAAAACCGTTGAATGCTTTTTTTCCATTTGATATGTTCCTAATTCCAAAAGCAAAGAATTTTCGCTTTAGGTGGAGGTCCAAACACAAAGTGCCCCAATAATAAAGGAATGGGAGATCCAGCAAGAAAAGCAATACTTGATGCCCACAATAAACGGAGGTTTCTCGTTAAAAATTATAATCCTTACGTCTTTACATTCATTAATCTCGATTATTAGACACTTACCACCCGCGCGCGCGTCAAGCCTGAGTGAGACAGTGTATAGAGGGCTGATGCGCTCGGTCTTTTCCTAGGAAGGACAGGTCAGCTTTGCTCTAGTATGCCTAATAAGGTGTTATAGTGAGTTAGGGCATCTTTCGAAGCATATTTGACAGTTTCTTCCCTGGTTCAAAAGGACAAAACGGCCTCACGAGACGCGTGCGGGTGGTAAGTGTCCATAGACGATTACTCTCGAGGAAACACTACCTCTGACTTACAGCGCAGAGAAAATAACAGTACGCACGTTTGAAGTCTCAGTTATAACGACGCGAAACAGATGCACCAGACTACATCTTGGCAACGTAGCCTTTGGGTCCCGTCGGAAAACGGGCGTGGCATATGATGCTCCACGGATGTGCAGGTACTACGGTGCTTCTGTTGACACACACACACACACACACACACACACACACACACACACACACACACACACACACACACACACACACACACACACACTCACGAAGGAGGGAGTGACCATTGAGCATTTGTATCACTCTTTCTCACCGGAAACTATGAATAAACACTAAGAAGCATTCTGAATGAAACTTTTGTTTAGGTTTGAAAAATGGAAATTTTGTGATTAAACTTTGTGCTGAGATATGTACTCTCGAAAAACTTTGCGGGATTTTTTTCCTGTTAATGAAGAAGGTTAGTCGTCGGGCTAGTCACAAAATCCCCGTTCACTTCATCAAATGATGTCATTTTTGACCAGTAATGGTAAAACCACGTCTACATACACTATTCATAATTTCGAACCAGTAATTTTAACAGCTTTGAAGTATCAAAGACGTCCTGCTTTCATTTATTGGAATATTCCATGTTATTATTCATCTTCACTGGTGGCAGAAGTGCTGCAAACGCTTAATAGTCACTCCCTTCCTTGTGAGTGCACGTGGCTGTCAGCAGAAGCTGCGTAGCGCCCGCACATCCGTGTTCCATCGTTAGCCAAGCCTACTTTTTGACGGGATTCCAAAGGCCCTCCCTCCTACATCTTCGTAGGAAGAAATTTCAAGTCAGGACCATTTTGCGCAGTGTTCCCTCTGTTCGGGTTGCAAGTATGTACATACATATTTGCTACTCCATGATTTAGTAGGTGCAAGTGACCATATCTCGAGACAAATAAATGTAGCGACTCCTGTAATTTTTGAAAACCCCGAATCTCCACATCGAAACTAAGAGAAATTCAGTTGATATCATAATAATGAAAAGTATCATATATGAAGATTAAGTGCCTTCAAGAATTAACTTTTCAGAAGCAAACTTGCAAGAGGTCTAGTACGCAATGGCAAGAAGGCAACCAACAAAAATCTGCCAACGGCATCATTT
The DNA here is from genome assembly GCA_037903475.1 of Ancylostoma caninum. NCBI lineage: Eukaryota > Metazoa > Nematoda > Chromadorea > Rhabditida > Ancylostomatidae > Ancylostoma > Ancylostoma caninum. Next base: position 547,603 of record JBAJFG010000052.1, read on the forward strand.
ATGCCCAAAATGGTAAAGCAGTTTGAGACGCTATTTTTTTAGTTAACGACAGCATCCATCGAAAACCTGGCTTCTAGGGTGAGGATTGATGCGGGCGAAGGATGCTCGAATATCCCCATCTTTCAAGATGTACAAGAAATTATTGTCTTTGTACTTGGGGAAACATTGCGGCTCCGCTAAAATTCTCTTGGAACTCGATATTTTAGCGGTTTTTCGGCACTTTGTGAAATTTTACGTACATGATAGGAATCATCCTGACGAGGATCACCAAGATCGATTAGATTAGACACTGCTTCTATGCGCAACCTCCTTTGCACGACCCTCTATTTGTTTTGCGCTTTGCCCTCTGACGTGTCGTTGACTAGGTCGTTCACGTAGAGCACTGCAAGTCTCATTTCTACCTGGAATATCCACAAAGGCGTATTTTTTGTGTTTTCCAATAGTGCAGTGTTCTGCCAGTGTGGTGGTGGGAACATCCAACTGGATGCATGGATGATGTGAAACTGACGAGACGGTCGGCCCATGCTACATCACAAGCGCGTGGATCTAGTGGAAGTCGTGGCGGAAGTCGTGAAAGTATAAATATTTTGCACTTACCCCAAGTGGCTGCCCCACTCCACTTTCTAGCGTTCCGTAGGGGCGCTAATACGTAGAAATAGAATATCTGATGCTGTCCATATAGAACTGATACTTCAGTGGGTGTTGTCTCTTACATTATGCAGAATTTGAAAAATTCAAACAACTACACTTCAAAAAAATTATTTCGTTCATTTTCAGATATATGATTGTGCTACTGAGGCTGAGGCAATCGATTATGCCAATGATTGTGAACTTACAAAATCGCCAGAGAAGGATAGAAGAAAATTTGGTGAGAATGTGTATGTCTATCCTGCTCCAAATGCTGACCCAATTGAGGCTTTCGAAGCTGTAAGTTGAATTCTGTAGACTTCCATCTTTTTCAATACTGAATTTCTTTGCCCTACATCTCCTAACATTACCAAAAGATATTGTTATTAAGGCAGCGAAAACATGGTGGGATCAGATATTCCTCGATGGCATCAATTGGGAAGTGAAGTATATACAAAGTCTTAAGAACAAGAAAATCGACCAGAAGGCGTTCACCCAAGTAAGACAACTGCATTTTAATGAAAACTAAGACACATGCATTCGAATGAAAACTGAATGAAAGAAGACGACACTCTTTTCAGATGGCTTGGGCAAAAAGTATAAAACTCGGCTGTGGGATACAAACCTGTGGCTTTTCAACGTTTATTGTGTGCCGTTATAGTCCAGCGTAAGTTTCATCTGGAACGATTGCGTTTTTTCTAAATTCTTCGAGAAGTATATAAACACCGCGTTTTTGGTAACTGTGGCGGTCAAAAAACCGAGATAAGGGGAAACAGGTATCCATTATTGTCGAGTTTTACCTTCTCCGCTCGTTTTAGTTCTTGGTGCACCATTGAGTAAATCAGATTAAATAATTAAATTAATAATCAATTAAATAAATTAGATGTGGTAATAATCTGAGGTACGGGAATTATATTTCCAGTGGCAATATTCTCAACCAACCCATCTATGAAACTGGCGACATCTGCTCTGGTTGCACAGCGGCTTGCAAGGAGTCGGATGGATTGTGCAATTTGGGCTGAAGCAAACTGCACCGCTGCCTTAATAGACAAACATTGATTTTCCATAAGCTATAAATTCTAATAAAGCTGTATTTTCTATAAATCCTGTGTTTGTTATCATTAAGGTTTCTGATAAGTGATATCTGCTTTAATAGAACACAATTTTGCGGAGAATAAAGCTACATTATAGTCCATCGGAGCCCGATCGGATCGGGTAAGAGAAAATATTTGCGTATCGATCCTTATCCGTTTCTATTCGACGAGGATCGATACGTATCTTTTCTTATCCGACCGGATTGGATCCCGATGTACTATACAGGGTGCGTCAGAACTATTGACGCACCCAAAATAAGTTTGTAGAAGAGACAAGATGCAAAAACATTCCAAATGAGCATACGCAGAATAAAGCCAATGTCTTGGCGATTCGAATAAATGCACTCTTGTTCACAGCAAGCTCCTTCCTTGCTGAAGCAGTCACAGAGACGACGAGGGATCGCACAGCCTCTGTGCCGCAACTAACTCAGGTCGACTTTGTCCCAGATCTTGAACAGATAAGCCTTTGGGAGCTTGATGTTTCTGTGGATTATAGCGCAGCTCTCGCTCTCTAAGATCTCCGTATGGGGTCATCCGTAGACTGGAACTCGGTTCACAAGGAAGCCTATTCTCCGCCAAATTGAAGTGCCTCAAGTAGATTTTTGAAACTGGGCCCGTACCACTTTTGTCTCTTACACAACAGCCAAGCCCTGCCAAAGTAATTATGAATTCATCTTGTGATGATAACTAAGATAAGCAAGAAAATGTGCCCTTAGAAGATTGCTTGGATGAGAAACAAGAAAACGAAAAAATTTCCTATAGTTAAACATAGATGCCTTTCTTTGGCAGGAGCACGACTAGACTTGCGAACAAGGACATGCTTTCATGTGATACTTGGAGAGCAAGACCTGACCAATTTCCCATAAGAGTATCGTTTTCCTAAAGCTTACCCTCTTTATAATATGGAAGAATAATGAACGAACTTCAGTTGCGGCGCATCGGCGATTTTCTCTACTGACTTCTTCGTGGCTGCTTCTACAAGGAGAGAGAGCTTTCCGAACAGGAGGGGATTTTTTGAATTCGCTAAGACATGACCTTCATATTGGATATGCATATATAGTGATTTTCGGGATGTTGTCCTTTTTATGGCATAACTTCAGTGCGTAAATATTTATGACGCACCCTGTAAATGTAGCTTAAGGGAGATAAGGAAAATCAGAGACCTAGGACTTCCCGATTACGAAGCCAGGCTGTCATGACAAGCGGTATATGAAAGCTCCTCCCGTCTCATTAATATTTACTTCGATAAGATCGTGTTTGCTTGGGCGTCCCCAAAAGCGACGCACGCTGCCCCGCCCGAGCAGGTGTGAAAGTATGCGGAGATTACCTGCTAAGGGAAGCGGCCAGCTGAAGACGTTAGTTCGCCAGCACAAGCAACAGCATCCACGGTTACCAATGCGGCTTGAAACGCTGAATGTCGGAAAAAGACGCACCTAGTCACTTTCATTAGAGGGGCACGAGGAGCGCAAATCGACTTTTGGATGCTAAGGCGACGAGATCGTAACGTCTGAGTGAATACAAAGGTTATTCCTTCGGACCACGTCGCTGCAGAGCACCATCTGCTCGTCATGGACTCGAAAATCTGGCGTCCGAAAAAGACCAGGCGAAGAACAGACCAACAGCGTATCAATTGGTAGAAGCTGAAAGATCAGAAAGGCAACGTCATTCCTGCTGTGCTATCTTGTCCTACTCCCTCAACTGAGGGCACTGTCAAGCAGCAATGAGAAGGTAATCGTGAGTGCTGTATGTAAGAGCGAAGCGCAGCTTCGCCACGCCTCGCAGCTGATAGTGATTTTCTGCAAATCTACTACGAAATTCTTTATGTTTGAGGGCTAATGCTATGTTTCCCATGCCACCTGTGCTCTGAAGAGTAATTCTACTCAGGAAACCGCTCCCTATATAATTATACTAGACGCTGTGCCCGGCTTCGTTCGGGTGTTCAACTTTTCCCGGTCATTTGAAGCTGATGCCAACACTTGTTGAACCAAATAAATCCTCTATTCATCATTTGGTGACTTAAGTGACCCCTCTTCACCCCTCCCCTCTTCCCTCAGAAAATGCAGTGAAGTTGCTCGACTGATAAATAAATCCTTCTAAAATGCTTGCCTTATCTATGTTCAGCGTTTCGGAAGATCTCAGAAGACACGTTTTCACCGACCCGTGTGCTAGGAATGCGGAAAAATCAATGAAACAGATAAGTCGATATTCCGCCCAAAATTGTTGCCATATTCGTGTTCAGCGCATTGAGATACACCGGTAGACATATCTTTACCACCCCGTGGGCAAGAAAAGCGAAAAATCAATAAAATCGATGGATCGATATTTCGCCCAAAATGGTTCCCATATTCGTGTTCACGTATTGAGGTATCCCAGTGGACATGCCTTTACCACCCAATGGGCAAAAATAGAGAAAAATCAATAAAATCAATAAGTCGATGATTTGGCTCAAAATGGTTGTCATATTCGTGTTCAGCGTATTGAGGAACCTCAGTAGGCATGTTCTTGCCAGTCTCTGGGCAAAAACAGCGAAAATTCAATAAAATCGATAAAATCGACAAACCACTAGATAATCCCAGGTGCAAAGTAGCCTATAATCTCCGCCGGCCAGCGGAGGATGTGAATGCAAAATTTGGTTCAGATCGGTTCATCCTCCGCGATTTCTACTCGGAATATACAAACATACAAACATACAAACATACATACATATATATATATATACACACACACACACACACACACACACACACACACACACACACACACACACACACACACACACACACACACAAACTTTCGCTTTTATATATACAGATGAAGAAATTCTTGTCTCGCCTACTATTCTCCCAGAGGGCCGTTACAAATTTCGTTGTGCATCTCAAAATCTTCCCTGAATTTGGAGTTTTAGGAAGAACGAGAGGTCCATCCGCTTGGTTTCGCTCTAGATGTGAAGAAGAACCACTAAGAGGGTTTATTCTCAGCAACATCTAAGCTCAACTAATTCAGTTCGCAATAAGACATCCAGTGCAACTGACAAACCGCACGAACTTATTGCCCAACCCATTGATTTGAGAATGGTGATACAAATCCTCTTAACAAAGCACCGTAAGGGTGGCACTGACGGAAAAATGGATACAGTATCCAATGATGAAAGCGAGAGGTATACGTAGACAGTGCTTTCAAGGTTTCGTGGTGGGACCCTACTCTAGCGGTCTCGAGCCCTCCGGGCGAGAGAGTGTTTACAATGACTTGACATTGCGTCACAGCAGTGTACGGAGCAGAGTAGCCTCTCTGTTGGCGCTTTACCAGCCTCCTCAAGGAATCAAGGTGCACTGGGAGTGATACTCCTCGAATGGATGGATAAGCATCCTGAGAGGTCGCGCAGAGATGGGCCGCCCTCCGTCCTTGCTTTGAGGATGGGGTGTGTATCATCGTGAGGGAAAACGAGGCGGAGACTTCCCGCCCTTCACAATTAACTCGTCCTCGGTCGCATTCAAATTTTGCATTTGAACGGACCAATCACAGAACCATGCCACGCCCCGTTTTCCCTCACAATGATACACACCCTTGAGGATGTATGTTTGGCGCACTTATTGACGAGGTCCCGCAGAGATTAGGGAGGGAGTCCTAGGATCAGTGTGTTTCTAAGAAAGACAGTACAATCCAATACACAAGAACAACGGGTCAACCTAAGCTGTTGTGACATTTCCTGAAAGCACATGCAATTGACCACTCTGAATATTTCCCAACTTTCTTCCATTATTCTTGAGATTTACAGTAGTGCGGGTGCACTGATGATAGATAAAGGTCCACAGCGATGCACAGCGACCTATTCCGACACGTAAACCTGACAGTCACGAATGGAAGGTGACACTGAGGTGAGATATTAAAGGAACGCCCCATTCAAGGAAGATGATTAGTAGTCGCAAGTTTAGTGCTGATCCCTCTGCGTAATATTAGAACCGCTTGGACCAAGAACTCCATCGTCATAGTATCAGAACAGCTGCTACAAAAATTATCTACGACATGATCAGAACGACACATCGTGAAAATGACCTGGAAGAGAATCAAAAAATAAGGATGAGATGCCCTACCCCACCCGTCTCCTAGTCTAGGATTGGCACTATTACAGTGGCACCTGCTCCTGCCGATGCAGCGTTCATTGAAGGAGAAGAACTTTAAAAACTGCGGTAAAGCTAAAATTTGGGCGGGTCGCTACGGCCTCTCAAACGCTGCGATTTTGTCACTTTGGAGGGCACTCGTTCATTTCGTGGAAGAAGTAGAAGGGTCATGTAACAATTTGGAAAATACCCTTGGATGGAGCTCTCGTAATGTTGTCGTGGTAGTGGTTTTAACTTGAAGGTCAAACGGACATTTGTATCAACCTAATATAAAGAAATGAGGTGCAATCTGGCTTAAAATCCTAAAAAGAAGTTGAAATCTATCTCGTTGCAGGCCTTCGAAGACGGCAAGAGAGCCGAAACGTATGACAAAATCAAGATTCCATCTATGAACCTCGTATGGTACACATATGGTAGAAGAGATCTACAACGCCGATGTTCATATAACGAAATTAGAGCATTGATGAGCATGAGCAGCAGTTGTATGTGCGTAAAACATTGACATCTGTGCAATGTTGTCAACACGACATGAAGAAAGATCTTTTCAAGGGCCTAAAATTTGACAGATTTTTACTCGAAAGAGCGGTGCGCATCGATTTTCAAGTAGGATGTGTTCATCGTATGTTTTGCACTGAATGTAAGGATGAATTTTAAAAAGGCTACAGTCCGTTGAAGTCAACACGCAGAAGTAGAAGTAGTTTACGGTAGGTTAGAGTTCGAAGCCCAAATGGCTAATTTAATCGAGCGGTTGATGCTACAACACGATGCTATTTGTCATCACGCAGCATCAGTGGACCACGCACTTCGCACGTGTTGGCCTTATGTTCAAGAATTTCACCTTCGTTACTTTAAACGAGAGAACGTAGTCTTTTACGGTTATTGTGCATTCGTTTGAAAAAAAAACGTAGCCGATGACGGCCGGCCATGAGAGGTCAAAGGAAGCCCCCCGCCGCTTCCCCCCCCCCCCCTCCGAGAATGGGTCGCCAAATTTTCGATATTACTTTACAATATCAATAAAAATCTTGCATTAGTTTATGTATGACTAGCGCCCCTTCGGGACGCTAGAAAGGGGGGTGGAGCAGCCACTTGAGGCATGTGCAAAAGCTCCACACGTGCAAAATGCTTAGAAAATTAGCAAATAAGCAAAATTAACCATTAACTGAGCTCAAATTCAAAAACCTTCTTATAAGTTACGTATAAGAGAAGCAGAACAAATCTTCCAATGGGCCCAAACATGAAGTCCTTCTTATGAGTTGAGTATGCGAATGAGAAGTTAGTTCCCCATCGTATGGCGTATTCGTGCGTATTCCTCACTATCGGGCCAACGCAGACGCGTTCTCCATCGGCGGAACTGTATCCTGCCCACATTATTGGACAAAGCGAAATTGTATCCGAGCGTTTTCCACACTACTGGGCCGCAGCGGACTTTGCTCCATCGGTGGACCCGTATTCTGGCGCCATCTTCACACATTAGGCCTGAACCGTATCCTGGTATTCTCCACTTTACTGAGTCACAGCGGACCAATTCTATGTTGGCGGACCCGTATCCTGGTGTTATCCATACTACTGGGCCACGGCGGGCCCTTTCTTCATCGGTGGACCCGTGTCATGGCGTTTCCCACAGCACTGGGCCACGGCGGGACCTTCCTCCATCGGTGGACCCGTTTCTTGGCGTTCCCCACACCACTGGGCCACGGCGGGCCCTTTATCCATCGGTGGACCCGTTTCTCGCCGTTCCCCACAGCACTGGGCCACGGCGGGCCCTTCCTCCATCACAGCGCCCGCATTCTGGCGCCTTCCTCACAGCTAGGGCAAGCCGGATCCGTTCTCCAGGGGCGGGTTCGCATCCTGTCATTTTCAACACTAAAGTGAACCCGTATCCTGGCGTCCCCCACACCACTGGGCCACGGTCGGCCCTTTCTCCATCGGTGGACCCGTGTCATGGCGTTCCCCACAGCACTGGGCCATGGCGGGCCCTTTCTCATCGTTGGACCCGTGTCATTGAGTTCCCCACGGCACTGGGCCACGGTGGGCCCTTTCTTCATCGGTGGACCCGTGTCATGGCGTTCCCCACAGCACTGGGCCACGGCGGGCCTTTTCTCCATCGGTGGACCCGTATCTTGGCGTTCCCCACACCAATGGGCCACGGCGGGCCCTTTCTCCATCGGTGGACCCGTTTCTCGCCGTTCCCCACAGCACTGGGCCACGGCGGGCCCTTCCTCCATCACAGCGCCCGCATTCTGGCGCCTTCCTCACAGCTAGGGCAAGCCGGATCCGTTCTCCAGGGGCGGGTTCGCATCCTGTCATTTTCAACACTAAAGTGAACCCGTATCCTGGCGTCCCCCACACCACTGGGCCACGGTCGGCCCTTTCTCCATCGGTGGACCCGTGTCATGGCGTTCCCCACAGCACTGGGCCATGGCGGGCCCTTTCTCATCGTTGGACCCGTGTCATTGAGTTCCCCACGGCACTGGGCCACGGTGGGCCCTTTCTTCATCGGTGGACCCGTGTCATGGCGTTCCCCACAGCACTGGGCCACGGCGGGCCTTTTCTCCATCGGTGGACCCGTATCTTGGCGTTCCCCACACCAATGGGCCACGGCGGGCCCTTTCTCCATCGGTGGACCCGTTTCTTGGCGTTCCCCACACCACTGGGCCACGGTGGGCCCTTTCTTCATCGGTGGACCCGTGTCATGGCGTTCCCCACAGCACTGGGCCCTGGCGGGCCTTTTCTCCATAGCTGGACCCACCTCATGGCGTTCCCCACAGCACTGGGCCACGGCGGGACCTTCCTCCATCGGTGGACCCGTTTCTTGGCGTTCCCCACACCACTGGGCCACGGCGGGCCCTTCCTCCATCACAGCGCCCGCATTCTGGCGCCTTCCTCACAGCTAGGGCAAGCCGGATCCGTTCTCCAGGGGCGGGTTCGCATCCTGTCATTTTCAACACTAAAGTGAACCCGTATCCTGGCGTCCCCCACACCACTGGGCCACGGTCGGCCCTTTCTCCATCGGTGGGCCCGTATCCTGGTGTCCCCCGCACCATTGGGCCCTCGCGGGCCTTCTCTCCATAGCTGGACCCGTGTCATGGCGTTCCCCACAGCACTGGGCCACAGCGGGCCCTTTCTCATCGCTGGACCCGTGTCATTGAGTTCCCCACAGCACTGGGCCACGGCGGGAATTTTCTCCATCGGTGGACCCGTATCTTGGCGTTCCCCACACCACTGGGCCACGGCGGGCCCTTTCTCCATCGGTGGACCCGTTTCTTGGCGTTCCCCACACCACTGGGCCCTAGCGGGCCTTTTCTCCATAGCTGGACCCACCTCATGGCGTTCCCCACAGCACTGGGCCACGGCGGGCCCTTTCTCCATCGGTGGACCCGTTTCTTGGCGTTCCCCACACCACTGGGCCACGGCGGGCCCTTTCTCCATCGGTGGACCCATGTCATGGAGTTTCTCGCACCACTGGGCCAGGCGGGCCTTTTCTCCATCGGTGGACCCGTATCTTGGTCCCCCGCTCCATTGCCCTAGCGGGCCTTTTCTCCATAGCTGGACCCACCTCATGGCGTTCCCCACAGCACTGGGCCACGGCGGGCCCTTTCTCCATCGGTGGACCCGTATCCGTATTTAGTTGATTGGATATACAATGTCATGCCTTCCTATTTAGAGGCGATGCGGCAATAGCACCCACCAGATGAGGCGACCGTGTTGGTCCAGGTCCACCCTCCCGAGCTTCCGAGACGCGGCAGCCCTCATAGCACCCGTCCATCTCTTCCTGCAAGTGCACTCAGCGTCGCATCAGTGGAAGGCTGGTTTTCCTGCTGCGTATATTGTGCAGCCTGAAAGCTCGTAAACACTCCCCTCACTCCTATGCGGCGAGACCGCCAGAGAAGGTGATGAAATCACCATCCCGTGCATGCGGGAGAGCCAGCAGTGACGTAATTTCGGGTCCCGAAGCGAACGTGTCTGCGTCCATGGAAATCGGCCATTTCGCCACACAGTCTGCGCCTCAAGATTGCGGTGTCTATGAGTGCCGCCCCGTATCTCTAGCCGCTCTAGCCCCCTTACGGCGCTTTGTTTAATAGATTGTTTATTTTTATTACTACTTCTACCATAACTATTACTTATTATTTGTTATAATCAATATTTCTATTAATCCAGCAATTATCGTACAAGGCTCACTTTCTACTAACAGTAACAGTTGTGGAAAATAGCATCCACAAGTGCATTATTGATGGTATGGGTCGCTTCCTTTGTTGGTCGTCTGGATTTGAGTTTACAAAGAATTAAAAGATTCAAACGAACGAATTAGCTTGCTGCATTTTATATCCAAAACAGGGCAATACCTTGACGTGGATCCGAGCCAAAAAGTGATGAAGGTGGCAGATGTTTCAGATTTCTAGGTGGCAGATGTTTCAGAGGGAAAGATCTTGGGACCAAAAGTGGAAAAACCGTGCTAAACTGTGAACTGCACCAACTTCTCTGCAAGTTTTGCAAGCACTTAATGGAAGGGGTTTGTACAACAGTCACTTTACTTATGGAGTTAAACTTGACATGAGTATTCTAAGGAAAGTAGCAAGTTACATCTACAACGCATATCCTCCACACGCGTTAACACATCGGGAAAGCGGGAAGTATCGGGAAACCGGTTTTCGCTGTAAATCAATTCCTCTATTTGCATTAATTGGAATCTATATAGGAGGTTTATGAAGATAAGAAAAAACTATAGAAATCCAGTACAAAAACCGTTTTCCATCAGAAGAAAAAACGTCGCAGATATAAGAAAAGTGCACACTGCTGTGCAAATTCAGCACATCGACGGTATAAAAGGTTGGAGATCTCCTGAAGAATTTGACTAGTCCAGCATGTGGCCTTTGCACATAGGTGTGAGTTTTAGCTCCTGTCGATTCCCTTGAGATCCTTCCTCATTGTTCGGAATAACAGCCGTGATTTACAGCATCTGCTCTCGATATTGTTGGGTATACTGCGCGTCTCAGCCACAGACTTCCGTAAGTTTCCAACTTAGTTACCTAGAATTTCGGTAAGTGGTAACAGAAGGATTAAATAAGGTAATAAGTATTAATAAGAGGTAACAAATAAGGTAAGGCTGGTGTTTTATATTGTTTACGCTTGGACAGTACAGCAGGAGCCCAGATTCGCCTCATTCGATGTCGGAAATAAACCACTTCGTGAAACAATCTGGTCAATTCCAACTTTGAAGCTGACCTCACGGGACTAATAGCATGAGTTGGTGTAGTGCTGAAAGCATTCTAGCCAACGACTGGATCGAGGTCATTGGCACCAAGATTTTAACGGGTTTTCTACCATGTGAAAAAATTATGCGTACAGTACAGTTCTGATCGAAAAATTCATGAAATACATTTGATAGAATTATTACAATTCATGTAAGATGCAGCACAGCATGTGATTTTAGATTTCCTTGATTTAAAGTGCGTGTGTTGAGCAGTGATGAAAGGAGCGCTGCTAGGCACATGGTGGATGGTTTGAACCCTGTCCCCGGCCAATCAAGCCATCCATGTCTCTCGGGTGGCCGTATTGGTACCAGAAACGTTTGGAAAATCTGAGGGAGATATTGCGCTGACCTGGTACTTGGATGCTTTCCGCAATTCACTGTGCAGGTTCTCAGATGAAATCGAATGCGTGGCGCATCCCACGAACGAGACTGATTAAAGCCGTTTATAATGCTACACATTTTTCCGCACCTACGAAGCTTCTCTTAGTACAAAAAGAGTGGACAGTTGCACATGAACTGGTAGCGAAGTGCTCTAAGGAGGTGTCGCCGATATACCACTACGCTAGCCAATACTGCCGGTACATTGGCATTTCTGCTCCATTCATGCCAGCATCTTATGTCATCCCAGTGGGAAATTAACTGTGAGCACGTTCGGAGCAGAGAAGCCGGCATACTATCACGTTTAAAACACTCTAACATTCAGTATGATAGTTTTTTCATTAACAGCCTGGACAAATCTAAAAGAATCTGCTCGCTAATATTATCAGGTTGTTGCGAAATTAATTGCCGTTTCGGGGTATGCTCACTTGAACCTTCCTCTTCTGCCCAATTTGAGCAACTTCTGCCCAATTTATGTGACCTCCTGATAGAATTTTTTCTGCTCTTTGCAGCTGCTTGAATATTCTGGCTAGCTCTTTTCTGAGAGTGTTGTGAAGTCGCGAACAAATCATGAGCCGACGTGATTTTCGGGTGATTATGGTTCATGACCTCAAACTCGATCACTCTTTGTCGAATGCTTGCGATAATCTTGCATCTGTTTTGGCTTCGAATCGCCTCCCAAACGGGCAGTGAGCTATTCGGTCGCAATTTATTTTTCCGTCGATTTTGATCCCCAAAGCAACCATGGTCGTGACTACAGGTTGTTCTCTGACGATAAAGCGTTGAGAAGAGTCGTGGAACCTAATCCGGATCCAACCATTTGGACTTTGAGGGCAGGGATGGGGGCTCACTATGCTACAGTTATCAAAACATTTGACTTCAATCGACATGATAAATAAGGTGCGGGAGGAACACCCCACGATCTGACAGATGATCAGCATCTCATCCGCTGTGTCATCTAACTTAAGTCTTTTCTAACTTAATTTCTCGCCTCAAAAACTACCCATTTCTACATCGCGTAACAGCTATCAATGGAGCTCGGTTCCTGTGCGATAAAAAGAAACGTGAATTCGTTTCGGTAGACACTTCCTCCCATCTCCAACTTTTTCCAAATCAAGTCTTCGCACTAGGCAGGTTGTGTCAGGAGTGTGGTGATGCTGTAAGAGTGTGATCCATTACAGTCTTTTCCAACTTAGTCAAGCACTAACATCAGAGTCCTGGTATTGTAATTTCGAGTTGATACCAGCAAATCTGCTATAGATGAGGTCTGCAGTGGCGAACAAAAACTGATTTCCCCCTTTTCCAAAGTAACGTTAAGCCTCACTCTCCAAAATTCACACGACAAAACTGGTGTAGTAAGGCATCAGGGCTCTCACTCATTGACCTCATTCCTCAGACCATTACCCCACTGTATGTCTTTTTTTCCCGAGCTCCAGATGCAATCTTGTGACAGCAGCAGATTGCTCATCTGGAGCATGCTGAATTCGCCTTCGAAAAGGTTGCGGATCCTTGCGATCTCGGTTTTAGCAGTGGAGGCATGCAATCCTCTTAGAATTGTCAGAGAGGATCTACTGATTTGTATGGTTGCTGAAGCGATGAAAAAAATTGTGTTTGAGCCGAGTTAAAACACTTTGAACTGGTGTGTCCACTTCGGCAATTAATTTCGTAACAACCTAATATATAAGTTTTGAAAAGCTCCTGCCACTTCGACTGCATGCATGGAGATCCAAATGATGTAGAGGGTGGCTGTTAAGTATGGATCGCGTTTCCAAAAGAAATCTTCGTGGCCGTCTCCTCAACATAACACAGAGGAAATAATAACACTGTAATGGCTGCGTGAATCCTGTGAGAGCCAACGCGACCACTGTCATTGTATCACAATATAGTGAAAAAATAGGTGATAAGCGAATGAGCCCTTTTTCTTTAGTCTCCTATGGTCTGGGATGAATTCACTTCAGGAAGGTCTTCTTCGCTGTTTTTCGTGACAAAATTGACGAAAATTCACGCCGGTTTTTATCAGGAAGCTTTCTTACACTACGTACTCCTTCCATGGACAAGCAGACACGGCTGCAGAAAGAGATTCACCTTATAGCAAGAGTGGCCCCACATCTGGCCACGAAATCCACTTTCGCCTTCTGTGTTCCTGACTTTCCCGATTGGTAAAGCTAAGATATACAGTTCTCCTACTCCCTGATTTATATCCGCTGGGCTATTCCGTTCGGAGCTTCTTAGAGGCCAAGGTGTATGCTACTAGCCAAGAAGGTGTGAACTCTCACAGGTTAGCATTTAAGAGGGAGTGGAGCAAGAACGACGTCAACCTCTTGCGGCCAACTGAAGTCTTACACGAGGGGCGACTGAGGGCCTGCACTAGAGTTTTGACCGAGTCGAACAAAATTCGAATATTTATTCGAACATTCGAATTTTCGAATGTTCGAATTTTCGAATATTCGAAAATTCGAATATTCGTGAATTCGGAGGTTCCAAAAAATTCGAAAATTCGAATATTTGAAAATTCGATGGCCTCGTGATATTCGAAAATTCGAATATTCGAAAATTTTAGGTCGAAAATTCGAATATTCGTGAATTCGGAGGTTCCAAAAAATTCGAAAATTCGAATATTTGAAAATTCGATGGCCTCGCGATATTCGAAAATTCGAATATTCGAAAATTCGAGGGCCCGAGATTATTCGAAAATCCGAATATTCGAAAATTTTAGGTCGAAAATTCGAATATTTGGAATTGTTTTGCGTCGCAACTGTTATTTCAGTTTCATTTTCGCTTAAGAACCATTTCAATTGAAACCCCAGTACAACTTCTCATTTCAACCTCAATTATCCCAAAAACCTGCTCGTATCTTTGCACGCATTCGAAAACCACCAACTGCATTTTAAAGCTTTGAAACTGCAGTCCTACGAGGTATACGACATTGGCGACGAAGATCTCTCCGGTGAAACCTACGTATGTACTTTTCTATACACTTGAGAAACCAGCAGTTCCAACTAAACTTCCGATTATTCAAGCCCTTCCTCCAGAACTATGTGAGTGAATTAAGTGAACTGCAAACTATAATAGTGAATTTTACACAGCATTCTTCGCTATATTTAGCTGATTTCCGACTACTGCTTCATTTAAACTTTTTCTAAGTACATAGCGTTAGTTATGGAATTCGAAGTTCACATAAAATCTTGAGATCTTAGTTATGGAATTCGAAGTTCACATAAAATCTTGAGATCTTCTTAATCTTTTCTTCCCAAACATAGTCCGACTTCTTGGTGTAGAAGTTCTATTGGTTTCGACGTTCAACGTACAAGCATGCAGTTGGTAAACAGAAGTAATAATGAGGAACGGGGTAACACTCAGTTTTTATATCGCTGACGCTTTTTTGTTGATTGCTGTAAGCTCATTCATGATTAAGGTAACTGAACCACTATTCTAAGTACCCAACATTATTTTCACCGCAATACCTCAATACCTCAACATTCACTACCAATGCACGTCGTTGAACTACAACACATAGATATTAGAGTGAAAGCCTTTTCACGGACGAAGAGTTTCATCCAGTCTACGATCCTTTAATGATGGTTACAGACCTAAAGTCAGATAGGCGTTCTCAAAGGCAGAGGGCCACCTCGTTCTGCCTGTTGGATTTACCATTAATCCTAGACCTTCTCATCATGTTGATCCCTGGGATGTACATCAACAGGCACAGAAGCGACGAAATACCCATTTTTGAAAGGCATGAGCTGGGTAAAAATTTGGAGCCCAGAAGCGGATCGCTCCAAGCTGTGCTGGCTGCCTGCCACGACTGCCGCGTCGGTCAACGAGTCTTGGCGTGTTCAACCGATAAGATCGACGGCTTCACAAGTCAACTCGGGTTGGCAAACTGTTACAGGCCCGTCCTGGAAGACGGGTTTATAGACCATTCTGAAACAATTTATGTATATCGTTGGAACCATCGCGCCGAGTAGATGCAGAATCTGCTGTTAGCTGAACTACGAAAATGAGGTGGACCCCTGCCTTTAAAGGTGCCAATTGTTTTGGTGTCTTTCGTTCCGGAACTAAAAATTCATTGAAAACGTGAATTCCGTTCGAAATGCATAAGATATTTGAAAAGGCCACAAAATTTGCTATAAAAACATATACAGCTTCTCATAGTGGTTATAAGAAACACGGGAAGTTTCTGCACCAAATATGAATCTACGAAAAACGAGCATTATTTTTGCACCAACCAAATACAAAAGATCGCAGGAAATTGGATACCCGGCTATGCGAGGGTTAAGTGAGGGATTTTGAGTGAGGGACGTAGAGATTTTCAATAGTTATGGTAGGGATATGGAGGGAAAACGTAGCGGGAACGATGCCTTGAAATGAGCAATGATCATCTGAGAAACCAACAACGTGGTGTAAAACATACATAATGAGTAGATCCAATCCAGAATAAGTTGCGCAAGTCCCCTGCGCGGTTGTGAGAACGCTATTAATGTATCTCAGAGGTTCGATTAAGAATACAAGAGCAGAGGTTACCAAAGTCATGGGATTCAAGATTCCATTAGTTCAGCTTTTGAAATAACTTGCTTGTGGGAGGGGAGGGGGGGGGGGGCAACATGAGACCCACTCTGCGTATCTCTGTCAAAAGCAAGCTTAAATTACAAATTCTTGTAAACGGCGTTTAAAAACAGCTGCCAATGTCCCTCACGCACAAGAGAGTATCAGCGCCAGCGTGCATGTTCCCTCATCATTTTTTAAACTGCAACCGTGATCGCAGCTCGTGCTGGGAGCGCTTCAGCTGCCGTGTCCTGAAGTGGGAGGCGAACAAATGGCGCGATCGTTCTGCTGTAAGTGCAGAAGGACGGTATCCGAGCTCGTTCCTTCCACCCGGTATACTGTCAAGCCTCACAGATTTCCTTGATCCATTTGGCACAGGGCAACTCATCCCCTTTTTTGTCAAGCAAGTTGTTGAAGTAAACACCTTCCTCAAATAACTGAAAAAATACTTTGAGCTTTCCCTAAGTATCCAAGAAAATGGATCGTTCCAACAAGAGTTTTTCTGAGGTTGTGCGATATCTCGAAAGCGAGTAAAATGACAGCTTTTCAAAGTTGAAAAGGCGGCATGGCACTTTTTTGAATGTAAAGTTGCAGCTAACGTTCGTGGTTTTATTAGCGACCAGAGAGAGCGCTGTGCAGCAAAGTTTTGCGACTCTCTAATTCAATCAACTGTCCAGTCCAAGGTGCTTTCCAGAAAGGGACTGTGCACTATTGGGACGAAGCCGTAAAGATGAGGGAAAATGCAGACCAGATCGTGAGAAGCTGCATGGTTAGAGTTCTCGAAAAAGTGAAAATCTTCGGGACGGAAGCTTCCGTGGGTGTTGCGTTTAAGGTGTACTGCAACAGAATGTAAAATTTCAAATTCCCATCAACAATGAATAAGTTACAGCATGTGACAACGTCATGTATTAGTCTGTGTTAGTATTGTACAATACAAATGGCATACAAATTACAGGATGTCCTGATTTCAACAATGCCCCTACTTTCACTGTACAGGAGAGAGGGACCATCATAGATGAGCATAACAACTTTAGAAAGACCATTGCTCAAGGCATACATCCAAACTACGCAGGAAGGTTGCCATCAGCGAAAAACATGTACCAACTGGTAAGGTTTAGTACTCTAATACTATCTTCCTACTCTTGTACTTTTTGTAACTTCAGAACTACAACTGCAATATGGAAAAAGAACTTATGATAGAAATGGATAAATGCACTGGACGCGCAACACTCTCAGAGCAATACGGGCAAAACTTTTTGGTGTTAGTAAAATTGTTTTCTTAGTACTAACAACATCGTGAGGCCCTTTAAACATGAGCTGTTTGGCGGTCCGGAAGTCACTAAGTGGAACTGTCCTCATTTCGTAACACTTTCACCCGTGAGCAGACAGCGCCCCAAGGGCTCCTTTTTAAGAAAGCCTCGTGTTGCGGGGATTTTTGCAGAGTCGCATATAAAAGTCTGCCTGCGCTCCTCTATCGTTTCATCATTCGATCAGAATGACAGACAAAGGGAATATTGAGGAATACCTAGGATATATACTTCTCAACTAACCTAGGATATATACATGTGACCGAATCGAATATATTCGACGAAATTTTCGAATATTCGAATATTCGAATAATTCATTCATTCGGCTTTTCAAAGAATGGGCATATTCGAACTATTCATTCATTCGGGTTGTTCATAATTAGAGTTATTCGAATAATTCGTTTATTCGGGCACCTAGAGAAAGCTAGTATTCGAACAGTTCGTTCATTCGACTGTCTCAGAAGTGGCAAATTCGAAATATTCGTTTATTCGGCTTGGGAGCATTTGACTTTTGAATAATGATGGCATGATGGCTATTACAGAGAGCAATAGGTATCCACGCTATTACAGAGAGCAATAGGTATCCACTAGCAAGGTCATACCTCAAAGGCTCGCTGCGACCCCCAGCAATTCCCGCAAATCGCCTGACGAGACCCTCATATGTCCTGAGCCCGATCTTTGCAGGTGCTAGTAACAAAGGTTGATAGACAGAATTATAGAGGGTGATTCGGGATCGGACTCGCATTCTTTAGAAAATCTAGCGTGGACCTCTCTTTACGGGGTTATTTGATGCCCTGATCACGAAAATCGCGCTTATTTTCTACCCTAGTGTCGTTCGCGTAAGTTTACTGTTGGAACAATTTAGGAATGTGAAATAGAATGCAATCTTCAACAAGGAAATCGAAGTATTAGCAGTGCCAGATGCTGTAGCGTGGCTAACATAAGTAGTGTTACAGTACAAAGTGGCTACGATTGTTATGTTTATCACATTCATTAACCCTTTCATCAACTAGTGAGAAAATTTCCGGGATTTTTTGAACAGAAAAGCGGGGAAGTGCTGATCGCACTGCCATTTCCTCGCCAGAATTCATATTTTCTCTGTTTCTTACTGTGATCTCACTACATCTTTATGGAAAACGTGATTAGGCTAAGAAATTAGTGCGACTTTCGTGATCAGCGCATCGAATAACCCCCTAAAGTGAGCTCCGGGCTAAAGTTTCTAAAAAATGCGAACCTCTTATAATTCTGTGGTCGATAGTGGTGGCCACGAACGAAAAGTTTGAAAGCTATAATTGAAATGGTATTGGACCGAATATTCTATTCGAATTATTCATTCATTCGGTGATTTCAATAATTCGGTTATTCGAATGATTCATTCATTCGGCTAGCCGAAAAAGTCCTAAATTCGAATAATTCGTTCATTCGCATATCTTGAAAACACCTTATTCGAATTATTCAAATGTTCGAATATTGAAAAAGCTCCATATTCGAACTTTTCAGCATTCGAATATTTCAAATTTTCTGTTTTTCGAATTATTCGAAAATTCGAATATTTCAAAAATCGTTGAATATTCCAATGTATAGGATGCAGTCGTCAGTTATGAAGGCGAGAATTTAAATAATGTTTTCAGGGTTCTTTTAGGTCTTTCCACCTCGTAAAGGAGCCGACGCACCCCACCCCCCCCCCCCCCTCGTGAACTACTCCCCCTCACCGTCGTTCTCACAAACACTCGGGAATGGAATTTGAACGGCTGTTGTCTTAGACTACTTAGGATTCTAACGTCTCGTGAGCTTCTTTCATCGAACCCCGACTTTTTCCCGGCAACCAAAAATTTTTGAAAGTTTCTAGCGTGTGGTAGGTGGTAATGAACAACGAGACACTTGCCTTCGCCCCGCGAAAGCACAAAAAACGTAGAGTTTATAGGTGAGCACCTAAAATGGGCTTAACACGTAATAGAGAGCCGTTTAGGAAATTTCAGGAACGGATCTAATATTAGCGTCGCAAGCTTCATAAGGCATTATACAATAGACTATGAATCGCGATACTCACCAAGTATCCTTCCCTCGCAAGAATGGCGAAGGTTGATGAAGCCTCTTCTTCGAAGCTCTACTTCCTGTTGTCCTAAAGCCCCTGACGAATTCGAGGGATAAATTGCGCACTTCACCTCCAAGCGCCTTCTTTGCTGCGCTTTATCTGTGGAATACAAGAAAAGTAATAAAAAGAAATGGAGGAATGTGGTCAATTCCCCAAAGATGTAAATATTTGGCGCAGGAAGGATAGTACAGAGCGAGGCACCCGTTACTCTCTTCATTGTTTCAAAAGTTCTGTAGCTAACAGATGAACGGTGGCTGGTGCATACGTTTCTGAAAAGAGGAGAGCATCCTCAAAATTTGACTTCCTGATGTGAAAAAGTAGAGGCCAACAGCAGATCTAATGATTAAAGATTAATGGGGAATTAGAAAGCAACACAATCACATATTTAGTACTTTAATCGGAGTAAAAAGCTTCAAATGGGCTCATATATAGTTGTAAAAGCAGATGGATACACTCCAACGTTCTTGTCTGCACATCGACCGGCGACATTTGAGCAGTGGGTATCATGTGCATGAATGTAAGGATGTGCTGGAAGTTCATACCGACCTCTTTTTCGTTATTTTGCTGAGATGGGACACAACCAATTTCGCATCTTTTGCCTGAATGCAATTTAACGGACTTTAACGGGTTTTATTTTGTTACATTAATAATGTAGAGACCTGATCCCAACCTTCTTGCCTGCATTCATCCCTCATTGACTTCTGAGCACTTTGGGAGGAAATATCATGTTTATTTATGTAGAGTGAGAATAAAGAACTGTGCTGGATGTTCATCCTGAGCTCATTTTCGCTCTTGTATGTTTAGGCTTCATAATGACCGTTTTCCCGCTTTGGGTGGAGGTCAGAATGCGAAGGATGAGCGTATGAAGTTCGCAATGGATATATGGACCAGTCCACAAATATACTATGGATTAAAGAATGTTTCGGATTACGACAACAATCGCCTTTATACATTTGCAAACGTGAGTCATTGACAATGAGTTAGTTGTAGAACTGTGTGCTAATTAGAAATACCTAGTTCTTTTAAGAGAAAATTGGAGTGAAAGCTCTAGTTTCTTTTCGTTGTATTTAATTTCATTGCACATGTAGGTGATTTAGGGCTCTGATAATCGTGCAGCACGAACGCAGCCTGAACGGCGTAATGGTTCAAGTGGGAACCCTAGCAGCAACGGTTCCATGTTGCTGCCATCCTTCTCCCTATTGCTGCTGTCCTTCAACAATTGCTGCTAAAGGGACGAAAGCTTGAGCAGCAATTGAGGGGAAGATCGCAGCAACTGAGAACCGTTGCTGCTAGGGTTTCTACTCGAACCACTACTCCGTTCGGGCAGCGTTCGTGCTGCGCAGTTATCAGAGGAGCTGATGGTAAAGTGGCACCTGTTCCTCTTCACTACACTACTCAATTCAACCATTGGAACTGATCTTTTCCAGATGGCTAACGGGAAAACACTAAGATTTGCATGCGGGTACAAGAGTTGTGCCAACAATATCCACATCTCATGTATATATAATCTAATGTGAGTTTCTTCAACTGACCTGTATTATCATTCTTTGCTCGCACTTAGGAATAAGAAAAAAGGCCCTCCTCCCGCTCGATAATGGATCGCCAAATTTTCGAAATTACTTTGCAATACAAATAAAAATCCTGTATTAGCTTACTTCTATTTATAATACTTAATCTCATTTTTTTAAAATAATTTTTTATCTATTATCTATTATTATAATTAGTATTTTTGTTAATTTTATTAACCATCTTGGTCCCCAAAGCGGCGGAGACCCCACTTTTTCCCACGCCCCCCCCCCTCCCGTCCACTTTCTGCGTCGGCCACTGATATGTACATAAGTAAGGATTCAAAATCAAACTTTTATTTCAAACAACTTTTCTAAAATTCTGAAAGGTGCGTTCTTTAATATTGGGTCCTATATGGCAGCAGTGGAAAGAAGGAAAACGATCGGATGGGAGGAGGTGCTCCTCCTTGCAACTCCTCATCAAATACACATATTTCAGAAATAGAAAGTCAATAGAAGATAGTGGCCAAAAAGGCTCCCAAGATAATTATTCTTATTTGGGCCCTCCACAAAGTCTGATGTTGATACATGTAACCGAACGAAGCATGAGTAATTTTTATGCGCTTTATCTTCAGGATAACTCTGACTTGATTGGCATGTTATGCGCCACCATCCCTTCAAAATGCAGCCCTGGAATAAGAAAGAAAAACCTCAAAGAAAAAACTGGAATAAGTAGTTTTAACACCGCTACATTTAGCAGCGAATCATACTTGAGTCATAGTCGAGGTGCAACAATTGTTTCGAATCAGACGGAAATTTTAATTTTTGAGAAAGTGGGGAGAGTACGACTGGAGGAAGAAGCTACCTCGTTTTCGAATCTTCGCTATTCATGATCGCTGTCATACTAATAATGGTGGCGATGTCCATGTGCGAGTCTAAGTGATCAGCACCCAGAGACAGCAGTGCAACAACTAGAAAGGAATTTCTAGTGTCCGAACTCACACTGTCATCACTAAAATTAAAAGAATGACCGTTTGGAAAGAAGTCATCGATGAGAGGCCCAGATTTTTCTTCGAAAATTGAGAATTGCGCACTTGGACAATATTTGTTTCCAGGGGAGGATACCCACACAGTGTTCTTTACGAGATAGGAAAAATGTGCACGAAGAACAAGGATTGTACAACATACGAAGGTTCCACGTGTGATCAAACGAGCCGTCTTTGTGTCTTCAAAGGAACACCACCACAACCAGGTTCGTAATTTCAGTTCGCCAATCTTCAAAAATATTGGATAAAAGTTAATTACATAGCTCCTCCATTAAATATAAATCGAAGTGTTCAGTGAAAAGCCGCTGAATGCTTTTTTCCATTCGATGTGTTCCTAATTCCAGGAGCAAAGAATTTTCGCTTTAGGTGGAGGTCCAAACACAAAGTGCCCCAATAATAAAGGAATGGGAGATCCAGCAAGAAAAGCAATACTTGATGCCCACAATAAACGGAGGTTTCTCGTTAAGAATTCGTGTTCTTACGTCTTTACATTCATTAATCTCGATTACTGGACACTTACCACCCGCGCGCGCGTCAGGCCTGAGTGAGACAGTGTATACATAGAAGGCGGATGCGCTCGGTCTTTTCCTAGGAAGGACAGGTAAGCTTTGCTCTAGTATGCCCAATAAGGTGTTATAGTGAGTGAGGGCATCTTTCGAAGCATATCTGACAGTTTCTTCCCTGGTTCAAAAAGACAAAACAGCCTGACGCGACGCGTGCGGGTGGTAATTGTCCACAGACGATTATTCTCGAGGAAACACTACCTCTGACTTACAGCGCAGAAAGAATAACAGCACGCACGTTTGAAATCCCAGTTATAATGACACGAAATAAGGGCATCAGAGTACATCTTTGTACGAAGAAATTTCAAGTCATGACCATTTTGCGTAGTGTTTGTTCTGTCTGGGTTGGAAGTATGTGTTTACTACTCTATGATTTAGTAGGTGGAGGTGACAATACCTTGAGACAAGTAAACGTAGCGGCTGCCTGTAATGTTTGAAAATCTCAAATCTATACATTAAAACTAAGAGAACTTCAACTGATATCCTAATAATGAAAAACATTATATATATATATATATATATATATATATATATATATATATATATATATATATATATATATATATATAGAATAAAACTGAAGCGCCATCAAGTATTAACTTTTCAGAAGTAGACTTGCAAGAGGTCTGGTACGCAATGGCAAGAAGGCAACCAACAAAAATCTGCCAACTGCATCATTTATGCCCAAAATGGTAAAGCAGTTTGAGACGCTATCTTTTTAATTAACGACAGCATCCACAGGAAATTTGGCTTCTAGGGTGAGGATTGATGTGGGAGAAGGATGCTCAAATATCCCCCTCTTTCAAGGTGTACAAGAAAATACTGCCTTTGTACTTGGGGAAACATTGCGGCTCCGCTTAAATTCTCTTGAAACTCGATATTGTAGCGGTTTTTTCGGCACATTGTGAAACTATAGGTACATGATAGAAATTATCCTGACGAGGATCACCAGGATCAATTAGATTATACACTACTTCTATGCGCAATCTCCTTTGCACGACCCTCTATTTGTTTTGCGCTTTGTCCTCTGACGTGTCGTTGACTAGGTCGTTCACGTAGAGCACTCAAGTCTAATTTCTACCTGGAATATCCACAAAGGCGTATTTTTTGTGTTTTCCAATAGTGCAGTGTTCTGCCAGTGTGGTGGTGGGAACATCCAACTGGATGCATGGACGATGTGAAACTCACGAGGCGGTCGAGCCATGCTTCATCACAAGCGTGTGGATCTAGTGGAAGTAGTGGAGGAAGTCATGAAATTATAAATCTTTTGCACTTCTCTCATGTGGCTGCCCCACTTCACTTTCTAGCGTTCCGTAGGGGCGCTAGTACGTAGAAATAGAATATCTGATGCTGTCCATATACAACTGATACTTCAGTGGGTGTTGTCTCTTACATTATGCAGAATTTGAAAAATTCAAACAACTACACTTCAAAAAAATTATTTCGTTCATTTTCAGATATATGATTGTGCTACTGAGGCTGAGGCAATCGATTATGCCAATGATTGTGAACTTATAAAATCGCCAGAGAAGGATAGAAGAAAATTTGGTGAGAATGTGTATGTCTATCCTGCTCCAAATGCTGACCCAATTGAGGCTTTCGAAGCTGTAAGTTGAATTCTGTAGACTTCCATCTTTTTCAATACTGAATTTCTTTGCCCTACATCTCCTAACATTACCAAAAGATATTGTTATTAAGGCAGCGAAAACATGGTGGGATCAGATATTCCTCGATGGCATCAATTGGGAAGTGAAGTATATGCAAAGTCTTAAGGACAAGAAAATCGACCAGAAAGCGTTCACCCAAGTAAGACAACTGCATTTGAATGAAAACTAAGACACATGCATTTGAATGAAAACTGAATGAAAGGAGAAGACACTCTTTTCAGATGGCTTGGGCAAAAAGTATAAAACTCGGCTGTGGGATACAAACCTGTGGCTTTTCAACGTTTATTGTGTGCCGTTATAGTCCAGCGTAAGTTTCATCCGGAACGATTGCGTTTTTTCTAAATTCTTCGAGAAGTATATAAACACCGCGTTTTTGGTAACTGTGGCGGTCAAAAAACCGAGATAAGGGGAAACAGGTATCCATTATTGTCGAGTTTTACCTTCTCCGCTCGTTTTAGTTCTTGGTGCACCATTGAGTAAATCAGATTAAATAATTAAGTTAATAATCAATTAAATAAATTAGATGTGGTAATAATCTGAGGTACGGTAATTATATTTCCAGTGGCAATATTCTCAACCAACCCATCTATGAAACTGGCGACATCTGCTCTGGTTGCACAGCGGCTTGCAAGGAGTCGGATGGATTGTGCAATTTGGGCTGAAGCAAACTGCACCGCTGCCTTAATAGACAAACATTGATTTTCCATAAGCTATAAATTCTAATAAAGCTGTATTTTCTATAAATCCTGTGTTTGTTATCATTAAGGTTTCTGATAAGTGATATCTGCTTTAATAGAACACAATTTTGCGGAGAATAAAGCTACATTATAGTGCATCGGAGCCCGATCGGGTCGAGTAAGAGAAAATATTTGCGTATCGATCCTTATCCGTATCTATTCGACGAGGATCGATACGTATCTTTTCTTATCCGACCGGATTGGACCCCGATGTACTATAAATGTAGCTTAAGGGAGATAAGGAAAATCAGAGACCTAGGACTTCCCGATTACGAAGCCAGGCTGTCATGACAAACGGTATATGAAAGCTCCTCCCGTCTCATTAATATTTACTTCGATAAGATCGTGTTTGCTTGGGCGTCCCCAAAAGCGACGCCCGCTGCCCCGCCCGATCAGGTGTGAAAGTATGCGAAGGTTACCTGCTAAGGGAAGCGGCCAGCTGAAGACATTAGTTCGCCAGCACAAGCAACAGCATCCACGGTTACCAATGCGGCTTGAAACGCTGGATGACGGAAAAAGCCGCACCTGGTCACCTTCACTGGAACGGCACGAGGAGCACAAATCGACTTTTGGATGCTACTGCGACGAGATCGTAACGTTCGAGTGGATACAAAGGTTATTCCTTCGGACCACGTCGCTGCAGAGCACTATCTGCTCGTCATGGACTTGAAAATCTGGCGTCCGAAAAAGACCGTGCGAAGAACAGACCAACAGCGCATCAATTGGTGGAAGCTGAAGGAGCAGAAAGGCAATGTCCTGCTCTGCTATCTTGTCCTACTCCCTCAACTGAGGGCACTGTCAAGCAGCAATGAGAAGGTAATCGTGAGTGCTGTATGTAAGAGCGAAGCACAGCTTCGCTACGCCTCGCAGCTAGCAGTGACTTTCTGCAAACCTACGACGAAATTCTTCATGTTTGAGGGTTAATGCTATGTTTCCTATGCCACCCGTGTTCTGAAGAGTAATTCTACTTGGGAAACCGCTCCCTATATATTTGTATGAAGAAATTCTTGTCCCGCTTACTGAGGGTCGTTAAAAATTTCATTGTGCATCATCTCAAAATCAAAATTTCTTCCTTCGCATTCAAATGCAGCATTTTCTCTGAATGTTACGCACTTCGTGTGTTTCAGAGAAGGAATATTGGAATTACTCTTCTCTGGATGGTAATGCACGAGCACAATCTTGAAAGACCTTTTTTCTGTTGGTCTGCGTCTCCAATGTAAGCTTAAATGCAGGGTACGATCAAGCTGCTACTGCTGCTACGGCCACGGCCGATGCTACTGCTACCCGCCACGTTTGCAAAAGCCAGGATTCCTGTCACAGGCTGCGCGGAAATCTGTGACAGAAACAGGGAAGGCACCTCACTCACTCGTCAGAACATAAGTACCTCAACTTCTCGTCGAAGACTTTCCCGAACATCTGACCATCTGATTTCACTTGGAGGAATAAAGTACTCTGCTTCCCTCAAGTAATTGAGGACCTTAATTAATCACTGTCATCCACACGAAGCGCAGCTTCGCCGCGCTTCGCGAATGACAGTGATTTTCTGCGAAGCTGCGTAGCTCCTAAGTGGTTTGGAGGTTAACTCTTATTATTTTCAATATAAAGAGCTTTTACATGGTCCCTTATATGAGTAGCAACACAGGTCCTCACGTGGTCAAGTCGTTTTCATTTGGGATAGCGCTGAAAGTCGAAATTGTTATGGTTCGGGCACAATTAGCTTTTAACAGGAATAAACTGTGTAAAGGTTCTATTCCTATTTTGTAAGCACAATATTAAGCTCATGGAGTGCACCATTTGTTCCCCTGACCGTTAGTTTCTAATTGCCATTACTACTTAATGCTTTAGAAGGAGTGCAGCGAAAATTTCCATTTTTTTCCAGTGCAACTCTGCTGTATTTGGATGATTCACGGCTCTGATTGCGAAATCACACTCGCTTCATCAGTGGTTCTCCCACTCTGCTTTAAAGATCCAAGATATTCCGTTTTCGTTGCAAATTAGGTGTCCTAATTGAAGATTTCCATGTTGTACACATACATATACATGGGCGTGTCATTGGGCGTGTCGATTTTCGCAATTGGCGGCGGGCAAAAGAGGTGGGGCGAGGCGAGTGGATCAATGACAGCGTGACCTGTCATCCCTCGCGCGGCGATGGGGGGTCTGCGCTTTATATAGAGTAAGATCCCTAGGCTGAAAGGTTCCAAGGCCGGGAGGAGTGTTTACTTCATCGAAGCTGTTGGTTGACAAAAATTGATGGCAGAAATACCATCACGACATTTCTTAGTTCCGCACAGGGCACGAAGTAAAGGGTGGTGTGGCCGTGCGACGTGACTGTCCCATGGATAAATCACTAAAATGTCAGAGTTACTTTCCTTCATGCGATAATCATTAGCATCACATTCCTTTGATTTTGCAGCAGCGATACCTGATTGACCGCGTAATTTGTGGACATCTTATAATATTTTCTAGCCTGAAAACTCCTGCTTAATCCACGTAGGAGGAGATGGCTTCACTCCTCTTATAGAATCCCTAGCAGGCACGTAGTGTTTATAATTACTGCAACAATGATACGATGAATCCATATCACTACTATCGCTAGTTTTTCGAAATCGCCTCCACAGGAGAGTTCATTTGAAGCTGTTGCCACTGACGGTCTCCCCATGTTGTGCGTTCTCATACATAGAGTATTTGGAAATTTCAGTTTGAGTTAGAATTTTGAGTTATGCGTGTGCGCAGTCATCTTGTCATTAATTTTGCTACAGTTCGACATGTTCATGCTAATAAAATGCTGAAAAAGTTAAAAGTTAGTGTCCCCAGTCTGCAAAATTTTATAATTTTTCGTTTTTCGCCTTCATATTTTTCGTTGCAGCAGTTATCACCATCTCTGGTAAAAATTTCAGATGGAGGGGCAACAGTCCGGATACAGTGAAAGAGTTAAGATAAACGTGGGTGGTGGCAAGTTCGAAACTTCTCTAACAACCCTAACGAGATTAAACGGCACGGTGGGTTTCTTCATACTCGCCACTCCTGCTTCAAGATAATTTTGCTTCATAAAAAGAGAGCGGTTTCACTTCAGATGTTGTCCATTATGGTTGCAGACCGTTGGCGGGGGCAAGGCGAGCTGTTCGTGGATCGGGATCCCACCTATTTTCCATTGGTAC
The DNA here is from genome assembly GCA_037903475.1 of Ancylostoma caninum. Taxonomy (NCBI): domain Eukaryota; kingdom Metazoa; phylum Nematoda; class Chromadorea; order Rhabditida; family Ancylostomatidae; genus Ancylostoma; species Ancylostoma caninum. Next base: position 575,694 of record JBAJFG010000052.1, read on the forward strand.
CTTAGTAATCCTTTCAAATAGATTTTCTATAGAAATACTAGACATACGATCCCTTAAGTTCCATACGATCCCTTAAGTTTCCGTTTAAGGTTCTGAATTACTTGAGAGAAGGTGAAAGTTTTATTCCTCCAAGTGATTTGGATGCACGTGAGAGTCTTCGACGGGAAGCTGAGGTTGGTAATAAGGTTGAGTCAGAGGTGTCCAACCCAGCTCATGTTTGAGTATTATTTCGTTATTTTGTTCCCGGAGCTTGATTCGTCATCCGAGCAACCTGGCTTGATCCTGTCAAAAAAAAAACCATTTACAGTTCTACAATTTACCCGGGCTCGTAAAATTGTGCTTGCCAGAAGTGTTCCACGTTGGTGACAGAGTCCAGTGGAAGGCGAATGCTATCGAACCTTATTGGATGTCTTTTGTTAGGTAATCTCTGCACAGACTCCTTAGTACTTACCTAATAAAATATTTTTTGTGATCTGAAACAAAAACTCCTCAAGGTTTGCTGGTTACCGAGAAACAACGAAATGGCTGGAGTAAGAATTGGTTTATGCTACGAACTCCCTTTTGTTTTTATGCACCCAGTCAACTCTCTAGAATTTTCAGATGTTTCGGTTGTGGAAACGAGGTTGAAAGGTGTGTGGGAGCCATACTTGAAAGAGACTTGGACGATGGCACTGTAATCAACTATGAGAACTGGAAACCATTGAAGCACCACATGCCATTTATGAAAGGGAAAATAACAAAAGTACATCAGCTCTGGATCAATCCATTTCTTCCAGTTTTCTCAATATCTCGTTGGCTGTTTTTCCAGCTTGTATTCAACACTTGCTGTTGTGTGAAGTGGGATAATCAGTGGGACACGCATCTACCAAAGTCAGCATTGCGCTTGGCAGATCCGAAGTAGTATTTGGAAAAATCTTGAATTGTATCTTTAGGATACGATATTTCCTTATGTACCTGAACTGTTTCAAATTATAGGCAGAAATAAATTATTTTGATTATGTGTTTATTTCACAGCAAACATGGGTAGGAATTGTTTGGTTTCCGGAGCTACTAAAAAATTGTACATCAGGGAACTATTATACTTCAAACAACGCTCAATATTTTCTTCCCCAGAAAGGACACATCTAGTTTGAACCAAATAACTTTTTAACATTTCATCAGGTTTTCTGGGAGAATAGCCATTTTAGTTAAAGTTTTTTCCCTAAACATACAGGGAACTCCAAATGTACGCGGACAAGGGTTCGGACCGCGGCGCGGCTCTCTTGGGCAGAGACGCAGGCGCTCAGCATGCAGAGAGCCCGTGTCTCTGCCCATGAGAGCCGCGCCGCGATCCCGACCCTTGTCCGCGTACATTTGGAGTTCCCTGTAACTTGCAAGTTGCTGCATGATTAGTTTGCAATTTGGTGATCCCATGCTAGCAGCTCTCATGTACTGAATTCGTCCTCCATTGCGGTGAGGGATGATCAGAATTTTGGTTCCGGGAAATTGGAAGTTGCTCAGTTTTGGGTCACGTAAACCTAACTCACAGATTTCTGAAGGATTGGCAACAGCTAGTTCATGCCAAGTCATAATGCTGTTTTTATCCCTCCAGATCTCCCATATTTCTCCCAAATTCCGTTAACTTCCGTGAACTTTCGCTTTAACTTGATATTTCCGTTCATCCCTGGTTCTAATTGTGAGGCCTACTTCCCAGAAAGGGTGCGCAGCTACATTTCCTGGTCGCTATCCCTTCCTTGTATTGCATTTTGCATGTCGTAGCAGCAGTTGAACTTCCAATAAGGCCTTGTTCGTGGTTGGTATTTCGGACAAATCATTGAGAAAGCTGAAAGTATTTGGTTTGCGAAAACCTCTCTTACACAGTCTACGCGGTGAGGATCCGCAAAAAAAAATCCATTCAGCGAGGGAGAAGTCTAAATAGATAAATCAGATGATAGCAATGTTGCCATCCGAACCATTGCCATTCGCAATCTTTCCAGGTCTCAATTTAAAGGATAATTTTTGCTCGTACGTATCAAAGATTGAATTAGTGACACATAGTGGGACGTTCCCGGCTCTGCCCATGCAATTATCATTGTAAATTTTGCGGCCAACTATCGATTACCGTCCATAAAATTGTTCGATGGAAGGCAGGAGCGGGAAGTGGACAATGGAATCAAGATGTGAAAAACAAGCAATTCTAGTAATGATAAATTTGTGGGCCGAGTTAACATGGTAACGGGAACCACTAGACTCAGTTAAAGAGAAAGCTGTAAAATATTTTAAGCGATGCAGCTACTGATTAAATTCTCCGGATACCAATGGATAAATTCCTGCTCAGTGCTCTTGTCTGAAAATGGAAATGAGCGCCGAAGAAGAATAATTAGGTGAAAAATCAAATTGTGGTGCTAGTTTGGCTTAAATGGCTCAAATGGCTTAGATGCTTACCACTACGACATTTCTAGAACAGTTAAAAACCAGCATAAATCTAAAAGCTTAATCTTTTCAAGAAGCATATTCTTCACAAAGTTCTCGTTCCCTCGCTGGCTATTCGCAACAGGCTCCATTAGCAAAGCTATCCATGGGTGAAATTTCAGTTAGATAATGGAAAGTAACGTGGATGCACCTCTAACCAATAAAAACACTTACTTCTTCAGCTGTGCACATTTTCGGAAAATCTTTAAAATCGAAATGTTAAAGTTTTCTTTTTCGAGAGTTTGTGAACCATCAGAGCAAAAATGATCTGTTTATTACCATTATATGGCTCTTCTACAAACGTCAGCATGAGAACCAAATAAGAAACACCCCCTGTTTCTCCTGGGATTCATGATATCCCTTCCAGACGTGAGTATGTATGCATGTCACATGCTGGTTCCTTTCATGGATGAAGTTGACAGCGAAAACTTTCAAACTACTAGAGAAAAAGAATTGCCGTATATTCCTATTCCCTGCAGATTCCTTCTAGATTGAAATCTCACATCTACCGGAACTGCCAGAACTGCGAGGTGTGGCGGTCTGAGGTTAAATCCGTGTCCGAAATCGTAAACGGCCCACCTGCCGCGCTGGACACACCTCGTTCCCGAAAGGAACGAATGTGTCGTGCGCATCCCACCTGTTAGGATGCATTTCCACCTCTGGCGCTCGTCCCCTCACCTCTTTAGTTTTGCTATCATTTCTCCAACCTTGACATTGTTGATATTTAGAGCTATGAAATGCTGGGAAACACTGAAGGAACATGTTTCATTGATAATGGTAACTGTGGCGAGTTTTTGCACCGTAACTGTTTGCCTTGTGCTCCTGGTTTTGGTTCGAAATGAGCTGAAACATGTGGAAGACTGCATTCTTCAAGTCAACCGTGATGTCGACGTAAGACTCTTTTATCTTTTTTGCATGTAAGAAAACCTAACAATTACTATAATTTATTCCAGGAACATAGTGCAAATTCGTGGAAAATTCTACGAGAGCTAAATGTCAACTCTGCTACCCTCCGCCAACGCAGAGAAGTGCGCCATTTTGACCGTTACTTCGAAATACTACAATTATCATCTTACTGACCTACTTTGTTACTATTACACTATAGAAGTTTTTCCTCTATTGTCATCAATCTATTTCATCCCCTCTTTTCCTTTTTCTCCTATGTTTCCTTGCCACGTCCACGTAACAGTAGCGATATGAATTCTCAAATCCGATCCGTCGACATTCTGACATTTGCTGATCCGAATTTCCACCTTTTCTATCTTCACTTTCTTGCTTTCAAGCACTGGAAAATCCAAGAAAGCTCCAACATCGTGAATCTAGACCCTTCACTCTTAAGCAATTTCACTCTCTTAGATTTTTACCTAGTCGCTGTATCTTTTTTCATTAATCGGAGTGTTGGATAGGAGGGTAAGCCCTGACTTCTATCAGATGGAACTTAACGATTTTCATGCAGCATTCTAAAAAAAATATGAACGAATAAATAAATAAATAAATAAATAAATAAATAAATAAATAAATAAATAAATAAATACTCTAGTGAGAGAGCTTTCTGCTTCAACGGATCCAATGACTATTTGCTGTCTGCGGTGTCATAGCGAAGATCTCAGCAACAACACTGCTGCGTAGCTTTCTCTTCCTTCAAAGTAAATGATCTCAGGCGACATTCTTGTGCAAAGAAAAAGTTTTATGAAGAAGCTCCGAAGAAAATTCGTGCTAAAATTGCTTAAGGGGGTTATGTAATGCAGGGCAGCGACTTAGTATTAGAAAGAGGTCAAAGATAAACACCATATAAGGAATTAGAGAACAATAGCTGTACATAGTTCCTGCGAAGTGCTAACATTCTTACCATAATCTGGATCACCATAAGGTCATATTGAAGCCTCATGCCCCTTCATTTCGTTCCGATCTTTCAAAGTAGTAGCGATAATGGCGATGGCAGCTCTTATTAGCACACTTATGGGATACCATGGGAGGCGGGTTTATTATTTACCCTGGTTCTCTTTACTTCTCTATTTACTTATACAATCACTCACAATAAAAGTGACTTGTTTAAATATCAGGTTTTTCACAAGCTGAACAGACTCTCAACAGCAGCCAGAGTTGGAGTCGTCAATAGAAGATTCTCATCGCAACAGGCGGACTACGCAGCATCTATTAATACCCGCGACGGCACTGTACGTATTTCTCGCAAGTGTTTTCCTTAAGGACTGTCATTAGTATAGCGGAAATTGCAAAAATAAAGGTTCTTTCTCGAGCTTTTTTAGGTCGCTAACGACGACCTACAAGATAGTGACAATGTGGTGAGTATGTTCTGCTTGTTTGATTGTTTTTTTTGATCTCTGAAATAATAATTCAGAATATTTATGGGATGCTTAAGGAAAGCGCAACAATGCCCTAGTAAATAATTAAAAATTGACTCAGCCTTCACAATAAAGATAACAAATCTGTGAATGTTTTGGAGTCTACTACAACTTACTCCAGGATTTCTTACTTTAGGGTGATGTAAGTGGGTACAACCACCCTGTTGATTCGTACTCTTACCCCACCTCTGCCAGGTGAACTCTTTACCATTGTGTTTCCTGAAATCGTCTTGAAGATCGAGCGTAGTTTGGATTTCAGCTCCAATCCATACTCAATTGGTAGCGATGCATCCGCTTATGGCTCCCCAGGCTATAGTGGAGCCGTCGAATATGAAATCCAAGCAGAGGCTGTCGAAAAAGTTCCCGAGTGCAGTGAGTTCCCTTTATTTCGAATGCAGACTTGTGGTCGAGTTTATATCTAGCTTCTTGAATACTTCCTCAAACCATCAAAATTGCCTCAAAGCTCTTTGCCCTCTACCCTTTACTTTTTACCTTAAATTTTACCCTTCTGTACACATTTTTATTGATTTTTAGTGCTGTCACTATTTTCATGTTCTCCTTTCATTTGAGTAACCCTTTTATCCATAGCTCACCTCATAGCTTACATAAAATAGGTAAATAAAGAGAAATTCGCTGGGGAGTCAGTTTAAAGACCTATACCATTCCAGAATGTTCTCTGACAACAAATTGCCCTGCTGGCCCTCCAGGCCCAAAAGGTAACCCAGGTGCTCATGGAAGCGATGGTGAGGATGGATCTGCAGGTGTTGATGGAAAAGTGGGTCAAGCGGAATCTTTGGCATAAAAATTGTCTTGAATCGTATATATTCGAGAAGAATCGAGGCGCTGAAGAAAAAAATTTCGAGGGCAGGAATAAATAGTTATGAAGTGGCCATTTTTTGATCATAACTGATTACAGCGTTTTTTGAGGGTCTACTGGAAAAACGACAGAATTTTCCACTAAACTATACGAACGTCGAAGAAGAAAATAGCTGTAGGAACACATTAAATTTTCCTAGCGGCAAGAAAGTCTTCGTAAAGATCCCTAAGTGAATTTTCATTGCTTTCGTAGCGTTCCACCCCATTCACAAGTCATTTGTTCCCTAGTACGACGTGATTTTAACGCCCATCGTTAACAGAGCCCGTTGCAATGCTGGGCAGATGTCACGTTGACCAGATGTTCTACGTACAATTCACGATTCAGGATTCTGTGCCGAATCGATCATTATAAATTGATTTTGCATTGGCAGAAAATGGCAATGACCTTCTTTCATGCCATTGTAGATGACGCATCTGTGAATGAGAAATCCAAGAATACCCTGTGTTTCAACATAACAATGAGTTTCCAGGATTTCGATGATGTCGTTGAGTACACACCGCTTCTGAACTCATGCGTGACCTGCCCCGAAGGAGAGCAAGGGCCGCCAGGAAAAACTGGAAAAAGAGGTGAGCGTTCATCGCGGAATTTAGGAAGATTTGGGCTTTCTAAACCAATTAGGCACAATCAAGGCCTTCAATTTTCTCGTCTCATCTACCCGCCTCTCATCTACCAGTCAATTTCAGGAGCCCGAGGTTTGCGAGGAGCTGTCGGCCTAGCTGGCATTCCAGGTCGGAATGGAAATCCAGGATCGCCAGGTTGCTTACACTTCTGTTTAAGACCCTTGCAGTAGAATTGAAAGGGGTGTTCAGGAACGATAGGAGCAGAAGGACGTCCAGGAGTTGATGGAGAGCTTGGACCGGCTGGTGTACCAGGGATGGATGGAATTAGAGGCCAAGGGAAGACCGGTGCTAAGGTAAACGCTTACCTCTGTGCTAGCTCCATTACGCATGAACCAGTTTGCAATTTAGGGATTTCAAGGTTCACAAGGCATCATGGGCCCGCCAGGTGACGACGGTGATGACGGCATGGATGGCGACGTAGGACCAGAAGGTGAAAGAGGGCAGCCAGGTGAGCCAGGAGAAACTGGCACTGACGGCGAAGCGGGAATCATCGGCTCTGAAGGAGAACCTGGTAAGCTCTGCAAGGTTCTGCAACTACGTATATGAAATTCTGGAGAAGAGCCTTTTCAGGAATTGACGGGCAGTACTGTCGTTGTCCACGACATGCATTCCAGTATTCTAGCCCACTGGGTAGGATCTTATAGGATTTTGGCTTAACTCTGGATTTCTCATTTCTTCGCTCTTCATTTATCTAGGATTGAGTGCAGTTCAGTATTGTCCAACAATTTTACTAGATTTCTTCGTGTATGGAAATATCTTCTGTGTTCTGGATTTGTATAATTATTATTCACATTCACATATAGTCACAGGTCTCCCTCTCTTATCGTTCCCTTGAACAGGTGGTGAATGGCTGACTGACTGGCTGAGTGAATGAATGAATGAAGGAAGGAAAGGATGAACGAATGCATTAGAGACTGAATGAATTAATTGATAAGCATCTATTATGCGTCTAAATTTCCGAGGTATATATTATAAAAATATAAAAATAATTGTTTATTTTGATGTATTCATAGCCTCGTTCTCCATGATTTTTTCTGAACTGGTTATGCTATTGAAATGAACAGTTTCCGTGTAGATGATATTCACGGATTGACCAAAAATTTGCATATGCAGTGCAATCTCTAGCCTTCAACAAGGACTTATCACGTCCACAGCTCCTAGACTTGGTTTCTGGATCAGTACGATGCCTCTGCTGGGGATCTAATCCCAAAATCTCGTGACGTGCCGTTCCTGCAAGTACCCTTCTTGCAAGCGGTGGTAGCTAGCACAGGTTCATTTCTTCTTCAGGTCGCCATTTTCACCTTCGTGGATAAATTGCAAGCAATTTGAGGCATTCTAAACGGTTAAGGGCTCATGCGAGAATAGAACCCTACATGCTTTGCATAGCTTACTCCCTATTTTTTAGTCCATTGTCCCACGACTATTAGAAAAATTGATGCCAGAAATAAAATGATAAAGGCTGCAGTTGTTTTCTAGAAAAATTCGATTATTTACACCAACATACAGTGGACGGGAATGGTGATGACCCATTCGCGGTCTCAAGAAGGACGCAGCGGCGCGCCTGGATCGGTGTCGTCGTCGCCGGAAAGCTATTTCTTGGGTCTTTTCTTCCCGATTCGCTCGAAATTCCTTAAAATCAGGTAGAGAAGCTGCTAGAAATTGCATGAAAGCAGCAGAATACATAGGTTACGGCGCGCGCGGTGCGGTTGCGCGACGTCTTTCTCGAGGCCGTAGATGGGCCAATGCCATTGACGTCCACTGTACATGTTGCAGTACATAACACGACATCGTTTTGTAAAGCATAAAGTGGAAAAAAATAAATGAACTAGTTCGGAAGAGTGTTAAGCTGTACTTCATTTGTGGTTGCTTACATTCCCTCCACCCCATCCCCTCCCCCCCCTCTTTTGCGGACGCAGAGTACATAGTTACCTAGGGTGAAACCTTGGAAACTCCCAATTTTATTGAATCCCTACAAAACTCTTTCTTCCTTCTTTCACTATTTTCTAGGCTCTCTTGAATCCATACATGTTTTAATCAGATGCCGAACCTTTTAATTATCCAGTTGAATTCATCTGTTTTTTTTTTGAAATTTTTCTTGTCACGATGTTCCTGCTCTTTCAGGATTTTTAGATGAATCTTTTTGCTGAACCAATTTTTCGACACAAGCATCATTTTCTGAGAAATAAAAGAGTTATGGATTTCTAATACTAGGGGATCTCGCAAGTTTGAATTGTTTGTTGGGTAACTCTCTACTCTTATCTTCACGCGTCCACTGCCCTTGTGGCTCACGCTACGCCGGCCACAATCAAAGTGTCAATTCAATTACAATCAACACACCACGCGGCCAATCATCGAACACTATCGCGAACATTTGGCTTTCACGAGCAAAAACCTCCAGTGTTCTTTGCTCGCGAACTTTTTGAGAGTTTTCTTCCAAAATTGTGGTTTTTCCCCGGAAACGTCTCGGATTGTGTCTGTTGAGGCTGCACATGAAGCTATGCGAGCAAAATATTTCCTTCGCGTGGTTTGCAATAAATCTCCGTGCTGTTATCACGTTGTGTTTCCATGGTTTCGAGTGAAATAGACGTTCTTTTTTCGATGTCACGTCGTCTGTGGTATGTTCATTATTTTTGTCCATAAAACAAGAATAATGGATAAGCACTGTATAGTAGTGGTTTTTTGGTAGACCTTATTGTTAGTGCTTACTGTACTTTTAAGAATAACATCTACAAATACTATATAGATTGCAATAAGACTGCTGCAACTACTCGAAAAACAAAGGGTTTCCGGTGCTTGATACCTTGAAAGCCCTGTTCTCCTAGATCTCTATTATTCGCCAAATAAAATTCAGATTCGAATATTGGGTAACCGTAATTCGATCGAGCCTATTTCAGTGAGAAATCTCAGCTTTGCTGGTGAGTTTAATGCAGATTTCCTACAATTATGCGTTACACTGTGCGCCTTTAATGAACCCTGGTTTTTTTTGTAAGAGGCTTTTTGAGAGAAAATATGGCGGTGCCGCTGTTGTGCGACTGGTTCATCCAATATTCATCCAATCCAATTCATTCCTGGCCTTCCATGCTAGTCCATCCCTTGTGTGTTGTCTTGTTCATGACAGTCATGTGTGTTTATGTTCACAGATGTGAACGGGTGTTGAGCGTTATACGGAGAACGTGGGCGGTCCCGCATATCTGCGATTGGCTCATTACGCTTCACTGCCTGAAAACGCAGTTAATGACGTATTGGTGAAGCGAAACATATAACTTTCAGTCAGTGCCGACACAGAAGCGAAGCTGCAAGCCATACATAGATGGTGGTGGGGGATAGGGGGCACGGTCTAGTGGCTTGGAGAAAAATGGCGTCTTCAGGGGTCTGCATGGAGTAGTGAAAATATCAGTAATAATAATTATAGCACTAGATGATAAAAATCAAAGAGAAATAATAATAAAACTAAATATTCAGAAGTAAGCCAGGACGAAGTTTTCACTTGTTTTACAAAGCACTTTTGAAAACTCATGCTCAGGGTGGCTGCGAGGGAGGGGGGGGGGGGGTGAGGGGCTGCGTCGCCACTGCTTCAGGAACAATGCTCCACAAGCAATTCGAATGAGAACGGAAACTTGAGTTGACACTGGAGGGTAGGAAAAGGGTCTTTTTTTTTTTGGATGCACCAATCGTACAACAGTGGCACCGCCCCCTTTTCCTCCATAGTGCTGCGCTGCCAACTTTCTTTAAACCAGGGATGTAACACTGTAGCATATGTGGAGTCTATCACTATGACGCTACGGATAAAATACAATATAAAGCTGACTTCTAGTTTTTTCCCAATTTTGGATTCTCTCACTTTCAAAGGATTCAGATTCAAAAGCCATTTAGCAATTCATGCGAGAAGTTTGCACTTGTCGGTTGAATGAATCCATGAAATTAGCCGCGGCCGAGGGCTGGTGAATGTGACGAGCCTAAATAAGTGAGAGTGAGCCCCTGACGTGTGCATCGGCTTTGCGGCTTTCTGGAACTGCCAGCATAAAGTATGTATTCAAAATGAGGTTGCTGAGAGCAAAAACACAACACACACACGCCCACACACCCACAATCGATCCCTCGTCCAACTTTGCACATAACGATGCCAATGCGAAGGCGCGTCTTCGAACTGCTGCTGCTGCTCTGCCTCCTCACACAGCTGCAGCAGCATAGCATAAGCCACCGTTCGTCGTTCGTTCGTTCGCTGGCTGCCGGCACACATACACACACACGTGCATAACAGCTTCGATTCAAATCCACCAGCTTTGTGGATAACGAACTCATGCGTATGTTATTTCATTGCCTTTTCCTTACGCAGCTGATAGCCACGTTTTTCTGGATCATTTAGTCTCGACGCCATCCAATTTTTTCCGCTTTAATTCAATTGCTTGACTCTGGCGTGCCGGCGGCCTCACGGGACCGCATGCTTTCCTTGCTCGAGCCGTAGAAACCCCATTTAATGCTGGAGAAGTTCTCTTGGGGATCTATTTCCTAGAGAACTTCCCTGATTAGCTTAATTTATCCTTGAACGACTCACTCACTCCCCTCTTGGAAAACATTAGCATGGCCTCTGAAAAGAACTTCTGGATTACTTGCTGCATCTGGATTAGCCAAGAAATTTAACAATGGCTCAGGGAAAACTTTTCTTGCGTGCAAAAATATCCATGAATGTATAACTGCCATTTGCTTTTTTTGCTAAGCGATTAAACACCGAACAATAGCTGAATAACAATAGTTAAATGTCTCCTCTTTTCTTTCCTAACAGTTTTCATGTTGTTTAAAAAAATGCTTCTATTTTTGGAATACTCATCCCGAGTGTTAGCTGTTCACGTTCACTTCAAAATAAACAAGTAAATGAAAAACTCCTTCTGTGTAAAAATGCATTCTCTTTAATTTTTTCCCTTTCAACAAAATAAGCAGGAACAATTAATCGGTAGTTGCCGAACATGGTGTCATAGCGCCGTTCAATGCTTGGTCTATTTGGCCTCGTAAAGCTCTGCAAGCTAAGTATGTACTATTAAGAAACTTATACTAAACTGGTTAAAACGATGCTCTCCGGATAAAAAGGGATAGGGTAAAAGGATTGGGAGGAGTTTTTTTCCGATGGTCTGAGCTTTCGTTAAGGCTTTATCTCAATGGAAGCCTCAGTATACCATGTCATAAATTTGCTCAAGCAGCAATTTCCAGCGAATACTTCAGGTTGTTTATGTATTTCTGGCATTGTGTTTGCTTTGATGTTAGCCATGTTCTTCCCGGTTCATTCGTCATTCGTTCGCTATGCATATTTTACCTCACATCACGCAAGAGATGAAAACGCCCTATAGATCCATCTGCTTCTGAGGCATCCCCGAATCTGCTGACAGGAAGCGTCGTCGCTTGGGCTTTAACAGATTCTCTTGTGAACGTAGAAATTGTCTTGCGAAGATAAGAGAAAATGGGTTACCCAATTTAGCTAACTATAAAAAAGAGAAAAAAGAGGTGCATAATAAAAGAGATAAAAAAGATCTGCTCTAATGTGCTTATAGTGCTAGATGAAGAAGGGAAGTTAGTGGTAAGAGGGTTGAGCTTACTGTGACTGACATCTACGGCTCATTTGCGTCATAGCAGTCCGGATAAACCTGCAGAATGTTTTTTAGAGCTTTGGGAAATATACTGAAACTAAAATATTGGCAAGATTAAGGTAACCGGTAAATAATGATTGTTTGAAACAATTTGCAAGCGTTTTCAACAATAAAAACGTGTTAATGGTGACTGAATTAGTTACATGGAGAATAACCCATTTACTCGGAGATGGTCCACATCTTGTTCTAACGATGTACAGGTAAAGAGCGGAGAGAAAATCTGCTGAAAAATATGAAATAGTAAAAGATGCCGCTAAGAAAGAGTCTTTAGGGCCGTAGCAGATTGAATGACTGGTGTGCATACATATTGGCCTAGAGTATTCCACTGCTATACGAGAATGGTTGAGGCAAGGCCTTCTGCGAAAAAACTATCTGGATTTCAGAGATGTTCTACAAGGTTTCAAATTGACAGATTAAATTATTTACTGGCGCCAAAAAGAATCAATTGATTAGTGTTTGAATAAGTAAGTTAGTGTCCATTGGGGGCATCTGTGTAATTAGGTAAGGATGAATGAGTCTAATCGATCATGCGAAACCATCAGAAATCCACATCAAATCTAACTGGTTGTGAAAACTACAGCGGATGTAGTATGTTCGTTCCTACAAGTTTCCATACACTCACCTCCAAGATATTTTATCCATCCACACGTTCATTCACTGGCGCAAAAGCGGTGCGTTGGCGAGAGAAAATATGAATAGGAGGTTTATTTAGAAACATCAAAAACTCCGTAGTCAGTTCATTAGAGCACGAAAAGCGCAGAAAAGAAATTTACTACAATATCCATCCTTTGATTAATGCGAAAATTTTTTGCCGCTAGGGGGGGGTGCCCGGCAAAGAGGGCGGGGCGTCGCCAGTCAAAAAGTTTGGCAATTTGATTGATACTAAAACTAAGCTATAGTAATAATGTAAACATTAATCGCAGAAAAGGAACTTATTATAATTGTTATAAAATCACATCGAGGTAATTGCATTATAAGATTGCTTAAAATGAAGGTGAGCCGGGAGTTTGTGCAGAGAGGAGAATATTTTTAGAAAATTTGCCAGTGTATTCTTAGGTGAGCCATGCTTGACTATGGAAGTATGCGGGATGAATCACGTTCCCGCTTTAGGGCTCAGACCTGTTAAGTTTTAGGTTGCATAAGAGCGAAACATTCAGCGTTACTTAGTTGGGTTAGGTTCTTACTTCACGTCTTGCATCGTATAGTCAAGATTTCGCGGTTCACCTCCTGGTTACTTTGTTACTAAACGAATCCAAGGCGTCGGCTGCTTGCTCCGTCGACCCGTAATGATCCGGCGGGCGAGCAGTGACGAATTCGGTCTCGTTTTCGTCTCCATATATAACAATACGTATATGGCTGTTGCACTGTTCTCGTTAACCTGGTTGCGGTGTTGATTGGTACCGACATCGATTCGGCACACGTCCGTCCGTCCATCCAGCACAGCACCACCCGCAGCGGCTGATTCCAGTTCTCGCTCACTTGTTCATTATCAGCACTGTGTGTACTATGTACAGCACATTTATGGCTCTGCTATTCGCAGCTGCCATCACTTAAAATGAACTTTTTGTTTGTTTCCTCTTCCTTTGAAGCTACCCAATGGCAAGTACACATGCCATAAACCAAGTCACCCCCAATGCTGGTGAAAGGGAGATCCTGGAAGACGTAGGAATTGGAGAACGTTGTGGATTAGCATAATTCGCTCGGCTTCGCTTCTTTTGAACAGCAACGGGGGCGGAGTTCTGCCTCGACAAAGGTTAAGTCCACACTTGACCCTCTTGCTGTGTTATATCCGTACTTCCGACACTGTGCAACTACTATCGATAATTCCGGATTTGGCTGTTTTGTGGATTACCCCCACTATTTTGGTATTCTGTTCACATTGGTTTGGTTTATTTACACATACACTTCCAGTTATTTGTCGACGAATATTTCACCATGTGTGGCGCATCATTGAATTAATCCATTTTTTTCTCCGTCATACGGTTTGCAGTACAGCTTTGTGCTCGTAAATTCACTGCCAATTTGCCCTAATCATCTAAAATCAGCGCGTAATTACTCGCAAATTAAGGTATGTTGATAATTTGCTACTGATTAGTTAATTCCACAAGAATAGAAGCTTTTTTCTCGCTAAGAGTGCTAAAAATAGCTGGCATAGCGGCGAACAGTACTTTTAGCTGCCTTTGAAGCATAGCGGAAATTCGCTAGCTAATCTTCTCAATTTTCCCTACCAAATATCCAGTTTCAATACGTATAGCCTATTAGATCACAGAGGGCGCCCGATCCGACTTTGTCCGCAAAAAGTACGACCTCATCATTTTTCGGCTAACCGATCTATTTTTGCACTTTTTTGATTTGCATATAGTGTGGTTCCTTCCATTCTTTTGTTTCCGTACTGCCATTCCCTAAAATATCCTTCCAGACACATTCTGCGGGCAAAGTCGTAATTGCAGACAAAGTCGGATCAGGCGCCCTATGTGAGCTAATAGACCAAACGTAGCCCATCAGAAATATAGCTTTTTTTCTATCATTCCCGTCTTTTTTCACGCCTTCTCGTCTCTCTTTTTCCCTTATCCTTTCATAAATTTGATGTAAAAAATACGGCACTATCCCCTCTTAAGTTTTACATAGTCAATTCCTTCGTAAAATTTTTGAATGAAACTGTGAAGAAAAAAGTACGCAAAAAATGTGTGCAATTTAACCGCAAATCAAAAGAAAACTACCGATTCGTCCACAACTTACTTTAAGAATAAAGCTGGATCCATTGTTGTTTCTGGAAAGGCTCGTGTTATGTGAAATTTGGCCTAAATTCACGTGGAAACCGGAAAAGTTCGAGTATTTCATATCCATGCAAACTTCATTTTTAGAAAATATTAATTGATTTTCATACCACTACAAGTCATCTGCGTAGAGCCCTGATGTACTATCATTGAAAATCTCCAGTTCTGCTCTGACATTCAACCTTAGTTACACATGTTTCCCGTATGTATTTGTTATGTATTACCCCTACGCATATAGGAAATCCATTGCACTTCGTGAAATCTAATGTATGTCACAGCCAGCTTACGAATCTGAAAGATTACCATGCGAATATGTACCTAACAGATACTGATTTTTTGAGAATATTTCAGGGCGCATTAAAGACAGACCTATCTTGTTTCTATTTCAGAAAAGTCGTTGTTGTCGGCAGGACAATTTGCTAGCTAAAATCCGTTTTGTAGGTGGTGCGCCCAGCAGAATTTTTTCGTTTTCAGCCGTAAATCGGCTTCTCTGCCGCTAATTAGCAGCAGAAACCACATTTCCGTTTTCCATCTTTCTCCTATTGATCCACATAATCTAGTGGATCTCAATTTATTCTATTCGCGCTACTGGCCAGTATTTCTTAGCAAACGCTCCGATTTCATTCGTATGGGTGTATCCATGTGGAGCGAAGGGACTTTCTTAGATAAATAGGTACGGTAGGTTCGGATCAGGGATTTGGCCTCACAGTTTGCCCAGCACAGTTTGCTAGCCTTCTGCCCAAAATATGTAGTGTTTCGAATAGGAATTACGTTTCTAAAGACTAATCTTCTTCCTTTTCCTCCTCTCCTTGCCTTTCCTTCCATTTTTCTTTTCCCCCTCTCCCTTGCATTCCTTCCCATCTTCTTCTTTTTTCTCTACTTCCTCATCTTCATCTTCTTGCTTGTCTTCGTTTGTCCTCTTCTTCTCACCCTTCCTCTTCTTTTTTCCATCTTCTTTCTTTTCTTCCTTTTATGTTCACTATTCCTTTGCTTTCTATCCGTCCTTTTTTCCCTTCCCATCATCTTTTTCCACTACTCCATTTCTTCCCTCCGCCTCCTCCTCATCCTCTCTTCTCCGCAACTTCTCCATCTTCAGCTCTAATTTCAAATTCTTCTAGTCTTTGCCTCACTCCTCGCTCTTTTTTTTATCTTCCCCTTCACCTTCTTCTCTTTTTTACCCGATTTTCCCCTCCATCTCTCTTCTTATCTTCGTTTGTCCTCTTCTTCTTACTGTTCCTCTTCTTTTTTCCCATCTTGTTTCTTTTCTTCCTTTTATGTTCACTATTACTTTGCTTCCCACTTGTCCTTTTTTCCCTTCACATCATCTTTTCCACTACTCCATTTCTTCCCTCCGCCTCCTCCTCATCCTCTCTTCTCCGCAACTTCTCCATCTTCAGCCCTAATTTCAAATTCTTCTAGTTTTTGCCTCACTCCTCGCTCTTTTTTTATCTTCCCCTTCACCTTCTTCTCTTTTTTACCCGATTTTCCCCTCCATCTCTCTTCTTCCTCTCCCATCCTATTCCTCCTACTATTCCTCTAGCTCCTTTACTTCCTTTTTCTCCTCCACTCCTCTTCGTTCCTTCCTTCCGTGATCATTTTTGGTAAAATAACTCCCAGATTTTTTCCGCATCTTCCCGCTTCTGTTCCTTTTTTGGATGCATTAAACTACGTGGCCATTCCTGTAGGGTAATCTGTCAAATCGGACACTACAGGACCAATATTTTGCATTTTTAGGGGATTATAATAATTTTTCCAGTAATGTGCCTGGTACATAATGAGAAATAATCCCCTTTTTAACACTATTTCCATGTAAGCCCCTTCAAAAATTGAAACCACTCACCAGAGGGATTATGCTGGGGGTGGTGCAAAAACGGCTGCCTTGCCGGAAAATGAAGTCTGCATACCAATTAGTCCCCAGGGAATCCTCATTGTCATCAAACATCAGCGCCCAGTTTTTCTAGTTTCTCTCTCCTCAGTACTTCTTCTGGGACTTTTCCGTGAGCACACGAGTCGAGAGGCTTCTTCGGCTGATGCTTTGCATTCAGAAAACGCTCGACGAGCACGGCCGTTCGCGCTCATCCGGCTAACATTCTCGTAGTCTCGAAAACAACTGCGCCGCAGGGGCGCAGAGCGGCTATTAGACCGCTTCAATTGAGCGTTCCGGGCATCCATTGTTTCCAGTGTGGTGAAGTTCGGGGGCAATCGCCATTTTTAGGCGCTCCAAAGGATTGGCATGTCAGTGGTTTTTTTTCTGAAATCGGCTTTGCGTATATTTCTAGGGTAGACTTGTTGAATTGACTACATTTCCCCTCAATTTTTCGTTGTCACCTTCAGTCATTTTCCTCGCGGGTGGTGAGAGGTGGTGGTTGAACAACACAAAACAAGGGGTGCATGGCTTGCAGGAACACATACACTCGAACAGTTCAATATAAACAAAATAAACTCTACAAAAACTGATGAGAGATGAATATTCAAAAATGCGGAAATTAATACAAAACATTCAAAATTATGTTGGCAAAATGGCAGAAGTAGCTGGTACTGACAGGCCCAGCCACTCAAAATCACTGCTGGTTTTCGAATGAAGAGTAGACGCTCAAATAATGTAGGTGTGAAAAACGCTTGTGCTTTGTTCCGAATTTTCCTGAGGGAAAATTGGGACTACATTCGTAGAGCTCTCTATGCTCAAAAGTAGTTACAAAATCTATGATGCTAGAAACTATTCAATATGCTAAGAACTTGTGACAATAAAGCCTTCAGATTCCTCTTCGTAATAACTAAGAAATTTAGGCCAGATTCATTCTCCGGATTCCTTTCGGTATGATGGCGAATTAAGGAATTTGACCAGTGGAGTTGAGATACCATTTGTTTCTTTATTAGTCGACTCCAAATTATTCACTCTATTTAATGCACTTAAAACGCTTCGCAACACAAGGAGAACAAGAGGTAACGAAAGCCATCATCGATATTTCGATTAAGAGAATAAAAAAAGGAGTCGGAAGATGACTAAGGGGAGGAATTTCCTAGTCATGCTGAATCGAAGTAGGACGTCGTAAACGCCTCCGGATCCATTCCCTCACTATAAGAATTTTATTCTTTCATCTCTCGAAAATTGCGGCAAACAATTTTTTGAAAATAGGCATGTACTTAATGAGAGGCTGCACATGATCTATTATTAAACTTAAGTTAATATATACTCTCAGAAAGGCGACAGCGAGGGTTAGCTCAGAAATTGGTGTACAAATGACTTCCCTCATTTCCTAACTCTGTATCGAATCTGAGCTCGGATTGTAGCCTCTCAGGAAATCTAAAAACCGTGTTTTGCATCGGTATGCATGGGTTTTGCATGACTTTGAAAAAATCGTGGGTTTTTCGCGGGTTTTGCATGGGATTTGCATCGGATTTGGAGACGCATGGGTTCTGAATGGGTATGCATGGGTTTTGCATCGATTTAAGTAATGCTGAAAATTATTGATCAAAAAAACCGGGTTTTGCACCGGATTAAACCGGGATTTGCATAGGTGTGTATGCGTTTTGCATCGATTTGTGAAGAACCGGTTATTTAGATTTTTCATTCATTATTTCCATTGTTTTTTCACAATCAGGAGTGCTTTATGTATGATAAAAATTTACTCATTGCGATCTCCATAACTATGCCAAAAATTTGCAGGTTTCTCTGAAATATGAAATTATTGCATTTTAACATAGGGAACATTCACCAGCTTAATGTACGATGCACCTCAGTCGGACATCCAGCAGAAGTTGGCCCGATCAAAAATGAGCTGAGAGAGGAGTTAAAAGTGCACAATTCGGTGGAGTTGCAAGGTGTGCGACGACAGCGCAGTATTTTAGTTCTTGAGGTGCGTGGGAGCCACTCCTCGTACCCCCTCCCCCACTCCTCCAGGACGCGAACTGGTCATTACAAACCCATGCAAAACCGACGTTACCTCATGCAAAACCAATGCAGAACCCATGCAAAACCCGGTTCTCAAAACGTTTCTCAAACCGTGTTCTGCATGGGATTTGCATGGGATTTGCATGAGTGTGCATGACTTATTCGTGGGATTTGCATCTTTCAATCCGATGCAAAACACGGTTTTATCCCATGCAAAACACGGTTTCTAGATCTCCTGAGCTGCAGTTCATATGTGCTATGTTTAAATTCTGTTTGGTTCATTACGCCACCGCAGCAGCATCAGCTGATCGCTGCGCATCGCTGTACAGGAATAAGGTAATCAGTTCCGCTTGAAGGAGGGTCGCAGATGGACATGCAGCTGATTGGGATGGAAATTTCTGTGGATGAGATGGGTTACAGTGCCTAGTGGCCGAAAATGACTTTGTTATAGGCGACAACATCCGAGGGACTTCTCCCCCATCTCCTCTTTTCGCACTAGATATTTGCTGACAGACATTATAAACCATGTCATGACAAATACCTTTGGAATTAGTCATATATTACACAGCCCAGAACCGGAACGTCCTTTTTTCACAACGAAGGTTGAGTTCGACATGATGTTATTGGACAAAATGTGCTGCCATTATTTTAACAGCAGGGTAAAACCTTTGTGATGAGTGTTGGTCTGTGGACTGTTCGAAACCACGTCTATAGTTTTTATCCGTGAACTTAGGGCCTGCGCCTGAGTCAGCATCGGCATAGCACTTGTTCATTAAAAAATGCCCATTCGAATGCTCATTAAGCCAGCCGTGGACGACTTTGGAGCCCAGAGAAAAGTATCGACAAGGTAATGTATGGCCGATGCTTACCCATTGGTTTTGGACCAAATAATAGGTACGTAGAAGATCATACATAATTCCGTGGTGGGATTCATGCACGTTTCCGAGAACGTAGTTATCTCACCGCCGTTTTGAGATGGACCAGTTCTCCTGACAAAAATAAGCGTAACCGGTCAAACCAACTAGTTTGAGGCGGTAACAACAATTGTTGCTAAAGATAACAAAATATATTACATTTTGGTAGAAAAAACTTGTCCGATTTGGGTGACCATAAACGTAGGATATTCTCGGAAACTGTCGTTGTTGTTCACTTCTGTTTAAAAAATTTTCGTTCGAGTTCAATTGAGCCCACAATGCCAGCCAGCCCTATGAAAAGAAAATTCTAGGAAACGTTCATAAATCCCATCACTGATTTAACTCGGACGGAAATCGGAGAAGGACTTCTAAGATGGAGGCGAACGCGTAGTATACCCCAAAAGGGCTTGAGCAACTGCAAGGGCTGCATATCGAAAAGAAGTAGTTCTCGAGTAAAAAATAGGAAAGGGATTGTCATTTGTAAAGTGGAGAGGCTCAGTTGCCCGAAAATTCCTAGAATTTATTACATTTACATTTTTTATTACAGCATTTTGGGAATACTAAATGCACAAAATGCGGCAGATTCCAAACAGATCTCCGTTAGAATTTTATGAAGATACCACTTGGAATCACCAGATTTCTGTTCGAACATTTTTCCTTCGAGTTCAACTGGACCCACCTTGCCAGCGCTGTGAAAATGTGAAGCTAGTACACTTTGGGAAAAATAAAATTAAGAAGAAGAAGACAGAAGGCGCTTTCCCTCCAAAGCTGTGGTGTTCTTTACTTAACTTTACTTGAAAACTACAATCTTCTTCTTCTCTGATGCTTTGAACGAATCTCAAATCCTTCCTGCAGTAGCCATAAGACAGAAATGCTTCTAAGCCATTGTTCGTCACGGAAATGCGTTTGTGTTTTTCCTGCCCGATATCGCGTTTCACGCAATTTTGCGGTTGTGGCAAGGGATGCCGCGGCGCGATGGGTTCGGGTTTTAGGGCTGTCAGACGCCAAGGTCTTCTCAGCGCCGCCGATCGCACGCCCTCCGAAGAGGGCGCGTCACTGGCGGCCCATTCAAATTTCTCGCTTCATCTGCACTTCTCACACCACCCCCGTACGCCATTATCCTTCATCTGATATAGTCCATAAAATCACATCATTGTCGGCGCGGCGAACTTTCCGAAACGTGCGACATTTCCTTGTTTGACTGTTTGGCTGTTTCTGCCAAAATAACGGTTAGATTCCGTGAAAAACACTGATAACGCGACGAGAGTACGTATTTTCACGACCTCACACACTGGCCCAGATTCAGCGCCAATTTTACGAGTGTTTGTTCCACTCTTGTCTTGTGCTTCACAGTGTCTCAACGAGAAAACACCTACTCAGAGTTGAGTAGACCGCCTGTAATTACTTGCTCTTACCGTGTTAACAGCCAGTTTCCCTGCTTTGATGTGATAAAAACACTGGAAGGTCGGCGAACCCTGTAGAATTTTCGTCACTTCATTTTTATCACTTAGTTTCATTAAGATTTTTTCTACATTTTTAACCTTCAAGGCATTATAACTAAGATATTAAATGCTAATCATTCAGTTACAATATCCGCGTGTTTATTCGAGTGACATTGTTCTCCATTAATATGTACGTACATTGGATCAGGAACAGAATTCCCTTATTTATTCAAAATAGTTTTTATTCACTATTTGGGTTTTATTCTTTTTTTTTTCTTTTTAACCACGCTTCATTTTTTCATTTCGAAAAACTCTTCGGAATAAGGAGTAATAACCATGAAATGTACTACCTTCTAGTGCTAACCAAAACATGTTCTCAGGTGAAAAAAAGTCTATTATTGTCCTAACATTTATTTCGGCGTTCTCGTTTTCAAATCCCAAAATGTTGCTTGTGATTTAGTTCATTATTGTTTTCTCATCTTTTGTTTTTTTTTTTAACTCTTTCAACTCGAACATAACTTTTTCACCTAAAAACCGTCTTAGCTTAGCTGTTGATGAAATCCCGAAAGACTCGTGCACACGCGAGACAAAAAATAGAACACCCAAGGTAACCCTACTAGAAAATTGTTTTGTAGAGATGTGTACTTTGATGTAATACAAACTATAGTGATATTGTTCAGTGACAACTTCATAATTCTGTGTTTTGATGGTCCGGCAATCTCCTCTGTTATTTGGCAACACTACCGTTTCTTACCAATCACTGATAAAGTACTAAATAAATAAAACAGGACAAACAAGTAATGACCTCCACGTAAACACATCACTGGCTCCGAAAATTCACCTCTGAACCCGCTGAAAATGGACAGACTTTTCAATTCTAGCCTTGAAATTCCTCTTTTTTCGTGATGTAATGTACTTTTCGTGGAACACAGGTCGTACTAGGCTTACATACTGATGTAATAATATTGGATCTCTTGTTGTGAAACTACCGGATCAGAATGCCTATCATTCTATTATAAAATGGATTAGAACTGAATGATTGAAATGGTTGGATCACTAATGAATAAATAATTTATTTAATCTAATATACTTCTGCCTCTGAGCCTCATTTCTGGTTAATTATCCTTGGTTTGTTGAGGAGCTCCGTTTACAGTTTATTCCGGCTAGTTTTCGGCAATTAATTCTCTCGTGAGACCTTAGTTTTCATACAATGTAACATCATCGGCATGCAAACAAACACAAGCAAATTGACAACGATACCGTGTGGTGAGACGAGAAAAGATGACCTCGGTGCCAATACAGTGACGTTACCTTATACAAGAGAACTATTGTAACTGAAGGAAAGGAATTGACTACAAATTTATTACTATGGTAAGAGAGAGGTTAGATTGAGTTAGTGCATCGCATGTCAAGGAGAAGCATTGGACGCCAATTGATTCGTCAGTAGAGATTATCCAAGCTCGAATTACCAACGTTCCTTATAGAATCTGATGAAAAGATTCTGAAATGTATCGTTCAGAACTTCGCACCATCATCCTGAAGAGGAGAACACTTGATCGCGTTCTCTTCGTCAAGATGATCCAGGCTCTCCTTTCCTATCATCCTCGTCATTATTACTTTCCATAAATCGCCTGATTTAATCTCACTAAGTGAAGGATCTAGACGTCTCCTATGCGTATCATGCGCACTATTCAGTGCACTTCTAGTGACTTGCAACTGCTTGCACATCACGCTTGAATATGATTTTTCAGAGGTCTTCTTAGTTCTTCACTTTCAAATAAAAAATGCTCGCTGCATTGACAAATAAATAACATGGGTAGTGAAATTTTCATAGCAGCCAAGTATAGATACCCGCGACTCCAATTGAAATTCTCGCACAACAACTTCAGACCCCAGAATTTATTCAGAAAGTGCATTCATATGACGCGACTCGCTGCTTCACTACAACTCTTCTTCTTTCGTGAATGTGTGGCTGTGAAGATGCTATTATCCCCGGAGCTTAATCCTTGGGAAGAGTCCTCAGTATACAGCTTGATTCTTGAGTAGGTCCACGTGGAAATATTCTTCCGTTCCCAACTTATTATTATAAAATTCATATAATCGTCTCATGCCCTTGTATCATGTACTGAGTCATCATGCAGATCCCATCACAATCGCTCAGGAAAATAAATGAGGTTTGCGAAGGGTTTTTTTCTGATACACCTGCAGATTAATGATCATGCTGCGTCTCAGGGAGTCGAGACTGATGAGGATGATTTATAGAAGACGCTTGAGATTTTTAAATATTCTCACAAAAACCTTCGTTCTTCGTTCTGATATTCCGTGCACCACATGTTGTCAGAAGCAGTGTAATAGAAATCAAAGGTGCAAAAGTGCATGGAAAGTATCCCGAAAATTTTACCGCTAGCAGTACTGTTTCTATTTGGGCTAACGAAAAGAGCCCAGATTGGTGAACATTTCATGTAAGAGGTCCCCTGATGTGGCAGACTACCTTGAACCCACCAGCTTGACCCCATAATTCTCGATTTGAATAGCAGCGATAATGTGAAACAGTGCGATCTGCTCAAAGCAGAGGCCCTCAGCGGGGAACCCGTACACATTAGCATGTATGGTGTTAAGTTCATGTGACACCGCGCATGCCGCCGCGGTATCATCTCTTTCTTCTTCGCTTGGCAACGATTCTGACAGCTGTTCTTGACCTCAGAAACGAGTTCCGCTGGAATTTCATGCGGTTTTCCGTTCACATTTTGAATTCACAGGAATTTGGGGGGAGCATGGCAGGAACTAGAAGAGAGGGGGAGAGGGAGCGACATAATGCTTCATACTGCGTTTAGGGAACATTCCTAACAGTACCTCCTGAGTGATAAGATATATCGCAATTAAATAATTTTTCTGATGAGATAGTCTTGATATTCTATTCCCTAAATAAATTACATTACATGTGTAAATGTGAAAACTTCAATGAATTCGAGATGCAGAAAGCGAATTTAAATTTTTTCAGTGCTTATGAGTGCATCTTTTCCATATTTAGAAAAAGCCATTTCCTTCATTTCATTTCTTTATTTGTCAATAATCAGTGGGAAAAAGTATAACAGGTAGGATAGATAGGTTGAACTGCTATTGACATATATAGAGGTAGGTTGATCCCTTTGAAAAGGCTTATTAATAAATACTATTGAATACACCAAAAAAAATTATTGCAATAAATTTTTATGGTGTATTTAAATTTCGCTAAAATTTGTTACTGTAAAAGTACTATTACCTCTCAATATACCGTCGTTGAATTTTGGAGGCGCTCGAGAACCAGGATTTCATATTATCAATTCCCTTTATCGTTTCTTTCTGTAGCCATCGTTTCTCATCTTATCATTCTTGAAATCCACACAAAAATCTTCGATGGAGAACTTGTTCTAGACTTTCAAATATATAACAGATTCAGATATAACGAGAGCCGTGATGTTTAAGAATGTTCCTGTTATTTTTAGTAGGAGATGCGACCGGATATCTTGAACAAAACCAAAAAAAGTTCTATTAGTGACAAACATCCATCCATGAAGGGGGCGGGGCATACGTTATTGGACAAGGTTTGATGGCTAATTTCTCTGTAGAACTCGAAATTTTTCGCTCACGTAAACCATATTTAATAGTGCTGGATTTAGTCTATTTTTGAATGCAAGCTCGCCTTGAATGTTTGAAATATGTAGGCAAATTTCCAGTGCAGGTCTTCGGTGCCATCAAATGCGCTGATCAAGCCTGCAATTTCCGAACAAAACAGCAAAATTGTACAACTCTTGATAACGGTTTTAAGTCGGATAACCCATCGCTTCGTGTTCTCGCTGACGGTTGCGAGGCGATCACGCAAAATCCATGCAAGATCGATGTTGATTAGAGCAAAGAACAAGGCTTTTCCGGAAGTTGCTTAGTTGATAAAATCAAGCCCCACATTTCGAGAGTCACAGGGGATCCATTACCGAAACTATTCATGGATCCGCGTAATCATTTTGTAACATTTTAAATCTAGTTTTCAACGCACAGTGATTCACTGGCTGCTTCTCCCATTTTCAACCGGAGAAATTTCTCGAAAGCAAATTAGACGGAAATTGGCTATCACTGGGAGTATGAGTAGCCGTGGGTTTTCCCTCCTATGTTTCTTACAATCTGATTCCATGGAGAATCGCAATGAGCATTAGAAAGAGCATTAAATGCGCTTCAAGAAGCACTAGAGTTCTTTTTGAAGTTCTGGTCGATTTTATAGAGGAAAACAACCTGTATTTTATCAGAAATGTGTTTCGAGAGCAACTGCTCATGAGTTTCTTGCTAACTGTATATTAGGTCGAAAATAGTTTAGACCTTTTTCTATCCAGCGGTGAAAAGAGCAATACAGAGCATGAGTTTCTAGAGGAGGAATAATTGAGCACCCCCCGTATTTGGCCATCGCAAAAGTTTCCAATGTTCTAACGGTATAGGTTCATAGATGTTCTCAGAATGGATGTAGCCGCTAATATATTCGATTCCACATAGGAACTATTTCCCAGAATAGGAACAAACCTATTTGCCAATGCCGACTGCATAAAGGGCTGAGCAATGTTGCGGAACACTGAGTAATCTGGGCAAACACTCAGGTTTTTGGCCAGCATAGTCCGTTATTCCTTGAGAGTTTCGCTGTACCCTTGAGCTTCGAACCCGGAATTTCGTGACAATCTGTGAATCACATCTGTGGGTGGTGTATCCACCTGTCATGTGACGCTTGGGTGGATCCTACACGGAACTGTCACTTCTGTCAGCTATTAAATATCCAACTGCGTCATAGCCGCTTGACGAGTACTGCCTTTGTTTGCTGTAATTACTCTTCTGGCCGATGTTTTTCGTGCGTAATGTCCATTTACAGAGTTCATCCGCCTATCTTAAATGGCGTTCCATTAAAAAATGACCTTGTGACGATGGATTCTACTCTTAATTGTTAAACTATCTCACGTCCATTCAGTGCCCTTTGCTGATTTAGCGATTGTGCGCGCGGAGCAGCACGATTAGATCCCAGAAAAAGCGGCACGGAGTGGGCCTGACCTCTGCCTTGGGTTTTCTTGCACATATGCGCCACGTTCGTTCTCGCTGAGGTGTACTTAATGGCTGTAGAAGCCGTTCAAATTGCCTTCTTTCTCTCCGTGGATGGCCTTCAGATTCGGTTCGGCTAATAGTTCAGGACGTGGCGGAACGTTTTCACACCTTTAATCCTCTTATGTCCCTCGAAGCCACCTCGCAGCAATTCATCGGCTAAATTTTTTCGATCGTCAAGGACGGACGAGGCTGGTTTTTCGATATGATTATCTACTTTACTCAGTAACCGTTTGCAAAGGACAGGTTATTTATTCAAATGTGGGTTTTTGACCTTTTAAAGGGTAAAAATTTTAGTAAGCAGCAATATATGTGTCAGCCATTTACAAAAATTGAAGTGATACACATAACGCATATGCCTACAGAAAATATATTGCATTCGACGCCTTAATTTTTAGAATTTATTCATATATGGCTGCTGCTATACTCCTGCGACGCTGTCGCGTGGGCGACATCGATTTTAACACGTATCAATGATGCGCGTAGCTGCGACGCCAGCGATGTCCCGCCGAAAATCGATAATGCCACGCTCTATCCCTGGTATATGCTTAGATTCAATGTAAAAATATCGACCGATAATAGCTCGGAATCATCCTTGACGAATTAGCCATGGGTGGAAGTATTGGCGGTGGAGCAGGGTTTTAGATGGCTTTTCCCTATAAGGTGCGATTTTGGCTTGCGAGTGACCAGAAGGACTAAAAAAATATTCTTTGCGTTCTTGAAGTGATCTCTAGCTAATCCTCCGGGGCAGACAGATAGCTAGTATCCAGAAACCTTTGAATTCGCCCAAGGGACATAGCCGGGTTGAGAAGGATGGCTATTCCATAAATAAATAGTAAAGATACCGACGGGAATTGGTTGTTTTCGTCCTATAATCACCAACTAATCCGTATGTTGTATTACCGACTAATCGATAGCTTGGCTATGATCCAAAATCACAAGCCTCCTTCCACTCTGTTCACATAGATGTGTACGATTTAGTTGTTTATGTTCAGCAATGAACCGATTTCAATAAGGGACTGTTGTCATAAATCCTTAACTACAGAGGACGTCAACGGCGGTGGCCCATTTGCGGCCTCGAGAAAGACGCCGCGCAACCGCTCCGCGGGAGCCATAGCCGAAGCCTTCTGCTGCTTCTGTGGTATTTCTAGCAGCTTTTCCACCCATTTTAAGGATTTTTGACCGAATCGGGAAGAAAGCGCCTAGTAGTAGCATTCCGGTGGCAGGCGACACCGATCCAGGTTCGCGCGGAGCGGTTGCGCGGCGTCCTTCTCGAGGCCGTGGATGGGCCACCGTCTTTGACGTTCAGTGTACGTGTACAGCTGCGAGCCGTTCTTTTTTTGTGTGTTAGTTCAACAACAACCAGATGTAAGCGCTGTGTAGGGTGTTGTTACGTAATTTCGTGCCAGGACCCGCTCACACTTCTTTACGATTTACGCGGCTGATGGGATAGTATAGTTCCGATGGATTTATTCGAATTTCTTCATATGTTGAGAAAATATGCGTTGGCTTAGCTGTTTGGTTCATAAAAGACTTGCCTGGTGTCATATTCCGTTCCTGTTTTTCTTTTTCTCTGTGATGTGCACTGTACTTTTCGAGCTTTTCGCGAAGTATAAGGGACTCTTCAAGAGTTTTTGAATATTCTGTCATTTTTTGTCGAAAGTATGAAACAACTCTCAAAACTTTCGGCAGTAAGAAATCACTTTTATATCAGGAATACCACCGATTCGGTCTACCGCATCGCACCACCTACGCGGCGCGGCAGGACAGCTGGGGGCTGCGGTTATCGGACATTGACACGACATTGATGTTTCGCTTATGTCAGGTGCCACGCTGATCCAGTCGTCTCGGAATTAAAACAAAGACACACAGAAAAACGGCGGAAAAATGAGCAAAGCGTTAATACATACAGCGCTCGTGCCGCGCCGCATTGGTGGTGTAGCGCGGCAGCCCACAGGGGCCGTATTCTTTGATGCAAATATTGCATGATTGACTGGAACTGTATTTCAGAAATAGCACTGTAGAATGGGCTGTATGTAGATGCAGAATCAGTTGATAAGTCATTGCTTAAAAGTATTCTTTATAAAGTTGGACGTGAGCCAACGTGGCGACACCTACCCCCTCGAAATTTGGAACACGTACAATGCTCAAGGTAGCTAGAATTGACAGAAGTGGAGACGGTACTAGCACTAAACATCCCTTTTTGCCTTTTTCTAATTCTTTTATTTATGGATTGACGCTACTATCCTTCCGCATATGGCTTTCCTCCATTTTCCCACAGTCAAACCGTGTAAATGTGCGAAACGCAGCGGCATAAACGAGCAGGAACGCTGCGGCTTCGGTTTTTCGGCGCGCCGCTCGAGCGCTGCATAGCAATGAAAACTTTTTTGCTGCTGAGCCTTGGCTTCGGTCGTTCAATACTTCTTGGTGGTTTTAGTCGTACGTTTTGTTTTTCCTATTGAATTGCGCTGAATTGCACTTGATTCCGTAATTTCGGACCTGTTGTGCATTCACGTACTTCCGCTTACGGTCGGTTTTTCTATTGTATATTTTTTATTTATGTTAACTTTTGTCTTTCTTTCTTCTTCGTTTTTTTTTCTGTCTATCCTCTCTAAATATTATACAAGGACACCATAAAACTGATAAAACCACCCTGCCTCATAATCTGCATCAGTTTCATGAAGATGTCATCCGTTACGCTGCTGCTATACTACACTTGAAGTACAGCGGAGCCTCACGTGGGCGCTCAGCGTGCGTTCGCAGCGCGGCAGCCGTGGCACTTTGCCAAGCCTTGAAATCCATACAGAAGAGCAATTAATAAACCCAACTGTAAAACTCTATTCTACTGCTGCTGCCTATTGATTTTACTGACTATTTTACTGGCTGCCCGAAAGTTAGGGTTACTGTTTTGTGAAATATTTCCGAAAAGTTCGCTGATGCATTCTCGATCGGATGTAGGGGAGAGGGCTGGAGTTGTCTGTGCGCAGCGTTACGTAAGGCGTACACTGCCGGACTGTGATTGATCGATTTATTTGTGTGCGTAGCAGTTGCAACGCGATCAATGCAAAAAGGCCAATTTTTTGTGCATTACATAAGATAAAAATACTGTAGTAGCACGATAACAACGAGTCTTTGTTTGGTAAGCATTGCCACTGAATGTGTCGGACTTGAAAACGCATCCTAAACCTCCGGCACCGCTCTTTGTCGCGCGGGACGCCGCAAAGCGGAACGCATGTGCGGCGCGGTCGCGTCGCGACGTGCGGCAGCCTCAACCGGTTTCTGGGACACGCGTGGCGCGGTCGTGCAGTAATCAGATAGTAGTAGCTGGGTCTAATGTTGAGAACACCTACAGTCCATTTGTAGTTGTTGCATAGGTGACGACAAGGATAAATGGCCGTGTTTAACAGTAACTCAGCCGCACGCAGCATGCACGCATGGCACCAGGTGCCGCTTTCGAGCTGTTGGCCACAGTCTAGAGTCTAGAGGAATTCTCATTATTGCTGTATTCAGGGTATGGGTCATGATGAGGCAAAATGGGGCGGCGTCTTCCCGCCGTTCGGCGTCGACTCGTCTCCACTCGCATTCGAATTTGCATAGGCAACTATGATGAAATCGCGCGCGAATTAGTGCGAGTAGCTCCTGAAGGGCGGGGCGAGGGTCCGAATGAACCAATCGCAGACACATTGCCCACCCACTTTTCCCTCATCATGACCCACACCCCTGTATTCATTGTGTTCACAGCATTCGCTGTAAAATCCATCGGTAATCACTTCCGCTGTATCTAATGCTGCTTCTATGTGTGAGGAGTGGCGCGATTTCGGGCGTTGTGGACGTAGCGGCAGTGGTCTTGGTACGTATTGATTATGGGCGGCGCGTCATTGAAGCTGTCGTCGGCGACCAATCGATACGTACTAAAATCATTGTCGCCGTGACCGCTGCGACTAAAACCACTATGCTAGTATCTGGGCAGTACGGCAGTGGCAACAGATGGTGAGTCGCACAAGTATAAACTGCCATTGGGTGGCGCTACGTCTCATGCACCTTTAAGATGCTACAAACACCGGTCCTGGCACGAAATTCAGCAGCTGTATCCAGCATCCACGCATAAATTCCATGCAAATTTCTGCAGAATAATCGTTAACATCAAACCATTAGTATGAGTCAGCCTTCAATTATTTACATTTCATAGCCAGATGCCTGGTTCCATCCTTTTGAAAAAACTGTAGCTTTGTTGCCTCCCTTGCATATGCAGTAAACATTCATAGCGTTCCCTCTTCCAGTTACTCATTAATTGTGCATAGCTCTTATTTCCATGGCTTTGTTTTTGTCGTTCTTACATACATACATTCTGTTGTTCGTGTAAAGCTACGCTACATAGGCCATTCCTTTTACGAGTGTGTGACAACACCCACGACTAGGGGAGGTGAAAACATTATTATAGAGGTCGCTGTTTCATTCATTGGTTCATTTTTTAGTTAAGTCATCGATCGGGAGAATAAGGCACCATAAGTAAAAGATAGTAAAACGTTTGATTGATAGTGAAATAGATGGGTTGGGTCGCAAAGAAAAAATGTAGAATGATAATCAGAAGTTCTGCTAGACATTGGAGGTGGAGTTAATAGCAGATTCTCATCGATTGGATGAAGATAGCTTGCACTGAAGCGCTTGGATACACATATCCGCTTTTTTCCGTGTTTATCCACGATTAAGTTTTTATTGCTCACCATCCTCGCCACACACACGCACTTATACCTGTTAGAACTCGTTTATCCAGCTGGATAAGAAGATTGGACACGATCCCTTGATCCCTTGACATTGCACTTTTTCCCATCAGGATCTTTCCTTGCATGCATCTTGCCTGCGAGGCTGACACCTGCCGCTTTAGCTTTTCTCCCAAATTTCTCTGAGGTTTACTTAGACATATTTTCCTTCTCTGAGAATACGTGTTGTCATCAAAACTCTCGTTGAAGTTGTGTCAAGGTCATTTCATCTGCACTGAGTAACCTGCTGGTTTTTTGTTCGCTGGCCGACATCAAGCACCGGAGACTCTCATCGTGAATTAATCAGATATGGCATTCTTTGATTGCGTCAGTAGCACTTTTTACACAAGAGTACAATCTTGTACGTCTCAGATATTCTGAAGATTGGCCTTCTACAGGTCTGCTGTTTACACAGCGCTAACAAGGGAGGGGCAAGAGGCCAGGCTCGCAGATCGGAATGAAACCAATCTGGCTTGAATCTTTGTTCGAGTAAATGCTACAACATGTATTTCATTACTGCCCTCGACTCGAAGGAACAAAAAAAAACAAGAATGCAAAACGGGCGCTCATGACCAGCTTCAAACAATTGACCCTCTGCCTAACAGTCCATTGTCTTCCCCACTCGGCCACCTTTTCGCTGATGCTTTGCAAGAGCGCATGTAGTGATGTGGTGGGATTTCTATCCTATTGGAGCAGGGGGCAATAATGAAGTACATGGTGTAGTACCTACTCAAACAGAGATTCAAGCCAGATAGAGTTTATTCCGAT
Organism: Ancylostoma caninum; assembly: GCA_037903475.1. Classification (NCBI taxonomy): domain Eukaryota; kingdom Metazoa; phylum Nematoda; class Chromadorea; order Rhabditida; family Ancylostomatidae; genus Ancylostoma; species Ancylostoma caninum. The sequence continues at coordinate 607,309 of JBAJFG010000052.1, forward strand.
CTGCGAGCCGGGCGTCTTGCGCCTCCCTTGTAAGGCTAAGGCAAGTTCGTGATTCCTTGTATGGAAAGTGTAATGAAGACTGTGGTATGGTTATGACTTCTCTCAGAGTTCTGAAGCAAAAGGATGGGTAACGATCTTCATATCTGGAAAAAGCAGTACTCGCTGACTACGATTGGCCAATCAGGGTCTGGGTCATGATGAGGCAAAAGTGGATGGGCAATGTCTCTGCGATTGGTTCATTCCAACCCTCGTCCTGCCCTCCAGAAGATGTCACCGTGCTTGCCTATGCAGCAAATTCGAATGTGAATGGGGACGAGTTGACGCTGAAGGGCGGGAACACACCGCCCCATTTTGCCTCATCATCACCCACATCCGGCCAATCACAGACCTGGGACGCCCCGCCCTTTCTCGACTCTACACCCCAAAAACTTTGGAGGTCGCTTGTTTTTAATCTATAAAGGAATCGTTAGCAATGGTAGCGGAGTCGATAGTATGAGAACGTGCTGTGAAATCGCTTTTCAAAGAAAACCAGCATCAAATCCGAAAACTAGGTCGTTCTGCCAGTGCAAAGCAGTATTTTTGTCTTGGTGGAACTCCTTCGCACCTTATTTCTCAGTCAATGCGATTTGCAAGTTCAGGAACCCAAAGGCTAAAGACTTCCCGTATGCTTGCATCCATGTTTCTCGCTATCAGACGGAAAACATTAGCTACTATTAGTCCCAGCCTTGTTTTATAACAAAGCGATTCACACCACTACATGGCTTAAACATATATAGAAGAACGAAAAATTTGAAAGTTTTGAAAATACTATAATAATACCAAAACTTCTTCTCATTTCACATGAGCTTCGGCTTGCAGCCATGTACAAAATCGCCAGCTTAGAGCCCCTAGCCACGTATTAGAGGAATTTTCTGGAAAGCAGGTTTCGCTTGTAAAAACAAAGTCCTAGGAAAATCCGACAAAAACGTGTGCGGCGTACGTGATTCGCCTGAAATGCACGTCACTTGTGCCCGGATTCGATAATCGTGGACACATCAAACTTACACTGACTGCATGCCCACAGCATAGCTTATGGAAACCAACGGTGCTACGTGCTTCTAATGAGCTGCGTCTATTCCCAAGCTGCTCGGCGTTAGCTTTGATTTTACATTGTTTCCAAATCAATACTGATCATTATGGATTTGTGTACATTAACGTGCGTGGCGCGTTCTCATCCTCTAAGTGACGAAGCAGAAAATGGCTACGATCGAAGGTTTTTTTTTGGTTTTTATACTGGCAGATATGCTATCGCTAGCTATGACTAAAAGATCTAATCATTGAGTAAACATTCAAGTAAGGGCTGTGTCAATCTTCGCACATTCACATCGAAATCTGCACAAAATCCGTGGAAAGGCTAAAGAAATTTCATCAAAAAAATCGAAATGCGGCTGTTTATTTACCCACTTACTACTATTCTTGCTCAATTGTTTGTTTATTTGTTTGTATCATGCTGTTGCCCGGCTAACAAGAATGCGCGATACAGCTTTTTCTTCTTCTTTTGATAAGCAAAAACTTGCGGATTTAAGAAATCTGCAGATGTATGAGTTACCTAAGGGGGTGATACTTACGTTCTTGAACCACTTGGGATCCCATTTGTCAATTTTTTTCTCAGTTCTTGTTTTTGTTTATTCATTATTTGGTTTTTTACTGATTGTTTTACTGGCTAGCCAAGCTAGCAGTGGCAGTTACGGAAACTAGGGCGGTGCCACTGCTGTACGATTGGTGAGCTCAAGCTCCTCCCCCCCCGTACATCATCGCAAACTCCCATCCCCTCCATCTGGGGTGCGATTCATTAACGCGTAACCTTTGGCTACGGCCTGGTTTGAGGCCGGTGTGGCGCTAGCTGCGATTCACGAGCGCTCGGGTTGGTCACCGGCAGGTCACCGACGGGCCAATTACAACCTGACGTCTAAAGGTCCGGCTAGCAATTGGTTAGGCAGTTAGCGATCGGAAAATTGCTTAGAAAATTGCTCTATTTCGATTTAATTGATTGCCACTAGCTCATAACTGCTTTCCGAGCTTAATGCCATTTTCGGCTTCACAATTTTTTGTCTAAAACTGGCTTAAATTTTTCACGAACTAAACCAATTGAAAGCAAGCAGTGATCTCATAGTTAGTAAATTTAAGGCGGAAATTTTTGAATTTTTCTAAAACTGTGAGTAAAAGTGAAAACTTCAGATAATACTCATAATATTAAAAATGTGATGAAGTCGTTAGCAATAAAAATCCAGAAATTTGAAACTTAACTAGGAACCAGGATACCACTGTGATGAGATCTAAAAAGGAAATGTATTACAGGAGGTCATCAGGTGTGGCGTCGAAGTAAGGTTCATATTAAATTTTCATACATTTACGATAAGGAAGGGGGTTGTAAAGTCTGAAATAACTGTTGATGTTCACAAAATAAAGGTGGTTTTTTGAACTGTTCATTCATTCGCGCAACCGAAGGTCCAATATTCGAATAATCTGTTCACACATACGTTTAATAAAGTGTATTATTCGAGCAATTGGAAAAATGGAATATTTTAGAAATTATTAATATTTGAAATAGTTGGAAGTTCCTGGTTTTTGGATCATTGACGAATTCAAATGTATTTTAAATAGTCCCTCGCAAAATGCACACTAAGTGTCTCGTTCCAATACAGAGGTTTCAACGACTATGTACTATCACTAAGTGTGTAATATTTAGCTACTAATTATGAAACTATGTAATAAAATATGGAAGAAAGTGATTCTACAGAAATATGGCGAGTCAGCATGCGGTTATTGAGGGGCTGCTGGCTGGTTAACAACCTTAACCCGCGTGCACGCTAATGCATCGCAGGTTGGGTCTGCCCTGTGGTTACACTAGCCAGCTGGTTTACTAGCCAGCGGCTAGCGCGCTAACCTGGTCAGCGTTCATGAATCGCACCCTTGCACTCATTTACACTCTATGGTGACCGCTTGAAACGGACGAAGTAATGAGTTAACAGTGGAAGAAGGGGGGGGGGCAGGTTTAAATGCCTAAATCGTACAGCAATGGCACCGCCCAATTACCCATCACTGTCCATCACATCTAACACAATTCTGGCGAAAAAGGGCTTGGTCACCAGCACATTTAAGAACAAATTTAGCTCATTGGTTACTGTAAGCACGAGCGGAAAGTATTTGATGAATTTGAGATTTGGAGGGCTTTACTTTCTTATTTAAAATTCCTCACTGTCACGAATAACGCTGCAGGAATCATCGGTGTTTCAACCACTTCTAACCTCAATTAATGTCCCAGTTTTGTCTGAGGGTGCTCCTCACACGCATTGCTTGATATTGCTGAGTGGTTCAATACATCTGTAGAAAGGTTTAGATGGAATGTATAGAAAATGTTATATAAAGAAGAGAAGATCGAAATAAGGCAGAAATGATTACTATTTGCTGTATGAAATAACTTTGTAAAAATTCTTGATCCTTATCCTACCCACGCTTCACCCAAACCCAGCGTATATTTGTTTGTTCATCCCTTATTCTCGAATTCTGCTCAATTATATGCTTTTTTTCTCTTCCTATTCGTTTTTTCTTCGTCGTTCCTTTTTCTGTGCCGTTTACGAATACAAATCTCGCAGCACGCCAAAAAACCGAAGTTTTGAATCCTACGGTTTTTGTAAGTTCTTTTTCTGAAAGGACGTACATGACACATGTTGCATTGCAAATCCATCTGCTGCTTTCTAACAGCCTTTGCCTGTCTGGCATTTTTGCTGAACTATTTGAGTGAGAGCCATAGTTAGATTCTTTCCCTTGGACATAGCATATTTTAAAGGGGCTCTGCCTTTGTCTCTTCGTTATTTATTCATAGATTCTGCTCGAGATCTTCTTACGTCAGAGTTGAAGAAGTTTCTTCTGCAGAGAGCTTGTAAATAGAGTCGTGGCAGGAGCATCACTCCTTTCTCTAACTCAGTCAATGATTTCTCCATTATCCTTCAAGAATATGTTTAACCAAAACAAAACCAACGCTTTGGCTTTGTTTGTTCCTTCCTTTTGCTGAGTCCGTATGGCGCACTCTAGCATGCATTCAAGTAAATAAGTAAATAAATAAATGCAGCTCCATATCCTAGGAAGAGCTGGGCCGTGACGAGAGCATAAGAAATGATTGAGAGGCTATGTGCGGCTGAGAACACGTGGAAGTGTTACGTAAATATCGCTCGGCAGTGTAGGCAGTGTATACTCTGTTAGCTCAGGCAGTGCTTATGGCGGGAATTTGTCTGCATTTACGACCGCAGAGGTATTGGCCAACAGATCAGCTGATTTGATCCATTTTTTTATGCCTTCTTCAAGTTTTATTATGCATGTGGAGTGATTCCTTGCATTTTGATGTTTCGCTACTGTCTTCGGTCGAGCCAGCCGATCGGCTGGCCGATACCGTAGTGGTCGTAATTGCAGACAAAGTCCATCAATAGACACTCGTTGAGCTAAGGGCTGAAGATCCTGCTTTTCATAACGATAAATGAATGGATAATTTCTTGTATTATCTTACTTCAGCTATTTTTATTGTTATGCTTCACTTTTTTTGTCATCGCAGACATTTTTTTTTCACATTTTTTATAGACACCCTTCATATACCTTACCCTCACATACCTTTTTTTTTATCACATCGCTTCATCGAAAGCAAATTTCTCGTGCTTGATGCCAATCCTTTCTTTCCCGAAAATCTCTGTTTTTCCAGAGCAGCATTCCTCTTGTCACCCCCCCCAAATTGTCTCTTTTTGTTTGGCAAGAATCAATTTGAGCCGTCGTTAGACGTTCGCCATGGTTAGTCATCAAGGCGATGATTCAGGTGCAGCATCGACAGCGCTCCACCCTTCACTTTACCTTTCCATCCATCCATCTTTGTTGATTCCATTGTACTAGTCATCTAGTTGAGGGCGTGGATGTCATGTGGGTTCATAGCGTCAACATTTTCGCCTCCGTCATAGCCTTTTTTTCAAGCGGAACTGGTTCCTTAATAGGAGAGAACATACCTGTTCGTGAATGAATTCCTACAGGTTTCTTTTACTTGTTCCACGAGCTGCCTTAGTGCAAAGAAAACTTTTTCCGGATCGAAACGAGTACAATAGTTTTTTCCCCCTGTTTGTGTGGTTACCGCGATTACCAACAGGTCGTATAGTATCTGTTAGCGAAATGCTGCGCTATTAGCTATCTTTTTTTTTCTCTGAAAGCTCACATAACTTACTTGAACTTCATGTATTTGCCCTTTAACCCTGTGCATCCACTTAAACGACGCTCCTTCCCGGTCATTAGTCTTCTACCACTTTTCGCCTCGCCCGCTCCATGCCCTCGCCTCCACGAATACGCCTAGTATCATCTGGTGAAGCATCGACTTCCACGCTTAAACTCCCTTCTTCCAGAAAAACATCGCTTCCTCTCTTAAGTTCCTAGCGCACTCAGCTACTTACCCGTCTGGTTCAAAGAAAAAACTTGGAAAATCTAACTGTGAAGGCTGAACAAACTGGTTAATAGCCGTTTTTCTATGCAGTAAGCTGGAAGAGCGTAGATTTTGCAAGGTTAGCGAGGTCTCAATGCTCTTAAGTCAATTCCAAGGGAGGTAGTGTTTCATCTCGTGTCAGTAGCTGAGATGAATGCGCCACGTCGATTCGTTTCTTCTAGCACTTTCTCTTTTGTCTTTAATCAGATTTCTTCTGCTGTAATGGAAACGACAAGAGAAATCTCTTTTTTTTTCTCTGGGAGTTTCCGCTGCAAAAAAAAACATTTGGGCACCGTTTCCTTAGTGCTTTTCACAGGAGCATTTCTCCACAACGTTGATGGAATTTCTCCGTCCATTGAATGACTCTCTCATGTGTTCCTGGTTTCTCATTTTCGTGAGGAGAACCTTCAAATACTCAATGAATAAAATATAATTGAATAATAATGGTACAGTGTAAATAACAAACACTATATAAGTATAAATATAGTTTTAAATATGACAAAATATACATCTGTACTAGTTTGTGCCACTTTGTTTTGTTCGTGTGACACTAGTTCACGGTTTGGAATTGATAGATAAATACATATAAGGTTCATTTATATAGGATAAATAAAAGCTGCCACTCCATCTGTACTTGCAAATACATCAAACACATTTGTATCACTTGTACTCTCGTCCATCTTCATTAATGGACTCCAAAAACTTTCCCGGGAAGGCATTAGGCCACCTAGCAGCCCAGATTGGACGAGTTTCTCACGCAAAAACAACTGCATTTTACCCGAGAACCTCGTTGCATTGAGACGGGGAATGGATAATGACGGCTGCGGAGCATAGGAATTTGTCGAGGAAAACCGTCTATTCTGGACTTGCTGGAAGGCCACAACGCTCTCGGGAACGTTTATGAATCCTGCTATGAACGAACTGCCCCAGAGGTCGCATGCATCACGGATATTACCTGTGGCAAACTTGCCAACACCCCACACGTTCACCCATCGTTAAAACGAGCATCACTTTTACCCTTGGTAATCTCAGTGGTGTACCCAGGATTAGCGGCTCTTACATAGGATTGGCGCCTACTAAAGCCATCCAGTGAATTCCTTTCGCTCGAGCAATATGGAGAGCCTCACATACTTCTTATACGTACTTCTGTGAATCCACTTAATTTGTATTGTTGCATTTGGGATCTCAGGTTTTCCATAATTTCTTTTCTTCAGCATACTTCTGAACGGCTAATTCCTTGATCAAATTATAATTTCATGCTCATTACAATGGAACGAAAGCTAGAATCCACAAAATCACATCTGCCACGCCAGATATCTCGGAGTTTTTATGGCTGGCGTAGTAGATTGTGCAGAAAACGGGCCGTGCTACTTCCATGTGATTGGTGGAATTGGAACGTTGTATGTGAGAACAGCAGTTCTACTAGTAGCTAATCCATTCAATTCGTCAGTCATAGAGGTCACCTTCTTTCAGATGCTGGCCTGTACACCCTACGATTGGAGCATTTCATTGGTTTTCTCCCGGTAAACATTCGCCACCCTAAAGCAATTCTACAGAACGAGGAGATTTTTGGAAATATCGGCGGTCCGGTTCAAGCTCGGAGGCGGGAATAAGTTTATGAATGCATCGTACAACGTACAACAGCGGTACCACCTCGTTTTCCCACGAATCACAGCCATTCGAATGTGCTGCGGCACATTATTCTCGTACGCATAAGCAACGCTCTTCATATTTTCTAGGTGTAACATTACTGTGGTGGCTTTGGCAATAATTCAGACAATAATCAGAATCACAAAATGAAATTATTCGAGCAATTGGGGACTACTAGTAGGGACCAAATACCCACAACTGTCTTTCAGTACTATAGTCTGTTTTTATTCACTTCATACATTGTTTTTTTCTTATAAAAGAAAAATAATTACGCAGTAGAAAATGTGTTCTCCTTTCATTTGCATATGGTCATCGTTAAGGAACCACCAGTATTCCTTTTTCGTTGGCAAAACTAGTTTTCTTCGGAGCCAGGGAAATCCATGGCGTTTCTGGAAACCTTGACGACTCAGTTGCGGAAATACTGTACCCTAACGCCTACTGGGATTGCTCATTAGCAACTGTTTTTCATTCACCGCTGTGCTCGCAAGGTTCAAATCCAATTTTAAGCAGGCTGGCTGCGAATCCAGGTCATTCTGTTCCCGTCAGTCTTGTTGCTTCATTCCATCTCTTTCTCGGAAATGCCGTGATTTTTCAGCTATATTTTAAGGTATACTTTGAAGTGATGAATCATTGGCCAGTTTGTCGCGTGCAAAATGACGATGATTTACTGTGAAAGGTTTTTGTGGTTAACGTAAGGAGGTGAGCGCCTGATGGAGTCATGCGCTTTAACTCGCATTTTGTTGTGGTTTCCTGTTCTTTTAATCTTGAGGAGAGTAACAGAACTGATGGGATTTGAAGATGAGTCGTGAAGAAAACAAGTTTCCAGGAGTTTCCAGTGCATCACCTGACAGCTGTTGCAACATTTTAGACTCTTCTCTTCACGAATTTGACATTTCTTGGCGCGTTATGATGTCTTTGGTTATCACTCCTCTAGGCTATGTCTGCAAGGTTCACTGGTTTCATCAAATGGAGTTTTTGCTGAAGAGGAACGTAATCATCCCCCATTCTAGTAATCATCTCGTATCAGACCCAAATTACCAGCAGGAATAGCGTGCATCACTGGGATTACCCAGGGTCAACGTGTTAACTTTACACAAATTTACCCATCGCCAACACACTCGCCAGCATGTATTTACCATCGGTAACCTCAGACCGAGAAGCTATTAATTGTATAAAAAAAAACTTTTCTTTGAGAGAGGGGCATGGGGGGGGGGGTTCGTTATAACCAGAAGCAGCGCCACCGGCGATCTTTACGATTGACCAGTTGTACGAATTAATGGATCCCAGATCTCGGTTACTCCGCCCTTTTTCGGTACAGCGCTGTATACCCACTTTATTGTTATTCCATCAAAGATAGTTGAAAGTTTTTGCTTTTTTATCCATTTAGCTCGCATCCATTCCTTTGATTTACTTTCCTGGGTTGGGGGCGTAAAAGAAGAGCTTGGGTTTCAGGAAAACAAATGCTCACCGTACGGGCGGAGTTCTGAAAAAAAAAGCTCACTGAAGAGTTTATTTCAGAAGTCACTTGCTCATTTTTTTTCAAGGTATCAAAAAAGTTTTCGAAAGTGACTGAAAGGATGACTGAAGTTAAGCTAGCCTTAAATTTTCATATTTTCACGAAATATTTTCGAAAACCTTCGGTAAAGCGGGAAATATGTATATAAAGTTGAAGAGAAAAGTGATATCTCTCGTGCGCTTAATAATTGTCCTTATTTCTTTTAGAATACCTAAACAGGAAGTACATTATAAGCAAAACCAGTAGGCGAAATGAAAGTAGTTCATGGTGGGCTAGACTAGTGTTCACGTCGTTCTATGATTCCAGGTATAAGTAGCTACAATTATTCAGGAAAGCACACAACAATCTTTCAAGGACCTCGTTATCCTCCCTTACCCACTTGGTTTAAAATCTGAACCCTTTAAAACTCGAGGGAAGTGCACTCAAGTTGCGGTTCTCTTTTTTCTCTTTTCAGTTCTATCTTTAAATCCACTCACCATTTCTTTTATATCTATATCCAGCAATTCCCAATAGATTTGGCATTTATGATAGGTGTCTTTGTGGTTCCACCCCCATCATTGGCATCGCCAATATGAGCTGTTATATCTACACAGTTTCACTGCATAGATTCATGAAAATGTGGGCGAGGCGTGGTTACATATCACTTACGTTTCCTTCCTGGAAATGACCGTGGTAAGACTTCGCACCTCTCTGTTTCTCCGAAAAGTTCTTAGTCACGCTTCCGAGTAAAATAGCTGGAATAGCTCGTCGTAAACAGCCAGGAACGGGGAAAGACTGCCTCACAGGGATTAGACGAATGGGCAAGCTCGAGTTTTTAGAAATGGAGTTAGGAGAAGATAAGAGAACAACATTGATGTCATAGAGTCATAAAATTACTCATAAATGGATTGAAAACCCGTTATTGGGAGGAAGACTCACCCCCTCTGGTTGGAAAAGTGCATGTGGTACTTCGCGTCAGCCATTTTGTCGGGTTACTGTTGTTCATGCCGGCTAGACCACCAGGGTTCTGCCCGGAAAAGTCGTCCACCAAGTGGGAAGGCATTCCGGGATATTCTCATGGATAAGAGGTTAGATTAGACTCTGTCACAGCAGTGAAACGCTACGGCAAGAGCCAAAGAAATGTAACGAACTACATATGTATCAATGGCGGACGCTGAGGGGGGGGGGCGCCCCCGACCGAGAGTGGGTCGCCAAATTTTCGAAATTACTTAACAATACAGGTAAAAATCCTGTATTAGTTTATTTTTAATAGTTTATTTTCATTATTATTCTCAATATAATTTTTTTGTTATTTATCATCGTAATTAATATTTTCATTAATTTTATTTTCCGTCTGGGTCCCCAAAGCGCTGGAGACCCCACCTTTTTTCCCACTCCCCCCTCCCGCCCACTTTCTGCATCCGCCACTGATATGTATGTGTGTGCCAGTGCCGGAGGCAGAAAGTGGGCGGGAGGGGGGCGTGGGAAGAAAAGTGGGGTCTCCGCCGTTTTGGGGACCCAGACGGAAAATAAAATTAATAATAATATTAATTATAATAATAAACAATAAATAAAAAATATATTAAAAATAATAATAAAAATAAACAATTAAAAATAAACTAACACAAGATTTTTATTTGTATTGTAAAGTAATTTCGAAAATTTGGCGACCCATTCTCGGGGGGGGGCGCGCGCCCCCCCCCCCGCCCCCCTGCGTCCGCCACTGGTGTGTATGTTTTAATACCCGCAAGGGTCACGTGCACCAACTAAATTACCCAGGGTAATCATGTCAAAACCATACGAGTTTGCCTACCGTTAAAGCAGGCGTCAAAACGTTTCCACTAGGTAATGTCAGTAATGCATCATATTACCTATCGTTAACATGGGGGTCAGCACGTTTACCCTGGGTTATTCATTGATGCATCAAGGCTCAGGATAGTCTTTTGAAGTTGTACGTATTGTACATAAGCGTTTACTGTACAATGGGGAGGAGAGTTTTAAAGCTTTTACAATCTTCTACTAGAAACAAACAATTTCTGCAAGCTCACTGAAAGTAAAATTAATCTCATCAAAAATTATTTGAATAACCGTTGTACGAAATTTTTTTCCTCGGAATTTCTCTAAAATGACCCTCATCCCTAGCCTAAGGTTGCCGTCCTGACATGTACTTATTCGGGTGAGCCATGCGTGATATTGAAGAACAGATGTGTTTTTCTATTTCAAAGGATCCTATTCCTTTACAAGTGCATCAAAGAAACGTGATTTTCGTCAGCAAACAAGCAAGGCACGTCCAACGTGTCATCGGCAAAGATGACTGTTCCGAGTTTGCCCACGACAACGCCCCATATATCATCTTCTTGCCGCGCATTTCAGTATTTTCGTAGTTTTCGGCCAGTTGCTGAGGGTCAGGATTCAATTTCGAGGTCAGCTCAGCGGTGTGCCATGTTCCTGAGGCTGGGAACACATATCGAATGCATGCTTCTTGCTGGCAACTGTCTCGCACTCGCTTTCGACTAGCTGTTTTTCCTTGTGACTCGGCTCCAAGTCAAATAAATAGTGGAATGATAGCGGGCGTTGTGTCGGCTTTCTTCACCATCCGCCTCCTCGATGCCTAGGAATTTTCATCTTCTCGCTTGTTTGCAATTTCATCGTATATTTTACGCGTGAAAATGGTAGCGAGGGTGAGATCAGACTGTTTAGACGTGAGGTCTGGAACTTTCCTCGTCGATTAATCAGTGCATTCTCGTTGTATGCGTGGTTTTTGTGTGAAATTTCCAACACTTCTCCTTAGCAACAGAAAGTCATGTGACAGGTGTTGGAAGTCTTCCGGAGAAGAAGTTGACTGAATGCCGTAAAACTATGCATAGGAGAATTACATGCAAGTAAACATTGTCATCGATTAGCCAGCGTCTCCTGACAGCTCTCCTTCATCCTGCAAGTTTTTTCCCCACTCGCTATAGAAAAATCATTGTGAGGAAGGTGACAAAAGCATACTCAAATTTCTACTGATCATACCATTTTTTTTCTCATTTGCTCGTGTTTCCTCCCTTTTACCTCAATATTCTGGACCCTTTGGCAGGCGAAAGCTCATCCTCTTTCGAGTCCTTCAATTTTATACTCTGATTGTCTGCGCATCCGCACATTTCACTGTTACCACTGTACTTACCCCATCGATTATCGGTGAAACTGAAATCTAAGAAAGAGAATAGGGCTCTATGCTCACGATTTTGCCGCAGGTCCCTGAAAAACAAAAAAGATGGTTCCATGGGTGTAAGTTACTTAATTATATTATAAAGGTGATCTCTTTGATCACCAAAAAAGAGCGAAAAGCGCATTTACTCAATCATAATATAATATAAAGGTAATTTCCCTGATCACCAAAATCTAAAAATGCAAAGACACAATTTCTCCAATTTCTCAGTGAAAATCAAGAGTGTGAAATCATAAATCATCGACTAGACGTTCCAATGCCTTTTTCCCTTACTGATGAGTGTAGAAAAGGCATATTTAGATGTTAAGAATCCCTAAAGGGTAATGCACGAAACGGAGTCTAAACATATATAATGGAAAGAAAACTTCAAAAAATCCACAAATGTTACAGTAATGCAAAAACTTTCTCTTCTATTACAAGGTATTGTAAGTTTCGTTAATGCGTTAAAGCTAGTCACTTTGCTGGAAAATAGCCGTTAGGCGTTAATGCTTCAATTTGTTACGTTATTAAGTACAATACCAACGGTGTCGCTTGATGAAACTGCGCGATGTCTGCGATTTCGCGTTTTTTTCGTCGTTTCTCCATAACTCCCTTCAATCTCAACCATTTTCAAAATGGAGCAGATATTCAGAGTCAGGATGGTCCAATCTATCTGGTAGTACAGTTAAAATTTGAAATTCTGAAAAATTTTGGTGGTCAACCTGCAAAATCACCTAAGGACACAATTAAGAGAGACTCGCTGCATCGAGTCTCTCTTGATTATATCCGCAGGTACTTTTGTGAAAATGGCCCCCGCTAGTTCCCCATTCATGTGAAGGAGTTGTTACACTGCACTGAAAATACATTTTTCGAACTCAGAAAGTGATTAGAAGAAGAATGGTACCTCATACGACTATCGCAGGATTTCCTAAGAACTTAAATCCAATTTTCGTCGATTTCAACCATTACTTTCACATTTTGAACTTTTTGAAGACAAGAAGATTCGTGAAGTCTTCAGAGAAAATTATTGTCGCGAAAACCTGATGACTGCGGTTGCGCTTCTAATCGCGCATGGCTGCGATTTAGACAAAATTTTACTTTCTCTTCCCCGAAAAAAAGATTTTTCAAGGGAAATAATCTTGAACCCACAACTCGTCACTTGGTGTGATTTTTAGGACCCTGTAACGCTAGCAACCGCACAATTTTGCGGCTGAACATGCGATTTAGGCAAAATCTCGGTTTTCTGAATTTTCTTGAAAATTTTCACTTTTCCCAGTGGATCGTATGCAAGTTTCCACCAACCATCCACAGAATAACTTTTTCATTGACATTAAATCCATTACAATGTATTCCCTTCACATTTTCCTCCTGAGCTCTAACCACATCCCTGGCAGGCTATTATCGCGGCCTCGGTATCGCTCGATCGATGGATCGCTGGACCTCGCCATAGACTAGCGCGACCTGCGGTACTTTAGCAGCTCATGGGTGCGACTGTATTTGAAATAATTGAGGAACTATTGAGAAAAGGAAATTTGACATGGAACTAAGAAGCTTTTCTTTCATCGCGGAAATACAGCATGAAATCCGATTTTCAGAGTTTTTCGAGCTTGCTGTCAATAATCAAATAAAATTTCAAAAAATTTAGCGAGTAGAAGTTTTTCACAATAATTTCTACCACTATCAGTTCCGTCACTATGGAAATCCGAATGAGGGTCTACCCTTAGCGCCGTTTTCGTAAGTATACAGTGGGAATAACGTAGGAGAGCGAAATAAAATGCAATCTTCGACAAGGAAATCGAAGTTGCAGTGCCAGATGCTGCAGCCTGGCTAACGTATGGTGTCACAGTACAAAATGGCTACAATTCTCATGTTTATCACATTCGTTAACCCTCTCATCAGTTAGTGAGGAAATTTCCGGGATTTTCTGAACACAAAAGCGAGAGACTACCATTTCCTCGCTAGAATTCATATTTTCTCTGTTTCTTACTGTGAACTCAAAACGTAATTAGGATAGAAAATTAGTGCGATTCTCGTGATCAACGCATCGAATAAACCCCTAGAATGAAGTCCAGGCTAGAATTTCTAAAGAATGTGAGTTCGATCCTGAGTCACCTTTTGTAATTCTGTCACAGTTGACGTGATTTCAAGCGTATTTCGGGTTCTTTTCCGATATGGTGCATGAACATGTGGAAAGATGATTCCTCGATCAGAAAAATCTCAACACAAACATTTCTCATCTTGAATTTTACCAATTATTTTGAAAAACTTCCACTCGCTAAATTTTTTGAAATTTTATTTGATTATTGACAGCAAGCTCGAAAAACTCTGAAAATCGGATTTCATGCTGTATTTCCGCGATGAAAGAAAAGCTTCTTAGTTCCATGTCAAATTTCCTTTTCTCAATAGTTCCTCAATTATTTCAAATACAGTCGCACCCATGAGCTTGCTAAAGTACCGCAGGTCGCGCTAGTCTATGGCGAGGTCCAGCGATCCATCGATCGAGCGATACCGAGGCCGCGATAATAGCCTGCCAGGGATGTGGTTAGAGCTCAGGAGGAAAATGTGAAGGGAATACATTGTAATGGATTTATGGTCAATGAAAAAGTTATTCTCTGGATGGTTGGTGGAAACTTGCATACGATCCACTGGGAAGAGTGAAAATTTTCAAGAAAATTCAGAAAACCGAGATTTTGCCTAAATCGCTTGCTCAGCCGCAAAATTGTGCGGTTGCTAGCGTTACAGGGTCCTAAAAATCACACCAAGTGACGAGTTGTGCGTTCAAGATTATTTCCCTTGAAAAATCTTTTTTCGGGGATGAGAAAGTAAAATTTTGTCTAAATCGCAGCCATGCGCGATTAGAAGCGCAATCGCAGTCATCAGGTTTTCGCGACAGCTCTGAATAAATTTCTCTGAAGATTTCACGAATCTTCTTTTCTTCAGAAAGTTCAAAGTGTGAAAGTGATGGTTGAAATCGACGAAAAGCGAATTCAAGTTCTTAGGAAATCCTGCGATAGTCGTATGAGGTACCATTCTTCTTCTAATCACTTTCTGAGTTCGAAAAATGTATTTTCAGTGCAGTGTAACGCCTCCTTCACAATGAATGGGGAACTAGCGGGGGCCATTTTCACAAAAGTACCTGCGGATATAATCAAGAGAGACTCGATGCAGCGAGTCTCTCTTAATTGTGTCCTTAGGTGATTTTGCAGGTTGACCACCAAAATTTTTCAGAATTTCAAATTTTAACTGTACTACCAGATAGATTGGACCATCCTGACTCCGAATATCTGCTCCATTTTGAAAATGGTTGAAATTGAAGGGAGTTATGGAGAAACGACGAAAAAAACGCGAAATCGCAGACATCGCGCAGTTTCATCAAGCGACACCGTTGGTATTGTATAAGGAGAATGCATGTGTGCCAGTGTTCAGTTGGGATGAGTTATAGCATGTCGTGGATGGGTGTTTTCGCTCACAATCGCTCTCTTTGCGTATGATAAAGCTTACTTTCTCTCTTACCTCCTTCCTATCCCGTTCCGGGCAACCCGGCTTTTTTTGCAAGCAGGCTAAATTGGTGGCATTGGGAAACGCCTCTTTCGTGGGACTCGACAAAATTATTCACTGCGTTCCTATTGCCATAGTACTACATAAACCTAGGAATATAGCAAAACCTGTGAGAGGAAAATTATCTCGTGGATACTGCCTCTAATAACACACCAGAACATACTGGTTTGAAATACAAAGGAACACTGGTTGCGACCACCTAGTTTTTGTCAATTTATTGAATTTTTTTTGCGCATATTCTCGTACAGCAAAACAAAGTAAGTTTACAGCAGAAATGCACAGAGGATCCAAACATTCCCATTAACTTGTTTGCTAACGATTTTTTATGAGTACATGCGAGCAGCGTGCGAATTGGAAAAAAAGGGGGAGCAACATTGGAATAATCCTAGTGGAAGGAATTCCACAAGGGAAGCTCATGGGCGGTTCAACCCTGTGATAGTGCTGAACATGCCAGAAATCCCCGGAACACTAAATTCTTGAAAACCAGAATTTCTGTTGACATCGCAATAATTCTATTCACGAAGAATGTGAGGAGCGAACCTCCAAACCATTTTTCAACGATATTCGTGAGTATTCTACAGAGACCAATGAACACTTTAGTAACGTGCATCTGTGTATTTTTCTCTATTCTGTAGCAAAGCTGTACGTAAATGAAATGTTGTTGCAGACTCTATGTACACATAAATGAGATTTTGTTGCAGGCTATCTACCATGGCATAACTCGAGAATGACTCTGGACCATGGCTTAACTCGTGAGTGGAAGCAGTTCGCTCGAGGTGCATTTCGTGATGAAATGCTTGGCAGGCTTCCCAGTGAATTCACTCCAATATTTAACAACATTATAAACACAAGGTTCGTTGGCCCAATTCCAGAAGTGTAGGGCAAAGCAATGTTCAGCAGAGTAATTAAAGACTATCCGCCGATGAATCAAGTGTTATTCAATTTTCCTTAAAACGCGTCGCAATGGTGCGGTCTTTTCAAAAGAAGCACTAGGAACAAGTGCTGAAGATTCATCTCTGAGCAGGGCAGAAGTTGATGGAAGCGACAATTAGTTTTATCAAGCACGCATCTTATATCAGACTTAGAGGGGTAGACAGTGGGCGTCAATGGAAATCAACCGACCGTGCGCGGCGCAACGTAGCGTGCTTGTTCAGCTTTTCGTAGGGGTAGTTCGCGGTTTTTCCATGTTGTTTCATTGCTAAGGAACGTGGAAGCCACAGTGAGGACGACGAAGCTCAAAACACGGCTGAGAGGTCATCGAAGGCGACAAACAAGCACTAGACTTCCCTGTGATCGGATGTCGCAGCACGCGGCTCGCGCTGCCTCTCCACTGAGAGCTGAGTTCCATTCACGCTCACTGTGCATACAATTCATCTAGGAAAGGCTATATTTATAGTGCATCGGAGTCCAATCTTGTCGGATAAGAAAATATACGTATCGATCCTTACCCGTACCAATCCGACGACATCGGACTCCGATGCACTATCACTACAGCTAACGATGGAAGGATTTCATGGTTGCGGCGGGACGCATACGATAGATGCGGTAATAGAGCATGGCGCGAGGCTATGAAACCGTCAAGGGGTGTATCTATCGTTCCGAAAAAAAGATTATAACTATTTATAGGTGTGTAAATGCGAATGCTGTGTTTTTCAAAGCAAGAAAATGTTTCAGGTTCGAGGAGCGACCAAGGTATCAGTTCATACAACGAATGATATACTGTAGTGCAACACGTCAAGGCATTAAATTAGACGTTCCATATGATTGGCAGGTGAAACGAATAATCTAAAGCTCAAGCCTGCAACTTCCAACTCAAAGGTTTGCAGGTTGAACCGGAATTACTTGATCTTGTGAAAAGATACACGGCTTATAACGAAGGCTTTCAACAAAAGATAAGAACTGATGAAGCAGACACTGCTGTCGAACTAGACAAAATCACTGAGGACGAAACAATCGCTGCTTCAGTATTATAACCAAACGCACATGTCACATTAATTTCACATGCATCCTTAGTAAAAATTGTGCTACAGTGCTCTATATTCATAATTATCGATATCCCATGTACTTAGGCCGCGTAAAGGCAGGTTGAACGGGAATCTGCGTTTTTGAGATTTTTCTGGGTTTCTGATTTTGAAAACAGCCTTGGCCGGAGCTATTCAGCACTGGGTCATGCGTGACGGTCTATTTAAAATTCGGAATACTGTTACTGAAGATTGATGGCAATTCCATCCACAAAAATCTTGGAACAGTGTAAATCCCACGCTGATAATGCGGTGATAAGCTCAAGTAATGGACTCCAGTAGTCCGGACAGACTAGGAAGAACAATAACAAATGATCGATTATAAATGAGAACGGCGATGCTTATGGAATGGGCCCGGGCGTAATTGGTGGATCCCTCCTGAAGGATACGTACGTATTTCTGCGAGAACATCGCTCAAAAAAGCGACAACGTGAATAGTTGAGCAACATCTGAACAGAACACTTGGTAATACTCATTTATCAAGAACGCGATCTTAAATTTACAAATGGAAAAAATGGAGAAGGAAAGAAAAAGCTAATACAGAAAATACAAGTCAAGGACCCGATGATATGCGCAGGGATACTGCTTTCAAAACAGAGAAGACAAATGGGAAAGAAATATGCATACAAAGAAATGCTATGCTCTCCAAGAAAGCCTCATTAACTAGCGATTAGATGGAACCCGCATCTTGAGAATAATTCTGAGTTCTGGATTTTTTCGAAACAAAAGAGAAAATGAGAACGATTAAAATGTTGAGAACATCATAAGAGAAACGAATGGAAATATAAACGAATATGATTTACACGCACATAACGTTTTTTATTACATTGCAATTGTTGTCATTGTCGGGCTGCTCCGTCAAAATGGCAGTCCCAAATCTGAAGAAAAGACCAGGGTAGGCCGGTGGAGGTGAGCCTTCTTCTTCTTCGTCGACAGGGCTATCCTGCAGTTCACCTTCTTCTCGATGCGTTTCGTCCAGTGTTCCAATCGGAGTCATGACGGTTTGGTTGTATCCCTAAATCGAAGTATTTTATACCCATCTCGTTCCTTCAATGTTCATTTAGACCTCATAATCACCACCACTGACCAATCAGAGGATTTCCTTCCACATACCTATGTAAGAAGTGAGCGCTTTATTATAAATGTTAATGAGCACAGAACCCTTTCTCCTATTTATCACTGATAACGAAGATTCGTGTGCATTTGGGTGTGACACCAAAAACAACACGATATGCCTGCCTGGCCCTTTTGTTGTGCCTTTTTTGTAATTCCGAAACTCTTTATAAGCATTCTAGTTCATTGTATTTGATTCTCTGAGTGCTTATTGCAACAAATCAAGAAGATTCCGTACAGACAATATGGAGAAAAAGAGAAGTTTCGCGTAAGGATAACTTGATTTGTAGGACTACAAACGACACCACTGTTATGAAAAAACTCACCTTGTAGGAGTTCCTATAGCAAATCCTCTTCAGTTTTGCGGCGAAGTCTTTTCTCAATTCCGATTGGCAGCAGATATAAATCGGGGGACGCAGGGCGCCGGCAAATATGGTCAGTAGTGACACCTAGAATACAGAATTCAAATGGCACATGTAAATTATTTTTTGAAGCACTAACGAGAATTCTTACCACATCCACAGCAAATGTGTAGAAAGTGCTGAAAGTGACTGTGATTGAGTCGTAGTCGATGTACTCCCAGATAGTGATGATAACATTGAGAACATTTGAAAGCAAGTAGGTGGCAACGACGAAGACCAAGGTGCGAGTCGCTGCTCGTACACGGGACTGTAAGAGATGATTAGTGCCAACGTAGTATTCATCCAGCACTGAATGCTACCTTTCTCTTAGCGTCGCTGAGTTTTTGAGCACTGAGAAACTGGATCTCTGTTCTCTGAATGACAAGAACGATTCTGACGTTCATCGAAGCTAGCAAGAAAAATGGCACCAGAATAGTGAATACGGAGCGGAACCTGTAAACATGACTAATAGAGGATGCTTCTTGAAAAAAAAAAACAGCTACTATGTTAGACGCATGAATTATTACACATATTGGTACTCGATTGAACATGCGAGCGTTGATAAACTGAATGCTTTGGGCAAGCAAATATTCGAATTTTCAAAGGCTCATATGGTGGTAAAGTTTCGGGACAATACGAGTAAGTACGCTTACCATATCCTCCAATAAGCGTTGTAGACTTCATTCACGGCAAGAGGAGAGAGTCCCAGTGTGTACTCGTTCATTGTGCCGAGACATTCAGGAACGTATGTGATCTGTAATATACTTATAAAGTGTGTACATGCTGTACTCTTCCCAGAGTTATTGCCTCCTATCAGCCAATGCGGTCTATTTAATAGGTTTTATTTATTTGACTATTCGCCACACTTAGAAGAAAAACAACAAAACACACTGCACAATAGTCCCGCTCTTGTTTTGCGGATAAAGCAAATATTTAGCCGTAATTTTTTTCGATTTTGCAGTTCTTGTTTGGCTTCCTCATTAGAGGAAATATCAGGAAAGTTTCGCGTTTGACGCAGTGACATCAGCCTAAACAGCAAAGAAAACCCACCTCAAACTCGAAAGGATGAGTACATTTCGTGGCTACTCCAAGGAACACCGCCCCTGCTGCGATGCGATTTCTGTAATACACTGTTTGCTAGTGAGTGGAGAACAACTGCATGTATGCATACATGGATGCAATTATGAAGATAAAAGTTAAAAAACGAGATACCACAGCAATAATTAGGTCCACTGGTATGGAGCATATGTTGTTAAAGCTTACTCCCCTGTCACCCTAATCGGAGCTATGTATGTCTACGCTTAATCAGAAAATTTCAATATTTCCCTCAGATGTTCTTGTAAACACTCCAATCACCTGTTCCGATTCAGGAATTTCGTGCAGTGAGGATGAACAGTCACGCAGTATCGCTCGAAGCTGGCGGCAACCATCAGGAACGAGGACGCCGTCATTGCGATGTGAGACACAGTGATCATCGGTATCATGTATGTAAACCTGGAATAGTTTTATGCGAAATTTAGCGCATTCAATGTGAAGTCTCAGAATTGAGGGCACTACCAAGCAGTAACCCACCATGCTCGTAGGAGCACTACAGATCGCCAGTAATCAACCAGAAGGTTCAGACTCATCAGGGGAATGTAAGCACCCGCGATGAGTATGTCGAAGAATGCCAGGAGCGCTAGGTAGAGACAGTGGGACGAGCGGTAGGATTTTCTGGAAGACAAGACGTTTAGTCAAGGTGACAAAACAGGTTAACCTAATATTTTCTTTAGAGAGAAGTCACAGCAGTAAGGTAACCCGCGTTGAATTCCTTATACAGCTCTAATCCTCTATGCATGTATGAATTCTTGAAAGACAATTATCGCCTCTCATTGTTCCCCAGCTCTGGAGAAAATTCTGATCCTAGCAAACTCTATTTCAAGACTGCATAATAATAAAACAAGTGCAATAATGTAAATGTAATAAATAATGAAATGAGCTGGAATCCGGCCATGAGAATCACTGGATATTTAGAGAATTTCGATACCAATTAGGAAACCATGCTGCACATTTAAGGCTCAGGAGCTCTAAGTGGAGAAAGATGATGCTCCTCTGATAAAGAAGTTCGCAGAATGCTGCAAAATCATTTTACAGGACAGGATAGGTTTTGCTTTGATAGATTCTCCTTCTTGTTTGTTTTCTTAACATCACTTATTCGAGTTGATGATCGTGAATTTCGTTCGTAGATTTTGCCCCGGATTTGGAGACGCATGGGTTTCGCATGGATATGCATGAGTTTTGCTTGAGTATGTGTGGGTTTCGCATGGATCTCACCATTGCTGATAGAACTACTGATTTTAAAAACCTTGTTTTGCACGAGCACGCATGTCTTGATCGCGGGCTTTGCATCTTTCAATCTCATGTAAAACACAGTTCCTGGGTTTCTTGAGCTTGAGGTGACTGATCGACTCCGAATTGATAACTTGACTGACTCTGTGAAAATTTCACTGTCGAAGTTCCGCCTTTCCTTTGAGGTTCTACTCGTCCACCGCAGACCACCTAATCTAGCGCATGCCCGTTTATTGCTACCGTGGTGGCATTCATGAACGTTCTCGGAGTCCCTCTATGCTTCTTGCTCAGACTGAGCAAGTTTTTCCACCATGAGGTAATATACATTTTTATGCATCTATTTGCTCAACGATCACTTGTTATCGTTGACTGAGATGACTCGTCAGACAAAGAACACTCATTTCTGCAAGAAGAATTCGTTCACTTCAGAAAAGAAGGTAGATCACTGTGTTTCCAGGAACGAACAT